>JBBGZY010001246.1:0-600000 GCA_037952925.1 Lithobates clamitans | reverse complement strand
CGGTCAGACATGTCACCGAGCTTCACACAGTAGATTATACATTATCATAAGCATCAACACAGAACTCCTTCATATAATAGCAAGGTTAATTAGCACAAACAACAATACGTGAAATACTCTTAGAAGCTGTGGCAAGCCAGGCTAGACTCATTTACATTATAGAAGACAACAGACAGGTGGTTGGAGTTGATGACATTAACATTTAACAGTATGTGTCCCAACAGTATGAATCAGTTACTATTTCTAATATGGCATATACAGGGTTCCGAGTCTGTGTGTCTTAGGGGGATATGGACTTGAATTTAAAGTAGAACTAAGGAGGTGTCGTCCCGGTAGGCGTTGTAATGTTTTAGAGGTGAACCCCCATCCCAATTATTCTGCAAAACCAAAGCACCCTCCACAGGAGTGCAATTCCTCTAACGGGACTTTTATCATAGGGTCACCTCTAATAAAGGTAGGAAATAGTAGAATTTTATATAAAAATATTTGTATTTATTTGAATATCCATCTAAAAATCATTAACATGACCTTACAGTACATACATTAAAATGGATGCATATAAATGAGGAGGAAATAATTCTATGAGACAATGACCAATTGCAATGATACAGGTCGATTGAACACCAATAATCATAAAAACCCGACGTTTCGAGGTAAGCAAAGGGTTGACCTCTTCTTCAAGGGTAACGACAATTGGTCAGGGTGAATATTTCATCTAAAAAGTTAACAAAAGCAGAGCAGGAGTGAGTGGACAAACATCTCAAATATTTACAGCAAAAGACAACAGAGGGTCTATGGTTTACATTACATGAGTCATTGACATTGATCACAGCACTTGTTGATTCTAGGTATACATACATAAATTTTATACTGACCACTTAGATTCATATGAAAATTCCCATGGACATTTTCAGCATCCAGTACAAAAAGGGGTGCCGTCCGTCACGGCCACACAGGGATCACAGACCCAAAGTCCAAGGAAAAAGAGAAAAGACCAGGCAGATCACAGAGATAAGATGCCAAGGTGGGCTATGGTTGCTTCACAAAGGATATCCCAAAAGGAACAGATACCATCACCCCTTCAATAAGAAGCTTGTCAAAGCCTAAATGGTGGGGTTAAAGGATAGAGGGTTCAATCCCACTGAAATATAAATGATACAAAACATTTAATGAGAATATTGTAGGAAAAACCTAGTGTAAATGCAATATTTTCAGATGAAAGTGAGGGATAATTTTTAGGTTGACTAATATGACCCACCAGGGATTATCAATATAAAGGATCCTAGACATGTACCTAAAGGAGTGAAATTGAGTAGAATCAGATCTTAAATCCCAATCCAAAGAGCAAGACGCCAAAGGGGGGAGGAGTATACTTGAATAATATCCAATGTCTAAGTAGGCAGGAATCCAGGGGAGCATACAGGGTCCCTGGTTAGGTGCAAGCCCGCAAATGTCTGCAAATATAGAGCACATCAGGGGAATATTATATATAAGTGACAGGTAAGCACTTAAAGAGTTCCTAGAAAGCATCCCAACCTGAAGGGTCCATGAGTTTACCTGCCTGTCTTTCCTTCCTCCAAACACGTCTGTGTGGTGTCAGTAACAGCTGATGAGTGCAGCGCCTGAGGAGTTTAAATGTGTGTTACTGCAGTGGGCGGGAGTGTCCAATTAGTGCCCTGATTGGGTGGACACAGTAAGGGGCGGTCTAGGGAAGGGAGGACGTGAGGCATCTGTTGTTGATATCCCCCGGGCAGAGCGACGCACGGCGTCATCTCCATAACACGCTCCCTGATGTAAAGTCGTTCAAAACAGGACAGAGGTGGGCGTGTATGAGATCTAAAGTAACACCACCTCAAGGATCCCCAGGGCCCATAATTGGTAGGCAAGAGGCTAGCATTCAATCCCCTCCAAAAGTCTCTGTCCCGGGTGAGTCTGTCACATTTTCTGAAAACTTACGCTGCATGGCCTCCCTGATTCTGCAAAGCCTGCAAAAGGACCCTAGGATTCGTGGTATCAAGGAGAGGGATCATTATTGGCTGGCAACCCTTCTTGATCCACGTTACAAGGGTAAGGTTGCAGAATTCATCCTGCCTTTGCAGAGGGAGCAGAGGATGCAACATCTTCAGGAGAGCTTGAAAAGGCCCAATTTTTCTGCCCCTGTTTAACAGGGGCAGGTAATTACAATTTTTGATCTAATATTTCACAGCAGGGCCCATTCCTGCACCCAACAAGAGTATCTGTGAGGGGTTACAGTGTTGTAGCACCACCACCACCACCCAAGGCTCAATTTTTGTGCCCTTGTTTAACAGTGGCATGTAATTACAATGTTTATTATAATATTTTAATGCAGGGCCCGTTCCTGTGCCCAACAAGAGCAACTATGAGGGCTTACAGTGTTGTGGCACCACCACAACCAAAAGCCCAATTTTTCTGCCCCTGTTTAACAGGGGCATGTAATAACAATTTTTGATATAATATTTAACAGCAGGGCCTGTTCCTGCGCCCAACAAGAGTATATGTGAGGGGTTACAGTGTTGTGGCACCACCACCACCGCCCAAGGCCCAATTTTTCTGCCCCTGTTCAACAGGGGCATGTAATTACAATTCTTGATATAATATTTCATAGCAGGGCCCGTTTCTGCACCCAACAAGAGTAACTGTGAGGGCTTACAGTGTTCTGGTAACACCAACACCTAAGGCCCAATTTTCTGCAGAGTATATAGGGCGGCCTTATAGTATATATACTGCTGTTCAGAGTATATACAGTAGTGCCTGGGGGACCCCAATGCAATTCTTTTTAAATTTGGGTGCGGGGTTCCCCTTAATATCCATACCAGACCTGGAGGGCCTGGTATGGATTTTGGGGGGACACCCATGCCATTTTGTTTTTTGGTATTTTGGTATTTTTATCTATATTGCCAGGATCCGACAATACATTACAGCCGTGAGCAGTTTTAAATTACATTTTTTCCTTTAGAAATGTCATTTTGCTGTGGCACTGTTAAAAAAACATGGGAAAGATGTGCTACTTTACAGGCATGCTAAGGACACCCTCAGGCATGATGTTTAAAGGAATATTTAATTGTTATTGTTTTATTTTAAGCATTATTAAAATCGCTGCTCCCGAAAAAACATCAGTTTTTAAAACTTTTTTTTGCATTGGTACATATCCCCTGGGGCAGGACCCGGGTCCCCAAACACTTTTTATGGCAATAACTTGCATATAAGCCTTTAAAATTAGCACTTTCATTTTTCACATTCATGTCCCATAGACTTAACATAAAACTGTCTACTTGTTCGAACAAATTTTTTGCCTGTTCGCATGTTCTTCTGCGAATTGAACTGAGAAGTGTTCGGCTCATCCCTAGTGCTGAGTTGATACATCCCAGTAAATATGCTATGTTTCATGATGTTGGGGATATCAGATCAGAAGTGTCATTGCTGGTTGATAGTACCTCCCCTAGCTGCTACTACTCCAGAAAGGATAAGGGAAAAGTTACAGACAAGGATAGATAGATAGATAGATAGATAGATAGATAGATAGATAGATAGATAGATAGATAGATAGATAGATAGATAGATAGATAGATAGATAGATAGATAGATAGATAGATAGATAGATAGATAGATAGATACTGTTTGTAGGGGACTAGATTATTAGAAAGACAGATAGAGAAATCTGTCACAAAGACCATGATTGCCACAGTACAATGTTTGCCAAGCGCTTGAGTTTGGCACATTGTGAATCAAAGAGATTGTTAGTGGAGCTGCGGAGGACCCAGCTGTTATGGTACATATTGGTTGCTGGCTCTATAGCAGTGATGGGCTGCATATAAATTGGGAGGGTGCAGCTCTGCTGTGAGAAAACAACTAAAAATCAAAGCAAAGAGTTGTATATGGAGAACCAGCAATGGTATATCTTGTGATGGAAAATACTTCATTATTGCAGTTATCAAAACAAGGGCAACATTGGCCCACCCTACCATACAGAATGTAATGGTTTTCCCAATATGCTTCCTAGTGTTTTTCCACACAAGGGGTCTTGGTAGGGGGTCCTTGGTTGCTAATGCCCTACTTGTTCCTATTGGGGCTTGTTGTAGGCTATATGCAACACTGACACCTCCTATACCTCCAACACCACTGTGTATCACGGATCTTGGCTGGGTTATACACAATTTGGAAATAAATGTATGTAAAATTTTTACTTAAACAACCTTCAGCTACTTCATTTCTGATGGTTGGCGGTGATATTTCACCAGGGTGTCTTCTAGGCTGCCACAGGGCAAAGACAGTCATAGGCCTCCCCACTTCACATACAGATATATCAGATGGTTCATTATAGAGTAATCCAAGAAGGAGAAATCCCTATTTTCCAGCAGATTGCTTCCCTATCTGATGACAGTGCAGTCATATGTTGGTGGCAAGTTTGGCTGGGCACTTGTAATGGTGACCGTATCCGGCCCAGTGAAAAGTATAGGGAAAGATAGTGTAGCTGCCCAATGTCTCTCATCTGTCCCTGATGTGGGTATCTACAGCTGCAGACTCCTTTCCAGGGATGAGCTTCGAGTTCGAGTCGAACTCATGTTCGACTCGAACATTGGTTGTTCGCAAGTTCGCCGAACAGCGAACAATTTGGGGTGTTCGCGGCAAATTCGAATGCCGCGGAACACCCTTTAAAAGTTTATGGGAGAAATCAAAAGTGCTAATTTTAAAGGCTAATATGCAAGTTATTGTCATAAAAAGTGTTTGGGGACCTGGGTCCTGCCCCAGGGGACATGGATCAATGCAAAAAAAAGTTTTAAAAGGGGGTGGCGTGTCCTGGTGTTGAACCTGAGCAGACGTGGATGCTTGAGCTCTCCGGACCTGAGGTGAATCCACCGCCATCCACAGCCCATCTTTGCCCTGGGAGACCCCTGACTTACACTAAAACGCGCCTGGCCTCTCCCCAGCCTGCTACAAGGGCTTAGTTTCAGCCCACCTAGGTCGGGAACGGTGCCGGAGACATTGCAAGTGCGGAGGCCTCTGCCATCTTGGGGCCTAGGATCCGACCGGCGTCCCTGCACTCGATTTGGCAGCCATCCACCCAGGGAGAGCGTACCCGGACCTCTGCGGCAGGATACCCCACTTCCGGAGGGTCAAGGCAACTAAAAGATCCGAAAACCGGAGTGAGAACTCGCTCCGTTCCCCGGCCGGTGGTTCCCTACAGGCCTCCGGCCTCAGCAACAAATCTACAAGCCTCCCCCCGGTCCGCAGTGAGTACTATCCTCCCCTCTGTGTCAAGCCTGAAGGCACCTGTCCCTCTGACTACTGGCATCTGTCCCTGGCTGGGGGTTTTGGGTCTTAACAGAGCGGCCTTTATGCGTCCGGCGGCCGCTCCTTAGGAAAGTCCCCGGCTTCGGCCTACTCCTGGAGGGAGGCGGCCATCTTGGTACTCCAGGGACTCTCAACAACCACCTTCTCTAACTGTGACTTGATTGCCCACTGTTAACATGACACTTTAAACATCATTTGCTACAATTAACACCCCCCTACAAGCACTACATAGGCTCACAGAACTACTGAATGACAATTTTCATTAAATCTTAAAGGAGCACTTTTTATTTTTATATATTTTTTTTTTTTTTTGCTATGTAAGATACTGCCCGAGAGGGGGGCATACGCGTGAGTGAAGGAAATGGATATATGATTTCCCCGCTCCGCGCTGTCGGAAGCAAATACCCGGCCTAATCTGACATAGAAATCACGAGGGGGAGGTCACTTTACCACAAAGATCAGAGGAATTCCTGGAGTCGCAAGCGGTAATGTACCGCTCTACAAAAAACAAGCTAAAAAACAAGCAGAGCAGCAACAAATCCCCGGCCCCAGGCAAAGGCAGATCTAAAATGGAGCCCGAACCTCCAGAACCTGACGATGACACACAACTTTCTGAGCTGGGACAAGGCTCCCCTGCTGAAAGCCTTCATCTGTTCCCTATGGAGCGCACAAGTCCTCATCCTGCTGATCATGATGCTATGCTAGCTAAATTCCGTAGCATTGTGAGAGATGAGATAACGGCCGCCTCCCGTAAGCTTTCCTCTGACTTAGTTCGAGGCCTTAAAGTGATAGGCCACCGTACCAACCAGTTAGAACACCGCATAGACCTGGCTACCACCGTGCTGGAGGGTCATGAAGAGGAGGTGGAAAAAATGTCTGCAGAACTGGACGCTCTCAGAGATAAATTAGAGGACGCGGAAAATAGGGCCCGCAGGGAAAATCTTCGTATCCGCGGTCTTCCTGAGACGATCATAGACCTGCAAGGAACAGCCACCGCATTTTTCCAAGAACTGGCTCCTGAGATCCCGGCCCCTAAACCTTCCGATGGTCCCCCAAGGGACGTTATTATCAAATTTCACTATTATAGAACCAAGGAAAAGCTATTACAAGCTGCCCGTGAACAAAAGGACATCTCTTTTCAAGGCAACCACCTTCAAATATTTGCGGACCTCTCGCCGGTCACCATCGCCAGAAGACGAGGCCTCAAGCCTTATCTCCAAGTTCTACAATCCAACCAGATCAAATACAGATGGGGGTTCCCCTTTAAGCTTTCCTTCTCCCACCAGGGTCATCAGTTCCATGCCATCAGGCCTAAAGCAACACCTACAGGATCTGCAATTGGACATTCCTCTGTATCAACCTGATGCCCAGGTTTCCAATTCCCAGCCAGGTCCCTCTAGGCCCCCTCGTAAACCCCCACAAGCATCACAACGTTCACAATCTGGATCTCAGGCGCTACGTGATCTACAGGCCCAAAGATTCCATCAAGCTAATAACGGATGATAAGTTCCACTTCTTCATGATGTGCAGTTCATTTTTCTTGGCCGCTTGGTTCGGGGTGCCAAGGACAGTTAGCGTTCTGATTTCTACCTTCCAACCTAACTGGAAAATTTCAGCTGTTTTCTTCGGGGGATGTCCCCCTGCCATGCCTCTGCTCACTTGAACTGACTGAAGATTTGCGGGATGAGTCGTTGTCCTATGGTAGACTGCCCCACCTGTGAGATGGCGGTCTTGGGCGTGGTCCATCCCACATGAAACCCCATGTGGGGTCACTGACAATAGTTTGCCCCCTGTACCACCTCTACATTGCTGATGGTCCTCGAGGAGAAAAGGATCCATCAGGCACAAACAAACTACCTTTAAGTCCTGGTGGGGTGGGGGGCAAAGAGCGGGTGGTTTTTGGTTGGGGATAAACCCCCATTGATGGTTATTTAGGTTCTATGTAAGTTTTCTGCACTCGCCGAGTCCCCTTGCTCCTGTTCAGTGGGGTGACGGGGACGGCGTTTGGGGGTGGGTGTGGGGTCCCGCCCCATCCTCTGGGGGGGCGGTCTTGTGGCTGTCGTCCCTGGGGGGCGGGGGGGCCCCCACATCCGCGCCCTTGGGTTGCCAATATTGCTCTGGAGTTCTCATATTGTAACTCATCCAGTGTTGCTAGCCTAGATGCTATCTCTAAGAATTGTTTAAAATTTTATGTCAAGTTTATTTAGACAATTTGAATTATCTACATTATAGGCCGGTGGTTCCGACGGACCACTGCCCCCCCCCCATGGGTAGGCACATGGCTAGGACTTTTGTCTTGGCCATGTTCCCACCTTATTGTGGGCCTTGCAGCCCACGGTTCGATACGTCAATGTATCCACTACATAGTCTAATTAGAATTTGTCTCGGTTTTCTCATATCTTATGTTCTTTTCTGCCCTTACCATTTTTTTTCTCTTCTTTCTTTCTCCCTCTCTTCCCCTTTTCCCTTGGCCCCTGGGGTGGGTGGATGGAGTAGTCCATAGTGTTGTAACCCAATCCCAATGACTCTTCATTGGCTATCCCTGAATGTTCAAGGCATGAATTCCCCACAAAAAAGAGTTAAAGTTTTTAAATATCTTAAGCAACAAAAGATAGATATAGCCTGTTTACAGGAAACTCATTTTTCCTCTTCTTCCTGCCCCAAATATTTTGCAGCAAATTATCCCCAAGTATATTTAGCGAATGGTCCTACTAAACAGAGGGGGGTTCTTATAGCTATACGAAAATCTGTTCCATTTATCTGTAAGAAACAGATAGCTGACCCTGATGGCAGATATCTTATCTTACAGGGTTCTGTTCAGGATAATGACGTAACCATTTTGACCTACTATGCCCCAAACGAAAATCCAGGCCCATTCCTGTCTCATGTTTGTTCCTTGTTACAGGTCCACCAAAGAGGCATCCTTTTGTTGGTGGGTGACTCGAATATGACGCTCAATCCAGCCCTTGATAAGTACCCGGCGGATCATAAAGCCCCCCTCCTGCGGCAAAAAATTTTTCGCGAGCCCTACAAAATTTGGACCTAGTAGACCTATGGCAAGAGTTTCATCCCATGGGCAGGGACTACACTCATTATTCTCACCCTCACCACTCCCACTCTAGAATCGACCATGTGTTTATGTTACGGAAACACCTTCCCTCAGTAGAGTCGGTATCGATTCTAGCAGTCCCTTGGTCAGATCATGATCCAGTTCTAACTGTATGTCGCACTTTACTCAACAATTCACAACAGGCTTCCTGGGTGATGAATGACTCACTTTTATCTTTCAAACCGATCCTCAGTGAAATTAAAGAAGCTACAATGGAATACTTCAGACTTAATGTGGGTTCGGTTTCATCTCCAATAACATTATGGGAGGCTTATAAATCGGTCATTTGGGGTCGCGTTATTCGAATAGCATCCCAGCGCAAGAGGGATAGAGCTCAGGCCCGACGTAAATTAGAACAGACATTAGAGGTTTGCTCGACAGCCTTTAAAGTATCCCCCACCCCTGCCAACCGCAGAGCTTTAGACAAAGCCCGTACCGACTTGGATTTATGCCTGACAGATGAGGCGGACCGTACCTTACGTTGGGCCCGCCAGAATTGGTATTCTAAAGCAAACAAACCAAATACGCAGTTGGCTAACAGACTGCGAACTTTTATACCAAAATTTACTCCCATATATCTGCGCACTCGTCACAATCTCCTTACAGGAAATCCTCAGCGGATTTTGGAAGAATTCCATTACCGTCTTACTAAACTCTACTCCCCCCTAAATCAATCTTCAACACAGGGCCTGAATGATTTTCTAAGTAAATTATCTTTACCTTCCCTATCGGATCCCCATATCTCCCTAATGGACCGAGATATACAGGTCTCTGAGATTCTTCAGTGCATTAAGGAACTGAAAATGGGCAAAAGGCCAGGTCCGGACGGCTTCACTGCTTTGTATTATCAAAAGTTTGCAGAGGTCCTGGCCCCACACCTAGCGACTATGTATAACTCGGTTAAAGAAGGTCATTCATTTTCACCGGACTTGCTAACTGCCAACATAGTGATGATCCCTAAGCCAGACAAAGATCACTCCTCCTGGGCAAATTTTCGGCCAATTTCTTTAATCAATATTGACATGAAGATATTGACGAAAATTCTGGCCAATCGTTTGAATTCCTTCCTACCACGCCTAATAAAAAAAAATCAGGTGGGATTTGTTCCCCGTAGACAGGCAAGTGACGCCATTCGACGACTCCTCCAGATCCAACATATAGTGCATGAAAGGTCCCTGTGTACAATGTTTCTCTCATTAGATGTTAACAAAGCTTTTGACACCTTATCCTGGCCCTATTTGACACAGGTCCTTACACATTATGGTTTTGGCACCTCCTTTTTGGGTTGGGTCTCAGCAATATATCAATCCCCTCAGGCTAAAGTGCGGTATTATGGTTATGAATCGCCTACTTTCCCGATTAAAAGGGGAACACAGCAAGGGTGCCCACTCTCCCCTCTCCTATTTATTCTAGCACTTGAACCCCTGGCGGAGGCCATACGCTCTCACACAGATATCTCAGAAATAGAAATAGCAGGCGCATATTTGGTGGACCTGTCCCAGGGTTTGCAGACTATGGGTTAGAGTATATGCACTATTACGTAATCTTTTTAATACTAACATAAAGCGGGATCCTTTTGAAGCCCTCTTATGGAAACCAATTGTAGAACTTCTCCATCCTGAACGTCAGCTAGCAGCACAGATCTTCACTGCAACCAAACTTACCATAGCAAGAGCCTGGAAAACCCAGAATCTTAGTTTTGAAGCAGTTAAAAACACCGTGAATGATATCATGGTAAATGAGAAAATTACGGCCTTATTTTTGGACAAACACGATAAATTTCTCAGGATATGGCAACCCTGGGTGACTCACAATCGCCCATCAAGATTTGACCTAACGCTTCTCTCCTTATAATAAGCCTCCGTTCCCCTCACCCCAGAGCCCTTCCTTCCCTTCTCTTCTTTCTACCCCCCTCCTTTTCTACTTTCAATTTCTTTCTCTTTCTCTTTATTCAGGCCCTCGGGCTTAAGTCTACAATGATCAGAAAATTTAACATAATAAACAACTTATTGCATTCAGAGGTATTTCATCCTCTCTGAGGTTAATCAATTTAATCTAAATTTATTACTGGTTCTTTATATTTTTATTTTCTTCATCTAAAGTTATGCATTGTAACAACATTTCGCATTGTAATCAATAGATACTCATATAAGTTTGCAATCATATTACTATGTACTGATAGCATACCGCTACGCCAGAATATGCAGTGTGTAGCTATGCCTTGGTATGCAGCTTGGACTCGGCATTGAATCGCCGGTGTCCAGGCTTAATTTTTTTTTTTTTTGATCAATAGTTCCACTCGCCGGTTATCGGCAGCCTTATACCAGTTAATTCATGATGTATCCATCATTGTCTTGTATTTTTCTGTTGATATATATTTTCAATAAAACCTTTTGTACAAAAAAAAAAAAAGTTTTAAAAAGGGACGTTTTTTCAGGGGCAGTGATTTTAATAATGCTTAAAGTCAAACAATAAAAGTGTAATATCCCTTTAAATTTCATACCTGGGGGGTGTCTATAGTATGCCTGTAAAGGGGCTCATGTTTCCTGACAGCAAAATGACATTTTGAAGGAAAAAACCCATTTAAAACTACCCGCGGCTATTTCATTGCCGACAATACACATAGAAGTTCATTGATAAAAACGGCATGGGAATTCCCCAAAGGGGAACCCCAAACCAAAATTTAAAAAAAATGACGTGGGTGTCCCCCTAAATTCCATACCAGGCCCTTCAGGTCTGGTATGGATATTAAGGGGAACCCCGGCCAAAATTAAAAAAAAAAATGATGTGGGGTTCCCCCTAAATTCCATACCAGACCCTTCACTCTCCCCTCTCCTATTTATTCTAGCACTTGAACCCCTGGCGGAGGCCATACGCTCTCACACAGATATCTCAGGAATAGAAATAGCAGGCACCGCACACAAGTTGTCCCTGTTCGCGGACGACATTTTATTAACTATTACTCAACCCAGAATCTCCCTCCCCAACTTATTCTCTCTCTTAGACACTTTTGCCTTGTTTTCGGGACTTTCAGTTAATCCGACTAAATCTAAAGCGATGTCTATTAATCTTAGGCCCCCGGTAGTAGAAGCTTTGCAGTCGGCATTTTCGTTTCAGTGGTTACCCTCTTTACCCTATTTGGGTATTAAACTTACCCCGAAATATTCGGAATTATATCATGCGAATTTTCCTCCGCTTTTCCGAAAGCTGGAGGCTATGCTGGCCTCTTGGTCCACACTCCCAATTTCGTGGTTCGGCAGAATAGCGTCGGTACGCATGACATACCTCCCTAAATTGCTCTATTATTTTAGAGTATTGCCAGTTCAAGTGCCTCCCCATATTATTCGAATACACCAACGTAAAATTATGCAATTTATATGGGGCCATAAGAGGCCCAGGATTAAAAGACAAGTCCTTTACGCGCGCAGAGTCAATGGTGGCCTTTCAGTTCCTAACTTGCAAGCATACTATATAGCAGCGGGCATTGCCCCATTATCTCACCTTCATGCAAAGCAACAAATGCCACTATGGGCCACCATTGATCTGGTCAACGCTCACCCAACACCTTTAGCTTCTCTTCCTTGGCTTCCTAAAGCCCATTGCCCCCCTACCATAGGTCCCTGTTTGGCTCATTCCCTCAAAGTATGGGATGGGGTTAAATACTCAGCAGGCCTAATTTCTCCTCATCTCCCGTTACTTCGCCTCCTCCACTGTCCTTTATTTCAACCAGGTTGTGACAACCCGTTACAATTTAAGTGGTGGTCGGATAATGGCTTCATAGATATCCACTCATTTTTCACCCCGACCAAAATCATCTCTTTCGCGGCCTTACGTTCTTCACATGATATCCCCCTTAGGGAGCATTACAGTTACTTGCAAATTAGACATTTTCTCAGACAACTAACAACATCCCATTCTGCCCCCTTTGTCATGACATCATTCGAAAGCCTGTGTAGATCACGCCCTCAATCCTCGGGATTGATTTCTCTAATATATACCGCTATAACTAACTAAGACAACATCATTGAGACCTTACCAACTCCAATGGGAGGCTGAGTTCGGGAAACAATTAGACCCGGAGGACTGGTATAGTATGACTTCTGCGCTAAGTGTTCCAAGAACGTTCTCTTTTTAGAGAATGCGTATAAAGTTTTCTACAGATGGTATTATACTCCGGCTAAATTAGCAAGTTTCATCCCATCTTACTCCCCACTATGTTTTCGTGGGTGCTCACAGGAAGGCACGATGGCGCATATTTGGTGGACCTGTCCCAGGGTTTGCAGACTATGGTTAGAGTATATGCACTATTACGTAATCTTTTTAATACTAACATAAAGCGGGATCCTTTTGAAGCCCTCTTATGGAAACCATTGTAGAACTTCTCCATCCTGAACGTCAGCTAGCAGCACAGATCTTCACTGCAACTAAACTTACCATAGCAAGAGCCTGGAAAACCCTGAATCTTAGTTTTGAAGCAGTTAAAAACACCGTGAATGATATCATGGTAAATGAGAAAATTACGGCCTTATTTTTGGACAAACACGATAAATTTCTCAGGATATGGCAACCCTGGGTGACTCACAATCGCCCATCAAGATTTGACCTAACGCTTCTCTCCTTATAATAAGCCTCCGTTCCCCTCACCCCAGAGCCCTTCCTTCCCTTCTCTTCTTTCTACCCCCCTCCTTTTCTACTTTCAATTTCTTTCTCTTTCTCTTTATTCAGGCCCTCGGGCTTAAGTCTACAATGATCAGAAAATTTAACATAATAAACAACTTATTGCATTCAGAGGTATTTCATCCTCTCTGAGGTTAATCAATTTAATCTAAATTTATTACTGGTTCTTTATATTTTTATTTTCTTCATCTAAAGTTATGCATTGTAACAACATTTCGCATTGTAATCAATAGATACTCATATAAGTTTGCAATCATATTACTATGTACTGATAGCATACCGCTACGCCAGAATATGCAGTGTGTAGCTATGCCTTGGTATGCAGCTTGGACTCGGCATTGAATCGCCGGTGTCCAGGCTTAATTTTTTTTTTTTTTGATCAATAGTTCCACTCGCCGGTTATCGGCAGCCTTATACCAGTTAATTCATGATGTATCCATCATTGTCTTGTATTTTTCTGTTGATATATATTTTCAATAAAACCTTTTGTACAAAAAAAAAAAAAGTTTTAAAAAGGGACGTTTTTTCAGGGGCAGTGATTTTAATAATGCTTAAAGTCAAACAATAAAAGTGTAATATCCCTTTAAATTTCATACCTGGGGGGTGTCTATAGTATGCCTGTAAAGGGGCGCATGTTTCCTGACAGCAAAATGACATTTTGAAGGAAAAAACCCATTTAAAACTACCCGCGGCTATTTCATTGCCGACAATACACATAGAAGTTCATTGATAAAAACGGCATGGGAATTCCCCAAAGGGGAACCCCAAACCAAAATGTAAAAAAAATGACGTGGGTGTCCCCCTAAATTCCATACCAGGCCCTTCAGGTCTGGTATGGATATTAAGGGGAACCCCGGCCAAAATTTAAAAAAAAATGATATGGGGTTCCCCCTAAATTCCATACCAGACCCTTCAGGTCTGGTATGGATTTTAAGGGGAACCCCGCGCCAAAAAAAAAAAAATGGCGTGGGGTCCCCCTAAAAATCCATACCAACCCACAACCTGGCAGGCCGCAGGAAAAGAGGGGGACGAGAGTGCGGCCCCCCTTCCTGAACCGTACCAGGCCACATGCCCTCAACATTGGGAGGGTGCTTTGGGGTAGCCCCCCAAAACACCTTGTCCCCATGTTGATGAGGACAAGGGCCTCATCCCCACAACCCTGGCCGGTGGTTGTGGGGGTCTGCGGGCGGGGGGCTTATCGGAATCTGGAAGCCCCCTTTTAACAAGGGGACCCCCAGATCCCGCCCCCCCCCGTGTGAAATGGTAAGGGGGTACTTACCCCTACCATTTCACTAAAAAACTGTCAAAAATGTTAAAAATGACAAGAGACAGTTTTTGACAATTCCTTTATTTAAATGCTTCTTCTTTCTTCTATCTTCTTTCATCTTCTGGTTCTTCTGGTTCTTCTGGTTCTTCCTCCGGCGTTCTCATCCAGCATCTCCTCCGCGGCATCTTCTATCTTCTTCTCCTCGGGCCGCTCCGCACCCATGGCATGGGGGGAAGCTCCCGCTCTTCTCTTCTTCTTTTCTTCTCTTCTTCTCTTCTTCATTTTCTTCTCCGGGCCGCTCCGCACCTATGCTGGCATGGAGGGAGGCTCCCACTGTGTGACGGCGCTCCTCGTCTGACAGTCCTTAAATAACGGGGGCGGGGCCACCCGGTGACCCCGCCCCCTCCAATGCATGGGACATGACGGGACTTCCCTGTGGCATTCCCCGTGACGTCACAGGGAAGTCCCGTCAAGTCACCGTGCGCCAGAGGAGCAGTGATTTTAATAATGCTTAAAGTCAAACAATAAAAGTGTAATATCCCTTTAAATTTCATACCTGGGGGGTGTCTATAGTATGCTTGTAAAGGGGCGCATGTTTCCCGTGTTTAGAACAGTCTGACAGCAAAATGACATTTTGAAGGAAAAAACCCATTTAAAACTACCCGCGGCTATTGCATTGCCGACAATACACATAGAAGTTCATTGATAAAAACGGCAAGGGAATTCCCCAAAGGGGAACCCCGAACCAAAATTTAAAAAAAAAAGACGTGGGAGTCCCCCTAAATTCCATACCAGGCCCTTCAGGTCTGGTATGGAAATTAAGGGGAACCCCGGCCAAAATGTAAAACACTAGGAAGCATATTGAGAAAACCATTACTTTTGTGTGAAGTCCTGCTGTGCCTATTTTGTGTGACAATTGTCTGTTTTAACCATTATATTGGTATATGGTAGGGTGGGCCAGTGTTGCCCTTACTTTGATAACTTTGCTCAAAGTCTTTTTTATCACAAAATATACAATTGCCGGTTGAACTCACTTTTAGTTGTGTAGGTACCCTGTTGAACTCACTTTTAGTTGTGTAGGTACCCTGTCTATTGAGACAAATTGGTTTAAACCAGGGGTCTCAAACTGGCGGCCCTCCAGTTGTTGCAGAACTACAAATCCCATCATGCCTCTGCCTGAGGGAGTCATGCTTGTAACAGTTCAGCCTTGCAATGCCTCATGGGACTTGTAGTTTTACAACAGCTGGAGGGCTGCCAGTTTGAGACCCCTGGTTTAAACTGTAATATGGACTTTGCAGCTTTGGTAAGAGCTCTATTTTTTATTCTGCTGTGGGAGAAGATGGTCAGAAGGTTGGAGGAACTTTTAAACTAGGATGTAGAGAGAGGTATACCGTGCGGTGAGCAAGGGTCAGAGTGTGCAGATGTTGGCAAATTTTTGGGGGGGAAGGTGCCTCAAACTAGATGGTGTAACTAAAGTATCGAGAACAAATACTCAAAGGCTGGATGAATCTTACTGTGACAGGATAAATTAGTATGTACAAAATTAAAAGGCATGTACACAAATGCTAGAAGTGTGCTTAATAAAATGGAAGGACTTGAATAAATGAGGAGGATTTTGACTTCATGGAAATATCAGAAACCTGGTTTTATGGCTCACATTGTTGACTTGCAACTGTCCATGGGGACTCACTGTATAGCAGGGACAGAGTAGGATGTGCCTGTATGTCAAGGGGGAGGGTGTGCCTATATGTCAAGAGTGATTGAGTGTGGGGGATGACATTTTCTAACCAGGCTGGTGAGAAGATGTAATCTCTGTGGCTGGAGTTTAACCCTTTCACTGCCAAGTCCGTATGCTGTACGAACCTAGTGGGTTATCAGTGGGTTACAACTTGCTGATCAGAGTTATTAACATCTAACTTGACCCCCCACCCATGCCACCACTTCCCTGTCCCCTGCCTCTCTACCTCCGCCACACCCTTCCATCTAAAACTGCCCTCCACTATCTTCTCCTATCCCCTTCACCCCCTTCTTCATCCCCAGCACTAATTACCCCCCTCAACCCGATCTGACCACCCCTGCAAAAACACTTCCTGCAGCTACCATCGTTAGCCAGCATCCCTCCTCTTCCACTTGCGCCGGCTACATGTGCTGCATGGGGCCTGGGGTGGTCCAGATGTGCCCCCCCACCAGTCAGATCACCTCACAACTGCCCCGCACCCCCAATCCATGGCCGCTCTGAGCAGCATCTCTCCTTCCCCTCCCACCGCCTGCAGCTTCTCCCTTCACCGATCTCTGTGATCTGTAAGGCTGGGGAGTGCGGAAGCGGTCAGGAGCGGTGCGGGTGAGGGTGAAGTTGGGGCTTGGGGGGCTTAGTAAACATGTGTTTACTGAGCTCCCCCTGAAGGACAGAGGGCACATGCAGCGATCACTACTGCTCGCTGCTATATGCCCACTGACACTGACTATCTTCAGTCCCTTTCTCTGTCTCAAAAAAAGAGATATGGGAGTCTGTTTAGACCTCTGATATCTCACCAAAGACCCCCCCCCCCCAAAAAAAAAAAAATAGAAAAGAAAAAAATGACTGTAAAAAAACCCCACAAACATAGTAAGACCCCCCCATGTCCGCCCGCACTCACCCCTCCACGGTGACGCCCCCCACATTCACCCCTCCACGGATACCTCAGCTTCTCCTCCCGGCCAACCCAATCCATCCTGATTGGCCAGGAGGAGAAGCCGGAAGATGAAAGCGAATATTAATTTGCTACTGTCACAAGTGGGTGGGTTTGGGTGCAATGCTCTGCTCCCAGTGCCCAACATTTTTCAAGCCAATTACAGCCTTAGGCTGTAATCATGTGGCTTGAAAAAAAAAACCGTATGAGTTCGGCGCCCTGCAGGAGGGCAGCACCCCAGAGCCCCTAATGGAACTGCTGCTCCTGGTAAGACCTGTTTAACATGGAGTGGACTCTATCAAGCAGATCTGGCTACTCTGCGGGGGATCTGTCTGCTGATCCCTGCTGAGCAGGCGGGTGACAGGTCTATGTCCACTCCACTGATGCAGAATGGACACGAACACAGTTCGCTGATCCCTATGGGACGGTTGGATAGAAACGGACTGCCTGTCTATTCCCATCGGATACCATCCGATCTGATTTGCTAGATGGGTGGGGAATGGAATGCCCATCCATTTATTTTTAGTGGACTGGATCAGATGCAGGTGGGTGTAAACGGACACATGTCCATTTACATCAGTCTCTCCATAGAGAACAATGGGTGGTCCAATTGGGCCCGCCTGAAAAATGGACAGGCAGACCTGATCGGTGTGCTTATGTGAAAGGGGCATAAGGCCTTGTTCACACAGGGCATACACAGTGTACCCTTACAGGGATGCACAGGTGTTCCGTGCACCTCTATGCAGGCAGTCACATTGATCATTTGGGATGTAGCAACTGCATGAACAGAGCCATTTCTTCCCAATCCATGTAGGTCCGCATGCATGTCCCTGAGCTCACACTGCCTGCGTTCAGGGTCATGTACCCACACCCACAAGGATGTCAGATTGGGAACAGCAGCTATGCCTGTGCCATTGCATCCCAATTGACATAAATGGGACTGCCTGTACGGGGATGCACGGAACACCTGTGCATCCCTGTGCGGGTAAACATAGCCCTCCATAGGCATTAACTTTAGTATGCCACATGTGAATGATGCTTTAGTACTAATTTAGAAGGAAGGTTGTAGGTTACGTTGTGTTTATGTGCAATATTAATGATTTTAGTGTATTTTTATTGAAAATAGCAATATGATGAACGTTTGCACAATTATTGAGGTGCCCAAAAAATCTGCAACAGGTTATGTGCTTTTAGAAAATGTCTAGTTTGAGGGTTCTTTTCAAATTCTGAAAGCTGTAAGTGAAAAATGAAACCCTCCAGATTTTTAGAGATATTTTTGTGTATGTTTGATTTTCGCCATTTTGCAAAAAGATGCAATTTAAAATGTACAAGTATTTGTTATTTATTAACTCCATACATGTTAAGCTTTTATATTTAGTAAAGCTTTAGCAGGGCTTTTGATAAATTAAATGTGCGTTTATCTACTAATAATGGTTTTAGTGTATTTTTTGCGAATATATTAGTTTGATAAACATTTGCACAAATACTGTGGGGGTCTAAAAAAATCAGTAGAACCTTCTTTTTATTCTAGAGGTCATATTCTTTCAGAAAATATATGGTTTTGGGGGTCTTTCACAAATTCTGAAAGCTATAAGGGAAAAATGAAAACATTCAGATTTTTAGAGGAATTTGGATATTTAAATTTTTGCGTACGTTCGATTTTCATCATTTTGCAAAAAGGTGCAATGTAAAAATTTAAACTATTTGCTATTTATTAACTCCATACAGATTAAGCTTTTATATTTAGTAGGGATTTAGCAGCAATTTTGTAAAATTAGCTGTGTTTTTATCTGCTAATAATGGTTTTAGTGTATTTTTTATATTGGTTTGATAAACATTTGCGCAAATACTGCGGGGTCTAAAAAATCAGTAGCCTCTTCTTTTTATTCTACTGATCATGTGCTTTCAGAAAATATATGGTTTGGGGGGTCTTTCACAAATTCTGAAAGCTATAAGTGAAAAAAAAAAGAATAGGAAAAATTGCAAAAATGGTCTGGCCACCTGAGTGTACAAAATGGAGCACAGGGCCTGGCAGCGAAAGGGATAAAAAAAATGTAAACTAATTGTGAGAGTATGCTATAGGTCTCCTAACATTTGGGAGAAGGAAGAGATGATGGGGAGGCAGGGCAAAGTTATTATAAGGGACTTCAACTATCCTGATATTGCTTGGGCAGATGGAACTACTAACTCAACTAAGGCTTGTTGTCTCTTGAATGGAATGCAGGACAGTTTTCTGAGTCAAATGGCAGAAGCCCCAATTAAAAATAATGCTCTGCTGGACCTACTGATAACAAACAAGACTGATCTGATTGCAGATGTAGAGGCAAGGGATATCTTAAGAAACAGTAGAGATGGGCGAATTGTTCAGGCTGAGCATCAATGGAGCCCAGAATAGCACCCAATCGGGTGTTCGCCGGTCGGTGATGTCACCAGGTGGCTCCGCCCCTTACCTATTTAAGAACTGTCAGACATCGGAGCAGGCAGTCAGTGATTAGCCTTTATCGCGGCTGGAGCTTTTTTCTTTTTTCAGGTCTGGCAGTATGGCGAGTGCCGTGATTGGATCTACATCGGGGGACATTGTTTTTTTATTTTTAACCCCTTCCCGCCGACCGTACGCAGATGTGCGTACTCGGCTTTCCGGGGTTATACCGGGATGATGCCTGCAGCTGCAGGCATCATCCCGGTACCGTTGTTTAGAGCCAGCGATCGGCTATCTGAGTATAACAACTGACGCGGCTAAAAGCAGCTCGGCTGTTATACCAGAGGAGCGGGAGGAGACGCCCCCCCTCCCGCCGCCTCCCGCCGCTCTTACTGGGTCTGCCGTGCAATCGGGAGGCCCGGTGTCCAATCGGCTGCCTTCGGCGGCTGGGGGCTGGCTGGAACGAAGCTGTGGGTGGCTTTGTTCCAGCCTGCTCATTGTAAACGCGGAAGCGACGTCATGACATCACTTCCCGTTTACTCGGCTGCCAATGGCGCCGTTTTTAAAAAAATATACAGTGTTCAGAATCACCGTTTTCATCGATCTGAATACTTTGAAGTGCACAGGAGGGATCAGGGGTCTTTTAGACCCCTGATCCCTCCATAAAGAGTACCTGTCACCACCTATCACTGTCACAAGGGATGTTTTCCATTCCTTGTGACAGCAATAAAAGTAAAAAAAATTATTTTTTTAAACACACTTTATAAGTATAAAAAAAAATAAAAAAAAAAAAAAAATGTAAAGCTCCCCCGTCCCCGCGAGCTCGCGCAGCGAAGAAAACGCATACAGAAGTCGCGCCCGCATATGTAAACGGTGTTCAAATCATGATGCATGTCAAACAAAACCAAAGGCTGTGTGTCCAGTGTGCCCTTGTGCTTTTAAGGAGGGGTGGGTTCATTCCAGGCTTACCTGCCCTCTGTCTATCCATTATTATGCATGTGCTTTCTCTGTGGAGGCTCTCATAACTGTATAGAGATAATTTGGTTGGTTTCAGGTGTATACATGTTCCTCCACCCCCCCAAAGATGCTTGCAGGACTTTTTTTCCTGTCCTGCAAGCGCACTGCCCCAGTGTGAAAGCACTCGGGCTTTCACACTGGGGCTGCAGAAGAGACAGTTTATAGGCACTTTTCAGGCGCTATTTTTAGCACAATAATGCCTGTAAAACGCCTCAGTGTAAAAGTGGTCTAATGGCATACAATGCCAAGGCATCATATAGGCATATGCTATTCCATCCAGGACAGTTTCTCTTCCACTCCACTAAAGCACTCTCCTCCTTCAGCCACTGAACACCCACAGGCAAGGCAATCTAGGCAACCAGATCTGATGAATTAAGAAAGAATTGGCATGAGTAGAGAATAACGCTGCAGCTAAGAGGCTTCTTTATGGTCCAGGCGGCCCTTCCAGGACCTTCCCCGGGCTGGAGCAAGGGTGGCTATCTATGTTGCCTTGCCTGTGGATTTCGAGTGGCTGAAGGTATATGTTTTAGAGGAGTAGAGGAGCTACTCTCCTGGATTAGCATATGCCTATATGCCCTTTTTATTATATTGGGGTCCACCTTGGGAGATGAGCAGATTGCACAGGTAGCCACATGCACAGTGGGAATAGCACTGGGAATGCATCGAGGATTGCACTGTTATATGCATTTAATGTTTTCATTGTGAGTGCCTCTTTGGCAAGTTTATGAATAAAATCTATGCAGAGAACACTATTTTCATTTTGTGTTTGCATGTATCCTTACTTGTGAGTTTGGAGCTGCTGCTGGAGTGCTGGAGGAGGAGGAGAACACATAAATATATTTGAGGGGAGTTTTTTTTTGTTTTGTTTTTTTAACAATAATTTTTATAAAATTTCTTTACATAAGTCAAAGAAGTAAACCATATTTGTCATGCATGGGTAAAGCATAAACGTTCTTGTGAACAATTCATATGATATCATTAATAACATTCGTGAACTTTGAAGTCAGTTACATAGTTACATAGTAGGTGAGGTTGAAAAAAGACACAAGTCCATCAAGTCCAACCTATGTGAGTGATTATCTGTCAGTATTACTTTGTATATCCCTGTGTGTTGTGGTCGTTCAGGTGCTTATCTAATAGTTTTTTTAAACTATCAATGTTCCCCGCTGAGACCACCGCCTCTAGTTCTGAGTGCTATATATGTCGAAGGTGTCATCCAGCATCCCCGGACACCCCACTTGGGAGCAAACTGTGTCTTGGGGGGGCAACACGATCTGTTCTTGGATACAGAAAGATTAACTGGATTTGTTCGAGGTATATACATAAAATGAAGGGTACAACTTGATATTGAAGTGTCAACGAGGGTCAGTTTATATGGCCATAGTTATGTGTGTAGTTAGACTAATTTAGAATTTCAGCTAAGAATCATATTTCTTGTATTTATGTTGAAGCTACTTGTGACTCCCCCATCACAGGAATCTGCTACATTCCTCTTTCTATGCAAATAGCTTGCTTGCTGACATCATTTAAGACAGATGAAGGAACTGCAAGAGCAGAGAAACTAAAGTTTTGTATAAAGTTAAAAATATATATGGTTTGCAGAACTTGTCTGGGTTATGATGCATAGTTTGATTTTTAAAAGGTTAGAATGTTTTGTATAACGGAAGCGTACCGCCTGTTCGCTTGTGATGCAATATGCTGAAAATTATATGTACACTGTATTAGCTGTATTAGACACTCTTGACATGTAGACACTAGTCGGGTCAGGAGTGTCCACTCTTTTGGGCCAGAAGAATGGAATAAATCTCCCATACCAGAGTTCTTTGTCCAACAATGTCATTGACCGATATTCTGCTACTTTATTTGGTGCATTTGGCCGTGAGGGGGGAATATCGGTGTCACCTGTTGAGGCAGGTGGCACTGTTTTCCACCAGACCTACAAGGAGTGGTCCGAGAGGCCAGCCCTGTGGGCTATATCGTAGTCTCAAAAGGCGCCTTCTAGAACTGTTATCTAGGAGACTGCTCTGTGTCCCATTTGGTGGCCTGCTGTGGACGACCTTGGTAGCATCAAAAGGACCTGGGAATCTGAGAAATAGATAGCTGGAGCTTCAACGGGAACAGGTGAGAGTCTTTTTACTTTTGTTTTTGGATAACAGTCAAACAGCCAGCCAGCCTCTCGACGGATCGAGAGAAGGGAAGACTGATCACCTTTCGAGAGAGACGTCCGTTCAGATGATTGTGCATCTTTTGGACGAATCCTCAGTCAGTCAGTAATTTTTGGGTGGGAGTGTCTGGTATGATTGATGTGTGTATGAGACATCACTTTGTGGTGAGGTGACAGTTGTCCTCTTCTAAGTGCGTTTCCTGGCCGGGAGACCGCGCCCAGGCCACTGACCGAGGGAAGCGTTGTCTATTGTTCCTACTTGTGTCGAGGATTCAGACCCCTTACTGAATTCTCATCATTTACCCTACCCTCTGTGTCTGTCTTGGTGTCTTTTAGGTTACAATTATGGGTGGTAAAGATAGTGTTGAATCCCCCCTACAATCCATGATCTCCAACTTTAGGAAGGGATTTTCTAAGAACTGCAATTAAAAACTTAATCCTGAGAAATTGATAACATTGTGTGAGAAAGATTGGCCCCGCTATGGAGCGCGGTGGCCCCCACAGGGAACCTTTGACTTAGAGACCATTGACCGATTATTTGAGAATATTATGTCAGACTCACCGAAACATGACCAAGACGCTCCTTCCAGGAGGACTGTTCGTTCGGATTACTGTGCATCCCTCGAATAAATCCTCAGTCAGTTAGGAGGAATATCCATCCGGATGATTGTGCATCTCTCGGATAAATCCTCAGCCAGTCAGTTAGGAGGAATATCCATCTGGATGATTGTGCATCTCTCTGATAAATCCTCAGCCAGTCAGTTAGGAGGAATATCCATCCGGATGATTGTGCATCTCTCAGATAAATCCTCAGCTAGTCAGTCAGGAGGAATGTTCGTCCAGATGATTGTGCATCTTTTGGACAAATCCTCAGTCAGTCAGTCAGCTAGGAGAAAACGTCCGTCTGGATGATTGTGCATCCTTTGGACAAATGGGAGATAAAGACATGCAGTGGATAGAAGCCACAAAAAAGGGGAACAGTGTAGAATTATGGTTATGACAAGAGCAGTACCACTGACAAAACACATATATTCTCAACCCGAAGAGACAGACAAGCCTCCCCCGTATGTAGATGAACTGACCTCAGATAGAGACAGGTCAGAGCCATGTCCAAATGCCCCGTCCAATAAACAAGGGGACTCAAGTTGTTGTCCACCTACATCAGATTCAGCAAGTTTGTCAATGCCAAATCTCAGTAAATATACTCCGAATCGTAACACTCTGGGTATAGGCAGGACAGAAATAGGGAACTCAGTAGCAGTCAATGGGCTCCCCAATCAAGTGTCCACTTCCACTCTGAGAAATCCTGATGCAAACAGCCGGACCCTTGTCCCGTCTTTCAACATACCTCTGCAAATGCCCCTAAGAAAATAGGCGGTGGAGGAACATCGGACTCTAGTTTACACCCCTTTTTACCACAACAGATTTACTGAACTGGAAGATTCATAACCCTGCCTACTCTGAGAAGCCCCAAGCCATGACAGATTTGCTCCGGTCATTAACTCAGACCCATAATCCCACTTGGTCGGACTGCCAGCAACTTTTATTGACCCTTTTTAATACTGAGGAAAGACACAGAATTAACCAAGCAGTGCAGAAGTATAAAGGAAAAAGACCCTGCCTATTAGAAAGACTTTGTAGTTTTGGGGTTGGCATGAAGTCCAACATCAGTTCCTGTACATGCCAGATTCCCCTATTCCCTTGCTGGGCAGAGGCTTACTTACTAAACTCAGAGCATACATATACTTCCAATCTGACGGACAGGCTATCCTAAAATTGCCCCATCCCTTTGAAGCCCGCATACTGCAAGACATCCCGGGACTATGGGCAGAAGACAACTCACCAGGATTAGCCAGACACATTTCCCCAATCCTTATTGAATTAAAATCAGGAGCCACTTCAGTCAGCCTGAAACAGTACCCAGTCCCTCTAAAAGCCCTAGTAGGAATACAAAAGTACTTAAACAAATTCCTACACTATGGAATTCTAAAACCCTGTCAGTCTCCCTGGAATACACCTCTACTCCCAGTACAGAAGCCCGAAACAGCTCACTGTCATCCTGTTCAAGACCTCAGAGCGGTCAATCAGGCTGTAATGACCATTCATCCAGTGGTCCCGAACCCATACAACTTATTGGGATTAATACCGGGGGAGGCCACCTATTTCACAGTTCTGTATTTAAAAGATGCCTTTTTCTGTCTCAGAGTGGCAGAACAATCGCAGTGCATTTTTACTTTCCAGTGGGAGGACCCAGAGACTGGGGGTAAGGGACAACTGACATGGACACGTTTACCCTAGGGATTCAAAAACTCCCCTACACTATTTGGAACAGCCCTGACCCAGGACCTGAAATCCTTCAAGTCTGATCCTGAGAGTAGAGTCCTCCTTCAGTATGTGGCTGACCTATTGATTGCCGTCAAAAATAGAGAAGAGTGCCTTCAAGCTACTAATGAACTGTTACAATTACTGTGGGAGGCAGGTTATAAGGTGTCCCGGAGAAAGGCGCAATTGTGCCAAGAGACTGTAAAGTACCTGGGATTCAGAGTATCACAAGGACAGAGACAATTGGGAGAAGGCAGAAAAGAAGCTGTTTGTCAGATTCCCACCCCGACTACCAGACGGCAAGTAAGAGAATTCCTGGGGGCAGCAGGATTCTGCCGAATCTGGATACCGGACTTTGCCACAAAAGCCAGACCCCTCTATGAATCCACAAAAGGGGGAGGAAAGGAACCCTTTCAATGGGGAGAACAACAAAACAGAGCATTCCAAGGCATTAAGGTCTCCCTAATGCAGGCTCCTGCGCTAGGGGTGCCAGATAGCCAAAAAGTCCTCTATTTGTATGTCAGTGAAAAACAAGGAATAGCAGTAATACTTGGGGTCGTGCAGCGCCCTGTAGCATACCTTTCAAAACAACTGGACACTGTAGCTCAGGGATGGTCATCCTGCCTGTGGGCCATCGCAGCAACAGCCCTCCTTGTGGCCGAAGCTGACAAGTTGTCATTAGGTCAGGAGACTTCTGTCCGAGTCCCACACCAAGTACAGGCATTAATGGATTACAAGGGAAATCACTGGTTCACTAACAGTCGACTGGTTAAATATCAAGCTATGCTGTGTGAAAATCCTCGTATCCACTTAGAGACTGTAAACACTTTAAACCCAGCCACTCTGCTCCCCACCTCACAAGAACCCCTAACTCATAACTGTCTCCAGGTAATGGATATGCAAGCCGACCAGACTTGAAAGACAGCCCCTTGGAAAATCCAAACTTTGAGTACTTTATTGACGGAAGCAGTTTTGTAAAAGATGTTTATCCCCAAATATGGAATCCCCTTCGCCATAGGCTCAGACAATGGCCCTGCCTTTGTCCACAAGTGCTTCCAGGAATTAGCAACAGCACTTAAGATTACTTGGAAACTACACACTGCATATAGGCCCCAAAACTCTGGAAAAGTTGAATGAATGAACCGCACGCTCAAGTCACAACTGGCCAAGCTCTGTCAGGAAATCCAAATGAAATGGACCTTGATGTTGCCCATTGCTTTACTGAGAATTCGGAGTACCCCAACAAAGAGGACAAATCTGTCCCCTTTAAGGTACTGTATGGTAGGCCCCCACCTATCATTAGAGGGATAAGAGGAGACTTGCATCAGATAGGAGGGGTAGTTAACCGTGAACTGATACAGAGACTTGGGGAGAGTAAGCAAGACATGGGGAAATGGGTTCAAGAGAAACTTCCCATAAGCCTGTCGAACCCAGTACACCCCTTTAAACCAGGAGGCACAGTGTGGGTAAAGGAGTGGAATTACCCCACTAGGGCCAAATTGGAGAGGTCCTTACACTGTTCTGCTATCTACCCCAACAGCCATTAAGTAGCTGAGGTGACACCCTGGATACACCACTCCAGGGTAAAACGAGCTGCTGACCTCACAGACTCCTGGCACAGTACAGTAGATCCCCAAGATCCTTTGAGACTGAGATTGACCAGAGAAATCAGAAGGAAGAACTCCAGCCCTGCAGCCAGCACACCCCTGGAAGCTGCTGGCTCAACGCACGGCGGAAGATAAAGGACATCTACTAAGCTCTGCTCCAACTACAGCCCGGACGCTGGTTGGTCTGCGCATAAGCTGCAGCTTGAGGATATTCATTGATGTAATGTTTACTAAAATCTTTATAATGAGACTGTTGATAGCCATAGCAGTGATACTGGCCGAGCTAAAAAGGGGGGAGGGTAATTCATGTGACCCTTGTATAAAGACCACCAGAGTAGGATTCATAGCTACCAAGATGTTACTGTGGCACTCTCATTATCAATGCAAGGGCACAGAAGCTGGTACCTGCATACATAATGGGACTACCTATTCAATGTGCTCCGTTGAAAATCAGATAACCTGTTATAACCCCACTTGTGCACCCTATAAAACTTGTCTAACTGCTCGGAGCTTTAGCTCCACCGGTAAGCTGATAAACCATACCCTGATTACCAACTCAAGTATTGCAGAGACAAGTTTTAATCATTTTCTGATTCTCCCTATAGTGTATGGAGTGCTAATATTTTTACTCTTTTTGCATTCTTATTGTTACCATGGGCCAAGGGTCACTATCCCAGTGTTTTATAAGTTAATGAGTGACCTGACTGGAGCTGACAATGGGGAATAGTCTAGGTAGAAGAATGTTTTGTGCCTGCTAGTGAGGCCACCATAAAGAAGAAAGAAAACAAAAAAAAAAACCTGTGTTATCTAGTGATGCTTAATCTCGCTCATATTAATCGCTATGATTATGATCAAAGGGGGGAATGAAGTGGCAACGAGGGTCAGTTTATATGGCCATAGTTATGTGTGTAGTAAGACTGATTTAGAATTTCAGCTAAGAATCATATTTCTTGTATTTCATGTTGAAGCTACTTGTGACTCCCCCATCACAGGTATCTGCTACATTCCTCTTTCTGTGCAAAAAGCTTGCTTGCTGACATCATTTAAGACAGATGAAGGAACCGCAAGAGCATACTGCAGAGAAACAAAAGTTTTGTATAAAGTTAAAAATATATATGGTTTGCAGAACTTGTCTGGGTTAGGATGCATAGGTTGATTTTTAAAAGGTTAGAATGTTTTGTATAATGGAAGTGTACCGCCTGTTCGCTTGTGACGCAATATGCTGAAAATTATATGTACACTGTATTAGCTGTATTAGACACTCTTGACATGTAGACACTAGTCGGGTCAGGAGTGTCCACTCTTTTAGGCCAGAAAGATGGAATAAATCTCCCATACCAGAGTTCTTTGTCCAACAATGTCATTGACTGATATTCTGCTACTTTAATATGTGTAAGTGATTGGTATACAATAGCTTTGAAATATACAGTACATGGGCAGGGATATCTAAATGTGTCTTTACAAATTGTGAGATATGACACTCCTCAAACAGGAGTTTGGATTGTGAAGGAGTGTCTTTATGGTTTACCACAGAATACTCGGTTGTACCAAATGAGCCAAGGGGCCCAGTGTAGGTTGATGGAGTCCAAGCATCCTTGTGAGGCTGCAAACATGTGTTCATAAGAGCCATGGGAGCGCACTAAAGAAATTATCTGGTTAATGGAAAGTGGGTCAGATGATTTCCACTGACGGGTAATGGTCAGCCTTGCTGCCAGTAGGATGTGAATTGACGTAATTGCCATGGGAGTTTGTTATTGCCAATACCTAGCAATGCAAATTCAGGTGATGGGCTTACATGTGTATTAGTGACCCTATGTAAGAGTGTAAACACTTCTGACCAAAAGTTAGATAATTTGTTACATTCCCATAGGATATGATACAAGTGTTGTGAGTTCCCACAGTTTCTTCAGCAGGAAGGGAAGGAGGATTAGAATAGTCAAAGGTATGGGTTTGGGCTGGAGTAATGTACCAACACAGGTTGACTTTGAAAACGAGTTCCCATAAGTTAGAGGAACAAGTTGCTTGGAAGCTAGGCCTCAAAGCATTTTGCCACTTTAATTCAGTAAAGGTTTGGGCTCTCTCTCCCATTAAGTATCTGGGAAAGTTTAGTGAAGGAGGTTTTATTCTGTAGTAAGTTGCAGAATAGGGTAATGCCTTTGCATTTAGAGTGAGCTGTTGAAAGGAAGGTCCAAGCTGTTTCATTTATATATATATGGAGATGGGGGTTGTGTCGCAGGCAATGTTTAACCGCTTCCCGCCCGCCGGTCATCATGATGTTCTGGACTTTGAGCGGTGATACCTGAATGATGCCTGCAGCTACAGACATTATTCAGATATAGTCATAGTGGCTGTTCAGCTGCTTGATCGTTCTTACGGGCGGCAAAAGAGGATGTTCCCTCCCTCCCCCTTCTTCTACCGACTCACCCCTGCCATTGGTGAGTCAGAAAAGAGATCTGCCGGCCCCGGATGCTGACGATAGAGATTTCTGGTGGACCAAATGGTCCCCGGAGTCTCTATGATTGTTCGGAGGATGGGCGTGATGTTATGACGTCATGCCCGGCCTCTGCAAAATGGCTCTGCCTCGGCTGGGAAGCCGAGATTGTTTTTTTGGGGGATTTCAGGCTTCCCAGCCAGAGGTGAGATGTGGGGTCTTATTGACCCCACATCTCACTGTAAAGAGGACTTGTCATGTGTATTCCTATTACAAGGGATGTTTACATTCCTTGTAATAGGAAAAATGGAGAAGGAAATACCCCCCAAGAAACTGGGACTTTAACAGCAACAAATATGCAAAAGTACAAAATACAAATTTTATTAAATAAATATACAGCTATACAAATATCAAACCACTAAAAAACAGATGACAAACAAAAGATGAATTCCCATGAGGTCCAGACATCCCGACACATTTCAGGACACAAACGTCCTTTCATCGGGAGAAAAAAGTCAGGAAGAAATTACACCTGAATGGTCTTAATGTAGTTACACTGCTGGACTGGGGGCAAAATGGCATTGCAGTCATACACCAAGGATGTCACACAGACACAGATGTACTGAGTGGACCACCAAGCATCCACACAAGTCCCACAAGGGTAGCAAAGTGACACAAGTGATTATGAATTGCAAAGTTTGTTGAAACGCTCCAAAAATGCGCAGCCTTATTAAAATCCACATTAGGGGTAAGGCAGGAGAGCCACAGTAGCTAAAGGGCAAATAGAGAGACACTCATGCCAATCTTCAAGTAAAAATATAAATCTAAAGAAGTTGTTTAGAGCATAGGGTGATTCTCTCCGTGCGAACCGTGGGGCATCAGATGCATGCTCCCGCCATCATTAACAGTGACGTAATAGGAAAAAAAGTGATCAAAAAAATGAAAAAAGTGCCAAACTAGAAAAAAAAATTAACTGTAAAAAAAAAAAAAATTAAAGTGCCCCTGTCCCCGTGTGCTCGCACGCAGCCACGAACGCATACGTAAGTCACGCCCACATATGTAAACGGTGTTCAAATCACACATGTGAGGTATCGCCACACATGTTAGACTTAGAGCAATAATTCTAGCCCTCCTCTGTAACTCAAAACATGTAACCAGTAAAACATTTTTAAGCGTCGCCTATGGGGATTTTTAAGTACCGAAGTTTGGCGCTATTCCACGAGCGTTTGCAAATTTGAAGCATGACATATTAGGTATCTATTTACCTAACATCATATTTCACATTATGCAAAAAATTGGGCTAACTTTACTTTTTTTTTTTTTTTTTTTAAGCATGAAACAGTTTTTTTCCCAAAAAAAAGAATTAGAAAATTGCTGCGCAAATATCGTGCGAGATAAAAAGTTGCAGTTACTGCCATTTTATTCTCTAGGGTCTCTGTTAAAAAACATATGTAATGTTTTCGGGTTCTATGTAATTTTCTAGCAAAAAAAATATGATTTTTACATGTAGGGGAGAAATGTCAGAATTGGCCTGGTAGGCAAGTGGTTAATTTGCGTATATTTGTAATACTCTTTGTTAGGGAGTAGGAATGATTTTTGTAGAATTGGAAAAGGTTTCAGAAGGCTCCCTATTTATAGATCTGACATCTGTAGGATACCCAAATCTCGCCATGCATGAGTGGATAAGTTGTGGATGAGCAAGGAGAGTACTGATAAAGGCATTGGTATTTTTTGCGAGTTGTTTTTATAAGGCTTGTACAAAATGATGTGATTAAATGCCAAAACAGATGACACAATGGTAGGATTATTATCTTTTGTTAATGTCTTTATATTAGATGTATTTATATTTAATAAAATTGATTATATTGTTATTTTGATTATGCTTTTTCAGGTTTGTTGTGCCTCTAAAGTCTGCTCAGGGGATCCTTGTTGAACCCCTTTTTTTTCTTATGACATACAACTTATACAAATGTGGCCATAGGAGTGTCCTTTTTTCTATTTTTGTCCCTTGGTTTTGGATTGGGTTTCTAAGTAGCCATACCTTTAGGTCTCGTCCAGGAATCTGTGTGGATTTGATATCTCTCCAAATGCTTATGGAGTTGTGGGTGAACCAATTTTTAAGTTGTGATAAGATAGCAGCAAGGTAGTAATCATTGCAGTCCATATACTCTGTTTCTCCAACTGATCAGTGTTTAATCAGGACTGCTCGGGCGCTCTTAGGTTTTGAAAATTGACAAATGAAACTTTTTAGAATGGTGTTGTGTGAGGTAAAGAAGGATCTAGGGATTGGAATAGGTAGGGATCTGAAAAGATATATTAATTAATTGTGGTAGTTTGAGCATCTGAAAGGCTGCAAGTCTACCAGGCCACAATAGATAATGTTTAAAGATACCTTCTAGTTCATTATGTATGTTATGTAAAAAAGGGATAAAGTTTGCCTGGTAAAGAAAAGCCACCTGTTTGGTTTAAAATAATTGTGGGGTATTCCTGCACTATCGTGAACGGGGTTGGGGAGAGAGGAGGAGGGACACCCAATCTCAATAAACACAGGGAAAAGCAGCATACACCGAATGGGGTACAGCCTGTCCCCAGTTAAAACGAAATGGAGTAAAGTGTGGTGCTGCGCTAATCCCAATGAGATAGGCGCATATTGGCTCTGTGCTCGTGAGCGTCTTATAGTACACCAAAATAGGCTTTACAAATATAACAATAAAAAGATAACCTCATATGACAAATGTGTCCTTAAGTGCTGATAGTGTGTATGGTCAAGAAAATCGTATATTTATTACGATTTTCTTGACCATACACACTATCAGCACTTAAGGACACATTTGTCATATGAGGTTATCTTTTTATTGTTATATTTGTAAAGCCTATTTTGGTGCACTATAAGACGCTCACGAGCACAGAGCCAATATGCGCCTATCTCATTGGGATTAGCGCAGCACCACACTTTACTCCACCTGTTTGGTTAGTTTGATTCCTAAGTATGATATGGAATCCAACATATAGAGGTAAATCATGCTTAGATTATTTTATTGCTCTTCTGGAATTCCCAGGGGCAAAATAAAGGATTTAGTTGTGTTTACTTTGCAGTAAGACACAAGGCTGAAATCAATAAGAGTCTTGTTTACCGAAGCCAGTGAGGAATTGGGATTGGTTAACATGAGAATGATATCATCTGCAAATAGATTGATCTTGTGTTCAATAGCGTAAATTTTGATACCCTTAATATTTTCTTGGGACCTAATACTTTCTGCTAGGGGTTCCATAATTAAATAGAAAATGAAGGGGGACAATGGGTGCCCTTGTCTCGTGCCGTTAGTAATAACAAAGGGTGCAGATAGGATGAGCAGTATACTTGGGCAGAGGGGGACAATTAGAGGGCCATAATTGCTGAAAGAATGTGATCATTAAACCTTAATTTGCGTAACGCCATCCCTAGATACGTCCAATGTACGCTGTCAAATGCCTTCTCTGCATCCAAAGAAGGGAGCAGAGAAGGTATTCCATGTTTTTCCGTATGATGAATGATATTTAGCATCCTATGAATTGCGCCTGATGTTTGTCGCCCTTTTGTGAATCCCCATTGGTCAGGGTGGATGAGGTTTGGGAGTAAGTTAAACATTCTATTCGCTATGACTTTGGCGTAAAATTTGGTGTCATGGTTAAGTAGGGAAATGGGTCTGAAATTTTGGAGAGACGTGGGTTCCTTACCTGGCTTCAGCAAAGTTATAATTAGGACTTTAAGCATTTCTGGTGGGAACGAGGCCAAGGAAGCAGCGACATTAAATATTTGTAATACGTAGTCAATTAGGCTAGATTTAAACTTTGTGTAGTATTCCCCTACAAATCCATCAGGACCTGGCACTTTATTGTTGGGTAATGCATTGATAGATTTCCCTATCTCCTTCGTTGTGAATGAGGAGTTAAGATGAGTTAGTTGGTCTTGTGATAAACTGGGAAGATGGATGGAATCTAGGAATGCTCAGATGTCTGAGCTGTTAGGCTAAGCTAGGGTGTGGTCAGTTTTCATATTGTAAAGCATGTCGTAGTAGGAGCTAAAGGCATCTGCAATGGCTTGTGGGTCGAGTAAATTTTGTTTTGTGGTGGGGTGGTAGATAAAGGGTATGGGAGTTTTAGTGTGGCTGTCTTTAATTTGGCATGCTATTGTTTTGCCTGCTTTATTACCTCCTACATAAAATTGCATTTTGAGGCGTGATTGAGTTTTTTCAAAATGTTCAAGTAAAAAGGATCTCAGTTCAATCCTCAGTTTAAGGAGTTCAGATTTAAGTTCGGGGTGTGGGTTTTTCTTATTGAATTGGTCAGTGTTTTGAATGTCATTTAGTAGGTCATCAATGTGCTGCTTCCTCTGTCTCTTGAATCTAGCCCACATTTGGATGAAGAGACCTCACATAAATGCCTTGTGTGCAGCCCAAATAGTATGGGGATCAGAAACTGAGTTCTTATTCAATCTGAATTAATCCTCAAGTTGAGAGCAGAGAGAGTTTGAGTAGGGATCAATCTGAAGTATTCTAGTGTTCATTCTCCATAGATACGCTGGGGAGGTCTTGGTGTTGTTTTCAATTGTTATGCATATTGGTGAGTGATCTGACAGGTGATAGAGAGTATGGAGGAGGAAGAAATCTTCTGCAATGTCCATTGGTCCATTAAAAATAAGTTGATGCAAGAGTAAGAGTTGTGATAGGAGGAAAAGAATGTAAAATCTTTCTTCTGCGTGCTGGCATCTCCATACATCATAGAGACAGGAGACTGGATAGTAGTGGATTAAGTGTTGGCTTACTTTTGGGGCTAGAGTTCGAGTCTATATGAGGGTCAGGGGTAATGTTATAGTCCCCACACCACACCACTGAACCATGTTGTATTTTTTACATTTTCTTGTGAAGTTTTCGAAAGTTGGTGTATATTAGGTGCGAAGGTGGACATAATGGTGTAGGTTGCGTTGTTGATGAGGCAAACCAGAATGAGGTAGCAGCCATCTGGGTCTTTGAAGCAGCTTTGTAGTTGAAAGGACAGGGAGTCCTTAATGGCAATCAGGATACCTTTCTTCTTGGATTAGCAGTATATGTTATTGAAGTGTCTGTTGTTACAGCGAGGAGGATTAGAATCTTGAAAATGGGTTTCTTGTTGCAGGTTACAAATCTGACCCCTTTAATATAGAAAAAGGCACAAGGCAAGGATGTCCACTCTCCCCCCTTTTATTTTCCCTCTTAATAGAACCGCTTGCCCTTTCAATTAGATCAGATCCCAAAATAACCGGAATAGAACTAGGAGGATAACAACATAAACTTTGTCTGTTTGCAGACGATATCCTCCTATTTCTATCATCCCCGCAGGTCTCAGGACCTAATCTCCTTCCCATCCTCAATAGGTTTGCTGCTTTCTCAGGCTTATCAATTAACCCTAAAAAATGCTTAGCATTAAATATATCCCTATCTAACCTGGAATTAAATTTAGCAAAGGTAGGAGGGGCGTGGCCTGACCTGGCATGGAGACGGACGTCTGAACCCGGAGCTCCGTCTACCACAGGAGATACTCAACGAAGCCTGGAGGTATTTCCACATTACACTACCTCAGGATAATGGGCACTGCTTCCCGATCCTCCTCTGCATCCCACTCGAGGTCCCCCAGGGATCTTACCGGGTCACAAAGCCGCCATATACCGGAGATGTTCAGAGCCGGCAGAGGCAATATGGCGCCTATCCATCACGGCCCACCACACTCCGGAGCGCAGCTGCTGCCACTAAGCGACCCGAACACATCTGACTCTAGTCAGAACCACTCCAACGGTGGGGGAGACGGGATTGTACTCACTCCCCAGCCTCCGATCAGCATTCAGGATTTAAGATCGATCGCTGACGATATCAAGGACACTTTATCCGCCATTTCGGAGCTGCGGCTGGATTTTCGCGACTTAAGCGAGCGAGTCCTGAGAGTGGAGACCGTGACTGAGTGCCATGACACCGCCATTCACTCAGTCACTGATTGCCTTGACTACAACACGCTGCAGATGTGTGACATGCAGCGACACTTAGAGGACCTCGACAACAGGGGTCGGAGGCATAATCTCCGTGTCAGAGGCCTTCCAGAGGCCATTGAGGGGGAACAGGTTTCTCAAGAAGTAGTGAGTCTCTTCAATGGCCTTCTTCACCGACCCCCACAAACTCCCATCCAAATGGAGAGAATACACCGCGCACTGCGCCCTAAAGGAAGGGAGATGGATCCCCCACGGGACATAATCTGCTGCATAGTAGATTACAAATTAAAAGAGGAGATCCTAAAACAAGCCAGGTGCAGTCAGCAGATTATACACGCGGGTGCTCATATCCAAATCTACCAAGACCTATCTGGAATTACCCTACAACATAGAAGAGACCTGCGGCCACTCCTGGACGTCCTTAGGGAGAAACGCATTCTCTACAAATGGAAGTTCCCCTTTTGTCTCTCGGCTTCCACTAACGGCCACACAGCGCCCCTCAAAGTACCAGAGGATCTGCCTCATTTTTGCGCCACACTTGGAATTGCCATGGTACCAGTGCCTAATTGGTATGCCGCTTTCCGCACGGTTCCAGCGCACCTTGACCAGCAGGGAGAAGAACCTATGGAAGCTCAAAATTCCAGAAGACGCTCACCCTCCACCCACAGGACCCAGACCAACTACCGGAGCGGTCCTGGAGCTGACAACATCATCACCTCCCCACGGTCCAGGAGGATGCGCAGGGACCACTAACATCTGAGCAAAGGGATTTTTTCCTCCCTTTAACAGTTTTATTTTGTTTAGTTCTGTTCAGTGCCTTATCTAACTTCCCTTTGTTTTAAGTTCCAATTTCTGACTTGCATACGGCGCTCAAGATGTGAGTAATCTAAAGACTGTGTTTTGTCTTTTCAACCACCTCCTTATGTGCGTGATGGGTCACGAGATCTACACAGGGACTTCTAGACACGGTCATGCCCACCTGCCCATTTGTAGAACTGCAGTCAGTGCGCCCCCCCATCAACCGCCTATGACTCTCTGGCTATAACCTTGGGGCACAGTAACAAACCGCTCCTGACCTGGCACTACATTTCCCACAAGTCTGAGTGACTTTAGACTCCGCCTGATGACACTTACTGAGTCTCTTAAACCGCGCCTCCTGCTGCGGACACGCACAGATTTCTCGACTGCGCAAACTCCAGCAATGCACTTCCACCCTAAGGGACATGAACTGCCTCTCTCCTCACAACAACGCTGCTTTCTTTCAGCCGACCTCAGAACTCCTACTCCGACTTCCCGTCATGCCTCAGGCTCCGGACGCATCATCCTAAAAGGAACCGACCGGCGGTTACGCCGCAACGGATGCCCACTTACCTCGCCTTCCAGCGGTTCACGGACTCACATCTGCACTATTCCGGTACTGTCCCAGCCGTCAAGACGCGATCCTAAGTATGAGTTTTATCTTTTGGTTTTCCTTTTTTTTTTTTCTCTGCATTTTTCCTTTTCAGCACTGCTGACTCCACAGCTGACCTGTACCAGTTGCATTTCTTAGTTGCTTGTTGTATCATACACGTTGCTAGAGGTTAGTTATACTGTTATGTCATTTAAGGTATACACTGATATCCAATGGTAGCCTCCCCAAGGCTAGACAAATCTCCCTGCTATGTATTATTAGTGTTGCGGATTTCAATTTTTGGCCGACACCGCCGCCCCCTCCCCACCTTTCACGGAACCTGAGGTTGGCGTGGGGGGTGAGGAGTGGTTGGTTTGATGCCCTCTCCCTTAGACGGGGAGTCTGGGCGATACTTGGGCTTCCCCGCTGAAAACCTACACAATACCCATAGCTAGGGTCACTTCTCAATGCCTCACTGCTACTGGTGCACCGCCTTGTTTATGCCCTTGCCCGTTGGGCCGGTAACACACCCACTATGGGTGATCCATTGGTAATACCTCCCACCTTCACACTACAAACTATCCTGTGGTGGCAGCTCACATCCCGTTCATTGAACGTTACCCTTACTTAGTCCCTCACTGCCAGGGTTTTGGTCAACCCCCACACGGACTCAGTTAGGGGTGTAGTCCCCCCGTTGGGACTCTCTCACTGCCCGTGTTTCGTTCCACACCGATTACTACCCCCGAGGTTGCTGGACACGTAATTCCACACCTCTTCGGATACTATCCGGGTACGCACACACCTCACATACATCTACGGCCTTCCGGATTACACCCCCCATCCCTTACTACCCCCCTCTTACCCCCCCCCACCAATGGCGGGCACACAAGACACCAACCTTCCTATGGACACAACTACACAGCAGCTACACTCACTCAAATTATACTCTATAAACATTCAGGGCCTTAACGTACCTGAAAAGCGATCCAAGCTCCTCCACTCTCTACAACAAGCCAAAACTCATATTGCTCTCATACAGGAGACCCACTTTCGGTCGGATTCTATCCCTAAACTTAAAAATCACTACTTCCCCACAGCCTTTCACTCCTCCAACTCGGAAGCTAAATCGAAAGGTGTTACCATACTCATTTCTAAAAATTGCCCACTCCAAGTATCAGAAGTACAAACAGACCCCATGGGACGTTTTCTCTTTATCAAAGGCACCTTGAACCAACTACCCCTCACCATTGCCAATATTTACGCTCCTAATACTGGCCAGGTCACCTTCTTCCGTAATACCTTTCAGCAACTCGCCAGCTTCCAATCAGGAACCCTTATCGTGGGCGGAGACTTTATCGTTTCCCTATCCCCCTCCATTGACACTTCAAATGGGACCTCTTCCCTTTCTTACAGGGCCCTGAAATCGATCAAACAACAATTTCATAATCTACTACTCCATGACACGTGGCGCACATTACACCCCAAAGAAAAAGATTTTACTTTCTTCTCCACGCCACACAATAAGTACTCGAGACTTGACCACTTCTTTCTTTCCCAGTCAGACCTCTCACACCTCGCCAAAGCAACCATTGACCCGGCCACCCTCTCGGACCACAACCCCATCTCCATGACCTTACGACTGAACTCACCCACCAGAAAAACACATATCTGGCGTCTGGACAGTTCCTTATTGACCGATGAGATACACGTTCAGAGACTGACCACTTACCTCTCCAACTTTTTTCAGGATAACTCAAACCAAGACGTGGCTCCCACGGTCACATGGGCAGCCCACAAATGTGTCGTTCGCGGGGAACTGATGGCCATAGCTGCACACCGTAACAAACTCAAGAACTCTCGCTTGGCGGAGTTAACGGCTCGCATTCGTACACTAGAGCAGACACACAAGGCCTCTCTCGCCATTTCTACACTAGCAGAACTCTCTCAAGCTAGGGAAAAACTCTTAGAAGCACTGACTGCAGCGGTTAAACGCAAATACACCCTGTCACAAAAACTGTATTATGAATTCGGCAACAAAGCCGGTAAACTATTGGCGAGGGCTCTCCAAACCAAAAAAGCCTCTCACACCATTCATAAGCTCATTAATCCCAAAGGAGAGGCAGTAGTCACCAATGAAGGCATCTCTGCACAATTCGTACAATATTTCACCAAGCTATATAACCTCCCGACTACCCAAAGTACTGATGCAGCGGTTAACCGTAGGAAGACCCTAACTGATTTTTTAGCACAATTCGGCCCCACTCCACTCGCCCCGGAGGATTCACAGACACTAGACCTCCCAATAACGTCGGACAAAATCATCCTTGCCCTCAACCACATGAAGACAGGCAAAAGCCCGGGCCCGAACGACCTTACAACAGCCTATTACAAATCATTTCCTAACATCCTCCTACCACATCTAACCAAAGCACTTAATAACCTTACAACAACCTCGGTAGCTCACAGAGCTCTATTAGAAGCTCACATCACCCTCATCCCAACACAGGGCAAAGACCCCACGTTAGTCCCCAACTATTGCCCCATATCGCTCCTCAATGTCGATTTAAAATTGTACACAAAAGTTTTGGCCAATCGTATCATCCGCTTCATTCCATCTCTGGTTCCTTGGACCAGGTTGGTTTTGTCCCGGGCTGCGAGGCCAGGGACAACACCACGAAGGCCCTCAACATTCACCATTGGCTTACCAAAACTGCCACACAAGGCTTTTTTCTCTCACTGGATGCAGAGAAGGCGTTCGACCGGGTCGCTTGGGACTACATGGAAGCTACTTTGCAAGCGGCAGGCTTACCACCACGCATGCTACAAATGATTTTAGCCCTATATGCTTCCCCGACCGCTAGGCTCCGGATTAACGGTGGCTTGTCGGACGCCTTCTCTGTATCCAATGGGACGCGACAGGGGTGCCCCCTATCACCCCTTATTTTCATTATGACAATAGAACCCCTTCTCCGTAAACTGAGAAACAATCCCGCTATCAAGGGAATTGACATCCAACGAAAGCAGTATAAGCTAGCAGCTTACGCTGATGACATCCTACTTTTTCTGACAGACGCTATCACGACCATCCCTAACCTTCTGGCGGACTTTACCCTTTTCAAAACTTTATCCAATCTTAAAATTAATTTTGAGAAATCCAAAGCCCTCAATATCACTTTACCAATGGAGACGGTGAACCTGTGTCGTAGTAATTTTCCGTTCGTCTGGGAGAAATCCAAAATACCATACCTTGGGATCAAAATCACAACCCACCTAAGAGACCTTTACGCCAAAAATTTTCTCCCCCTACTCCGTTCCATTCAAGGCGATCTACAGAAATGGAATCTAGGTTCCTTTTCTTGGCTGGGCAGAGTCGCAATATTAAAAATGAATATCCTACCCAGACTCCTCTACCTCCTTCTAGCCATTCCGATTATGTTACCTGCATCCTTCTTTGCCTCCTATAAACTTCTTTGCCGGACCTTTGTGTGGGCCTCCAAAAATCCGCGTATTGGTTGGGACAGACTAGTTCTCCCTAAAAGACTGGGGGGTCTGGGTCTCTCAGATCTCCAAAAATATTACTGGGCCTGCCACCTGACCAGACTGGTGGATTGGCATATACATCGTCCCTCCAAGGACTGGATTGCCCTAGAAGCATCGTTCGCAAGCCTTCCCTTAGCCAATATGCCGTGGATGACCCGCACCAATGTTCCCAAGGGATTCACTGCTCACCCTCTCATCGGTACTACACTCTCACTTTTCAAAAGAGCATGCAAACTGTTAGCCTTCACACCCTCACCAGGCCCCATGACCCCTCTGGACAACAACCCAGACTTTCCCCTGGGACTTATCCTAAAAGACCCTACCCTTGAGACCCATTCCGTTCCAGCTAGAGCACAAAACCTCTTCCAAAATGGGACTCTCCTCTCTTTCCCTACGCTAGTAACTACAATGCCTAACCACGACATACCCTTTTACAAATACTTACAACTGAGACATTTCCTCCAACCGCCTAACCAATCCTCACACTGGCACAGGGATCTCACACCGTTCGAATTTCTTTGCACCTCTACAGAACCTCAAGGCCATCTAATTTCCTCAAATTATGCCCTTCTGTTTTCAGGTCACAAGATCAAGGATGACACACTTACACAACAATGGGAAAAGGACCTATCCCTAGATCTCACCCCTACAGACTGGGATCACATATTTACCCTCATGCACAAGGGTTCCATTAATGTCATGACGCAGGAAAATAGATACAAATTTTTTTCGAAATGGTATCGGACCCCCGACAAAATCCACCACTTTCACCCCTCTGTTCCTTCTACTTGCCGGAGGTGTAATAACACTAGAGGTACCCTGCTCCACATCTGGTGGGAATGCACCCTTATCCAACCCTTCTGGTTGGAAATCCACCGACTAATCTCCCAAATTACCACATATACTCCGGACTTCTCCCCCGCCCGTTATTTACTACACCACTTACAAGGGTCCCCCACTTCATACAAAAAAACCCTAACTATTCACCTGATCAACGCAGCCAACCTATGTATCCCTGCACGGTGGAGAAATCCCTCCCCCCCACAGTTCAGGACTGGATTCGCAGGGTAGACCGAATAGCGGAGATGGAGCAACTCATCTCCCAAGCCGCTGATACCCCTACCAAATTTCAGGCGACCTGGGCTTGTTGGACTCATTATAGAAACTCACAAACACACCCGACCTTGACCCAGCCATCTCCTCATACTCCCTGAGGAGTTTACGCGACATGCTCACTTGTGTCCCCCCCCTCTCAAAAGCACACCTGCCCCCCCTATTCCCCTTTGCCTCTTCCTCCCCCCCACCAGCGATACTGACCTGACATATCCATGAAGCCTAGTGATTGCAGTATCCTTACATATCGCACATGCCTTCCCTCAATATCAGTTTCATATAGGTTTCCCCCGAGCGACTGACTCACCCTCGGTCCTCCCGAAAACTTCAGACGATCCCACTTCCTTTCAAAAGCTCTAAACTTCAGTTTCCATGCCTTTATATTTAAACGCTACCTACGCCTTGTCCTGTATCCCGTTCTCGTTCACAGCTAAGATCCCGTCGGGGGTGAACGGAAACGGGATTTCTCATAACACGGTATGGCCCTGCTCCGCAAACCACACCCGACCTTTCTGAGCTTGTACCCATAGTTGAAGGTGGGGATATTTACTTTGTTATTCTGTTGAGTCACATGAATGATCACACGTTCTTTTATTTGTTCTTGCTCCTATTATACTGATCTATATGTGAATATTGACCATGTGATGTCTGTTTATCTATGATGTATGTCAAACTTCACATGTTAACCTGCAAAACTTCAATAAAAACTTTTGAAAAAAAAAAAAATTAGCAAAGGTAGGACTTCTGTTTACCTGGGCGGAAAAATCAATACCATATCTAGGGATTCATCTTACTGCTTCTTTATCAGATCTTTTCTCAGCAAATTATCCACCGATTCTCAAAAATGTAACAAACCTGTTGAAATCTTGGTCCCTACTTCCATTATCATGGTTCGGTAGAATTAATGCAATAAAGATGACAATCCTTCCTAAGTTACTATATCTGTTTAGGGTTTTACCAATTCCAATTCCCGCTTATTATCTACGACTAATACAGAAAAAAGCAATTTCATACATATGGGTAGGGATGAGCTTCGAGTTTGAGTCAAACTCATATTCGACTCAAACATCGGCTGTTTTCCAGTTCGCCGAACAGCGAACGATTTGGGGTGTTTGCGGCAAATTCGAATGCCGCGGAACACCCTTTAAAAGTCTATGGGAGAAATTAAAAGTGTTAATTTTAAAGGCTTATATTCATGGTATTGTCATAAAAAGTGTTTGGGGACCTGGGTCCTGCCCCAGGGGACATGGATCAATGCAAAAAAAAGTTTTAAAAAAGTCAGTTTTTTCGGGAGCAGTGATTAGGGATGAGCTTCGTGTTCGAGTCGAACCCATGTTCGACTCGAACATCGGCTGTTCGACCGTCCGTCGAATTGCGAACGATATGGGCCGTTCGCGCCAAATTCGTGTGGCGCGTCACGGCCCATAATTCACTGCGGCATCGCAGTGCATTGCTGGCTGATGATTGGCCAAGCATGCACTATGACCCGCATGCTTGGCCAATCACAGCGCCGTCAGTAGAGAGAGCTGTAATTGGCCAAAGCCAGGGTGGCTTTGGCCAATTATGGCTCAGGGGATTTAGTACACACCCCACACTATATAAGGCCGCCTGCACGGCGGCCCTGTGTAGTGTGTGTTCCGGTGTGCTGAGCGATAGAGAGAGAGAGAGACAGTGTCATTTGATTTGAGTTAGATAGATTAGGCAGAACAGTCAGTCAGTTAGCTGCACTTACAGTGTATTGTGTATATATATGCATCCCAGGTGTTGCATATATATATATACACTGTATTCAGTTTAGCTAGATCCGTTCCTGTTATCTTCTATCTAGACTATTTACATTCAGTGCAGTGTGTCCTGCTCACAGTGTTCAGCTAGATCCGTTCCTGCTATTTACATTCAGTACAGTGCTTCCTGCTCACAGTGTTCAGCTAGATCCGTTCCTGCTATTTACATTCAGTGCAGTGCGTGCTGCTCACAGTGTTCAGCTAGATCCGTTCCTGCTATTTACATTCAGTGCAGTGTGTCCTGCTCACAGTGTTCAGCTAGATCCGTTCCTGCTATTTACATTCAGTACAGTGCTTCCTGCTCACAGTGTTCAGCTAGATCCGTTCCTGCTATTTACATTCAGTGCAGTGCGTGCTGCTCACAGTGTTCAGCTAGATCCGTTCCTGCTATTTACATTCAGTGCAGTGCGTCCTGCTCACAGTGTTCAGCTAGATCCGTTCCTGCTATTTACATTCAGTGCAGTGCGTCCTGCTCACAGTGTTCAGCTAGATCCGTTCCTGGTATTTACATTTAGTGCAGTGCGTCCTGCTCACAGTGTTCAGCTAGATCCGTTCCTGCTATTTACATTCAGTGCAGTGCGTGCTGCTCACAGTGTTCAGCTAGATCCGTTCCTGCTATTTACATTCAGTGCAGTGCGTCCTGCTCACAGTGTTCAGCTAGATCCGTTCCTGCTATTTACATTCAGTGCAGTGCGTCCTGCTCACAGTGTTCAGCTAGATCCTTTCCTGCTATTTACATTCAGTGCAGTGCGTCCTGCTCACAGTGTTCAGCTAGATCCGTTCCTGCTATTTACATTCAGTGCAGTGCGTCCTGCTCACAGTGTTTAGCTACATCCGTTCCTGCTGTTTACATTCAGTGCAGTGCGTCCTGCTCACAGTGTTCAGCTAGATCCGTTCCTGCTATTTACATTCAGTGCAGTGCGTCCTGCTCACAGTGTTCAGCTAGATCCGTTCCTGCTATTTACATTCAGTGCAGTGCGTCCTGCTCACAGTGTTCAGCTAGATCCGTTCCTGCTATTTACATTCAGTGCAGTGCGTCCTGCTCACAGTGTTCAGCTAGATCCGTTCCTGCTATTTACATTCAGTGCAGTGCGTCCTGCTCACAGTGTTTAGCTACATCCGTTCCTGCTGTTTACATTCAGTGCAGTGCGTCCTGCTCACAGTGTTCAGCTAGATCCGTTCCTGCTATTTACATTCAGTGCAGTGCGTCCTGCTCACAGTGTTCAGCTAGATCCGTTCCTGCTATTTACATTCAGTGCAGTGCGTCCTGCTCACAGTGTTCAGCTAGATCCGTTCCTGCTATATACATTTAGTGCAGTACGTCCTGCTCACAGTGTTCAGCTAGATCCGTTCCTGTTATCTTCCTACTGACAGGCAGGCTTGTCTGGTTACAGTATATAAAGCTACCTGAAGAAAATTACAGGTGTTCTTTTTGATCCTATTAGTACCACGGTCAGGCAGCTAGACTATTTACATTTAGTACAGTGTGTCCTGCTCACAGTGTTCAGCTAGATCCGTTCCTGTTATTTACATTCAGTGCAGTGCGTCCTGCTCACAGTGTTCAGCTAGATCCGTTCCTGCTATTTACATTCAGTGCAGTGCGTCCTGCTCACAGTGTTCAGCTAGATCCGTTCCTGTTATTTACATTCAGTGCAGTGCGTCCTGCTCACAGTGTTCAGCTAGATCCGTTCCTGCTATTTACATTCAGTGCAGTGCGTCCTGCTCACAGTGTTCAGCTAGATCCGTTCCTGCTATTTACATTCAGTGCAGTGCGTCCTGCTCACAGTGTTTAGCTACATCCGTTCCTGCTGTTTACATTCAGTGCAGTGCGTCCTGCTCACAGTGTTCAGCTAGATCCGTTCCTGCTATATACATTTAGTGCAGTACGTCCTGCTCACAGTGTTCAGCTAGATCCGTTCCTGTTATCTTCCTACTGACAGGCAGGCTTGTCTGGTTACAGTATATAAAGCTACCTGAAGAAAATTACAGGTGTTCTATCCCAGCTTAGTGCAGCTACAGGCCATTAGTATGTCTGGAAGGCCAAGAAGGAGAGGCAGACAGTCACAAGCCAATAAGAGAGGGCAAGCAGGCTCTGTGTCTAGTGCTGGTCGTGGAGACGGTGCATCCTCATCAGCACGTGGCCATGGGACACGCTTGGCCTTTTTTTCGGCAGCTGGCCGTGTTGAGCCGCAACATGCGGAAGACTTGGTCGAGTGGATGACCAAGCCGTCCTCATCCTCCTCATCCTCTCTCACCCATGCCCAGGGTGCTTTGTCTGGCAAAGCAGCGGCCTCTTCCCTCAGCTCAATGTCATCAGTGACTCCTTCCCTAGCTCCACCATGTCCTCATGAGGATTCCCTCGAACTGTTTGACCACAGTGTTGGGTACATGCTCCAGGAGGATGCCCAGCGTTTGGAAGGCTCTGATGATGATACTGAGCTCAATGAAGGCAGTAACATGAGCACGGACAGAGGGGGTGCCCAAGAAGGACAGCAATCTGGCAGTCATGCTCCCCCTGCTGCAGCATACTGCCAGGTTTGCTCCAGTGATGAGGAGGGAGGGGATGATGAGGTCACTGACTCAACGTGGGTGCCTGATAGGAGAGAGGAGGAGGAGGAGGAGGAGGAGGAGGAGGAGGTGGCACATCACCAACTAGGCAGGATGCCCTCCAGGGGCCAGCCTAAGGGCAGCACATTGACTGCATCACACCCCAAAGCTCCACATGTGCAGGGCGCTGCAGTCTCTGCGCGTTATTCAAAAAGTTCTTTGGTGTGGGCCTTTTTTGAGACGAGTGCATCAGATCGCACCGCTGCTATTTGCAATATATGTCTCAAGCGTATCTCGCGTGGCCAAAACATCTCCCGCTTGGGTACCACATGCTTGACCAGACATATGTTGACCTGCCATGCAGTTCGTTGGCAAGCGTATCTAAAAGACCCACACCAAAGAACAAAGACGATCTCTCCTTGCTCCTCATCAGCTGAGATTTCCAACCCCACTAGACCTTCAGTCCTCTCTGCGACCTGCAGTGAGAGGAATGAAGGTGTAGAATTAGGTGTGTCACAGCCAAGTACTTATGGGCAATCTGCTTTTGGTACACCGACGTCAGATTGTACCAGGCAAATTTCCCTGCCCCAGCTGCTGCACCGCCGAAAGAAGTTTGCTCCCAGCCATCCACATGCCCAGCGGTTGAATGCTAGCTTGGCAAAATTGCTAGCACTTCAACTGCTGCCTTTTCAGTTGGTAGACTCTGCCCCCTTCCGTGAGTTTGTGGAATGTGCGGTTCCTCAGTGGCAGGTACCCAAACGCCACTTTTTCTCACGGAAGGCGATTCCGGCTCTCTACCGGCATGTGGAAGGCAATGTCCATGCCTCGCTGGACAGGGCGGTCAGCGGTAAGGTGCATATTACCGCTGACTCATGGTCCAGCAGGCATGGACAGGGACGTTACTTAAGTTTCACGGCGCATTGGGTGACTCTGCTGGCAGCTGGGAAGGATGCAGGACAAGGTGCAGTAGTGTTGGAGGTTGTTCCGCCACCACGCCTCCAAAATGCTGATTGTGACACACCTCTCTCCTCCACCCCCTCCTCTTCTTCTTCCTCCATGGCCTCTTCCTCGGAACCAGCGGTGCTCCGTAGGCGTTCAAGGGGCTACGCAAGTACGCAGGCCAAAAGATGCCATGCGGTGCTTGAGCTGGTGTGCTTGGGGGACAGGAGCCACACTGGGGCAGAGGTTCTGTCAGCTCTGCAGGGGCAGGTTCAGAGGTGGTTGACGCCACGCCAACTTAAGGCAGGAATGGTGGTTTGCGACAATGGCACCAACCTCCTCTCTGCCCTCCGACAGGGACAACTGACCCATGTGCCCTGTTTGGCTCACGTCCTTAACTTGGTGGTGCAGCGGTTCTTGGGCAGGTACCCGGGCTTACAGGATGTCCTGAGGCAGGCCAGGAAAGTCTGTGTGCATTTCCGCCGGTCATATAATGCCAGTGCTCGGCTGACGGACCTCCAAAAGGAGTTTAACCTGCCCAAGAACCGCCTAATCTGTGACATGCCCACCAGGTGGAACTCGACGTTGGCCATGCTGCAGCGGCTGCACACGCAGCAGAGGGCCATCAATGAGTACCTGTGCGACTATGGCACCAGGACAGGGTCAGGGGACCTTGGTTTTTTTTCCCCACGCCAGTGGGCCATGATCAGGGATGCATGCACTGTCCTGTCACCATTCGAGGAGGCCACGAGGATGGTGAGCACTGACAGTGCATGCATCAGTGACACTGTCCCCCTTGTCCACCTGTTGGAGCACACGCTGCGTGGAATAATGGACAGGGCACTTGAGGCAGAACAGAGGCAGGAAGAGGAGGACTTCCTTAGCTCTCAAGGCCCCCTTTATCCAGACAGTGTTCCTGCGTGCCCGCCGATCACACAGGAAGAGGACGAGGAGGAGGAGGAGGAGGAGGAGGAAGATTGTGTCAGTATGGAGGTGGAGCCTGGCACTCAGCATCAGCAGTCTTTAAGGGATCAGTCCCAAGGAACACATGGACTTGTACGTGGCTGGGAGGAGGTGGCTGCGGACGTTGTTGTCCTTAGTGACCCAGAGGACTCCGGACCGAATGCCTCAGCAAACCTACGCTGCATGGCCTCCCTGATCCTGCAAAGCCTGCGTAAGGATCCTCGTATTCGTGGTATCAAGGAGAAGGACCAATACTGGCTGGCAACCCTCCTTGATCCACGTTACAAGGGTAAGGTTGCGGACCTTATCTTGCCATCGCAGAGGGAGCAGAGGATGAAACATCTTCGGGAGGCCTTGCAGAAAGGTCTGTGCAACGCGTTCCCAGAGACTGGGAGGTTACAAACTCCTGTTTCTGGACAACGTGTTGCTGAGGCTTCGGTCAGTCAAAGAAGGAGCGGTGGAGAAGGTGGCCGTCTGACCGATGCGTTCAGACAATTTTTTGGTCCGCAGCCCCAAGGTATGATCGGTTCCAGCAACCATCGCCAGCGTCTGTTTTACATGGTGCAGGAATACCTAGGGGCAAGATCAGACTTGGACACCTTTCCCACCGAAAATCCTCTGGGTTACTGGGTCTTGAGGATGGATCACTGGCCAGAGCTTGCACAGTATGCAATTGAGCTACTGGCCTGTCCTGCATCCAGCGTTCTTTCGGAACGCACATTCAGTGCTGCTGGAGGCGTGGTAACCGATCACAGGGTGCGTCTGTCCACCGACTCGGTCGATCGGCTGACCTTCATAAAAATGAATCAGTCTTGGATCACCACCAGCTACCAAGCACCTGATGCAGATGTAACCGAATAATTTTTTTTGAAATCTCAGATCCCTTCAAAGACTGCCTATGCTGATGCTGAGTGACTATCCCTGAGTAATTATCCTCTTCCTCCTCAATCATCACGCTGATAGCTTGTAAGAACATTTTTGGTTCTGGGCGCCACCACCAGTGCCTAAGGCACAATTTTTCAGCCCCTGTTTAACAGGGGCGTGTAATTACAATTTTTGATGTAATACTTTGCAGCAGGGCTCGTTCCTGCATTCCAACTAGAGTGTCTGTGAGGGGTTGCAGTGTTGTGGCACCAGCACCAGTGCCTAAGACCCAATTTTTCAGCCCCTGTCTAACAGGGGCGTGTAATTACAATTTTTGATGCAATACTTTGCAGCAGGGCTTGTTCCTGCGTTTCAACTAGAGTGTCTGTGAGGGGTTGCAGTGTTGTGGCACCAGCACCAGTGCCTAAGACCCAATTTTTCTGCCCCTGTCTAACAGGGGCGTGTAATTACAATTTTTGATGCAATACTTTGCAGCAGGGCTCGTTCCTGCGTTCCAACTAGAGTGTCTGTGAGGGGTTGCAGTGTTGTGGCACCAGCACCAGTGCCTAAGGCCTAATTTTTCAGCTCCTGTTCAACAGGGGCATGTAATTACAATTCTTGATCTAATATTTCACAGCAGGGCCCTGTGAGGGCTTACAGTGTTTTGGCCACAGCAACACCTAAGGCCCAAATTTCTGCTGAGTATATAGGGCAGGACCCTACTTTCAAACATCTAACTTACAAACAACTCCTACTTGCAAACGGAAGGAGACAACAGGAAGTGAGATGAAATCTACCCCTAAGGAAGGGAAATTCTCTCCTGTAAGAGTTAATATGGGAAAACAATTTTTCCTTTCCACTGATGCTTTCCAATCCTTGTTCCACAAAAAAACACAAATTTTCAAAAAACATTTTTCATTGGGACAAAAAAGTGAGGTGAAATCTTCTGAAGAGGAGGAAAGACGCAAAACAAATGTCACAGGGGTGATAACCCTTCCCTATGTTTTCCAAAAAGCTTAGAAAAGATTTTTTGGCTGGAGCTAAACACATTAAAAATGTTCAAAATTACAAACAGATTCTACTTAACAACAAACCTACAGTCCCTGTCTTGTTTGCACCGCCTGTATACTGCTGTTCAGAGTATATAGGGACCTTTCCTTATTTTAATTTGGGTGCGGGGTTCCCCTTAATATCCATACAAGACCCAAAGGGCCTGGTAATGGACTGGGGGGTACCCATGCCGTTTGTCTCACTGATTTTCATCCATATTGCCATGACCCGACATGACATTAAACCCGCAAGCAGTTTTAAATGAGATTTTTTCCTTTAAAAATGACATTTGGTGCAGGGACTGTTCTAAACATGGGAAACACGCGTCACTTTACAGGCATACTATAGACACCCCCCAGGTACGATATTTAAAGGAATATTTCACTTTTTTTTTTTTTACTTTAAGCATCATTAAAATCACTGCTCCCGAAAAAACGGCCGTTTTTAAAAGTTTTTTTTGCATTGATACATGTCCCCTGGGGTAGGACCCGGGTCCCCAAACCCTTTTTAGGACAATACCATGCAAATTAGCCTTTAAAATGAGCACTTTTGATTTCGAACGTTCGAGTCCCATAGACGTCAATGGGGTTCTAACGTTCGTGCGAACTTGCGGTCCGTTCGCGGGTTCTGGTGCGAACCGAACCGGGGGGTGTTCGGCTCATCCCTAGCAGTGATTTTAATAATGCTTAAAGTGAATAAAAGTGTAAATCCCTTTAAATTTCATACCTGGGGGGTGTCTATAATATGCCTGTAAAGGGGCGCATGTTTCCCGTGTTTAGAATAGTCTGACAGCAAAATGACATTTCAAAGGAAAAAAAGTCATTTAAACTACTCAAAGCTATTAATGAATTGCCGGTCCGACAATACACATAAAAGTTCATTGATAAAAACGGCATGGGAATTCCCCACAGGGGAACCCCGAACCAAAATTTATAAAAAAAAAATTGACGTGGGGGGTCCCCCTAAATTCCATACCAGGCCCTTCAGGTCTGGTATGGATATTAAGGGGAACCCCTGCCAAAAAAACAAAAAAAATGGTGTGGGGTCCCCCTCAAAATCTATACCAGACCCTTCAGGTCTGGTATGGATTTTAAGGGGAACCCCACGCCAAAATTGAAAAAAAACGGTGTGGGGTCCCCCCAGAAATCCATACCAGACCCTTATCCGAGCACAAAACCTGGCAGGCCGCAGGAAAAGAGGGGGGGACAAGAGAGCATGGGGGCTTATCGGAATCTGGAAGCCTCCTTTAACAAGGGGACCCCCAGATCCCGGCCCTCCCCCCTGTGTGAAATGGTACCATTTCACTAAAAAACTGGCAAAAATGTTAAAAATGACAAGAGACAGTTTTTGACAATTCCTTTATTTAAATGCTTCTTCTTTCTTCTATCTTCCTTCGGTTTCTTCCTCCATCTTCTTCTTCTTCTTCTTCTGGTTCTTCTGGTTCTTCCTCCGGTGTTCTCGTCCGGCCTCTTCCTCCGCGGCGTCAGACTCTTTTTCCCTTCTTCTCCTTGGGCCGCTCCGCATTCATGATGGCATGGAGGGAGGCTCCCGCTGTGTGGCGCTTCTCCTCTCCTGACGGTTCTTAAATAAAGGGGGGGTGACCCTGCCCCCTCTGACGCACGGGGACTTGATGGGGACTTCTCTGTAGCATTAACCGTGATGTCAGAAGGGGGCGGGGTTACCACCCATTGACCCCGCCCCCGTTATTTAAGAACCATCAGAAGAGAAGAAGCGTCACACAGCGGGAGCCTCCCTCCATGCCATCATGGATGTGGAATGGCCCGAAAAGAAGATGAAGACAAGAAGATGAAGAGAAGAAGATGAAGAGAGAAGCGTCACACAGTGGGAGCCTCCCTCCATGCCATCATGGCCATCATGGACGCGCAGCGGCCCGAGGAGAAGAAGGGAAGAAGACGCCGACGCCGTGGAGAAAGATGCCAGACTAGAACACCGGAGAAAGAACCAGAAGAACCAGAAGAAGAAGAGGATGGAGGAAGAAACTGAAGGAAAATAGAAGAAGGAAGAAAGAAGAAAGAAGATAGAAGAAAGAAGAAGCATTTAAATAAAGGAATTGTCAAAAACTGTCTCTTGTCATTTTTAACATTTTTGACAGTTTTTTAGTGAAATTATAGGGGTACTTTTGTACCCCCTTACCATTTCACACAGGGGGAGGGACAGGATCTGCGGGTCCCCTTGTTAAAGGGGGCTTCCAGATTCCGATAAGCCCCCGCCCACAAACCCCCACAACCACCGGCCAGGGTTGTGGGGATAAGGCCCTTGTCCTCATCAACATGGGGACAAGGTGTTTTGGTGGGCCACCCCAAAGCACCCTCCCAATGTTGAGGGCATGCGGCCTGGTACGGTTCAGGAGGGGGGGCCACTCTCTCTCCCCCCCTCTTTTCCTGCGGCCTGCCAGGTTGCGTGCTCGGATAAGGGTCTGATATGGATTTTTAGGGGGACCCCACGCCATTTTTAAAAAAAATTTTGGCCGGGGTTCCCCTTATTATTATTATTATACAGGATTTATATAGCGCCGATAGTTTACGCAGCGCTTTACAACATTAGGGCAGACAGTACAAGTACAATACAATTCAACACAGGAGGAATCAGAAGGCCCTGCTCATTAGAGCTTACAATCTAGGAGGGAGGGTCAAGTTATACAAAAGGGTAATCGCTGTGGTGGATGAGCTAATGGAGAAAATAGTGCAGTTGTTAGATGGAGGCAGGATAGGCTTCTCTGAAGAGAAAAGTTTTCAGGGATCGCATAAAAGTGGATAAATTTGGAGACAGTCTGACAGATTGGGGTAGGGAACTCCAGAGGATGGGTGAGGCTCGGGAGAAGTCCTGGAGGTGGATTTGGGAGGAGGTGATGAGGGAGCTAGAGAGCAGGAGGTCTTGGGAGGAACGGAGATGGCGATTAAGTTGGTATTTTGAGACTAGGTTAGTGATGCGCCCAACAGTGTGTTGTCTACCGGGCGCTCGGGTTCGGCACATCACGGATCTTGTGGACAAATTACTGGGAGGGGCTGGGGAAGACCCGGCTGTCATGGTGCACGTTGGCACCAATGACAAAGTCAGAGGCAGATGGAGTGTCCTAAAGAACGATTTTAAGGACTTAGGTGCTAAATTGAGGAAAAGGACCTCCAAGGTAGTATTCTCAGGAATACTATCGGTATATCGAGCCACACCAGAAAGGCAGAGGGAGATTAGGGAAGCAAACAAGTGGCTGAAGAGCTGGTGCAGTAAGGAGGGGTTTGGGTTCCTGGAGGACTGGGCTGACTTCTCAGTCGGTAACCGGTACTATAGAAGGGACGAACTGCACCTAAATGAGGAGGGTGCAGATCTGCTGGGAATGAAGATGGCCAAAAAGTTAGAGGGGCTTTTAAACTAGGCGATGGGGGGGAGGGTCCAGAGACAGTGATAGCCAGCGCGGAAGATATTCCAGAGGGTAGTATTGGGGGAATTAGTGGTAGGTTAACCAAAGCACAAAAACAGGTGAGTATAGTAGCAAGTCCTAGTTGCAATCTTGAAACACCCAATACGAGGACAATATGCGACCGGTCTAAACTATGTGGCATGTTCACCAATGCCAGGAGCATGGCGGACAAGATGGGTGAACTAGAGATACTGTTGTACAAGGAGGATTTGGATTTTGTGGGAATTTCAGAGACCTGGTTCAACAGCTCTCATGATTGGCTGGCAAACATTCAAGGGTATACCCTATACCGCAAGGATAGAGAGGGTAAAAAAGGGGGAGGGGTATGCCTATATATCAAGTAATGTACAAGCAAATGTGAGAGATGACATCACTGAGGGAGCAAGAGAGGAGGTGGAATGCTTATGGGTAGAGCTCCAAAGGGATGAAGCTAAGGGGAAAATAATACTGGGAGTATGCTATAGGCCCCCTAACCTGAGGGAGGAAGTGGAGACGGATCTCCTATCACAAATTGGATTAGCAGCAAGGATGGGAAGTGTTATCATAATGGGGGATTTTAATTATCCAGACATAGACTGGGCGGAGGGAACCGCACATTCATTTAAGGCTCGCCAGTTCCTTAATGTCTTGCAGGACAATTTTATGGGTCAGATGGTAGACGCACCAACTAGAAATAAAACATTACTGGACCTACTGATTACCAACAATACAGACCTGATCACAGATGTAGAAATACGGGGCAATTTAGGTAACAGCGATCACAGGTCAATTAGTTTCAGTATAAATCACACAAATAGGAAACATGAAGGGAACACAAAGACACTGAATTTCAAAAGAGCCAACTTCCCTAAACTACAAACCTTGCTAAAAGGCATAAATTGGGATAAAATATTAGGAACAAAGAATACGGAGGAGAGATGGGTTTGCTTTAAGAGCATATTAAATAAGGGCATTAGCCAATGTATCATATTGGGTAATAAATTTAAAAGAGCGAACAAAAATCCTGGATGGCTTAACTCCAATGTAAAAATGCATATAAAAGCAAAGGAGAAGGCCTTCAAAAAATACAAGGTTGAGGGATCATCCTCAGCATTCAGACTTTATAAAGAATGCAATAAGAAATGTAAGGGTGCAATTAGGACGGCTAAAATAGAACATGAAAGACACATAGTGGAGGAGAGTAAAAAAAATCCCAAGAAATTCTTTAAGTATGTAAACAGTAAAAAAGGGAGGACAGACCATATTGGCCCCATAAAGAATGAGGAAGGACATCTGGTTACAAAGGATGGGGAGATGGCAAAGGTATTGAATTTATTCTTCTCCTCAGTCTTCACGAGTGAATCGGGGGGCTTCAGTAACCAAAACTGCAGTGTTTATCCTCATGACACAACACAGGAAGCACCTCCATGGTTAACAGAGGATGGAATTAAAATTAGACTTGAGAAACTTAACATTAATAAATCACCGGGACCAGATGGCTTGCATCCGAGGGTACTTAGGGAACTCAGTCAGGTGATTGCCAGACCGTTGTTCCTAATTTTTACAGACAGTCTATTGACTGGAATGGTACCAGCTGATTGGAGAAAAGCCAATGTAGCACCAATATTTAAAAAGGGCCCAAAAAACATCCCTGGGAATTACAGACCAGTTAGCCTAACATCAATAGTATGTAAACTCTTAGAGGGGATGATAAGGGACTATATACAAGATTTTAGTAATAAGAACGATATCATTAGCAGTAATCAGCATGGATTCATGAAGAATCATTCTTGCCAAACCAATCTATTAACCTTCTATGAGGAGGTGATTTGCATCTAGATAAAGGAAGGCCCATAGACGTGGTGTATCTGGATTTTGCAAAAGCATTTGACACAGTTCCCCATAAACGTTTACTGTACAAAATAAGGTCCGTTGGCATGGACCACAGGGTGAGTACATGGATTGAAAACTGGCTACAAGGGCATGTTCAGAGGGTGGTGATAAATGGGGAGTACTCAGAAAGGTCAGGGGTGGGTAGTGGGGTTCCCCAGGGTTCTGTGCTGGGACCAATCCTATTTTTTTTTTCAATTTGATCATTTTTATTCATGATTAAATACAGTACATCACATTACTCAATATACAGGTTACCAAACAGTAATAAAACCTTCTAATACCCAATGTGGTGTATAGATTCACACTATAAAAGGTACAATTTTGCTTTTCACCCCCCCCCCTTGCACCATTATATATACCTTGTACCAAACTCTTTTCCTTATATAGAACACCAAACATATTACTACTACTCCAATCTTAAGAACAACATCCTCCCTATCTTCTTCTTACTCTGTTACTCTGTAGGGTGGGCTACACTCATCAGCCAGGGATTCCAGATTTTTTAAAATTCTTTTAGGTTTCCTGCCCTTACAAACACTGTCCTTTCTTTTCCTATTGTTTCCGACACTTCTCTACGCCAGTCAGCAACCGAAGGGGGCTTCTCAGCTTGCCATCTCTTGGTTATTCCCTTTCTTGCCTGATATAGGCATCTCCGCACTGCTTTTATTTTGTCTCTCTCATTACCCAAGTTCCCACCCACCCCCAAAATACATAGCTTTGGGTCTAGTTTAAGACTCACCTTAAAAAAACCTGTTTATATCCTCAATCACTTCTAACCAATAGCGGGATAGTTTAGAGCATTTCCATACCATATGTAACAAACCTCCATTCATTTGGCATCTAGGACATTTGGGATCTACTCTTCTCCCCCATTTAAACAGTTTTTGGGGTGTATAGTATGCCCTATGCAGTAGGTGTGATAATTTCTGAGCTGGCGAGACTGAGACCTGGTGGCCCCCCTTCAACACCTCCCTCCACTGGGCATCCAATATTATCCCCAGATCTCTTTCTCACTTCCCCCTACACCTAAGTTTATTTGGTCCTTCCCTACTATTTCTGAAGATATGTTGGTAGAGTTCCGCTATTTATCCTCTTGACCCCTCAAAAATCTCTATCATCTGAGGGATGGGTGATTGGCTCCATTTCGGACCCTGTTCCCCATACTGGGCCTGCAGTGCATGCCTGATTTGGATATAACCAAAATATGACTGCTTTGGGACAGCAAACTCTTCTTTTAGGGAGGCAAAGGATTTCAGGACATTACCATTATATAATTGCTCTAGTTTAGTTATCCCCCTTGCCTCCCATGTTTTAATTTTTCCTATCTTTATTAGTTCTTGAAGATGTTTGTTATCCCAAAGAGGCATATCTCTCACTATTCCCTCCATACCTTTCAGACTTTTGATACTTTTCCAAACTTTTAGCATTAGTTTGACTGTGGGAGTCCTATATGCAAACGAGTTTGCCTCCAACACCTCCAGCACTCGTCTATGGGGTCATTATACCAAGATTATTATTACCCATAGGTCCACTACCTGTCCTTAGGTGTTGCAGCTGGGCTGCCAGAAAGTAGCAGCGTGGATGCGGGACCGCCATGCCCCCCTCACCCATTGCAAGCTGTAGGGTCTGCAAACTTATCCTTGAATGCCCCCCCCCTCCACACAAGCCCTCTAAACAGCATATCTATTTTTTTGAACCATTTACCACATATCTAAACTGATGAATTATGTAATATATACAATAGTTGGGGCATCCACAGCATTTTAACCAGGTTGCACCTTCCAGCTACCGACAAAGGGAGTCCTTTCCATATATCAACCTTTTTTTTAAATTTCTCCAATAATGGGGCCATGTTATTATTTAAAAAATGGTCTGGATCCCTTGTTACCTGGATCCCTAGATATTTGGTTTTCTCCACTATTTTTAATGGGGTTTCTTCCAGAAAAGTGCCTTGTTTGATGGGGTCTATTGGCAGCAGGACAGACTTTTCCCAATTTATAGTGAGGCCGGAGACCTCCCCAAAGTCTGCAAAGACTCCCATCACCTGTCTTAGTGACCCTTCCATATTCCCCAGGAAAATAAGGACATCGTCCGCGTATAGCGCAATCTTCTCCTCCCTGGTCCTTCTCTGAAACCCCTCCACCATCCTATTTTGTCTTACCGCAGCGGCCACTGGTTCCATAACTAAGGCAAAGATCAGGGGTGAAAGAGGACACCCCTGTCTTGTCCCTCTCTCCAACTGAAACTTGCTAGAGAGTACATTGTTAGTTCTGACCCTAGCTATGGGATAACTATATAGGATTTTCACCCACCTCCTAAATGAGGGGCCGAAGCCATACACCTTCAGAACCTGCCAGATAAATCCCCATTCAAGACTATCGAAAGCTTTCCCTACATCCAACATCATGACAGCTCTAGTACCCATGTTTTCTGTTGGAGTCTGCAGGTTCAGAAATAGCCTCCTTATATTCTCACTTGTTGACCTTTGGGGAATAAAACCTGTTTGATCCGGGTGGACTAAGCTATGAATTATCTTTTGAAGCCTAGTGGCCAAAATTTTTGCCAGGATTTTTACATCTGAGCACAATAAGGAAATAGGTCTATACGATCCAGGTTCCAAGGGATCTTTCCTCTCTTTAGGTATCATTATAATTGTGGCCTCCGTCATTGATTCGTGCAGCCTCCCTTCCTGGTATGCCCCCTCAAACACCTTGAGAAGTTCCGGTATCAGTATCTCCCCATATTTTTTGTAGATCTCTGCCGGGAGACCATCCGGACCCGGAGATTTCTGATTGGTCAGTTGTTTTACAGCGGCTTTAACCTCTTCTAATGAGATTGGGGCCTCCAGGATCTCAATATCCAGCTCTGAAAGGGAGGGCAATTCCATTTTCCTAAAGAATCTTTCCATTATCTCTCCTGCCACTGGCCCCTGGGATTTATATAGTTCTTCATAGTATTTCTTGAATGTTTCATTTATTTTATCTGGTTGATATGTAGTTTCACCTTCCCTGATACTAATGGCGGGAATTATTGGGGGGGGAGCGTCCACTTTAGCAATATGAGCTAATATCTTCCCTACTCTTTCCCCCTCTCCAAACATTATATGTTTTTGGAATGCTCTTTTATTTTCAGCTTTCCTAGACATTACCTCTTTATATATTGATTGCTTATTTTCCCACCTTTGATATTTTTCCGGGGATGGGTTTTCCACAAGCTCCCTTTCTGCTACTAGGATCTCATCGCTAGCATTCTCTTCCTCAGCCTTTGATGCTCTCTTTACTCTTGAAATCTGCTGGATCAATATTCCCCTCATGTATGCTTTCAGCGCATCCCACATCACCCCTCTTGCTACTGAGTCCTCGTTTAGAGCTATAAATTCTCTCAGCTTTGCTATGGTCTCCTTCGGGTCCTCAAGAATCTCGAGCCACACTGGATTCAGTTTCCAGGTGCCCCATTGTTTCCTTATCCCGATATCCATCATAACTGTCACCGGTGTGTGGTCCGAGATTCCTCTTGGATGATAGATTATATCACTAACCAATAAAGCGGCCATGTCATTTCCCAAAACTGAATCTATTCTTGACAGTGAGGAGTGGGTACTAGAGTGGCACGAAAACTGTTGTACCCCAGGGTTTCTCATTCTCCACAGGTCCATCAGCCCAGCCTCTTCAAGAAACTGGCCCATTCGGATCCCACATGGACTCGGTCCCGCTTTTCCTGGGGGAAATTTGTCTAATTCTTTATTTATTACAACATTAAAATCCCCTACTACAATGACAGGGGTCCTCGGTTTGTCTACCACAAACTACAGCAGGCTATATAAAACTTCTAATTTAAAAGGTGGTGGGTTATAAATGTTTGCTATTATACATTCCTGATTCCCTATCGTGCAGTGCAAGAAAACGTAACGGCCCCCTTCATCGATCTTGCTCTGTCTGCAGGAAAACACAATCCCCCTCCTAATCAGCACCCCCACCCCCCTCGAATAAGAGGAGTGTACCGCATGGTACTGATTCTGAAATTTCTTGTTCTTAATAATTACTTTTGTCTCCCTGGTCATATGCGTTTCCTGCAGGCAAGCAATATCTACTCTAAGTGCGTCTAGCAAATCGAATACCTGCGCTCTTTTTAGGGGAGTACCCAATCCCCTAATGTTCCATGAGCCAATCTTTATTCCCATTAGCTATTTGCAAATAAGATTATCACTGCGAGAGAAAAAAAAAAAAAAACACCAAGCCCCAGTGACCAAGTATGGGAGTATTCTCCTTATTCCGTGAATTATATCCAAAAAAAAAAAAAAATTTACATATTTCCCTATCAAATCTACCTCAGTGCTTAATTATAATATCAACTATACAATTTCCATTATCCATATCCTTTGTGTCTTTATATAATGTAATATACCTTATACTTAATGTGTTACTTGGTACCTTATATTGCATTTTAATTTTCCTGTGCTCTTTACCCCCTCCCCATCCCTCCACCACCCCCCCCTCCCACCCTCCCCATCCCTCTCCCACCCCCCCTCCCTCCCATGTACTGGTTTATTTACCCATCCTTCCTCCCTCCCCACCTTCCCATACCACTCTAGGTTACCCCTCGGGGCTTTTTTAATGGCCGACCCATATCCACCTACCCTTCCGTACCTCCCTCCTCCCCCCCCATCTCTCCCCCACGCCCACTCCCTCCCTCCCCCTCCACTTTCAAAAAAAAACCTTACTATAAACACACTCCATCTCAAACCTACTTCCATTTACCGTATCCCCAACCCATCCCCGCTCCATTTGTGTAAATATTAATACAATTAATTCAAATTAAACCCAATTAATAAATATTGGTTTTTCGCAGTGTATCCCCTCTATTTCTTAGGTAATTGATCTTTCTTGTCCTCCAGCCATGCTAACGCACTCGCAGGAGACTCAAAAAACTGGCTACCCCCTAATGCATTTATCCGCAACTTAGCTGGATAAAGAAAGGCATATGAGACATTATATTTCTGGAGGCTACGCTTAACCCCCAGAAACTCGGCTCTGCGTTTCTGAAGATCCGGGGAGAAATCGGGGAATATTGATATCCTTGCATCTTTATATAGGATCTTCCCCATTTCATGAGCTTAACGTAGGAGTTTTATTTTATCCTTGTAGTTTAAAAATTTAACTAGAAACGGTCTTGGGGGGTTTCCTGGTGGGGGGTGCCTAAACGGGACTCTATGCGCCCTTTCTATAGAAAACTGCTGTGTAAATGTTTCACCTCCAAATACCCCCAACACCCAGTTCTCCAAAATACAATAGGGTCCGGGCCTTCACTCCCCTCAGGAATTCCCACCACTCTGACATTGTCCCTGCGAAGTCTATTTTCCATTTCATCGACTTTCCCTACAAGCTTTTCAATTTTTTCCCTCCAGATCTTTGCTTCTTGTTTCATAGGGAGTAAATCATCCTCTATTAGACTTATTCTCTTTTCCGCTTCCGTCACCCTTTCAGTTGTCATCTTAAGATCCTGGCATACTAGGGTCAGCTCCTTTTTAATGTCCTTCATTTGCTCTCCCAGTGTCCCCAAAGAGTGGTTGCATGCGCTTATTGCCAGAAAGATATCCTTTAGGGAGGGTTCTCCTTCCACTATGGGGATTGGAGCGGCTAAAGCCTCCATTTCCCTGCTGATGGCTCCTGAGTCTTTTGTAGAAGGATTCTTTGTACTGGGGATGCCTATAGACTGACCCGCATGACTCTGGCTTTTCCTGTCCGTTACTGACTTGGTCGGAGCTTGCTGTCCTCCCTTATTTGGGGTATGTTCTGCTGCCAGGACCAGTTTCTCTAATTTAGCAGAAGCTGCCACCACCTCAGCTGTTGCCCCCGCCACAGTAAGATGCGGGCCTTTTTCCTTCTCCTTGTCTTTAGCTGACCGCAAGGATTGTGTTCCCATATTTTCCTGGCTGGAATGCTCCTCTCCCTTTCTTCTCCCTGTCATATTGGTTTTCCCCGGTTTGTCTTGTTCGCCTTAAACCTCTTATATGTTTATACACTTGCACCGCCAACTGTTGATATCTTTTTAATTACTCCTTATTACCAGCCTGGTCATTTACTAGAAAATCAAGCTTACAAACAGTTGCCCAACAACAGTCCTGGTCTGGTATCTGACCTCACTCCCCCTGGGACCAATCCTATTTAATTTGTTTATAAACGACCTGGAGGATGGGATAAACAGTTCAATCTCTGTATTTGCAGACGATACTAAGCTAAGCAGGGCAATAACTTCTCCGCAGGATGTGGAAACCTTGCAAAAAGACCTGAACAAATTAATGGGGTGGGCGACTACATGGCAAATGAGGTTCAATGTAGAAAAATGTAAAATAATGCATTTGGGTGGCAAAAATATGAATGCAATCTATACACTGGGGGGAGAACCTCTGGGAGAATCTAGGATGGAAAAGGACCTGGGGGTCCTAGTAGATGATAGGCTCAGCAATGGCATGCAATGCCAAGCTGCTGCTAATAAAGCAAACAGAATATTAGCATGCATTAAAAGGGGGATCAACACAAGAGATAAAACGATAATTCTCCCGCTCTACAAGACTCTGGTCCGGCCGCACCTGGAGTATGCTGTCCAGTTCTGGGCACCAGTCCTCAGGAAGGATGTACTGGAAATGGAGCGAGTTCAGAGAAGGGCAACAAAGCTAAAAAAAGGGTCTGGAGGATCTTAGTTATGAGGAAAGGTTGCGAGCGCTGAACTTATTCTCTCTGGAGAAGAGACGCTTGAGAGGGGATATGATTTCAATTTACAAATACTGTACTGGTGACCCCACAATAGGGATAAAACTTTTCGCAGAAGAGAGTTTAATAAGACTCGTGGCCACTCATTACAATTAGAAGAGAAGAGGTTTAACCTTAAACTACGTAGAGGGTTCTTTACTGTAAGAGTGGCAAGGATGTGGAATTCCCTTCCACAGGCGGTGGTCTCAGCGGGGAGCATTGATAGCTTCAAGAAACTATTAGATAATCACCTGAATGACCGCAACATACAGGGATATGTAATGTAATACTGACACATAATCACACACATAGGTTGGACTTGATGGACGTGTGTCTTTTTTTAACCTCACCTACTATGTAACTATGTAACTATGATGTAGCTGGGGGCAGAGTTGTGGATGGCTTTGTAACTTATTGTTAGTATTTTGAATTTAATTTGTTGGGCGAGTGGTAGCCAATGGAGGGGTTGGCAGAGAGGGGTAGCAGACACTGAGAGGTTTGTAAGGTGGATGAGTCTGGCAGCCACATTCACGATGGACTGAAGGGGGATAGTCTATTTAAAGGTAAGCCAATGAGGAGTGAGTTGCAGTAGTAAAGGCAAGAGATAACCGGGGAGTGAATCAGGAGCTTTGTGGTTTCACTAGTTAGAAAGGGACATAGTTTAGAGATGTTGCGGAGGTTGAGGCAGCAAGCTTTGGAAAGTGATTGGATGTGGGGCCGAAAGGAGAGTTCAGAATCCAGGATAACACCTAGCACCCTGACATGTGGGGACGGGTGGATGGTTTTGCCATTGCTCTTGACAGAGAAGTCAGGGGAAGAGGCACGTTGGGGAGGAAATATTATAAGCTCGGTTTTGGACAAGTTGAGTTTGAGGAAGTGGTGTGACATCCATACAGATATGTTGGTTAGTAAGTTAGTGATGCGTGAGGAGACTGATGGAGTGAGTTGAGGGGTGGAGAGATAGATTTGTGTGTCATCAGCATAGAAATTATATTGAAAGCCGTGAGAGGCTATCAACTGACTCAGGGAAGTGGTGTAGATTGAAAATAAAAGAGGTCCAAGAACAGAACCTTGGGGGACCCCGACAGAGGAGGGAAGAGGTTGGATGAGTTGGTTGTAGACCAGGCGTTCAAGGAGTTCAGAGGAAAAGGGGAGCAAGGAGATAGGGCATAGGTTGTTAAGATTGGTAGGGTCCAAGGACGACTTTTTGAGTATGGGGGTGACCAGCGCATGTTTTAGAGCATCGGGGAAGATGCCAGAGGTGAGGGAGAGATTGAAGATGTGGGTTAGAGAGTGTAGGATGGGGTCAGAGGGTGACCATAGCATTTGAGAGGGAATAGGGTCCAGGGGACAGGTGGTTAGGTGGGCGATAGAAAGGAGTTTGGCAATTTCGTCTGTAGTAGCAGATTTGAATAGGGGGAGTGTCAGTTGTACCTGTTGACATGTGGTCTTAGCTGGGGGAGATACCTGTAGAATGGAGATTTCATCACGGATTGTATCAATCTTGTTTTTGAAGTGATTGGCGATTTCCTTGGCAGTGAGTAAGTCAGTGGGTGGAGGACAAAGTAGAGAGTTGAAGGTAGAGAAGAGTTTACGGGGATTGGATGAGAAGGTGTTAATAAGAGTTGTAAAATAAGTTTGCTTGGCAGTGTGGAGGAAAGAATAGTATTTTTGGAGGGCAGATTTGTATTGGTTGAAGTCTTTGAGACTTGCCACAGATGCTCAAGAGCGCGACTACGGTTTTTGAGAATTTTAGTGTCATCTGTTTGCCAAGGTTGTAAGGGTGGAGGCCTGATTCTGCGTGTAGTGAGGGGAGCGAGCTTGTCCAGGGTGGAGGACAGAGATTTATTGTAGATGGACGTGGCTTGGTTGGAGCAGGACAGGGGAGAGATTTTGTCATAGAGGTGGTCAGTAGCAGAATAGAGGAGAGAGGAGTTGAAGTTGCGAAAGTTTCTACGGGTGATGGTTAGGCGATTGGGGGGAAAGGTGGTGGAAGACAGGGGGAGAGAGAAACTAATAAGGTGGTGGTCGGAGAGAGGAAAAGGATTGTTTGAGAAGTTGCATGAAGTGCATAGGTAGGAGAATACAAGGTCAAGCGTGTTGCCATCAGAGTGAGTAGAAGCCTGTACCCATTGCTTCAGGTAAAATGAAGAGGTTAGACCAAGAAGTTTAGAAGTAGCAGGAGTGTTTGTATTAGCAGGGATGTTGAAATCACCGAGAAGGATTGTGGGAATATCCGAAGAGAGAAAGCAGGGTAGCCAGGCAGAAAACTCATCAAGGAAAGTCGATAATGGTCCAGGGGGCCGGTAGATCACAGCAATTCTTAGGGAAGTAGGAGAGAATAGACATATACAGTGGGCTTCGAATGATGAGAGGGAGAAAGAGGGAGGAGGGTGAATAACCTGGAAGGTGCTCTGGGGGGATAGGAGGGATCCCACTCCACCTCCCTTGCGTCCATTAGGCCTAGGGGAGTGAGTCCAGTGAAGGCCACCCTGGGAGAGGGAAGCAGGAGAAGGGGTGTCATTAGTGGAGCCAGGTTTCGGTGAGAGCAAGTAGATTAAAGGAATTAGTGACAAAGAGGTCATGAACAGCAGTGAGTTTGTTGCAGACAGAGCGGGCGTTCCAGAGGGTGCAGGAGAGAGGGAGGCTGGTGTTGGCAAGAAGAGGAATGGAGACTAAATTGTGTAGATTGCAACTACAGCCAGAGGGTGTAGGGTGATGGTGATGGGTGTGTTGGGCACAGTTAAATATCTCCAGCGATTAGGAGAAGCAGAAGAGTGAGGGAGGTAATATGAGAATATGATTTGTATGAGGGGGCATGCTTCAGTATCCTGGGGGGTATGTTAGCAAGTGGGCTTAGAGTTAGAAAGAGGTGATGAGTGCAGTAATAGGGGGAGGGGAGAAGTGAGGGTGATATGTACAGATTGTGGGGTGGAGCAGAGGGATGAATAAAAGAGAGTTTGAGGAGAGAGGCTGCAATTGTGAAAAGGAGGAGAGGTAAAGCGTGCATGTTTCAGAGAGGAAGATGATAAAATTTGGAAATGGGCTCATCTGCAGTCTGTTGTGGTTTGCTTTGTGCAAATCGCTGAAGTGCAAGAGCAGAAGTGCCACTTATTTAAAGAACCCCACTTCTTTGGAAGAGCCCCCTGTATGTGCAGCCCCCTGTAGGGCCTGGTATTGAATTTAGGGGGACCCCCCACGTCATTTTTTTTTAAATTTTGGTTCGGGGTTCCCCTGTGGGGAATTCCCATTCCGTTTTTATCAATGAACTTTTATGTGTATTGTCGGACCGTCAATTCATTAATAACCGCAAGTAGTTTTAAATGACTTTTTTTCCTTTGAAATGTCATTTTGCTGTCAGACTGTTCTAAAAATGAAAAACATGCGCCCCTTTACAGACATACTATAGACACCCCCCAGGTACGAAATTTAAAGGGATATTACACTTTTATTGTTTCACTTTAAGCACTATTAAAATCATTGCTCCTGTAAAAACGGCTGTTTTTAAAACTTTTTTTGCATTGATCCATGTCCCCTGGGGCAGGACCCAGGTCCCCCAAACACTTTTTATGATAATAACTTACATATAAGCCTTTAAAATTAGCACTTTTCATTATTCATCTTCGTGTCATAGACTTTAACGGTGTTCTCGTGTTCGAACAAATTTTTTGCCTGTTCGCAAGTTCTGGTGTGAACCGAACAGGGGTATCTTCGGCTCATCCCTACATATGGGGGGCATCCAAACCACGCATACCTTTGCACACACTTTATCTTCCCAAAGTAAATGGAGGCTTAGGCATACCAGACTTTGCAACATACTACAAGGCAGCTCATATTGCTAGCCTAACTAAATATCACGCAAGACAGGAAATGCCATTATGGGTTTCAATTGAAGCTACTGAATGTGATCCTTTATCGATCTCGAACCTACTTTGGCTTAATCCTAAAGGTTTACGAAACCCCATCACCAAACATTTCATTTCTCTATGGGACAGTCTTAAATCCAAACGCAAGTTACAATCTTCACATAAACCCCTTCTCTCCTTCCTAAAAAATCCCGCTTTTTATACTGCTTGGACTGCTCCCAAATCCTTTCGAGAATGGTCATCCAAGGAAATCTTGAATATACATAAATTTGTCACTAATACATCTTTCATCCCTTTTCCAACCCTTTGCAAAACCTACGGCATACCTCAATCAGAACTATTCTGATACCTGCAAATTAAAAACTTTTTCACTCCTTTTATAAGCTCTGACACTCCTCTAACACACTTTACTGCGTTTGAATCTATTTGCAGGAAAGATCCCCACACAAAAGGCATGATTTCCTCACTTTATTCACATTTGATATTTCAACCCGAACTGGATAAACCCTCTTATGTCCAGAAATGGGAGGCAGACCTGGGTCGAACGCTCAACACCACAGAATGGGATCAAATCTGGTCATCTACCAAATCAGCCTCCCCAAATATTATTGAGGTAGAGGGTAATTATAAAGTACTGACAAGATGGTACCTTGTACCTGCTAGGGTTGCAAAATATGTACCAACCTGTTCCGCGCAGTGTTATCGTGGTTGCTCAGAGTCAGACACACAACTACACATTTGGTGGACATGCCCAATAGCACAAACCTTTTGGAAAGAGATCTTTAAAATGGACTCCAAGATGTTTGGTTTGCAAGTACAGCCTGATCCTGCTGCCGCATTACTTAATCTGAAACCAGGATCGCTAACTTTGATTCAATTTTATTTTTTTTAATTCTTTATTTATATTTTTCCAAATACAAAAATAAAGTCTGTACATTGACATACATATAATACGAATCCTTCTCTAATATCCCCTTCTTATAAAATTCCCTCCCCCCTCAATTCCCCATCCTGCTGAAATCCTATAGTGCAAATCAAAAATCTGATTTCCTCTCATAATTCTCTTGTTTTGAACCCATTTGAACTTTAGCCAGTAATCTCCTCCAAATAACTCTTAAACCTTCGCCACCCTGCCCATTTGTCCTTTCGTTCAACCCCCTCATCAGGTTCTGATTCAGCACCCTCCACGCACTCAATACTGTAAATTTAATTTACGCAGAACAACCATTCTCGGGTTTTAGGGTTCTCAGGCTCCTGCCATTTTTTTGGGATCTTACTCTTAGCAGCATCCAACAAGATGGGAACTATAGATGTTTGGTATTGCTTGATTGACTCCTCTGTCCCATGGAATAAACAAGGATTATCCTGTATAGTCTTATTGGTAATTTCCTTCATTAAGAGTATAATTTTCTTCCAATACGCTTTAATGGTGGAACACTCCCTCGATATATGGGCCATTGTACCAATATTTTTACACCCTTTCCAACATTCCCCCGATTTCTCCGGTAGGAATTTACTAAGTTTGTCTGGTGTCGCATACCACCCTGCCAGACACTTAAAATTTGTTTCCTTCATCTTAATGTTGACTGATGAGGTATGCATCATTTTCAAAATTTTTCCTAACATGTGATTACTACATTGTGTCCCCAATTCCCTTTCCTATTTCTTGATATAGGGAGGCACTTCCAGTTCTTCTTTGGACATTAAAATTTTATACAATCGAGAAATGATATTTCTAGGTTTCTCTCTCTGACAGAGCTGCTCAAGCGGCCTATAATCTTCTTCGCCTCTAATTGGTTTCGGAAGTTGCTCTAGAAAATGCGACAACTGGATGTACCGCCATATATCAATATCCATTAGATCTGTCTTGGTTCTCAAATCGTGAAATGTGCGAATTTTCCCTTCTTTTATTAAATCTTTTACTTGTGCATTTCCATTCTTAATCCAATTCCACCCCACCTCCCTTGTCCCTGGTTCAAAAAATGTATTATCCTTCAAGTAAATCAATGGAGAGTTATAGTACCATTTATTTTGTATGTGAATCTGATCCCATAATTTTAGTGTATTAACTGTTAAATCAGATGTATTTGTGCTTAGTGTTCTGTGTTTTTGTGGGTTCCATATCATGTGTGCTACTCAAACTGTGTTCAATGTTGACCCATCTCTTATCCGAGGCCTCCCTTGATTATTCTATCACCCGTGAAAGTGTCACTGAAATATAATATTTATTGAAATCCGGTAGAGCAAGCCCTCCTTGTTTTTTCCCAAGATTTTTTTTAAGGTTTTTTTAGTCAAAACCTTATATGCAATTTGTGGCTTTTTGTTACACCAGACAAACCTCGCAATTAGGCCTCGAAGGGCTCTCATATATAGAGGTGAGAGGGAAATCAGAAGCATCTGGAATTTATAAAGGATTTTTGGGGCCAACACCATTTTTACTGTGTTAATGCATCCGATCAAAGAGAGGGGACGCATGGACATGTTTTTTATTTCTTGCTTAATTTTATCTAATAAGGGTATGTAATTTATTATATACATTTTCTTTTCAAAGAGTTGGATAGTTTCACTCCTAAATATTTTATGTCCTTTCTCCAGGGAAAATGAAATTCCCTTGAAAGTTTTTCTTCTTCCTGTTTGTCTATGTTGATGTTTAAGATTTCAGACTTGCTGAGATTTATCTTGAAGTTTGAAATGTCGCCATATCTTTTTAGAATCTGCATCAGGTTTGGAATCGTGATCCTAGGATTAGTAGTATAGAAAAGGACATCGTCGGCAAACACCGCTAGTTTGTGTTCCTCTGTTCCTATCCTTATCCCGCTGCAATCTGGGTTGTTTTGAATAAACGCCAACAAGGGTTCCAGGGTCAAAACAAATAAAAGGGGTGACAGTGGGCACCCTTGTCTGGTTCCATTCTCCATCTTAAATGGTCTTGAGAGGACTCCATTAACTTTAACGGATGTCGGGGGGTGGTTATAAAAAATACTAACCAATGTGATAAATCTTGGGCCTACTCCCATAAATTCTAGTGTTTTAATCATGAGTCCCCAGTCTACCCTGTCGAACGCTTTCACAGCGTCCATCGACAGGAATAGAGCTGGGGACCCATTGGACTTGGTAGACTCAAGGAGGAGCAATGAACGTACTCCATTGTCCCTGCCCTCTCTACCCGGAATAAAACCTACTTGGTCTGGGTGCACTAGAGTCATCATTTTATCCTTCAGCCTGTCTGCCAAAACCTTGGCATATAATTTGGTGTCCGCATTCAGCAGGGAGATAGGCCTATAGCTGGAGCACAGCATATTATTTTTTCCCTCTTTTAATATCAGGGTAATGGTTGCAGATAAAGAGTCTCCTCCCAAAACGCATTTGGTACCCAGATCGTTCCAGTAGTGGCAAAGCTTTGGAACCAATGTTTTTTTATATTTCTTAAAAAAAAAAGTAGTAAACCCGTCTGGGCCCAGACTCTTTCCCAAAGGGGAATCCTTTAATGCAGAATAGACTTCTGCTTCAGCTATAGGTCTATCCATTTCAGTCCTGTCTCCCTCAGACAACCTCGACACCCCTGTATTGTTCAGGAACTCTTCCACCCTCCTGTCCTCTATCTGTTCAGGGTGTCCCCTTTGTCCCACAGTGTAGAGAGCCTCATAGTACTTCCTGAACTCTTCTGCTATCCCTTTAGTTGTAGATACTACCTCGCCCTTTTTATTTTGGATTTTCTCAATAAAGTTCAAATCTCTTTTCCTTTTCAGTAACCTCGCGAGATGGTTGCTTGACTTATTTCCCCAAAAGTATCTATCTCTTGTTATTTTATTTAGGGCCCTCCTCGAGTCCTGTTCCATACAGTCCCTTAGCTCCTCCCTTTTAATAGTCAGCTGGTGAAGGCTTTCCTGATGTGTCCCTTATATTTTTTATGTTCTTGTTCCAGTATATGTATTTCCTCTATAAGTTTTCCCCATCTTTTTAATCTCTCTTTTTTTTTCCCTTACCCCAATAGATATAAGGATCCCCCTAATATATGCCTTGAAGGCCTCCCAGATTGTCAAGGCAGCTATTTAACCTATTTTATTGACCTTGAAGAAAAATTCAATCTGTACTATTTCTGCCGTTTATCATTTTTTAGTAAATTTTCATTTAGCTTCCACGAGAAAAGTTGTCTTTGGGGCCCAGGTAACCTAATCCTCATTGAGATCGGCACGTGGTCCGATAGCGTAGTTATTTCTATTCTGATTTCCTCCATGAAATCCAGTAAACTATGGTTGGTCATAATATAATCTAGTCTTGAGTAAGTCCCGTGCACAAAGGAGAAGAAGGTGTAATCATTTACTTTTGCATGCTGCACTCTCCACACATCCATAATGTGGCACTGATGCAGCTTACGCCCAATCATTTTTAATTGAACTTTACTTGTCCCCTGTGCCTGGGACGTATTGTCCAGAGAAGGATTAAGACAAAAATTAAAATCTCCCGCCAAGATCAAATCTGGTCATCTACCAAATCAGCCTCTCCAAATATTATTGAGGTAGAGGCTAATTATAAAGTATTGACAAGATGGTACCTTGTACCTGCTAGGGTTGCAAAATATGTACCAACCTGTTCCGCACAGTGTTATCGTGGTTGCTCAGAGTCAGGCACACAACTACACATTTGGTGGACATGCCCAATAGCACAAACCTTTTGGAAAGAAATCTTTAAAATGGCCTCCAAGATGTTTGGTTTGCAAGTACAGCCTGATCCTGCTACCGCATTACTTAATCTGAAACCAGGATCGCTAACTTTGATTCAGTTTAAACTATTTGTACAACTTCTAACGGTAGCTAAGCAAACTTTGGCAAAGGCATGGCGGTCCCTGACATTAGTGGTGGCTGAGATGAAGAATAGGATGACTAATGCCATGATTCATGCCAAAATGATGGCCATTGACAACGCTCTGCTTCCCAAATTTGAAAAACAATGGCACCCATGGATAACACATCATTTGCCATCTAACTTTGACGCGAATGTTCTACTGCCATGGTAGCTGAGTTGCAATGATTTAAGCTGATATATAAAGAACGCACAGACTTTTATGATGGCTCTCAATCCAACCCTGTGGACCCCCTCTTTTCTATTTTCTACTCCTTCTCTCCTTTCTCTTCTTCCTTATCCACTTTCCGATTTTGAAGCTCTTTTCCTAGTATTCTCCTTCAGACATTTCTGACACAGCCTAAGCTGTGGGCATAGGTACAATTTAAGAATTTATTTACACTTTAACAGCTCCTACTTAGGTCTTCAATACCTTATCCAGGTTATACCCAATTACCCCTATTTATATGCTATGTAATCATCTATTATTAACTAATAATGTTAGCATCTTATCTTTACCACAATATGTTTACTCATGTATTTGTTATGTATTTCTTTATATACTCAATAAAAATCTTTTGACAAGGAAGATATCACATAAGATATCACAGTGGGAGTCCACAGCAAGTTTCCACAATGATGATCATTTAGCCGGATGGTTGAGACCATTGGTGTTTAATGACAGGATTTTAATGGTCATGTTGAGTGCCTCTCTCTGCTTTGTAGGTAAACGTAGGAGTATTTGGAGACTAAAGGTGGACGTTTATGTATAGGTAGGGGCAGTGAAGATAAGTCCTCAAAGCTGGATGCTTGGTGAGAGTATGAAGTCCTTTGATGGTTGAAAGCAGTGACATGGTAATATGAACTTGGAGGAAAGCACTGCAATCAGAAGAGATGTCGCTAATGACAACAAAAAAAGAACAAACAAAAACTTCCTGTATACATGAAAGAGAAAAACAACAAAGAAAAGACAGGTAACTACCTGTATTAATTTCCCATGCAATGGGCACTATGGTGCCAAGGGAGATCAAAATGGGGTGAAGAGTTCTGGAGACCGAGTGCGGTCTCTCGCATGTCAGGATCGCTTTTCGCGAGAGTGTTCACATGACATGTCAGAGGTTGCATGCCATATTGGACCTTTGGGGCAGTGGTAAGGGATGACAATTAGGAGCATAGGTGTGGTGGTCAGTTGGTCCGGGATTAGGCCCCAGCATTGTAGGATCGGCCGGCCATCTTGGAGTGACGAGACTATGTGTTTAGATATATTGTAGATAATGCATAATTTTGCCAGAGCTATCCATTGGTACTGGACATGGTGGTTGCGTAGCACTTTCGTTATAGTGTTGAGATGTCTATGATGGCTTAAGGTGTGTTGGGAGAGGTCTGCAAATAACTGTAGCTGACCATATGGATCTGGTAGTGTACCAATGTGTCTTGCTTTCTGCATGAGCTGTTCTTTCACATGGTAGAAATGAATTTGCAGGATAACATCTCTAGGCACTGACTCTGATAGGAATGCTGGTTTGGGGAGCCTATGGATGCAATTTTTGATCAGTTAGATATTTTTCAAATTGGGGAGCAAGACCTTGATCAAGCCACTCACATATTTGGACAGATCAGAATTGGGTACAGATTCTGGTATGCCACAAATTTTAAGATTATTTTGGCACGATCTGTCCTCAATGTCCACCAGTTTATCTCTGATCCACTTATTATCCTCCAATTTTTAATCTTGAGAATCAATGAATCATTGACTGTAGTGGTGATGTCACCTAAGTTAGATTCTATGTAGGACGTTCTCTCCTCAACCACTGACATTTTGTTACCAAAGTTGAGTATAAAGGAGAACATGCCTGCCTGTATAAAACTCCTCAGGGACATCAACATGTCTTTTAATGTTGGGTCCAATACAGGTTGTCCTGCTGTAGGGAAGGAGGCTATTGAGTCTGCTTGGGGTGCTTGACAGGATAATAAAGTAAGCTGGCTCACCTCAGTGCTGGCTGCCTGTGGATCTAATCTCATTTTAGCCTTTGCTGGGCTGGCAGAGAGAGGGGAGCTTGGAAGGTAGTGTGGCAATCCTGCTCCTTCCCTCATGAGGTGTGATGGCTTGTTCTCCCTTCTAAACAGGCGAGTTTTGTTGTGTCTGTGGAGCAGGGATCTGCCGCCTTGCCATCTTGTCCTCTCCTCGCGGCTGGCTGGAACATGTAAGACGTAAGTTTCCTAGGCAACCACTCCTCCTTCCTCTTCAGTGACATGCTGAGTGGGGATGAACTGGAGCTCTGGCTGGTCACAGTTACGTTTTTTTGAGCCGCGTGTGTGCAGGCAGACGCTGGGTTTATGATCCGGTGAGAGGAACTCTTGATTCAAGTATCCATAATGTTGGCGCACCAGCCACGCTCCCGGTACTCTGGAGGAGAGTTTTGATGATATAAGCCTTTATGATCTTGATTTTATAATTGGGGTCCACATCTGAAGGTAAGCAGATATATTGCACTGGCTGACTGGAGACACAGCAGAAAAAATTGGGAAGTGTATAGAAATCTTCACATACTGTATGTAATTCAATTGTGATGGACTACTGATTATTGGAACTTTGTACTTTCATTCATTAATTTGTATTTATTTTATTTGTTCACTTATATCATTTGTGCTACATCTTTTTGTGTTATGAGTATGTAAAGTCAGGTGGAAGGCACTGTTGATGTTTAGCAGCATTCAGGTATTGAATATCACTTTTTTGGGTATATTTACACCAGGATTGTTAGTGTGCTAATTATTATTGCTCATTATTTATATATATAATTGTTGTGGTACTATTTTGTCTATTTATATATGGTCTTTTTTGAACAGTTAAACATTTTTTTTGTGCAATATCTAGTTAAGCAGGAGAAGCAATTATAAAATCAAGACCAGCTGAGGTAGGCAGTACAAAGGAAGTTATTTTAAATACTAGAGGTGGCAGATTTATTCATTTGTACACTAAAGGATGGTCAAAAAGTTTCACTTGCTCTGGATAGTTTTCCACACTGGAAGCATGCAATTTTGTAATTTTTGTGTTGCCCCTCCCATACTAAATATTTTTGGAACAATCAGAGCAATGGGGAAGTGAGCATCTAGATGGTCAACTGTTGGATTGTTACAGTTTATCAGCAAAGTAGTTTACAGGGGCATGTTTTGTTTTTGGTGACTCAGTGTGATACTTTAACAGGAACATCAAATATTAGGTTTATTACATTGTAGGGGCCCTGGCTAATGCTGTTACTGCTGACATTGCTGTTTTTTGCATTGTGGCAGAAGTCATGATGGTAGAGACAGTGGAATGATAATACAGTGTAAAGTGTCATCTCAAAAAATGAGACAGGCTGGGAGCTGACCACATTGCGGTTGGACACTGCGCTGTTATATTATCTTGCTGCAAGCAATCAGTATAATGTTAAGATGAGAGGATGATATTGTTCATGCTACAGTTTTTCCTACAGAAAAATCTTGTCAACTTTCATAAGCGGTTCATTAGTTAACATGCTTGATATGATCAGCTTGACATGTTCAGATACTACTGGCTGTGATCACAAAACTCTGCTTTGACGCCGTGTTGCATAATTTAATCCCTGACAGCTTTTCTGTATATTGTAGATGCAGTTGAGCATTTAAAAGGTGGAAACTGATTATGTGGGACTCTTGAAGCAGAAAATATATCTGTCTATTTAGCACCGGGAAAGCTCCATTGGAAGCTTTGGACCTACCAGTATGGGCACAAATTAGTACATAGTTACATAATAACTGAGGTTGAAAAAAGACACAAGTCCATCAAGTCCAACCTATGTGTGTGATTATGTGTCAGTATTACATTATATATCCCTGTATGTTGCGGTCATTCAGGTGCTTATCTAATAGTTTCTTGAAGCTATCAATGCTCCCCGCTGAGACCACCGCCTGTGGAAGGGAATTCCACATCCTTGCCGCTCTTACAGTAAAGAACCCTCTACGTAGTTTAAGGTTAAACCTCTTTTCTTCTAATTTTAATGAGTGGCCGCGAGTCTTGTTAAACTCTCTTCTGCGAAAAAGTTTTATTTCTATTGTAGGGTCACCAGTATGGTATTTGTATATTGAAATCATATCCCCTCTCAAGCTTCTCTTCTCCAGAGGGAATAAGTTCAGTGCTCGCAACCTTTCCTCATAACTATGATCCTCCAGACCCTTTATTAGCTTTGTTGCCCTTCTTTGTACTCGCTCCATTTCCAGTACATCCTTCCTGAGGACTGGTGCCCAGAACTGGACAGCATACTCCAGTTGCGGCCGGATCAGAGTCTTGTAGAGCGGGAGAATTATTGTTTTATCTCTGGAGTTGATCCCCTTTTTAATGCATGCCAATATTCTCTTTGCTTTGTTAGCAGCAGCTTGGCATTGCATGCCATTGCTGAGCCTATCATCTACTAGGACCCCCAGGTCTTTTTCCATCCTAGATTCTCCCAGAGGTTCTCCCCCTAGTGTATAGATTACATTCATATTTTTGCCACCCAAATGCATTATTTTACATTTTTCTACATTGAACCTCATTTGCCATGTAGTTGCCCACCCCATTAATTTGTTCAGATCTTTTTGCAAGGTTTCCACGTCCTGCGGAGAAGTTATTGCCCTGCTTAGCTTAGTATCGTCTGCAAATACAGAGATTGAACTGTTTATCCCATCCTCCAGGTCGTTTATGAACAAATTAAATAGGATTGGTCCCAGCACAGAACCCTGGGGAACCCCACTACCCACCCTGACCATTCCGAGTACTCCCCATTTATCACCACCCTCTGAACTCGCCCTTGTAGCCAGTTTTCAATCCATGTACTCACCCTATGGTCCATGCCAACGGATCTTATTTTGTACAGTAAACGTTTATGGGGAACTGTGTCAAATGCTTTTGCAAAATCCAGATACACCACGTCTATGGGCCTTCCTTTAACTAGATGGGAACTCACCTCCTTCATAAATTCCTTCAACTATCCCAACCCTGGATAGTTCTTCAGCAATTTATGTACCACTTCATTTAAGACACCATAGAAAAAGGAAGCCTATGTTTTCCTAAGCACATTTTAATAAATTATTGGAATTTTGATGACCGAACTGTCTTTTTGGTGAAAACAGTGGGAAAAGGAAAACAGCAGATTATTTGCTATTGAACACATGCCAGAATCTCATTAGCTGTTTATCTCTCCTCCAAGAACATGAGATGTAATATAGCACACAGCACTTTACATTATACTTATCACAAGAAGGAGACAAGCTGTTATTTTTCATGTTAATGTTGGGGAAAAGCAAGCCCACATACGTATTTGCCCATACCATAAAACCCTCCAAAATCTGTTCTGCTTCTTTTCACTGTCAAAAATATACCTAATGTCTGCCTTTTTGCTCATTATCTGGGCATGTAGTGAACCATTAACCCCAAGATGTGCAGTGTGGTGTTTGAATTTTGCCAAACATATCATATTTTTAGTGTCTTAGGGAATTATGGATAATACCTTTGATGAAATAGCCAGCAAAAAAAAAATAGGTATGCATTTATTGTATCGCTCAATGGCATCAAAAATACAATACAGAAGTGAAACAAATGTAACAGTTCAGAGTAGACATGTGCACACTGAAATATTTCGTTTCGGAATTTAGTTTTCGTCCGAATAATACATTTATTTAGTTACTCCCGAAATTCATTTCTATTTCTTTTGTTTTTTGTTAAAAATTGCATTCGTCTGAAAATCCAAATTAAGGTCGAATCTGTCATTGAAGGCTTATGGTGTCTGTCGAATGTTCAAAGAAGATTCGACGGAGCAGCTAAACTGTACGACGCCGTATAGTTTACCTGCTCCGTCGAATCTTCTTAGAACTTTCAACAGACACCATAAGCCAAAGTATGTGTGCTTAGTTCTAGCTATTTTACTGCTCCTCCTCTTTGGTTACAATCAGCCAATAACATTCATCAGCATCATTATTTTTATTTATCTTTTCTCCCCTACGTCGAATCTTTTCTCCCCTACGTCAAATCTTTTGTCTCCCCTACGTCGAATCTTTACTCTCTATGTCAAATCTTTTCTCTCTATGTAGAATAATCTTGGACTAATAGAGTTAAGGTTAGGCACATTCGACCACAGGTTTGATGGACACAGATTGTTATTGTCATCATCATGTCAAATCTCCTATCTATATCGAACTTTTGTAGCAACGAAAACGAAAATAAAGCATTTGTTTATGTCAGGACTTTCGTTTTTCGGACTCTGCACTTTCGTTATCGTTTGTTAAAAAGATAACGAAAATACCTGAAATTCAGACGAAAATGCATTCGGACGAAAAACTAATGCACATGTCTAGTTCAGAGTAAATAAAAGAAAAATACAAGAAATGAAATAAAGGTTAGAAAGATGGGTAGGGTGGGGCAAAGTGACAGCTGTTAGGCAAATGTATTAAAGAGTGTCCATTATTGTGTGTAAGCAAATGTATATGAATGTAATGTGTTGTGTCTCTACTCCAGACATCCCATATTTATATTGATTAAAGAAAAATAGACAGATATGGGCTCAAGACTTTATAGGCACAGTAATTACTAGATATATGATTAAAATTCTGGGTTATTTAGAAAATATTAAAATAGAGAATAAAACAAAGAAACATATAGAATTCAGTTCATAGTTACACAGTTTTACAAATGATGCACTCCATACATAGCTAAATGGTTAAATAAAATAGTTTGAGCAGTGTTTAGAATCAAAAATCTTGATCAATATAGTTACATTAGATAAGATTAGATCAACGGTGTAATAATATAATGTACATCAAAGAGGCTATCCCTAAAGCCCAAGGGGATGTGTCTATCCTACAGGGTCCCGGCGAAAATCAGGCAATGTGGGATGTATGTAACAGAATTAAAAATTAGTAGTGAAAAGGTGGGTTGGGCTATGATACGGGATATAAACTGCATGATCAGGTGGAGATGAAATGGGAGGGGGGGGGGAGAGAGGGAAGGGAGGGGCAGGAGAAGGGGGAACAGGAGAAGGGAGGAGGGGGAGAAAGGAAAAAGAGACGAGGGGAGGAAAGTGGGATAGGAGGAGAAGGGGAAAAGGGGGGGGGAAAGGGAGGGGGGGAAGGAAAGAAGGGAGGGGGGAAAGAAAAGGAAGGGGGGGGAAAGGAGGGGGGGTTACATACGTCCCCACATTGCCTGATTTTCGCCGGGACCCTGTAGGATAGACACATCCCCTTGGGCTTTAGGGATAGCCTCTTTGATGTTTATTATATTATTACATCGTTGATCTAATCTTATTTAATTATATTATATCATGATGAATTATTTACTACAAATGCATTGTTCATTACAGTATTCAGTTCTGTGCTCCCGAAGAAGCGCATGTGGCGCGTAACATGTCGAGCTAATAAAGAATCTGATTGTTGTCACCGCATAGCTTTTGGTTCAACGCAATGTAACTATATTGATCAAGATTTTTGATTCTAAACACTGCTCAAACTATTTTATTTAACCATTTAGCTATGTATGGAGTGCATAATTTGTAAAACTGTGTAACTATGAACTGAATTATATATGTTCCTTTGTTTTATTCTCTATTTTAATATTTTCTAAATAAACTAGAATTTTAATCATATATCTAGTAATTACTGTGCCTATAAAGTCTTGAGCCCATATCTGTCTATCTGTCAGGAAAGGGTCCATCCGCTGGTAAGATATATCATTTAGCATGCAGTACTGGGGTCCACCAGCAGGTGTCTCCTGGCAGTGTTGAACTGTCAGGAGAATATTTCCCTGCTGGTGTCATTTCATCTTTTGGCTGCAGTGCTGATGTCCACCAGCGGGTGGATCCTGGCAGTATGGAGCAGACAACACTCCCTGCGCTCAGGTGTGACTTGAAGCCAATTATAGTCAGCCTTATATATACCCGGCAAGCCCTCACATGCTCGCCTTGGTATCTTTCTCCCTGTGCCTTGACCTTGCTGCCTGCATCCTGTTTGTGTACCTGCTCTGTCCCGTCCCGTCCCGCTCTGATCCGATCCGATCCCTATCCCAGGCCCATCCTGTTCTTGTCCCTCCTGATTCCCTTGGATCCCTACCCTGCAGCTTTACCATACATCCTCTCCCCTTCCTGCTGGTTTCCCGTCCTTACCCATCTGCTGACCTCCTGTGTATGACCCTGGCTTGGCTAACGTTTATGCTTCTGGTTTATCCCTTGTTCCTGCTTACCTGCTGTGTATGACCCTGGCCTGGCTGACATCTGTGATTCCGGTATTGCCCCTTGCTGTATATACTATTGTTTGCTGTGGGTTTGTTGTGTTGGTTTTGCACTGTTTGTATTTTCTGAGTTATCACTTATTTTTAATAAATATTATTTATTCATTTACATACGTTTGGGTTATCTCTGTGCAGTCTACATAGTCTGGTCTATTAATCTCCTGATACTATCTTTCTTTAATCCATTAAGATAAGACATGGCACCTGTAACCCAGTTTGTATCCGCATGACCACTATGCGCTGATACGCTTAAAAATTTAACATATTTATATTGAATATTGAATACAAAGGTTAAAATTCAAATTTTCAATTCCTTACTTGGAAAACTTGAATATCATCATAACTTCAACAGCTGAGGTTTCTACAGAAACAAAAATTATTGGTTGCCTCGGCTATCTTTTTAAAGATTAAATAAGTTTGACACGTTTCCCAAAGGTCATTTAGATTGACAACACAAATGTTAGCACCCTATTTCTCTGAAACATGACCTTACAGGTCATAAATCATGTAGCTGGGCAACCTGTGTGACAAGCTTGTATGTCCAAAGAATGTATCATAGTCAATGTGTATATTTATTTCGTTCAATTATATTTTAAATAAATGCATGGATAATTAATTATAACTGACAATGTACTATCAAACACTAATCCTAACTAACGTCCCCAGGTAAGTGACACCAAACTGTGACGCCAATTATTTCCGCTTTTAACGCATCAACTTCAAGGAAAACATGCTTACCTGCTGCCTAAAAAATCCAACTGACTTTCAGATGCAATTGTAACAAGATAATAAATGTTATTCATTTAACCAGTCATTGGTCATAAAGTAATGGCTGATCGTGTGTACCAGTCATTGGTCATAAAGTTATGGGTGATCGGTGCATATATATATATATATATATATATATATATATATATATATATATATATATATATATATATATATATATTATATATATATATATTTATATATACACACACATACACACACACACACACACACACACACACACACACACACACACAAACACTTTAGCTGTCATCTCAAAACTGAGAGATAGATTCTGAGGGCAGAGAGCAACAGCAGGAAAATATGTTAATCTGTATACTCAGGTGGGTCCCGGGAAACCATAAAAAAATAAACAAAATACCCCTATTATGAATGACTATAGTTCACATTACTATACATTCTTACATATTCCCATACAAACTGCATAAAAACAGGGATAATTAGCACATGTTGGAATATATGAATAAGCTGACCAATTGTGTCAAAGTGATCACTCTCTGGTCAGTCTCTACTCTAGTTTGCGGTTTGCAAATACTTACTTAATAAAAGCATATTTAATGAGCATAATGGAGTCTGTTTATAAAATGTTAATTGGGATGATGTGATAAACATTGCACATATACACAGTTGGGGGAGAGCTACAGACTAAAATTAAGTGGTGCAGTTCCATAATGGAAAAACACTCAATAGGCTCAATTAGGAACATCAGATTGTCTCTTAATGCAATATACCCTTCATACACCATCATACATGTACAAAAAAGTAAACATCATAAAACAATTGTTAAATTAAGTATGTTCACAAGTATCATGGATACTTTATGTTATACAATGTACAAAAATGAGTGATATGAAAGGAAGGTGGGAAGGGAATAGAAGATGGGTAATAAGAGGAAAGGGAAAAGGGGAAGGAAGGGGAAGGAACAAGGGAGGAAAAGAAATATAAAATAAAGAGTAGACCAGAATATAGGGGACAAAGGTAATCTCCAAGATGAAACTTTGAGTGTGTCACATCACACTCAAAGTTCATTCCTCCCGGTTATCAATTAATGGGAGGATCCACTCTTTCTGTTATCTGTACTTTAAATGATGCTAGATCATCATTATGGAAATCTACAAAATGTCTTACAACATTTGTCTTCTTTTGATGTTCAAAAGATGATCCCTAACAAAATTACATAGGTGTCTCTTCATCTCAACATATTGCTTGTAACAGGTTGTACAGGAAATGTTTTCACCACATATTCAGTGGGAATATTTAGGTGCCAAAATTATAGCACACATTTTATTAGTATGATATCAAATTATTTGCTTCCATAAAACCCACAGTGAATTTATAAGAAGAGAATTTCTAAAAACTGGCTTTTGATAAGTCTGTACATATACCCTTCTGTCCTCAACTGCGTCACATTTTGTTTATTCCAAGTAATGGATTCGAGATTCTTGCCTCTACCCAATAAACTTAAGATTATACTAGTAGTTCACATATTCCAAAAAAGCTCCAACAGCTCCAAATCTTGTCACACAACAAACAAAAGGTCATCAATATAATATCTATATAATGAGATACATACATCTCTCTAAAGACATGGCGTTCTTTCCACCAACCCAAATTAAAAAAGAATAAGGAGAGGAAAAAAGGATGGGGGGTTGAGTTGGAGGAAGGGAAAAGGAAAGCAAGGACAGGAGGAAGGGAATGAGAAAAATTAAAATAGAAATTATCCCTAACATGACTTTTTGGGGGTTGGCTGAAGATCCTTTCTCTATATCTCTTCTTTCATTGCATAAAACATGCTTTCATAATATCCTTGTCCATAGTCCTTGTGGTGGGGAACTATATTTAAATTTTCTTTGCAATCAAAGTTTTTTTTTTATATTTAAATGTTTTATTGGAAATACTGTATACAGAGTAATGATAAATGTTGTACTTCATTTTTCATCTATATATATTTTTGGTAATTTTTTGTTTGCCAATATTTATACAGTCTATATACAGAGTGCAATAGGATATATGCATGTTAACATACCTTTCATTTTTGTATGATATAGAGTGATCCTAATACTTGAGAACACAATTAGTTGCCTAATGTGTTCTTTTGGATGATTGACAATGGTTTTATGATATGTAATGTTTTGTACATGCATTTCAGAATAGAAAGGGTATACATTTTTTAAGAGACAATTTGATGTTCTTAATTGTGGTAGCCTTTTGCATGTATATAAGAAATCCCTTTGCCAGCTACTAGGGATGAGCTTCGTGTTCGAGTCGAACCCATGTTCGACTCGAACATCGGCTGTTCGCCCGTTCGCCGAATTGCGAACGATATGGGCCGTTCGCGCCAAATTCGTGTGGCGCGTCACGGCCCATAATTCACTGCGGCATCGCAGTGCATTGCTTGCTGATGATTGGCCAAGCATGCACTATGACCCGCATGCTTGGCCAATCACAGCGCCGCCTGAACAGAGAGCTGTAATTAGCCAAAACCAAGGAGGCTTTGGCCAATTATGGCTCAGGGGATTTAGTACACGCCCCACACTATATAAGGCCGCCTGCACGGCGGCCCTGTGTAGTGTGTGTTCCGGCGTTCATTGAGAGAGAGAGAGAGAGAGACAGACAGTGTCATTTGATTTGAGTTAGATAGATTAGGCAGAACAGTCAGTCAGTTAGCTGCACTTACAGTGTATTGTGTATATATATGCATCCCAGGTGTTGCATATATATATATACACTGTATTCAGTTTAGCTAGATCCGTTCCTGTTATCTTCTAGACTATTTACATTTAGTGCAGTGCGTCCTGCTCACAGTGTTCAGCTAGATCCGTTCCTGTTATCTTCTAGACTATTTACATTTAGTGCAGTGCGTCCTACTCACAGTGTTCAGCTAGATCCGTTCCTGTTATCTTCTAGACTATTTACATTTAGTGCAGTGCGTCCTGCTCACAGTGTTCAGCTAGATCCGTTCCTGTTATCTTCTAGACTATTTACATTTAGTGCAGTGCGTCCTGCTCACAGTGTTCAGCTAGATCCATTCCTGTTAAATTCTAGACTATTTACATTTAGTGCAGTGCGTCCTGCTCACAGTGTTCAGCTAGATCCGTTCCTGTTATCTTCCTACTGACAGGCAGGCTTGTCTGGTTACAGTATACAAAGCTACCTGAACAAAAATTACTGGTGTTCTATTTGATCCTATTAGTACCACGGTCAGGCAGCTAGACTATTTACATTTAGTACAGTGCGTCCTGCTCACAGTGTTCAGCTAGATCCGTTCCTGTTATCTTCCTACTGACAGGCAGGCTTGTCTGGTTACAGTATATAAAGCTACCTGAAGAAAATTACTGGTGTTCTATTTGATCCTATTAGTACCACTGTCAGGCAGCTAGACTATTTACATTTAGTACAGTGCGTCCTGCTCACAGTGTTCAGCTAGATCCGTTCCTGTTATCTTCCTACTGACAGGCAGGCTTGTCTGGTTACAGTATATAAAGCTACCTGAAGAAAATTACTGGTGTTCTATCCCAGCTTAGTGCAGCTACAGGCCATTAGTATGTCTGGAAGGCCAAGAAGGAGAGGCAAACAGTCACAAGCCAATAAGAGAGGGCAAGCAGGCTCTGTGTCTAGTGCTGGTCGTGGAGACGGTGCATCCTCATCAGCACGTGGCCATGGGACACACTTGGCCTTTTTTTCGGCAGCTGGCCGTGTTGAGCCGCAACATGCGGAAGACTTGGTCGAGTGGATGACCAAGCCGTCCTCATCCTCCTCATCCTCTCTCACCCATGCCCAGGGTGCTTTGTCTGGCAAAGCAGCGGCCTCTTCCCTCAGCTCAATGTCATCAGTGACTCCTTCCCTAGCTCCACCATGTCCTCCTGAGGATTCCCTCGAACTGTTTGACCACAGTGTTGGGTACATGCTCCAGGAGGATGCCCAGCGTTTGGAAGGCTCTGATGATGATACTGAGCTCGATGAAGGCAGTAACATGAGCACGGACAGAGGGGGTGCCCAAGAAGGACAGCAATCTGGCAGTCATGCTCCCCCTGCTGCAGCATACTGCCAGGTTTGCTCCAGTGATGAGGAGGGAGGGGATGATGAGGTCACTGACTCAACGTGGGTGCCTGATAGGAGAGAGGAGGAGGAGGAGGAGGAGGCGGCACATCACCAACAAGGCAGGATGCCCTCCAGGGGCCAGCCTAAGGGCAGCACATTGACTGCATCACACCCCAAAGCTCCACATGTGCAAGGCGCTGCAGTCTCTGCGCGTTATTCAAAAAGTTCTTTTGTGTGGGCCTTTTTTGAGACGAGTGCATCAGATCGCACCGCTGCTATTTGCAACATATGTCTCAAGCGTATCTCGCGTGGCCAAAACATCTCCCGCTTGGGTACCACATGCTTGACCAGACATATGTTGACCTGCCATGCAGTTCGTTGGCAAGCGTATCTAAAAGACCCACACCAAAGAACAAAGAGGATCTCTCCTTGCTCCTCATCAGCTGAGATTTCCAACCCCACTAGACCTCCAGTCCTCTCTGAGACCTGCAGTGAGAGGAATGAAGGTGTAGAATTAGGTGTGTCACAGCCAAGTACTTGTGGGCAATCTGCTTTTGGTACACCGACGTCAGATTGTACCAGGCAAATTTCCCTGCCCCAGCTGCTGCACCGCCGAAAAAAGTTTGCTCCCAGCCATCCACATGCCCAGCGGTTGAATGCTAGCTTGGCAAAATTGCTAGCACTTCAACTGCTGCCTTTTCAGTTGGTAGACTCTGCCCTCTTCCGTGAGTTTGTGGAATGTGCGGTTCCTCAGTGGCAGGTACCCAAACGCCACTTTTTCTCACGGAAGGCGATTCCGGCTCTCTACCGGCATGTGGAAGGCAATGTCCATGCCTCGCTGGACAGGGCGGTCAGCGGTAAGGTGCATATTACCGCTGACTCATGGTCCAGCAGGCACCTACGCTGCATAGCCTCCCTGATCCTGCAAAGCCTGCGTAAGGATCCTCGTATTCGTGGTATCAAGGAGAAGGACCAATACTGGCTGGCAACCCTCCTTGATCCACGTTACAAGGGTAAGGTTGCGGACCTTATCTTGCCATCGCAGAGGGAGCAGAGGATGAAACATCTTCGGGAGGCCTTGCAGAAAGGTCTGTGCAATGCGTTCCCAGAGACTGGGAGGTTACAAACTCCTGTTTCTGGACAACGTGTTGCTGAGGCTTCGGTCAGTCAAAGAAGGAGTGGTGGAGAAGGTGGCCGTCTGACCGATGCGTTCAGAAAATTTTTTGGTCCGCAGCCCCAAGGTATGATCGGTTCCAGCAACCATCGCCAGCGTCTGTTTTACATGGTGCAGGAATACCTAGGGGCAAGATCAGACTTGGACACCTTTCCCATCGAAAATCCTCTGGGTTACTGGGTCTTGAGGATGGATCACTGGCCAGAGCTTGCACAGTATACAATTGAGCTACTGGCCTGTCCTGCATCCAGCGTTCTTTCGGAACGCACATTCAGTGCTGCTGGAGGCGTGGTAACCGATCACAGGGTGCGTCTGTCCACCGACTCGGTCGATCAGCTGACCTTCATAAAAATGAATCAGTCTTGGATCACTACCAGCTACCAAGCACCTGATGCTGATGTAACCGAATAATTTTTTTTGAAATCTCAGATCCCTTCAAAGACTGCCTATGCTGATGCTGAGTGACTATCCCTGAGTAATTATCCTCTTCCTCCTCAATCATCACGCTGATAGCTTGTAAGAACATTTTTGGTTCTGGGCGCCACCACCAGTGCCTAAGGCACAATTTTTCAGCCCCTGTTTAACAGGGGCGTGTAATTACAATTTTTGATGTAATACTTTGCAGCAGGGCTCGTTCCTGCATTCCAACTAGAGTGTCTGTGAGGGGTTGCAGTGTTGTGGCACCAGCACCAGTGCCTAAGGCCCAATTTTTCTGCCCCTGTCTAACAGGGGCGTGTAATTACAATTTTTGATGCAATACTTTGCAGCAGGGCTCCTTCCTGCATTCCAACTAGAGTGTCTGTGAGGGGTTGCAGTGTTGTGGCACCAGCACCAGTGCCTAAGGCCTAATTTTTCAGCTCCTGTTCAACAGGGGCATGTAATTACAATTCTTGATCTAATATTTCACAGCAGGGCCCTGTGAGGGCTTACAGTGTTGTGGCCACAGCAACACCTAAGGCCCAAATTTCTGCTGCGTATATAGGGCAGGACCCTACTTTCTAACTTACAAACGACTCCTACTTGCAAACGGAAGGAGACAACAGGAAGTGAGATGAAATCTACCCCTAGGAAGGGAAATTCTCTCCTGTAAGAGTTAATATGGGAAAACAATTTCTCCTTTCCACCGATGCTTTCCGATCCTTGTTCCACAAAAAAACCCAAATTTTCAAAAAACATTTTTCATTGGGACAAAAAGTGAGGTGAAATTTTCTGAAGAGGAGGAAAGACAGCAAAACAAATGTCACAGGGGTGATAACCCTTCCCTATGTTTTCCAAAAAGCTTAAAAAAGATTTTTTGGCTGGAGCTAAACACGTTAAAAATGTACCCGTTCAAAATTACAAAGAGATTCTACTTAACAACAAACCTACAGTCCCTGTCTTGTTTGCACCGCCTGTATACTGCTGTTCAGAGTATATAGGGCCTTTCCTTATTTTAATTTGGGTGCGGGGTTCCCCTTAATATCCATACAAGACCCAAAGGGCCTGGTAATGGACTGGGGGGTACCCATGCTGTTTGTCTCACTGATTTTCATCCATATTGCCATGACCCGACATGACATTAAACCCGCAAGCAGTTTTAAATGAGATTTTTTCCTTTAAAAATGACATTTGGTGCAGGGACTGTTCTAAACACGGGAAACATGCGTCACTTTACAGGCATACTATAGACACCCCCCAGGTACGATATTTAAAGGAATATTTCACTTTTTTTTTTTTTTACTTTAAGCATCATTAAAATCACTGCTCCCGAAAAAACGTCCGTTTTTAAAAGTTTTTTTTGCATTGGTACATGTCCCCTGGGGTAGGACCCGGGTCCCCAAACCCTTTTTAGGACAATACCATGCAAATTAGGGGAAGGAAGGGGAAGGAACAAGGGAGGAAAAGAAATATAAAATAAAGAGTAGACCAGAATATAGGGGACAAAGGTAATCTCCAAGATGAAACTTTGAGTGTGTCACATCACACTCAAAGTTCATTCCTCCCGGTTATCAATTAATGGGAGGATCCACTCTTTCTGTTATCTGTACTTTAAATGATGCTAGATCATCATTATGGAAATCTACAAAATGTCTTACAACATTTGTCTTCTTTTGATGTTCAAAAGATGATCCCTAACAAAATTACATAGGTGTCTCTTCATCTCAACATATTGCTTGTAACAGGTTGTACAGGAAATGTTTTCACCACATATTCAGTGGGAATATTTAGGTGCCAAAATTATAGCACACATTTTATTAGTATGATATCAAATTATTTGCTTCCATAAAACCCACAGTGAATTTATAAGAAGAGAATTTCTAAAAACTGGCTTTTGATAAGTCTGTACATATACCCTTCTGTCCTCAACTGCGTCACATTTTGTTTATTCCAAGTAATGGATTCGAGATTCTTGCCTCTACCCAATAAACTTAAGATTATACTAGTAGTTCACATATTCCAAAAAAGCTCCAACAGCTCCAAATCTTGTCACACAACAAACAAAAGGTCATCAATATAATATCTATATAATGAGATACATACATCTCTCTAAAGACATGGCGTTCTTTCCACCAACCCAAATTAAAAAAGAATAAGGAGAGGAAAAAAGGATGGGGGGTTGAGTTGGAGGAAGGGAAAAGGAAAGCAAGGACAGGAGGAAGGGAATGAGAAAAATTAAAATAGAAATTATCCCTAACATGACTTTTTGGGGGTTGGCTGAAGATCCTTTCTCTATATCTCTTCTTTCATTGCATAAAACATGCTTTCATAATATCCTTGTCCATAGTCCTTGTGGTGGGGAACTATATTTAAATTTTCTTTGCAATCAAAGTTTTTTTTTTTATATTTAAATGTTTTATTGGAAATACTGTATACAGAGTAATGATAAATGTTGTACTTCATTTTTCATCTATATATATTTTTGGTAATTTTTTGTTTGCCAATATTTATACAGTCTATATACAGAGTGCAATAGGATATATGCATGTTAACATACCTTTCATTTTTGTATGATATAGAGTGATCCTAATACTTGAGAACACAATTAGTTGCCTAATGTGTTCTTTTGGATGATTGACAATGGTTTTATGATATGTAATGTTTTGTACATGCATTTCAGAATAGAAAGGGTATACATTTTTTAAGAGACAATTTGATGTTCTTAATTGTGGTAGCCTTTTGCATGTATATAAGAAATCCCTTTGCCAGCTACTAGGGATGAGCTTCGTGTTCGAGTCGAACCCATGTTCGACTCGAACATCGGCTGTTCGCCCGTTCGCCGAATTGCGAACGATATGGGCCGTTCGCGCCAAATTCGTGTGGCGCGTCACGGCCCATAATTCACTGCGGCATCGCAGTGCATTGCTTGCTGATGATTGGCCAAGCATGCACTATGACCCGCATGCTTGGCCAATCACAGCGCCGCCTGAACAGAGAGCTGTAATTAGCCAAAACCAAGGAGGCTTTGGCCAATTATGGCTCAGGGGATTTAGTACACGCCCCACACTATATAAGGCCGCCTGCACGGCGGCCCTGTGTAGTGTGTGTTCCGGCGTTCATTGAGAGAGAGAGAGAGAGAGACAGACAGTGTCATTTGATTTGAGTTAGATAGATTAGGCAGAACAGTCAGTCAGTTAGCTGCACTTACAGTGTATTGTGTATATATATGCATCCCAGGTGTTGCATATATATATATACACTGTATTCAGTTTAGCTAGATCCGTTCCTGTTATCTTCTAGACTATTTACATTTAGTGCAGTGCGTCCTGCTCACAGTGTTCAGCTAGATCCGTTCCTGTTATCTTCTAGACTATTTACATTTAGTGCAGTGCGTCCTACTCACAGTGTTCAGCTAGATCCGTTCCTGTTATCTTCTAGACTATTTACATTTAGTGCAGTGCGTCCTGCTCACAGTGTTCAGCTAGATCCGTTCCTGTTATCTTCTAGACTATTTACATTTAGTGCAGTGCGTCCTGCTCACAGTGTTCAGCTAGATCCATTCCTGTTAAATTCTAGACTATTTACATTTAGTGCAGTGCGTCCTGCTCACAGTGTTCAGCTAGATCCGTTCCTGTTATCTTCCTACTGACAGGCAGGCTTGTCTGGTTACAGTATACAAAGCTACCTGAACAAAAATTACTGGTGTTCTATTTGATCCTATTAGTACCACGGTCAGGCAGCTAGACTATTTACATTTAGTACAGTGCGTCCTGCTCACAGTGTTCAGCTAGATCCGTTCCTGTTATCTTCCTACTGACAGGCAGGCTTGTCTGGTTACAGTATATAAAGCTACCTGAAGAAAATTACTGGTGTTCTATTTGATCCTATTAGTACCACTGTCAGGCAGCTAGACTATTTACATTTAGTACAGTGCGTCCTGCTCACAGTGTTCAGCTAGATCCGTTCCTGTTATCTTCCTACTGACAGGCAGGCTTGTCTGGTTACAGTATATAAAGCTACCTGAAGAAAATTACTGGTGTTCTATCCCAGCTTAGTGCAGCTACAGGCCATTAGTATGTCTGGAAGGCCAAGAAGGAGAGGCAAACAGTCACAAGCCAATAAGAGAGGGCAAGCAGGCTCTGTGTCTAGTGCTGGTCGTGGAGACGGTGCATCCTCATCAGCACGTGGCCATGGGACACACTTGGCCTTTTTTTCGGCAGCTGGCCGTGTTGAGCCGCAACATGCGGAAGACTTGGTCGAGTGGATGACCAAGCCGTCCTCATCCTCCTCATCCTCTCTCACCCATGCCCAGGGTGCTTTGTCTGGCAAAGCAGCGGCCTCTTCCCTCAGCTCAATGTCATCAGTGACTCCTTCCCTAGCTCCACCATGTCCTCCTGAGGATTCCCTCGAACTGTTTGACCACAGTGTTGGGTACATGCTCCAGGAGGATGCCCAGCGTTTGGAAGGCTCTGATGATGATACTGAGCTCGATGAAGGCAGTAACATGAGCACGGACAGAGGGGGTGCCCAAGAAGGACAGCAATCTGGCAGTCATGCTCCCCCTGCTGCAGCATACTGCCAGGTTTGCTCCAGTGATGAGGAGGGAGGGGATGATGAGGTCACTGACTCAACGTGGGTGCCTGATAGGAGAGAGGAGGAGGAGGAGGAGGAGGCGGCACATCACCAACAAGGCAGGATGCCCTCCAGGGGCCAGCCTAAGGGCAGCACATTGACTGCATCACACCCCAAAGCTCCACATGTGCAAGGCGCTGCAGTCTCTGCGCGTTATTCAAAAAGTTCTTTTGTGTGGGCCTTTTTTGAGACGAGTGCATCAGATCGCACCGCTGCTATTTGCAACATATGTCTCAAGCGTATCTCGCGTGGCCAAAACATCTCCCGCTTGGGTACCACATGCTTGACCAGACATATGTTGACCTGCCATGCAGTTCGTTGGCAAGCGTATCTAAAAGACCCACACCAAAGAACAAAGAGGATCTCTCCTTGCTCCTCATCAGCTGAGATTTCCAACCCCACTAGACCTCCAGTCCTCTCTGAGACCTGCAGTGAGAGGAATGAAGGTGTAGAATTAGGTGTGTCACAGCCAAGTACTTGTGGGCAATCTGCTTTTGGTACACCGACGTCAGATTGTACCAGGCAAATTTCCCTGCCCCAGCTGCTGCACCGCCGAAAAAAGTTTGCTCCCAGCCATCCACATGCCCAGCGGTTGAATGCTAGCTTGGCAAAATTGCTAGCACTTCAACTGCTGCCTTTTCAGTTGGTAGACTCTGCCCTCTTCCGTGAGTTTGTGGAATGTGCGGTTCCTCAGTGGCAGGTACCCAAACGCCACTTTTTCTCACGGAAGGCGATTCCGGCTCTCTACCGGCATGTGGAAGGCAATGTCCATGCCTCGCTGGACAGGGCGGTCAGCGGTAAGGTGCATATTACCGCTGACTCATGGTCCAGCAGGCACCTACGCTGCATAGCCTCCCTGATCCTGCAAAGCCTGCGTAAGGATCCTCGTATTCGTGGTATCAAGGAGAAGGACCAATACTGGCTGGCAACCCTCCTTGATCCACGTTACAAGGGTAAGGTTGCGGACCTTATCTTGCCATCGCAGAGGGAGCAGAGGATGAAACATCTTCGGGAGGCCTTGCAGAAAGGTCTGTGCAATGCGTTCCCAGAGACTGGGAGGTTACAAACTCCTGTTTCTGGACAACGTGTTGCTGAGGCTTCGGTCAGTCAAAGAAGGAGTGGTGGAGAAGGTGGCCGTCTGACCGATGCGTTCAGAAAATTTTTTGGTCCGCAGCCCCAAGGTATGATCGGTTCCAGCAACCATCGCCAGCGTCTGTTTTACATGGTGCAGGAATACCTAGGGGCAAGATCAGACTTGGACACCTTTCCCATCGAAAATCCTCTGGGTTACTGGGTCTTGAGGATGGATCACTGGCCAGAGCTTGCACAGTATACAATTGAGCTACTGGCCTGTCCTGCATCCAGCGTTCTTTCGGAACGCACATTCAGTGCTGCTGGAGGCGTGGTAACCGATCACAGGGTGCGTCTGTCCACCGACTCGGTCGATCAGCTGACCTTCATAAAAATGAATCAGTCTTGGATCACTACCAGCTACCAAGCACCTGATGCTGATGTAACCGAATAATTTTTTTTGAAATCTCAGATCCCTTCAAAGACTGCCTATGCTGATGCTGAGTGACTATCCCTGAGTAATTATCCTCTTCCTCCTCAATCATCACGCTGATAGCTTGTAAGAACATTTTTGGTTCTGGGCGCCACCACCAGTGCCTAAGGCACAATTTTTCAGCCCCTGTTTAACAGGGGCGTGTAATTACAATTTTTGATGTAATACTTTGCAGCAGGGCTCGTTCCTGCATTCCAACTAGAGTGTCTGTGAGGGGTTGCAGTGTTGTGGCACCAGCACCAGTGCCTAAGGCCCAATTTTTCTGCCCCTGTCTAACAGGGGCGTGTAATTACAATTTTTGATGCAATACTTTGCAGCAGGGCTCCTTCCTGCATTCCAACTAGAGTGTCTGTGAGGGGTTGCAGTGTTGTGGCACCAGCACCAGTGCCTAAGGCCTAATTTTTCAGCTCCTGTTCAACAGGGGCATGTAATTACAATTCTTGATCTAATATTTCACAGCAGGGCCCTGTGAGGGCTTACAGTGTTGTGGCCACAGCAACACCTAAGGCCCAAATTTCTGCTGCGTATATAGGGCAGGACCCTACTTTCTAACTTACAAACGACTCCTACTTGCAAACGGAAGGAGACAACAGGAAGTGAGATGAAATCTACCCCTAGGAAGGGAAATTCTCTCCTGTAAGAGTTAATATGGGAAAACAATTTCTCCTTTCCACCGATGCTTTCCGATCCTTGTTCCACAAAAAAACCCAAATTTTCAAAAAACATTTTTCATTGGGACAAAAAGTGAGGTGAAATTTTCTGAAGAGGAGGAAAGACAGCAAAACAAATGTCACAGGGGTGATAACCCTTCCCTATGTTTTCCAAAAAGCTTAAAAAAGATTTTTTGGCTGGAGCTAAACACGTTAAAAATGTACCCGTTCAAAATTACAAAGAGATTCTACTTAACAACAAACCTACAGTCCCTGTCTTGTTTGCACCGCCTGTATACTGCTGTTCAGAGTATATAGGGCCTTTCCTTATTTTAATTTGGGTGCGGGGTTCCCCTTAATATCCATACAAGACCCAAAGGGCCTGGTAATGGACTGGGGGGTACCCATGCTGTTTGTCTCACTGATTTTCATCCATATTGCCATGACCCGACATGACATTAAACCCGCAAGCAGTTTTAAATGAGATTTTTTCCTTTAAAAATGACATTTGGTGCAGGGACTGTTCTAAACACGGGAAACATGCGTCACTTTACAGGCATACTATAGACACCCCCCAGGTACGATATTTAAAGGAATATTTCACTTTTTTTTTTTTTTACTTTAAGCATCATTAAAATCACTGCTCCCGAAAAAACGTCCGTTTTTAAAAGTTTTTTTTGCATTGGTACATGTCCCCTGGGGTAGGACCCGGGTCCCCAAACCCTTTTTAGGACAATACCATGCAAATTAGGGGAAGGAAGGGGAAGGAACAAGGGAGGAAAAGAAATATAAAATAAAGAGTAGACCAGAATATAGGGGACAAAGGTAATCTCCAAGATGAAACTTTGAGTGTGTCACATCACACTCAAAGTTCATTCCTCCCGGTTATCAATTAATGGGAGGATCCACTCTTTCTGTTATCTGTACTTTAAATGATGCTAGATCATCATTATGGAAATCTACAAAATGTCTTACAACATTTGTCTTCTTTTGATGTTCAAAAGATGATCCCTAACAAAATTACATAGGTGTCTCTTCATCTCAACATATTGCTTGTAACAGGTTGTACAGGAAATGTTTTCACCACATATTCAGTGGGAATATTTAGGTGCCAAAATTATAGCACACATTTTATTAGTATGATATCAAATTATTTGCTTCCATAAAACCCACAGTGAATTTATAAGAAGAGAATTTCTAAAAACTGGCTTTTGATAAGTCTGTACATATACCCTTCTGTCCTCAACTGCGTCACATTTTGTTTATTCCAAGTAATGGATTCGAGATTCTTGCCTCTACCCAATAAACTTAAGATTATACTAGTAGTTCACATATTCCAAAAAAGCTCCAACAGCTCCAAATCTTGTCACACAACAAACAAAAGGTCATCAATATAATATCTATATAATGAGATACATACATCTCTCTAAAGACATGGCGTTCTTTCCACCAACCCAAATTAAAAAAGAATAAGGAGAGGAAAAAAGGATGGGGGGTTGAGTTGGAGGAAGGGAAAAGGAAAGCAAGGACAGGAGGAAGGGAATGAGAAAAATTAAAATAGAAATTATCCCTAACATGACTTTTTGGGGGTTGGCTGAAGATCCTTTCTCTATATCTCTTCTTTCATTGCATAAAACATGCTTTCATAATATCCTTGTCCATAGTCCTTGTGGTGGGGAACTATATTTAAATTTTCTTTGCAATCAAAGTTTTTTTTTTTATATTTAAATGTTTTATTGGAAATACTGTATACAGAGTAATGATAAATGTTGTACTTCATTTTTCATCTATATATATTTTTGGTAATTTTTTGTTTGCCAATATTTATACAGTCTATATACAGAGTGCAATAGGATATATGCATGTTAACATACCTTTCATTTTTGTATGATATAGAGTGATCCTAATACTTGAGAACACAATTAGTTGCCTAATGTGTTCTTTTGGATGATTGACAATGGTTTTATGATATGTAATGTTTTGTACATGCATTTCAGAATAGAAAGGGTATACATTTTTTAAGAGACAATTTGATGTTCTTAATTGTGGTAGCCTTTTGCATGTATATAAGAAATCCCTTTGCCAGCTACTAGGGATGAGCTTCGTGTTCGAGTCGAACCCATGTTCGACTCGAACATCGGCTGTTCGCCCGTTCGCCGAATTGCGAACGATATGGGCCGTTCGCGCCAAATTCGTGTGGCGCGTCACGGCCCATAATTCACTGCGGCATCGCAGTGCATTGCTTGCTGATGATTGGCCAAGCATGCACTATGACCCGCATGCTTGGCCAATCACAGCGCCGCCTGAACAGAGAGCTGTAATTAGCCAAAACCAAGGAGGCTTTGGCCAATTATGGCTCAGGGGATTTAGTACACGCCCCACACTATATAAGGCCGCCTGCACGGCGGCCCTGTGTAGTGTGTGTTCCGGCGTTCATTGAGAGAGAGAGAGAGAGAGACAGACAGTGTCATTTGATTTGAGTTAGATAGATTAGGCAGAACAGTCAGTCAGTTAGCTGCACTTACAGTGTATTGTGTATATATATGCATCCCAGGTGTTGCATATATATATATACACTGTATTCAGTTTAGCTAGATCCGTTCCTGTTATCTTCTAGACTATTTACATTTAGTGCAGTGCGTCCTGCTCACAGTGTTCAGCTAGATCCGTTCCTGTTATCTTCTAGACTATTTACATTTAGTGCAGTGCGTCCTACTCACAGTGTTCAGCTAGATCCGTTCCTGTTATCTTCTAGACTATTTACATTTAGTGCAGTGCGTCCTGCTCACAGTGTTCAGCTAGATCCGTTCCTGTTATCTTCTAGACTATTTACATTTAGTGCAGTGCGTCCTGCTCACAGTGTTCAGCTAGATCCATTCCTGTTAAATTCTAGACTATTTACATTTAGTGCAGTGCGTCCTGCTCACAGTGTTCAGCTAGATCCGTTCCTGTTATCTTCCTACTGACAGGCAGGCTTGTCTGGTTACAGTATACAAAGCTACCTGAACAAAAATTACTGGTGTTCTATTTGATCCTATTAGTACCACGGTCAGGCAGCTAGACTATTTACATTTAGTACAGTGCGTCCTGCTCACAGTGTTCAGCTAGATCCGTTCCTGTTATCTTCCTACTGACAGGCAGGCTTGTCTGGTTACAGTATATAAAGCTACCTGAAGAAAATTACTGGTGTTCTATTTGATCCTATTAGTACCACTGTCAGGCAGCTAGACTATTTACATTTAGTACAGTGCGTCCTGCTCACAGTGTTCAGCTAGATCCGTTCCTGTTATCTTCCTACTGACAGGCAGGCTTGTCTGGTTACAGTATATAAAGCTACCTGAAGAAAATTACTGGTGTTCTATCCCAGCTTAGTGCAGCTACAGGCCATTAGTATGTCTGGAAGGCCAAGAAGGAGAGGCAAACAGTCACAAGCCAATAAGAGAGGGCAAGCAGGCTCTGTGTCTAGTGCTGGTCGTGGAGACGGTGCATCCTCATCAGCACGTGGCCATGGGACACACTTGGCCTTTTTTTCGGCAGCTGGCCGTGTTGAGCCGCAACATGCGGAAGACTTGGTCGAGTGGATGACCAAGCCGTCCTCATCCTCCTCATCCTCTCTCACCCATGCCCAGGGTGCTTTGTCTGGCAAAGCAGCGGCCTCTTCCCTCAGCTCAATGTCATCAGTGACTCCTTCCCTAGCTCCACCATGTCCTCCTGAGGATTCCCTCGAACTGTTTGACCACAGTGTTGGGTACATGCTCCAGGAGGATGCCCAGCGTTTGGAAGGCTCTGATGATGATACTGAGCTCGATGAAGGCAGTAACATGAGCACGGACAGAGGGGGTGCCCAAGAAGGACAGCAATCTGGCAGTCATGCTCCCCCTGCTGCAGCATACTGCCAGGTTTGCTCCAGTGATGAGGAGGGAGGGGATGATGAGGTCACTGACTCAACGTGGGTGCCTGATAGGAGAGAGGAGGAGGAGGAGGAGGAGGCGGCACATCACCAACAAGGCAGGATGCCCTCCAGGGGCCAGCCTAAGGGCAGCACATTGACTGCATCACACCCCAAAGCTCCACATGTGCAAGGCGCTGCAGTCTCTGCGCGTTATTCAAAAAGTTCTTTTGTGTGGGCCTTTTTTGAGACGAGTGCATCAGATCGCACCGCTGCTATTTGCAACATATGTCTCAAGCGTATCTCGCGTGGCCAAAACATCTCCCGCTTGGGTACCACATGCTTGACCAGACATATGTTGACCTGCCATGCAGTTCGTTGGCAAGCGTATCTAAAAGACCCACACCAAAGAACAAAGAGGATCTCTCCTTGCTCCTCATCAGCTGAGATTTCCAACCCCACTAGACCTCCAGTCCTCTCTGAGACCTGCAGTGAGAGGAATGAAGGTGTAGAATTAGGTGTGTCACAGCCAAGTACTTGTGGGCAATCTGCTTTTGGTACACCGACGTCAGATTGTACCAGGCAAATTTCCCTGCCCCAGCTGCTGCACCGCCGAAAAAAGTTTGCTCCCAGCCATCCACATGCCCAGCGGTTGAATGCTAGCTTGGCAAAATTGCTAGCACTTCAACTGCTGCCTTTTCAGTTGGTAGACTCTGCCCTCTTCCGTGAGTTTGTGGAATGTGCGGTTCCTCAGTGGCAGGTACCCAAACGCCACTTTTTCTCACGGAAGGCGATTCCGGCTCTCTACCGGCATGTGGAAGGCAATGTCCATGCCTCGCTGGACAGGGCGGTCAGCGGTAAGGTGCATATTACCGCTGACTCATGGTCCAGCAGGCATGGACAGGGACGTTACCTAAGTTTCACGGCGCATTGGGTGACTCTGCCGGCAGCTGGGAAGGATGCAGGACAAGGTGCAGTAGTGTTGGAGGTTGTTCCGCCACCACGCCTCCAAAATGCTGATTGTGACACACCTCTCTCCTCCACCCCCTCCTCTTCTTCTTCCTCCATGGCCTCTTCCTCGGAACCAGCAGTGCTCCGTAGTCGTTCAAGGGGCTACGCAAGTACGCAGGCCAAAAGATGCCATGCGGTGCTTGAGCTGGTGTGCTTGGGGGACAGGAGCCACACTGGGGCAGAGGTTCTGTCAGCTCTGCAGGGGCAGGTTCAGAGGTGGTTGACGCCACGCCAACTTAAGGCAGGAATGGTGGTTTGCGACAATGGCACCAACCTCCTCTCTGCCCTCCGACAGGGACAAATGACCCATGTGCCCTGTTTGGCTCACGTCCTTAACTTGGTGGTGCAGCGGTTCTTGGGCAGGTACCTGGGCTTACAGGATGTCCTGAGGCAGGCCAGGAAAGTCTGTGTGCATTTCCGCCGGTCATATAATGCCAGTGCTCGGCTGACGGACCTCCAAAAGGAGTTTAACCTGCCCAAGAACCGCCTAATCTGTGACATGCCCACCAGGTGGAACTCAACGTTGGCCATGCTGCAGCGGCTGCACACGCAGCAGAGGGCCATCAATGAGTACCTGTGCGACTATGGCACCAGGACAGGGTCAGGGGAGCTTGGTTTTTTTTCCCCACGCCAGTGGGCCATGATCAGGGATGCATGCACTGTCCTGTCACCATTCGAGGAGGCCACGAGGATGGTGAGCAGTGACAGTGCATGCATCAGTGACACTGTCCCCCTTGTCCACCTGTTGGAGCACACGCTGCGTGGAATAATGGACAGGGCACTTGAGGCAGAACAGAGGCAGGAAGAGGAGGACTTCCTTAGCTCTCAAGGCCCCCTTTATCCAGACAGTGTTCCTGCGTGCCCGCCGATCACACAGGAAGAGGACGAGGAGGAGGAGGAGGAGGAGGAAGATTGTGTCAGTATGGAGGTGGAGCCTGGCACTCAGCATCAGCAGCAGTCTTTAAGGGATCAGTCCCAAGAAACACATGGACTTGTACGTGGCTGGGAGGAGGTGGCTGCGGACGTTGTTGTCCTTAGTGACCCAGAGGACTCCGGACCGAATGCCTCAGCAAACCTACGCTGCATAGCCTCCCTGATCCTGCAAAGCCTGCGTAAGGATCCTCGTATTCGTGGTATCAAGGAGAAGGACCAATACTGGCTGGCAACCCTCCTTGATCCACGTTACAAGGGTAAGGTTGCGGACCTTATCTTGCCATCGCAGAGGGAGCAGAGGATGAAACATCTTCGGGAGGCCTTGCAGAAAGGTCTGTGCAATGCGTTCCCAGAGACTGGGAGGTTACAAACTCCTGTTTCTGGACAACGTGTTGCTGAGGCTTCGGTCAGTCAAAGAAGGAGTGGTGGAGAAGGTGGCCGTCTGACCGATGCGTTCAGAAAATTTTTTGGTCCGCAGCCCCAAGGTATGATCGGTTCCAGCAACCATCGCCAGCGTCTGTTTTACATGGTGCAGGAATACCTAGGGGCAAGATCAGACTTGGACACCTTTCCCATCGAAAATCCTCTGGGTTACTGGGTCTTGAGGATGGATCACTGGCCAGAGCTTGCACAGTATACAATTGAGCTACTGGCCTGTCCTGCATCCAGCGTTCTTTCGGAACGCACATTCAGTGCTGCTGGAGGCGTGGTAACCGATCACAGGGTGCGTCTGTCCACCGACTCGGTCGATCAGCTGACCTTCATAAAAATGAATCAGTCTTGGATCACTACCAGCTACCAAGCACCTGATGCTGATGTAACCGAATAATTTTTTTTGAAATCTCAGATCCCTTCAAAGACTGCCTATGCTGATGCTGAGTGACTATCCCTGAGTAATTATCCTCTTCCTCCTCAATCATCACGCTGATAGCTTGTAAGAACATTTTTGGTTCTGGGCGCCACCACCAGTGCCTAAGGCACAATTTTTCAGCCCCTGTTTAACAGGGGCGTGTAATTACAATTTTTGATGTAATACTTTGCAGCAGGGCTCGTTCCTGCATTCCAACTAGAGTGTCTGTGAGGGGTTGCAGTGTTGTGGCACCAGCACCAGTGCCTAAGGCCCAATTTTTCTGCCCCTGTCTAACAGGGGCGTGTAATTACAATTTTTGATGCAATACTTTGCAGCAGGGCTCCTTCCTGCATTCCAACTAGAGTGTCTGTGAGGGGTTGCAGTGTTGTGGCACCAGCACCAGTGCCTAAGGCCTAATTTTTCAGCTCCTGTTCAACAGGGGCATGTAATTACAATTCTTGATCTAATATTTCACAGCAGGGCCCTGTGAGGGCTTACAGTGTTGTGGCCACAGCAACACCTAAGGCCCAAATTTCTGCTGCGTATATAGGGCAGGACCCTACTTTCTAACTTACAAACGACTCCTACTTGCAAACGGAAGGAGACAACAGGAAGTGAGATGAAATCTACCCCTAGGAAGGGAAATTCTCTCCTGTAAGAGTTAATATGGGAAAACAATTTCTCCTTTCCACCGATGCTTTCCGATCCTTGTTCCACAAAAAAACCCAAATTTTCAAAAAACATTTTTCATTGGGACAAAAAGTGAGGTGAAATTTTCTGAAGAGGAGGAAAGACAGCAAAACAAATGTCACAGGGGTGATAACCCTTCCCTATGTTTTCCAAAAAGCTTAAAAAAGATTTTTTGGCTGGAGCTAAACACGTTAAAAATGTACCCGTTCAAAATTACAAAGAGATTCTACTTAACAACAAACCTACAGTCCCTGTCTTGTTTGCACCGCCTGTATACTGCTGTTCAGAGTATATAGGGCCTTTCCTTATTTTAATTTGGGTGCGGGGTTCCCCTTAATATCCATACAAGACCCAAAGGGCCTGGTAATGGACTGGGGGGTACCCATGCTGTTTGTCTCACTGATTTTCATCCATATTGCCATGACCCGACATGACATTAAACCCGCAAGCAGTTTTAAATGAGATTTTTTCCTTTAAAAATGACATTTGGTGCAGGGACTGTTCTAAACACGGGAAACATGCGTCACTTTACAGGCATACTATAGACACCCCCCAGGTACGATATTTAAAGGAATATTTCACTTTTTTTTTTTTTTACTTTAAGCATCATTAAAATCACTGCTCCCGAAAAAACGTCCGTTTTTAAAAGTTTTTTTTGCATTGGTACATGTCCCCTGGGGTAGGACCCGGGTCCCCAAACCCTTTTTAGGACAATACCATGCAAATTAGCCTTTAAAATGAGCACTTTTGATTTCGAACGTTCGAGTCCCATAGACGTCAATGGGGTTCTAAAGTTCGTGCGAACTTTCGGTCCGTTCGCAGGTTCTGGTGCGAACCGAACCGGGGGGTGTTCGGCTCATCCCTACCAGCTACTCCAATCTCTTCGATTAAACCTAAAAAGGCATTAGGTTGGTGGTCTCTAGGACTTGTTGTGCCTTTGTGTAATAAATTAGGCAATTGTTGACATCATCGGTGTTCTCCTTCACTCCTCAATGGTGTGCTTAGAGCACTGACTTCTCCCTTTCAGCCTGACATCTGGCTTGCAGGACACAATGAGGAGTGTAAGCTTGGAAGCAGAGGTTGGTTCCACATGGCCTCAAACCCTTTTTTTATTTTTTATTTTGGTGCTTTTTTTCGGAACTCACCTTGCCGTGTGCATAGATTACCATTTTTTTCCCGATGGTGGTGTCCACCGTTAGAATTGTCGGTCCTTTTCCTGTTGTGGATATGCACAGCTAGGACTTATTATGTAGCTCTCTAGCTGCGTCCATTTGTCCTATATTGCCACTATACAGTATGCCCATTAGTGTTTAGCAAGCTGAAAAAAGAGTAGGGACTGGCTAGAGAGGGCTCACTTTGTTGCATTTGGTTAGCTTTACCATGTATTGCAATATAAATTAGAAAAAGAAATAGAGCGCTATGTGGAATGGAGGTAAAAACAGCAGCCAACACAGCTATAGACCAAAAGCAATATGTGTAAGTATAAAAAATGTGTGTAGCGCTGTTTAAACCATATAGATAATATGCTTAAAATGTGACCATTGAAAGTAGTGTTATACTTGTAGCGTGGATCTCCACAATGTAAGTGCTAAAAGATGTCTCAATGTGCAAAGAATTCATATGCAATGCTTAAAAGTCAATATGAAAGTGACACATGTCACTGTTCTGCCATGAAGGTAGTGTGTAAGTCTGATTCCATCTGCCCATACGTAAACTGAGTATTTTTACCTACCTACAAAATGGCCGCGCACACGGTCTTCCAACTAATGGAGGACGCGGCTACAAGAAAATGGCCGCCCATTAGAAACAATTATGTAGACTATTTAAGACAGCAAAGTGCCTCTTCTTTTATCCCCTGATGAAGTCACGTGATTGGTGATGTCAGGCGTAGGGACGGAATGGGCACTTCATATTGACTGAGGCTAACGAGCTCGCCGCTCGTGGGAGTTAAGCACCGGTCTGTTACTTCCTAATGTGAGTACCTGTATCTGTTTGCAATAAAAATCTATCTTTTAACCTACTACACTATGCGGTACCCCCTTGTCCTTTATTATTGGTACACCCTAATCTGAGGCATGGAGGCGGAGATAAGACCTGCGCTAGTCCAGGACCATTTTTAAAGACCACAGCCACCTACATTAGTTTGCGGCTTACCGAGCACCACCGGGCATGGAAGCAGGGAAAGAACTCGCGCAGCCCAGGACCCCAAGTAAAGACCACAACCACTTGCTAGTTGATCTTTGCGGTTGACCTAGCACCGCTAGGTAAGGGGCCACTGCTTACTTGAGTGTGTTATTACACGAAGAGGACAGATTTTCTACTACTCCTCTGGCACCTCACTTTTATTTTTAAAGTTTTGTGCACATTGAACCCTTCTAATTGCACTCCAAAGATATTAACACTTCTGCACAGTGGACATTATCACTGTCATATTTATTTATTTATTGTGCTTTTTCACTTTTATACACAGGTCTATGTCATGCTATTTGGAATTTTACTATATTATACAGATGATCAAGGTGATTTTTGGCACACTGTGCGAGTTTATAGAGTATCATAAAGTCACTTAGCACCATGCACTTTTCATGCGTTTTTGCACGCTTTAATTGATATATATAGGTTGCACATCTGTATGCGCTTATTATTAGATTGTTTTATTATTATTGTTTCAGTTTATGTTTGAATATGTATTTAGATTGGCGTATACTCATTATTTATATGCACAGGATCTGTCTATTGCTATATTTGCTTTATTTTGCACTTATGGATATGGGAATAGCAGTATGATATAGGATTGACTTTTTGATATCAGCATTCCCTTAACCAGCTGGACCACCTTCTATAGGAATCCCTTACACAGATTAGTCTATATAGTATCTCTGGTTAGCGCAGCACACCCTCCCCTTATCTTATTCTTTTGATTTGGGTTCTGTTTGTCCCCAATTTTGGTGCATGCAGCTGTCCATACATTTCGTGTTTTCACGTTCTTTCTCCATTACGGTAGAGCAGGAATAATTCACATCACATTTAAGTCTGATTCATACTTCGTGGTTGTGGCCATTTCACAAAAAACCTCTTATCTTGAATGATATTATAGAAGAAAAATACCTTTGACATTCAATTTCGAGGAAGATTAAAATTGCCATACTTTTGGATGCAGGTACATTTCCAGGATAGGGTGTTTTCCCAAGAAGTGCAAAATGCGTGGATTTGAGAAATGCAGTTTTCTAGGGAGACAGTACTCTGTTACTAGCTGTTCAACACTTTTGGGTTTGGAGTTGAACATAAAATTTATGTTAGTGACACAATGATTTACAGTAGGCTACTTTCACACTGAAGCGTTGCGGGAGCTGGCGGTAAAGCGGCGAAATGTATAAAGTATTTGAGGTAAAAATTGACATTTTAAAGGCCGCAAGTCTACCTAACCAGGATAGTTCTCTTTTCACAATATCCTTTAGTTGGGCTGTATTTTTTGTTGACACATAACTACTTTTGACACAATGAGGCACACTACTTACAAATCAAGGGAGTCACCATGGGAGCTAAGTTTGCTCCAAGCATGGTTAATCTGTTCATGTCAAAGTGGGAGGAAGACATGGTTCTGTGTAAAAAATGACCAGAGCTGGTCTTGTGGAAAAGATTAATTGACAACATCCTCTTCATATGGGATGGTGACATTGAATCTGTCCATGCATTCTTAACCCATTTGAATAATAAATTTTAGGAAGGACAAAGATAGTCAACTGACCGCACCACATCCCATAATTGACTGTGAAGTAAAGACAAAGGCTATGTTAGCCTGTAAAGGGATAGGGGAAAAAGGAAGAGAGATATTCCCTTTTCCCCTGGGACTTTTAAGGTGCTTCTTAACTCAACGATTTAAACAGTAATTTCCGTACCAGTTATAAAATTATTATTTTTATTTGATAAAGATTAAAAACATCAGTGTCTCACATGGAAAAGAAGAGACATAATTCTAAAAATGCTTAAACATAAATGATTTGAACTAAATTCATTAACATTTATACAGTGCTACAAAAAGCAACTACTTAAAGGTGCCATGACAATCTGCCGCTTGCTCGACATGTTTCGCTCAAATGTGAGCTTCTTCAGGAGTATTTAAAGGCAAATGATTGTAGTGGACTCAAGCTGTAGTAAACCATATAGCGTAAATGCCCGCATAGGATAGAGCTGATGCCAACTTAGAAATGGGGGATTCTCATAAAGGTGGAACCTCACTGTCATAGGGTGACCACAGGGGTATATAAAGTGTTTGAACAGGCCCTTAAATAGAACCAATTGTTAATCCTGACCAGGAACATAAAAGTCTCACAGCCAGTGTAGATTCTACAAATGGAGATAGACACCAAATTCTAGTGGTCTAGTCCCTGGTAAAGGCACAGTTAAACTGTCCTAAGGGAGCGATTCCCTTTGCAGCAATTTCTAGTGGTCTAGTCCCTGGTAAAGGCACAGTTAAACTGTCCTAAGGGAGCGATTCCCTTTGCAGCAATTTTTTTGAAGGCATAGACACGGCACATGGGTTTGAGGGGGCTTGAAGCGTCCTCCGTGGATAAGCACCGGTATCCTGAGTTTAAGTGGCTTGGACTCAACCAAATCAGTAGAGGTCCCGGTTAGGCCAACACCAGAGATAACATTTGTAGATAATAATCCTGGAGGTAAGTCCTCTATATTAAAAACACTTCGGCTTGCACCAGTATCAATTAAACAGGTTAATTCTGTTTCTCCTCCAGGATAGGGGAGTTCTTTTAAAAATACTTTTACTCTGGCCTCAGGACCATTGTGTCCCCTATTTAACATGATTGATACTGGCATGCCATTTTCCTATGCCTGATCCACTGCTTTTGGCAGAGAACTGGGATCAGCATGAGGGGCCTCTAAGCTCTTTTCTAGTCTACGGTCAGGAAAATGGCAGAATTTGGCTATGTGTCCTTCCCCATCACAATTGTAGCATATAATTGGTCCCGATTGCCATGATTTCTGAAATTACCTTTGCCTCTTCCTCTTCCTTTTCCTCTTGCTTCCCCATGTACATTACTTTGGGTTTGCTGTCTTTTTGGTTAATCCTGTTTTCTATGGATAACAGGATAGGCAGGACGTCTCGAATAGACATATTGCCTGCCTCAGGCCTTGCTGTGAACAACTTTTCTTTCAACTGGGGTATTAAACCATCAAGAAACCTTTATTTCACCAGTTGTGTAGATGGACTTGCAGTTTCTCCCGCCTTCTCTTCCTCTATTTTAATGCCTGCTTCCTCAGCCATATCACTTAACCGCCTCCAATAAGCCCCTGCTGCTTCCTCTTTCCCTTGCTTAGCATTCATAAATTCAGCATGTCTGGTTTGTCCATATATTTGGGGCAATTTTTCCTTCAATTTCTCACAAACCTCCCGTCCACTAACCATCTTACCTAGATTTTTGACGTCTACACCACATTCTTTAAGTATATAGCCAGACATGTTGCTTCCCACTGCTTTAATAAGAAGCTGATGAATGTCAGTAGCAGAAGCCTCATATGCTTCCTGTGCAGAACTAAGTTTGTTTGCAAACCCAATTGGATTCTTTCTAGGATCTCCCAATCCTTCTAATATGGCTCTCATATCTTGGGGACTAAAAGGTACATGCCATTTAATTTGAGACTTACTGTCAACAGCATCACCTTCAAAAACTAATTGGGTTCTGACAGGATAAACTGCAACAGATTTCTCTATGCCAGGGGCAGAAGGGCTGGCATCTCCCTTCCTTCTCTCTTCATCTTGCTGCCACAATTTGGAAATTATGGTTTGCTCCGGAAGTTCAGACTCTACCTCTCTTTCTCTGGCCAAAGCCTTAAGTTCAGAGAGATCTAGGTTTGCATATGTGCCTTTTGATTTATGCCAATCATCTGTTTGTAGGATACGAACCAAATCCCTCTTTGTAGGTTGATATGGGGCTGTTAAACCTCTGCTCTCCACTATATTGCATAGCTCATCTTTTGTGTGTTCCATGTAATCTAATTCTTTTGCTTTTGTGCGTGGACCCCTTAAAGCCAAACTGGCAGCCACATAAGGTGGGGGGTCCTCCTCTACAGAGTCTTCTGGCCAAACGTAGTAAATTTGGGCAGTACTTTTATTAAATATCTCCGTCAAGCCAGTTTGATTTGCTACTTTAGCTTCTGTCTCCCATGTGCAAGCTATTCTCCACGTTCCTTCACTGCACAGTAGTGGGCCATAATCGTGCAGAAAAGTTTGCCATACTTTTAAATCAAATGTCCCTTCAGATTTTAAAGGTTTAGCTGTTCCCTTTGTCCATTCTACCCATTTATCTAGGGGCTCAGTATAGGCAGAACCGTACCTTCGGTTCATATATTCTCTAGCGCTCATCTTGCGCTGGGCATTTTCTGAAGGCATCTCTCCCTTCATTCCCTTAATTAATTTAAATGCCCATAATGACTGGCCAGTTTTCTCTCTTCTCTACTTGTGCCTATACCCTCTTGCCTCTAAAACAAATAGTACAGCAAATCTGCAGATTTACAAGAATAGTCTCCACTTATCTACGTGGATAGAAGGGGTTTATGACAATAGACAAAACACTCATTAAGAGACCCTCCTCGTCTCTTCTCTTCTCTGTGAGTTTTATCTGACCCTACCATGCGCCTCTGACCCAGGTCGCCCACAAGGAGTCAACGCAGGGAACTGCAGAGGATTTTCCCTATCCACACACAGTCCAACCCGTGAAGGGGGACACAAACACATTCACACACACACGTTACCCAACCAGAAAGGTCCGAGAGTGGTCTGGTTTCCTTGAGAACCGACAGATAGGATACATAGGAAAAGGCAGAAATATAGCAAGCTTAAGGGCAGCTTACCTAGCCGGCATTTGAGGTCTGCGTTTCCCGATGATCCCGATCGAAGCGCGGTTCCTTCTGGAGACTCTGCCAAACTCCTGGCTGGCTCGCCAAAACTGATATGACTGATTTCTGATTGGGACTCTAAAACAAAGTTAATACTGCAGCTGCAGGAACAGATTCACAGGACTCAATCACTGTGTTTAAAATGTCCGCTCAGTGAAAAATTTATTATTACATGTTATTTTATACATAGATAAGAAAGGGGTGGTGTGAGATGTTATTAAAAGCTAACAAATAGCAATATGTTATTAAAAGCTAACAAATAGAAATATATTATTAAAAACTAGCGAATAGAACAATTGCAAAAGTAAAACATTGAGAAGGGAGGGGGGGAGTAGAGAGCGTTTAGTAGGAGAAGTGTCTGTGTGTTAGGTGAAGGTTACAGAATACATTTCAACAGTGAGAACAAAATGGATTCTCTTGTGCTTAAATGAACAGTACAATGAATGTCCATGTCACACTCTACCAAGTCTTCCGCATGTTGCGGCTCAACGTGGCCAGCTGCCGAAAAAAAGGACAAGCATGTCCCACGGCCACGTGCTGATGAGGATGCACAGTGTCCACAACCAGCACTGTTGCCTCTAAACACAGAGCCTGCTTGCCCTCTTTTATTGGCTTGTGACTGTCTGCCTCTCCTTGTTGGCCTTCCAGACATACGAATGGCCTGCACTGCAGTGAGATGTAGCTGCACAAAACTGGTATGTATATATATATATATATATATATATATATATATATATATATACTGATTATACAGCACCTAGCAGAATGCATGCCTGTGGTATTAATAGGATCAGAAGAAGCACACCAGCACTTGTCTTCAGGTAGCTATAGGTGCAACTGTGCAGGGTACACAGTACACTAACTGGAAATACTTCACGCTGCCTGCCGGTGCTATTAATAGGATCAGAAGAAGAATACCAGCACTTGTCTTCAGTTAGCTATACTGTAGGTGCAACTGTGCAGAGTACACAGTAAACTAACTGTAAATACTTCAAGAGCCTGCCTGTGCTATTAATAGGAACAGAAGAACACAAGCACTTGTCTTCAGGTAGCTATACTGTAGGTGCAACTGTGCAGGGTACACAGTACACTAGCTGTAAATACTTCAAGAGCCTGCCTGTGCTATTAATATGATTTGAGGTCTGCGTTTCCCGATGATCCCGATCGAAGCGCGGTTCCTTCTGGAGACTCTGCCAAACTCCTGGCTGGCTCGCCAAGACTGATATGACTGATTTCTGATTGGGACTCTAAAACAAAGTTAATACTGCAGCTGCAGGAACAGATTCACAGGACTCAATCACTGTGTTTAAAATGTCCATTCAGTGAAAAATTTATTATTACATGTTATTTTATACATAGATAAGAAAGGGGTGGTGTGAGATGTTATTAAAAGCTAACAAATAGCAATATGTTATTAAAAGCTAACAAATAGAAATATATTATTAAAAACTAGCGAATAGAACAATTGCAAAAGTAAAACATTGAGAAGGGAGGGGGGGAGTAGAGAGCGTTTAGTAGGAGAAGTGTCTGTGTGTTAGGTGAAGGTTACAGAATACATTTCAACAGTGAGAACAAAATGGATTCTCTTGTGCTTAAATGAACAGTACAATGAATGTTCATGTCACACTCTACCAAGTCTTCCGCATGTTGCGGCTCAACGTGGCCAGCTGCCGAAAAAAAGGACAAGCATGTCCCACGGCCACGTGCTGATGAGGATGCACAGTGTCCACAACCAGCACTGTTGCCTCTAAACACAGAGCCTGCTTGTCCTCTTTTATTGGCTTGTGACTGTCTGCCTCTCCTTGTTGGCCTTCCAGACATACGAATGGCCTGCACTGCAGTGAGATGTAGCTGCACAAAACTGGTATGTATATATATATATATATATATATATATATATATATATATATATATATATATACTGATTATACAGCACCTAGCAGAATGCATGCCTGTGGTATTAATAGGATCAGAAGAAGCACACCAGCACTTGTCTTCAGGTAGCTATAGGTGCAACTGTGCAGGGTACACAGTACACTAACTGGAAATACTTCACGCTGCCTGCCGGTGCTATTAATAGGATCAGAAGAAGAATACCAGGACTTGTCTTCAGTTAGCTATACTGTAGGTGCAACTGTGCAGAGTACACAGTAAACTAACTGTAAATACTTCAAGAGCCTGCCTGTGCTATTAATAGGAACAGAAGAACACAAGCACTTGTCTTCAGGTAGCTATACTGTAGGTGCAACTGTGCAGGGTACACAGTACACTAGCTGTAAATACTTCAAGAGCCTGCCTGTGCTATTAATAGGATAAGAAGAAGCACACAAGCACTTGTCGTCAGGTAGCTATTGGTGCAACTGTGCAAGGTACACAGTACACTAACTGTAAATACTTCAATGGCCTGCTTGTGCTATTAATAGGAACAGAAGAAGAACACAAGCACTTGTCTTCAGGTAGCTATACTATAGGTGCAACTGTGCAGGGTACACAGTACACTAACTGTAAATACTAACTGTAAATACTTCAAGAGTCTGCCTGTGCTATTAATAGGCTCAGAAGAAGCACACAAGCACTTGTCTTCAGGTAGCTATAGGTGCAACTGTGCAGGGTACACAGTGCACTAACTGTAAATACTTCAAGAGCCTCCCTGTGCTATTAATAGGATCAGAAGAAGCACACAAGCACTTGTCTTCAGGTAGCTATATTGTAGGAGCAACTGTGCAGGGTAAACAGTACACTAACTGGAAATACTTCAAGAGCCTGCCTTTGCTATTAATAGGATCAGAAGAAGCACACAAGCACTTGTCTTCAGGTAGCTATAGGTGCAACTGTGCAGGGTACACAGTACACTAACTGGAAATACTTCAAGAGCCTGCCTTTGCTATTAATAGGATCAAAAGAAGCACACAAGCACTTGTCCTTAGGTAGCTATAGGTGCAACTGTGCAGGGTACACAGTACACTAACTGTAAATACTTCAAGAGCCTGCCTGTGCTATTAATAGGATCAGAAGAAGCACACAAGCATTTGTCTTCAGGTAGCTATACTATAGATGCAACTGTGCAGGGTACGCAGTACACTAACTGTAAATACTTCAAGAGTATGCCTGTGCTATTAATAGGATCAGAAGCAGCACACAAGCACTTGTCTTCAGGTAGCTATACTGTAGGTGCAACTGTGCAGGGTACACAGTACACTAACTGTAAATACTTCAAGAGCCCGCCTGTGCTATTAATAGGATCAGAAGAAGCACATAAGCACTTGTCTTCAGGTAGCTATAGGTGCAACTGTGCAGGGTACACAGTACACTAAATGTAAATACTTCAAGAGCCTGCCTGTGCTATTAATAGGAACAGATTAAGAACACAAGCACTTGTCTTCAGGTAGCTATACTGTAGGTGCAACTGTGCAGGGTACACAGTACACTAACTGTAAATACTTCAAGAGCCCACCTGTGCTATTAATAGGATCATAAGAAGAACACAAGCACTTGTCTTCAGGTAGCTATAGGTGCAACTGTGCAGGGTACACAGTACACTAACTGTAAATACTTTAAGAGCCTGCTGTGCTATTAATAGGATCAGAAGAAGCACAAAATCACTTGTCTTCAGGTAGCTATACTGTAGGTGCAACTGTGCAGGGTATACAGTAGACTAACTGTAAATACTTCGAGAGCCTGCCTGTGCTATTAATAGGATCAGAAGAAGCACACAAGCACTTGTCTTCAGGTAGCTATAGGTGCAACTGTGCAGGGTACACAGTACACTAACTGTAAATACTTCAAGAGCCTGCCTGTGCTATTAATAGGATCAGAAGAAGCACACAAGCACTTGTCTTCAGGTAGCTATACTGTAAGTGCAACTGTGCAGGGTACACAGTACACTAACTGTAAATACTTCAAGAGCCTGCCTGTGCTATTAATAGGATCAGAAGAAGCACACAAGCAATTGCCTTCAGGTAGCTCTAGGTGCAACTGTGCAGGGTACACAGTACACTAAACAAAAAACGCGCTAAAAAGGTGCATACATAAAATATTCTTTAGTAGAGTCCGTGCAGTCCCATATGAATGTCCGCAAAAATAAGGAAGGTGAAATTAATATAAGTGAATAACATATAATTTTCCTCCAATGTGATAAGTGATAAACGGCACAGGAACTGGAAACACCAAAATATTGCGCTTACCAGATGTAAGCCAAATAAGAGCGGGTGGCTCAAACCCAGCCTGGGCCTTTGCAATGATGATCCAGCCGAGTCAAGATGATCACACTCGTCTCATATGTCCAGTCCGTTAAGATTTATATCCAAAAAATATATAAACCCAAGCATAGCGTAATACTGATATATGAAAAACTCAAAAAAATCAAAAAAAGTGCAACACTCAAAAAAGGATAAATCATGAATATCATATATCATCCAAAGTTGACACAGCAACCATGGATGTTGAGTGAATAACGTGCAATCATGCAAAAAAATGTGAATTGAGGTGAAATAGGTAAGAGGAATTACAACCCCAATCTCAAATCAGGAAATATTACAGCTGTACCAAATCACCCAAAAAAATGTATTTAATATAAGCGTGAAAAAAAGAAAGAAAAACGGAACCAATGACAGATAGCTTATCGCATGCACATGCTGCTTACCAGATGATAAATTAAACAGGCAAAGTGTCACACAACTAAGCGTGCAGATAGGATGGGAACACACCAGCGAATCCTAGGGGATATTCAGCTTACCATACATCCTCACAAAGTAGGCAAATGGAATAGAGCATACACAGGCTCCTATCTGGGGTGGCGTAGATGCGTCCTAGCCAGTCAAGCCCAAGCTCAGCGGTACATATGAAGTAAAAAATGCCCAATAGTATAATACTGTATAATCCACTTTATTCGAATAGAAATTGCACTTACATGAAAGAAGTTAAAAACAGGCGAGAAAATGGAGCCGGCCGCCACTCAAACAATACTCCCGTCCTCACAGGGCAAACGTGGTGACGTCAGCACGGGATTACAGGCCAATTACAGCTCTCTGTACACACGGCGCTGTGATTGGCCAAGCATGTAGTTCATAGTGCATGCTTGGCCAATCATCAGCCAGCAATGCACTGCGATGCCGCAGTGAATTATGGGCCATGACGCGCCACTCAAATTTGGTGCGAACAGCCCATATCCTTTGCATTTCGGCGAACGGTCAAACAGGCGATGTCCGAGTTGAACATGGGTTTGACTCGAACTCGAAGCTCATCCCTAGTCCTCAGACATAGGAAAGAGATAAGTCCCACTAAAATCCATTTTTTGGACTTAAAAATTTCAATACAAGAAGAAAGAATCGTCACTTCTACTTTTTTCAAACCAACAGACAGGAATGGATATATACCTTTGGACTCTTGCCATCATCACTCCTGGCTGTCAGCTGTTCCTAAGGGCCAGTTTTTACGTTTGACACAGAACTGTACCAATTTAAATGATTTCTTCAAAGAGGTATCAGTTCTAAAAACCAGGTTTTTAGATAAAGGATATGATAGCAAGGCTCTAGACTCCCTCATAGTGGAAGTTGGCAATAGAGATTGTCAAGATCGTTTGGGTGACAGACCCTCTTCAGGGGATAACAAGCAGGATTTTGGCTTGGCTTTTTTCACCATATACTCTAGCCAACACTGGGTGATCAAAAGAATTATTAGAAGACACTGGCCAATCATCAAGAACAATCATGTTCTCGATCCTTTATTATATGAGCATCCCCGTATCATCTTTAGAATTGCTTCCAATTTAAGACATACGATAGCAGCAAATGTTCCTGACCCACCAACTAGACTGACCTTCTTTGGAGATCTTAAAGGGTACTATTTATGTGGAAAATGTCAAGTGTGTAAAATCAATGCCCACCGAGGTAAGAGAATAACTGAATTCACCTCATTGGGCACAGGAGCTACATAATCCTATAAGGGCGTTTATCACATGTACAAAAAAATGTGTTGTCTATCTTTTGAGGTGCCCCTGTGGCCTTGAATATGTTGGGCGTACTATTCGGGTGTTACACATTAGACTAGGGGAACCTATAACTAATATACGTAAAGGTTTCGACAGACAAAACTTTTCAAAGCACTATGATTTAAAACACAATAGAGACCCTAAGGACACCACTTTTATTGTTTTGGAAAAATATGTACCCCATTGGTGTGGTAGTAAGAGGAGGCAGACTATATCCAGGGCTGAGACCAACTGGATATATAAATTGGGGTCTCATGTACCCGGCGGTTTGAATGTGGAGTGGGACATCAACTGTTTTATTAATAATAGATGATGTCCCCCTCCATCTTTTATATATCTGGTGCACGCGTCTCGGTTTACATGTTTTTTTATTTAAATTCATGAATTTTTATTTGTTTTTATGTATATTCTATTGGTATGCATATATATTTTGTTTTTATTTTATATTTTTGTTTTTAATATTAGATTGTACTGCTCAATGGTGTAAAACCTTTAGGCCAGTGATGGCAAACCTTGGCACCCCAGATGTTTTAGAACTACATTTCCCATGATGCGCATGCACTGTAGGTGAGCATCATGGGAAATGTAGTTCCGAAACATCTGGAGTGCCAAGGTACGCCATCACTGTTATAGGCAATATGGGGTAGCCAACCTTTAAAAATTGTACATGTCGATAATTCATTCTTCCACAAGATGGCAGTATGTGCTGTTCATCTATTTCTTGGTCATTGGGTTGAGTTCATGCCTTAGGGCTAATGGATACATCAATTACTTAAGGCTTTTTTCCATTTGTGATGGGTTTATCTCATCCAATGAATTGGTCTGTATCATTTCGTGTGACCTATGGCAGCGCTTCCTCTTTTTGCCAATGTGATATGTAAGGCACAGGCGAGGATGTGTGGGCTTACCCATGATGATGTCACATATGACGAAACGATCGTCAGGACGCTACGCACACACATTCTGCACATGCGCTATTTGATCTTACAGACCTGTATGAATTGTTTTCTTGCAAGAATATTTCTGTGTTTGTTTTGAACTGGAGAATGCTCTCCAGAGTTTTTTATGTAGCTGCTAAAGCTTTTTATTAATGAGTACGCCATAAAGAGAGACTCTACACCAGGGGTCTTCAAACTATGGCTCTCCAGTTGTTCATGAACTTCAATTCCCATCATGCCTAGTCATGTCTGTGAATGTCATAGTTTTACAATGCCTCATGGGAAGTGTAGTTCTGCAACACCTGGAGGGCCGTAGTTTGAGGATCCCTGCTCTACACTATTCAAGTTTTTTTTCTTCCTGCATATCATCACCTCTTGCTGTTTATGTTGTCTGGCTGCCATCGGATGAGAGGAGGGGGAAGTCTAAATACTCCACCAGTGGAGCCTTGATTCCACTAAGCGCTGTTTGACCTCTCTGAGGTCGCAGGCTTTCTGGTAAGCTTTTTATTTTAACGAGGTAACGGGTATCACGGTGTCAAGCATTCTGTTTGTGCTCCATATTGCACTTGAAGTCACTTTCATTGGATGTCTGCCACATATGAACTTTTTCTGCACTTATATTGAACTTTTAGCACTTATTGTGTAAATTTTTTTGTATGCAATTTTTGTTTGCTCTATTGGGCATTTATCAAATAGAATTGCACATTTTGATATTGGTTACTTTTTAGGCAATATATGGAATTTATTATTATGTCATTTCAGCACTTTGTGTGCAACTTTTGTATGCAACATTTTGTCTGCTCCATTGCGTATTTATTGCATAGAATTGCACATTTGGTTATTGTTTTTAGTCTCTTGGATTGCACATTTCAATATACTGACACAACTGCACTTTATTTAGCTATTTAGCATTTTTTTATTTGCTTTAGTATACATTAATTGCATTGAATTGCACATTTGGTTATTGTTCCAAAAAATAAATACAATTTTTTTGATTGCACATTTCAATGTACTGAATTGCACTTTATCTGACACCTGATATCCGTGTACAGGTTCATTTTCTGTACTGACCCAGTGCTACACTTTGTTATTTGCATTGTTATATGGTGCCCAATATCGGGGTTATAGTGTACAGCTGCAGGTTATTTCATAATTCAATTATCATTTAATTTATACACTAAGCAAAGATATTTTACATATTTACATAGGATATAGTGTTGAGTTAAGGTAGTTTAATACTCCTAGGATTGGCTAGCCAGGGAGACCAGTGTTTGAGAAATGTGTCACTTTGCAAATGAGCTTTGGCAAAGAGAAATTCCATGTGGCAATGGTAATTAATGGTAGACATGAGGGAGGAGAAATATGGAGGATGTGGATCCTTCCATGTACGCGCTGGGGTTATACGTGCTGCTATCAGGAAAAATACAGGCAAGTTTATCAGGCATATAGTACCATTTATGAAAGATTTTCATGAGGGTTTCCCAATGGGTTACATTTTTGGAGAAGGTAGCAGGGAGTTTGAGGGTGCGGTACCAAACCTCGGAAGGGAGGGAGATCTGTATTGTATTCCTTCATTCCGCAACCCTGATCAGCGCCCACCTCAATATGCCTCTCTTCAGCTACTCCCTGATTTGTCTAGGCACACCCTCCAAAAACGCCGTAACTTAGCCACCATTACTAAAGCACTACGCAACCATCATATACTTCACAGGTGGAAGTATCCGGCTGCGCGCTCAATCACTCACAACAGCGTGACCACCACGGTCTCCACCATGGAAGAAGGTCTGCACATCCTCAGACAATGGGGAATACTGTTGGAGACATATCCGTCTTCTATACAAGTTGATCCTCCTCCACACATACAGGCAGACTGGCAGGTGGTGAAAGAAGAGTGACAAAAAACCTGCTCCAAATCGACTCACTCAATCCTTATATCTACAATCCCCCGGCGAAGGCACACTTGGAAATACTTTCAATACCCCTCAACTCTATTGAACAGTGTTTATGGATCAAGAATCCCCCTGTGGATTCTCCTATCACCCTGTAACTTTTCTTTTTTCTCCTTTTCCGTTGTTCTATTATTTGTTTTTCATTGTTTTTATGGATCAACCACCATCTGCAGAGCTGTACCCATATATGCTCTTATGGAAAGGAACCTGCCACTTCTGCAACCCACTTGTCCGCTTCGAGGGACACTCCAGACGCAAAGCCATCCTGGAACAGAAATCATCCATCAAGCGTGAAGACTATCCATCCTCGTCATACAGCATACCTTCATATATACACAATGCCAGTTAAAATACTATCCATGCCCACGGTTTAAATCACCCAGCCAAGAGAGCATCTCTTTGGAAAGAAGCTGACTCTTCCCAATGCTATATTCTGTGCGCTCAAGAGACACACTTCCACCACACAGCATCACCAAAATGCTCTCATAGAAATTTTCAACACTACTTTTTCTCCAATATGAATGCGAAAAAAAGAAGGGTTATGGTAGCCATCAAAGACTCTATATCATTTCATCTTCATTCCGAAATATCTGATATAGCGGGCAGATACCTCATTATTATATGTGATATCAATTCTACCCGTTACTCTTGTGAACGTATATGTTCCCAACACCAAACAAATTAATTTCCTGAACAGATTGATGAAGAAGCTGAAAAGAATCCAACAAGGTTCCCTTATAATTTGTGGAGACTTTAATATTACTCCTGATCCAAGCATGCACTCTACCTCGACTTATTCTAAAAAATCTCCTTCTCTGAATTTCTTCCTAAGATCGCATGATCTGTTCGATAGCTGGCGCTGTAAACATGCTAATGAACGGGACTTCACATTTTACTCTCATAGGCATTGCACTTATTCGAGGATCGATCTGGTCCTAATGGACAAGTGATTGCTTCAAAAAGTGACTCAAATTAAAATAAATAATATTTCTTGGTCAGACCACGCTTGTATCCTCCTAATGCTAGGAGATAATTATCCTACTAATGGGGCATTCATATGGCGCGCAAGCCCTCAAGTAATACAAACAACAACCACTAAGACATCGTTAGAAAACCATTTGTCTGATTACTTTCAGATCAATTCCTCTTCCACAAATGATCCATTTGTGCTTTGGAATGCCCATAAGGCATACATTAGAGGCATATTTATTCAATTAGCTACAAAACTTAAAAAACAGAAGCAGCAGCGGCTTGATACTCTTTACGCAGATATCAACTCTCTAGAAGATCTAGATAGAAAAAACCCTACACGCCAAGTTAGCAAAAAACTGACAGATCTGCGACACGCTCTCAGATTAGAATTACTTCATTCCTTTGAGCAAAAGGAACGGCGACTAAAAATGTTATTCTATTCGACTAGCAACAAAGCTGGTAAAGCATTGGCCCATAAACTACGAGGCCAACGCTTCAAAACTAAAATACCTTTCCTCATTAGCCCTACTTCCAAACAAAAGATTTGATCCCCAAGGCATTGCTAATGCATTTAGCGAATACTACGGGTCCCTTTACAACCTTAATCATGACAGTCATATTGACCAGCCATCACAAAGAGCTATAAATGAGTTCTTAGAAAATAATAATTTACCTTATCTCTCCGCTTCTCAACTTCAAGCCTTGAATTCCCCTTTCTCACTATCTGAATTAATGACAGTAATTGACACTCTTCCCATCAATAAATCTCCAGGACCGGATGGTTTGACAGGGAAATATTATAAGACTTTTAAACACTATTTAGGACCGCACCTTCTAAGGGTATTTGAGGCTTCTGCCGCTTCGTCTTCTTTTCCATCTGAGATGTTAGAAGCATTAATAGTCACGTTGCCTAAACCAGGGAAGACACCGGATGCTCCTCAAAACTTTAGACCGATATCCTTATTGAATACTGATCTAAAGCTTTATGCTAAAATGATAGCAATGAGGCTAATTGACATTCTCCCCACTATAATCGACCCAGATCAATCTGGATTTACCAAGAGCAGGCAAACATCTGATGCTACCAGAAGACTAATAGATGTGATTCATATAGCCAGGCAGCATGGGACGCCTTCTCTGCTTCTTGCTTTGGATGCAGAGAAGGCATTCGACAGAGTGCATTGGACATATCTCGCAACCACATTGGAAAAATTTGGTTTTACAGGCCACATACTGTCTGCAATACTATCTTTATACACTTCACCATCAGCCCGGGTATATACCTCAGGTATGCTATCTAAGCCTTTCAAGATCACAAATGGCACCCGCCAGGGCTGTCCATTATCCCCCCTCATTTTCAACCTCTTAATGGAACCCCTCGCAGCCAGCATAAGGCAAAACCCTAATATACAAGGTTTTTCCTTCAATAACCGCAAACACATCATAAGTCTCTTAGCTGACGATGTGATCCTCATGTTGACTGATCCGGTGTCTTCCCTACAACACGTCTCTCAACTATTACATGACTATGATAAGATATCATATTACAAGGTGAACGAAACCAAATCTTACATATTGGATCTTGGGGTAGCAGCATCTGAACAATTTTGCAAAATAGGTACCCATATGTATCGGATTCACAAGAAATAAATTACTTAGGGATTAAACTAACATCCTACCCTTCACAACTATTTCACGCTAATTACCTTCCGTTAATACATACATTGCAAATGGGTCTCCAGTCCCTAAGCAAACACACATTGTCATGGTCAGGCAGGCTGGTTGACTTCAAAATGCAAATTCTGCCACAAATACTAAATGTATTTCGTACAGTTCCCATCCCCGTCCCACGACAACACTTTCATACTTTATAATCCACACTTTCTAGATATTTATGGGATGGCAAAAAAGCCAGAAGCGCTCTAACCAAACTCCGTAAAACAAAAACAGCAGGAGGGGTTGGTCTCCCAATATTTGCTGACTACCATCTAGCTGCAATCCTAGCACAACTAAGAGGGTGGTTCCCCCATCACCAAAAGCTGCTTTGGTGTTCTATTGAACAATCTACTATACCAGGAGGAAACATCTATGATTATTTGTTAGCTTTTATGTATCTAAAATCCAAACCTTCTCTCCCAATTCTAGCAACACTAAACTCATGGAAGACATTGATAACAACCAAATCTAGATCATCTCCTACCATATCTTTGTCGATCCCTATATCAACATTGGCATTATTGATCCCAGACATACCTTTGAATAGGTGGATAGCGAAGGTAATACAATGGGTTTTGGACTTACACTCCGGCACTAACGCCAGATCGTTTGACATTCTACAAACGACTTATGACTTGCCTACTTCGGAACGATTTCAACATTTTAGAATTGCTACTTACCTCAAAAAACATAATATCAATTATAAGTTATTTTGGCAGATCCATGTATACCTTACAGCCAAAATACCTCGTAAAGGAGGTATATCTTTATTCTACACTTATCTCCATGATAAAAACATATTCATCAAAACAAATTCCATGCTAGCATGGGAAAGAGATCTTAATGACACCTTTTCCCCACAACAATGGCACAAGGCTATGCAATATATACACTCGGCTACCAACAGCACCAACCTCTGGGAACTCTCACATAAGATTATACAACGTTGGTATTTAACACCATATCATCTAGCTAAATTCGACTGCTCCACACCTTCCACCTGTTGGAGGAATTGTGGGCAAACTGGCACTATCTATCACATCCTATGGGGATATGAACACCTGACGTCATACTGGTCCCACATCTTCAAAATCCTACGTCAAATAATGGATCTAACTATACGGAACCCTTCATCATTAGCTATCCTAAACATAGGTATAGAAGATATCCCACCACTACATAGACAATTTACTATTCATTTATTCCTAGCAGCCAAATTAGTAATACTAAGAAAATGGAGATCGCTGCACCCTCCAGAAATAGAAGAGACTGTAACTACATTATCTTTGCATTACACTTATGAGAAGATGTTAGCATCCATTAGTGGAAAGTATGACGCATTTCTTCAACGCTGGCAAAGTTGGATAAATTGGTACGACAATTATCGTAAATGATTGGCACCACATCTGATGTCACTAGGGTGATTTAACTCATGAATCTCTGTGGTTTTTTTTAAGACCCATGTCCTTCCTTTTCCATATGGCTTCTGAATTGATCCTGTATTATATACACATTAGTTTCTTTTACTAGTTACAAACTATATGCTCTTGTTACAAGAACGCCAACAGATATAAACTGGTTAATACTGCTGTTGACACAGAGGCGTGTAGAGGCTGTGCTTCAGTCGAGCCACAGTTAGTTCCAAAATGGGGTGACTGGCGGAGGCATACAGCCTCTCCTGCCTTGCTCTATTCCTCACATTTCAGGGAATTGTATTAAGACTGTAAAGCTATAAGAAACTGTTAGCATCTATGGTTTATATTTTGGTTTACGATATTTACTGTTATATGTAAGCATGGTGTATATCTTTGTAAACTGACAAAACTTAAATAAAAATTATTTAAAAAAAAAAAAAAAAAAAAGAAGGTGAATATACTCTTACCAGAAGAAGTGGATTTGAATGCCGATGACACCAAATCAAATAGGCTTATGGAACCAGATGGAGGGTTCTCCCAGATGGTAAAAGAGGTCCAGAATCTCTGAAGATGTCTCCTCTAAGCTGGAACAGCTGTGGTGATGCCCTCCAAGTTAAGGAAAGCAGCCCATCAGATGGAAGGGTCCCAGTTTCCAAAATTATGGCCCATTTAACTTTAGTGCCCTCTTGCTAGTCTGTTTCTGACTGGACTTCCTTACCTTCTTTATATACACAATGAACTTGATTTCACCACTGAACTTTATTGGTTCACTTACATGTGTTTTATGTTAGCGCTGCACTTTTTTCACATTAATATGTAAAGTGTCTATGAGAAAAGGAGGTGCAGCCCCTTTAGTTGGCCTGCTAGCACCTCCGCGCGTGGTATACTTCTTTAGTGTGGAGCAGGTTGCGTAAAGACAAAGTGCGGTTTTTGTGCGGTCTGTGGTGACCATCCTGAAATAGAATTATTTGGTGACCTGTGGAGTATCATACTAAAACTGAAATTCTTAGTGCAAAAGATGCCTAAAATTTGACTTGTATCTTAGCGCAGGCTTCTGGGGAAATCAGTGATCCAATCACACAAGCAGGAAAGTATACTTCTGGGGGCATTCTGTACACCAAAAGTGTACAAACCACTCCAGGTTGCCATATTGCATTGAATTTTACAGAGAATTACAACTTGTATAGCTTCTGTAGCAATTGCATAGGCTACAGTATATTATTTTTATGCTATATTTTTTTCCATGAAAGTGGAGTTACCTTTTAAAAGCTGGAGGCCTCTCATATAGCAAAATGTTTATCTAACTTGACCCTCCCTCCATATGTTTTTTATTGAATGAGGGTGATTAAAATGTCATGAACAAAAAGGCAGAAAAATTGAGCACAAATAAATCATAGCGCATTAAGTATATGTAACTATTAATTAAAATGTATGAGTGCACTCACAAGCATGATGAAGGAAAGAGCATGTAGTGTGGTATACTGGCAGCTGATGTGACCACGTTTCCACTCTGAGTCTTAGGAGTGTTGGAGAAGCCCAGGTCGGGCTGAATGGGACGCACACTGCAGCTATGATCTCTTTGTACTGGATTTCTGTTTTTTTGTTCGTCTTCATGATCCCAGAGTTTTCCCCTCTGGTCATCAAGCATTGGATCTTTTTACCTTACAAAAGATGCAGGTTTTCATAAGTTTACACGTGACCAGTTAGCTAATTAGCAGGACTTCCAAACAGTACATTTCTGTCAATTTATTTTATGTGCATTGGGAAGCACTATTGCAGGCCTTAGTGACTAAATGAAAAGTGGTATTTAACTGGCACTAGGGTTGAGTACCTGTTTTACCTTTTCCTGCTTAAAATGCCATGGACATGTATATACCATAGACCCAGGAGAAACACCAACAATCCAGCACTAAAAGAACACAAAAGAAAAATAACATAATGAGCCATGTTATTTTGTATTTATTTATTATGCATGCTGTATTGCTATATTATAACCACACTCTAATTACTATAGGTCCCTATGCTTTGGTGCAACTGCATGTTAAATTGAAATAATAAATATATTTGTATTTCCATAACTAGGCATTCTTTTTTGCCATATTGCTGAGTACTAACATCTGAAATCAAGAACTTGAAGAAATTGTTGTGCAGAAACACCGCTCAAATAAAACATAAAATAAAAAGAGAGATCAGTGCTCAGCAAGTTCAGTACAACATCTGATAATTTAATGTAAAAGCCTGGATCATCAATGCATGTATATGCTGTACAGCCAGGAGACATTTGAAGACCTACTGTATAAATCAAAGAATCCATTACAGTAAAAATTACTAGGATTTAAGAAAGGTTACCTTTTTAATGCACTTTTTTTCTGGGAGAGCAGACCACAAAAACAAAGCAGAGCAGAAACATTATGTACTTTAAAATAACAGAAAGGCAGGGTGGCTGATAATATAGAAAAGCTACAGAATAAATTATTCATAAAAGTTTTTTCTGGTTTGTGGAAGTACCACAGTATTGGTAATAAATTGAACCCATGGCTTAAGCAGTCTGTAGGAGATATAGAGATCATGTTTCCTGTAGGAAAAGTATAAAGTATTATCAGTGACAGCATATATTGAGCTAATATTGCCAAGCTAACCTTCAAGTAATTTTTACTATTACTTTTGGATGTGTACCTGTTTACTTTTCAATTTTTGTTGTATTTATTATGCAAATTTGCATATTAACTAATAAGCAGCGCACGGCTTTAAACTGCAGACATAATATGATCAGCAACTGTTAGCCACATAGTCAGAACATTTATTAGAGTGTCTGTAGCCCTATAGAATTACATTGTGAGAAAAAGCTGTAAAGCAGTCAATGTGTGTGCAACAAGCAATATACAGATCTTTTGGCAGGATCATTTTCCCCTTGAGAAGTACTCTCAGTTATGGAATACAATGCCTTGAAAAAGTATTCATACCCCCTTGGAATTTTCCACAATTTTTCATAATACAACCAAAACCGTAAATGTATTTTATTAGGATTTTATTTGATAGACCAAAACAAAGTAGCACATAATTGTGGAGTGGAAAGAAAATGATAACTGGTTTTCAAAATTTTTTACAAATAAATATTTGAAAAGTGTGTCGTGTATTTGTATTCCGCCCCCCAGAGTCAATACTTTGTAGAACCACCTTTTACTGCAATTACAGCTGCAAGTCTTTTTGGGTATGTTTCTACCAGCATTGCACATCTAGAGAGTGAAATTTGTGCCCATTCTTCTTTGCAAAATAGCTCAAGCTCTGTCAGATTGGATGGGGAGCATCTGTGAACAGCAATTTCCAAGTCTTGCCACAGATTCTCAATTGGATTTAGGTCTGGACTTTGACTGGGCCATTTGAACACATGAATATGCTTTAATCTAAACCATTTCATTGCAGTTCTGGCTGTATGCTTAGGGTTGTTGTCCTGCTGGAAAGTCAGAGGTTAAAAACAAAGAGCTGCGCTTAGAACAATAAGTTAGGTATGCTGCCTCCCTTAAAAGAGCTTCCCTAGGGATTCTCTATTGACTAGAAATATATATAACAAGGGTTGTGGCGCTTCCTATGGGGTACTAGATGGGAAGGGTGGTTGTGGTGTACACGGGTAGTTACCCTCAATAAATCCTAATGGAGGTACCTGGTGGCTACCAGGGAAAAACTTTGTTACCGTAAGGGTATATATGTCTGTACCTGCACATACACACACATATATCCACATGCACCCGCATATATCAACAGAGATAATGTCTCCAATGGTGGTTCATTCAGACCTTATTTTAAGGGGTGTGGGCTGAGGCCCCTGTAGCTGTGATACATATGCCACCACTAAGTGAGATACCTATACCATATGTGTGTAACCTTATGTGTGCTCTGCTGCCAAAATAATCCAAACACTCTACTGCCTGTGCAAAGTAAGCATCCATAAAAATATGTTACCAAAACATTACATATTGTAATCAGAATTAGTGCAAATAAACATATTGTGATCAAAATAGGTGCAAAAAAAACAGTATTAACAGTTTTTCAGTGATTATAGTCCTTAAGGTAAAAAACTTGTTCAAATCCAGTGTTCCAAACAATTTCGTGACTTGAGTGCTCTCGGATAATTCCTGTGACTTTTGTGCACCCCCTTGCGGATCCCCACTCACCAGATCCAATAACCCCGAAGAGGGGCAACCAGCATAAGATGTCTCATTCACGGTCTCTTCTCCACGCTAAACAAGCGGGCTATACAGGATGATTTCCGTTGGTTTTCCCAATAGATTCCCGGGTCCTCCGGTTTCAGATGGAACAGGTTGCATGGGGTATTCCAATCACAATTTTCTCTCCCCCACCGTCCTACCGGATATCCAGGTAACTTCCTACTATTGGGTTGAATGTTCACAATGGCTCCCAGATCTTGTAGATTCCCTTGTTAGCGACAGGGAATCACATGAGCAGGGTGCCACTCAGGGCATTGGAAAGGATGTCCCGACACTCGAACCGTCCAGGCTGGACTCTGCGTGGATCTCCGGGGACCACCGGGTAGCTCCTCATAGTGGATAACCAAGACACGGATCAGAGGAGCCAAGACATCTCACGTGAAACTGGAGTAAGAACTGGATTCTCATTCAGATGGTATGTGGAAAGAGAAAAATAGGCCCTGCCCCTCCTGGATACGTGCTGGCCAAGGCGGTGTACTGGAGCACAGAAGGACAATCACAGGACCAATTGAGTCTAAAGGGAAGCAAGGGCTGCCAGATACTGTAGGAAGTTTATCTTGTGCAGGAGGATACACCAACCCATGGCATGACAGCCCATCTCCGACAACATGCTCCGATTGGACATTTCCGACAACATGCTCCGATTGGACATTTTCCATCGGAAAATCCGACCGTGTGTACGGGGCATTACAGGTTTTCTTCTAAGATTGCCCTGCATTTGGCCATCCATCTTCCCATTAACTCTGACCAGCTTTCCTGTCCCTGCTGAAGATAAGCATTCCCACAACATGATGCTGCCACCACCATGTTTCACGATCGGGATGGTGTGTTCAGGGTGATGTGCAGTGTTAGTTTTCCGCCACACATAGCATTTTACTTTTGGGCTTAAAAGTTTAATTTTGCTCCCACCTGACCAGAGCACCTTCTTCCATGTGTTTTCTGTATCCCCCACATGGCTTTTCACAAACTGCAAACGGGACTTCTTATGGATTTCTTTCAACATCTGCTTTCTTCTTGCCACTCCTCCATAAAGGCATGATTTGTGGAGTGAATGACTAATGCCGTGTACACACGAGCGGACTTTACGGCAGACTTTGCTCGGCTGACTTTTCGATGGACTTTATGACGGACTTTCCGAATGAACGGACTTGCCTACACACAATCCATTAAAGTCCGTCGAATTCGTACGTGATGACGTACGACCGGACTAAAACAAGGAAGTACATAGCCAGTAGCCAATAGCTGTCCTAGCGTGGCTTTTTGTCTGTCGAACTAGCATACAGACGAGCGGACTTTTTCGACCAGACTTGAGTTCGACGGATAGATTTAAAACATGTTTCAAATCTAAGTCCGTCCAACTTTTGAGAAAACAAAGTCCGCTGGAGCCCACACACGATCGAATTGTCCGACGAAATCCCGTCCGCCGGGCAAAGTCTGCCGTAAAGTCCGCTCGTGTGTACGCGGCATAACAGTTGTTCTGTGGACAGATTCTCCCACCTGAGCTGTGGATCTCTGCAGTTCCTCCACAGTTACCATGGGCCTCTTGGCTGCTTCTCTTATTAATGCTCTCCTTGCCCAGCCTATCAGTTTTGGTGGGCAGCCATATCTTGGTAGGTTTGCAGTTGTCCCATACTTTTTTTATTTTCGAATGATGGATTAAACAGTGCTCTGTGAGATGCTCAAAGCTTGGGATATTTTTATAACCTAACTCTGCTTTAAATTTCTCCACAACATTAATCCTGACCTGTCTGGTGTGTTCCTTGGCCTTCATGATGCTGTTTGTTCACTAAGGTTTTCTAACAAACCTCTGAGGGCTTCACAGTACAGCTGTATTTATACCAAAATTAAATTACACACATGTCGACTCTATTTACTAATTAGGTGATGTCTGAAGGCAAACGGTTCCCCTAGATTTTAGTTGGGGTATCAGAGTAAAGTGGGCTGAATACAAATGCACAGAATACTTTTCAGTTATTTATTAGTAAACATTTTGAAAAACATTTATAATTTTCCTTCCATTTCACAAATATGTGCCACTTTGTGTTGGTCTATCACATAAAATCCCAATAAAACACATTTACGTTTTTGGTTGTAACATAACAAAACAAAATGTGGAAAATTTCAAGGGTTCTGAATACATTTTCAAGGCATTGTATACAATATTTAAAGTTGTCATTGGGGACTTTTATATTCCTACTATTGCTGTGTACAGAAGCTCCTGTCAAACACGGGTAGCTGTCTGCTGAGGAGATTATCTCTACAGCATTATCTTTCTCAGCATATAAAGCTCCAAGCCCAGATGGCTTGCCACTTAAATCTAAAACTCAAAAGGAATTTCTTACTCACACTTACTGAAGTATACCTACAGGCTTTGTAGAGGGGTAAACTGCCTACTTTAATGAACACAGCCAGTATACAAAAACTGGGAAAACATTGGAACCTCTATAAGTCTTACCTCTTTATGTCTTTTTTAATGGTGTTAACAAACTTTTACCCAAACTCCTAGTCTCTTGGTTAGCAAATGTATTTTTTTCTGTTATATAGCCTCGTAAATCTAGTTGTATGCCAAGTAGGAAAATCTACAATATTGTTAGAAGACTATATATGAACATTTACAATACTTGGCATTTGGCACATCCTGGTCTTGCTGTGTCCTTGGACATAATGAAGGCCTTTAAAACCGTATTTTGTAAGAAATCATGTTCAGCTTGGAATTAGCTCATTTTTTCCTCAAATGGACTCAACAGCACTGGGGTACACAGTGTACCATTGATTAACACACATTAATCACCATTGATTTTTGCAAAAGAAATGAAGCCTGCAGTATGCTTAATTATACAATCACAGGAACTGTGTGGTATTCACTGGGAATCCCTAGAAGGACCCCCCCCCCCCCCTTGATTTATCTTGACAGTTCTGAAATCATCCTTATTTCTTTGTTTTCCTAATTTTAATGCACTCCTTTGGAGCTGTGTCTAGTCTAGAAGTCAGCTGGTATCATTTTCCCTTTCAGTCCCCACACCTCAAATCCTTTCCTAGCAAAATCTCAGTTTGCCAGTACAATAAGTTTTCAATGTTTAGGTGTATACACCCACAATGACTAGTCAAAAATTTGAACCCTAAATGTCCCCTTTATTATCAGTCACAGGGAATCCAAATTAAAATTGTGGCATTTCCTCCCTTTAAATTTTATAGGTAGAATCAACTTCAAGGCATTGTACACATTTACATGTTTTTGCTGCTTTAACAAAATATTCCCTGTGCTGTTTGTTTGCATTACCTTTTAAATAGTGATGTGCTCAGTGATCAGTCCAAATGTAGGATTGGACTGAACGTTGGCTGTTCAGACATTCATGGATGAATGTGACAGTTTCCTGCTGTCAATGGCTGCTAAGGAAGTAGCAAGTACGTGCACCTGCCACATCCTTACCCAACCATTGACGTCACTCAGTCCATTCACTTACATAGCCAGGAATCCCCAGTCATATATGCAAATGGGCAGGGAATGGAGAGGATTAAATCATTGCATAAATATGGCCACATTTTGACAACAACACTGCCATATGGCCATATTTGGTTAATGATGTCACCACTATCCTCATCCCTTCCTTTATATGCAGTAGCTGGTAATAGCTTGGGGAGCTGTCATTTGGCAGTGTGTACTGTAGGTAGGGATCATCCCATGTGGTGGATCATTTTTTTTTTTTTTTTTACAAGTCGGATCGTGGTAGGCATCATGATTGACAATGGCTTTACACTGAGAGAATTTTTGGGCAATTTAAATTTTATTAACAAAGGTCTTTTTAAATGTTTGGGGACATTACCTGGGGCCCCCTTATTATTAAAGGGGCTTCCAGATTCAACTAAGCATCCCACTCACAGACCCCCAGAACCACCAGCCATGGTTGTGGGGAAGAGGCTCTTGTCCTCATCAATATGGGACCCCTGGCAAGGCACCCCCTATGTTCAGGGCATGTGTCCTGATATAGTTCACAAGGTTAATGTTCATCTCCCCCCTTTCTGGTTTGCCAAGCTGATTGCTTATTTTATGGTATTGATTTTTAGTGGGACATTTTTGGGCGTTTTTGCATACAGTACCCCATTAAAATCCATATCAGAATCAAAGTGTCTGGCTTACATTTTGGGGAGGATTCGGGGTCTGGGTGCTAAAAGAAGCCAAGAGGGGGGATGTAATTTGTTGGCAATTTAAAGAATAAGTACACCTCTGGGAGCATGTTACACATTACACCTATGTTTATGCTGTAATGTATAAAGCTGCGTACACACAAGCGGAATGCCCACCAGAAAAAGTCAGACGGAAGTTTTTCATCGTCTATTCCGATCGTGTGTATGCCTCTTCAGACTTTTTTTTTCGAAAATTCTGATGGGCCTAGAAATGGAACATGTTCAAAATATTTCCGACAGAACAAATTCCTATTGGGAAAAGCGCTCGTCTGTATGCTGTTCCGACGGACCAAAAACATTGCTCTGAAGCAAGTACGAGACGGCAGCTACTGGCTACTGGCTATTGAACTTCCTTTTTCTAGTCCCGTTGTACGTGTTGTACATCACCTCGTTCTGGGCGGTCGGGCTTTAGTGTGACCGTGTGTATGCAAGACCGCTTGGGCGGAATTCTGTTGGAGAAACCTTCAGAGTTTATTCTGACTGCAAAACCTGTCGTGTGTATGCGGCATAACATGCTCCAGCAGTCCACCTCACAGCCTCACAACTATTGTCACAATTTAAAAACAGCATGGCTGTGTGGGGCTCTGCCCACACAAAAGCATCATTCATTCACAGAGTTCTGTGAATGGAAGAACTTCAACTACCATCTTCCATTGAGTGCCCTCATAGTTCAGTAAATCTTCCTGCTCTTCAGTAACTGTCTGCCCATATGGTACGCACAGACAGGTATACTGAGAGTCTGCAGGATCCTGACATTGCACCTGTGATCTACTGATCATGGGTGCAATGTTTTCCAGGTTCCTGCTGGGAAAAAATAATAAATGCCCTTTATTTCTGCAAAAATATGTGCATTTATTTTTTATTTTTTCCAAAAGGTGATCTTAGACTTTTAATTGTTTTCCTTTGTAAATGTCAGTGCTTTAACCAGCTCCTGTCTAGCTCATGTACAAAAAAGGCCAGACAAGATCAGCACCGATGTGGGTGAACATACCCTTAAATATTCTGCATCAGTGACTTGTGCATGGCTCCTAGAGGGCACACCAGCAAGCCCAGTGATCGCTGTGTCCCTCGAAGCCAAGGGATCACACGACCAATTACAGCAATCACACATGTAAATAAAGATGCTTGCCTACAATCTTTAAGCTATTCCCTCTCACAGCAATTAGCTGTGAGAGGGAACTAAATGTTTCCTACAATCATTGAGACTGTAGGAACCATTCAGTGTGTTAAAAAACAAAAAAAACACAATCCTCCCCCTACCCTTAGCAGTAAAGTGTCACTATGGTGACACTATACTACTCTCCCTATTCATCAGTGACATTAGCAGACAGCTATTGTCTCTGATCAGTGCCATAGCAGTACCGTGCCACCATAGTTTATATATCACCACAGTATGTATAAAAATATATATATATTTTTGTAAATATTTTATTAGATCTTCATCTTCATGTGACAACACTGAAGAAATGACACTTTGCTACAATGAAGAGTAGTAAGTGTACAGCTTGTATAACAGTGTAAATTTGCTGTCCCCTCAAAATAACTCAACACACAGCCATTAATGTCTAAACCGCTTACAACAAAAGTGAGTACACCCCTAAGTGAAGATTTTAAGTTAGGCATGTACTCACTTTTGTTGTTATTTTGAGGGGACAGCAAATGTACACTATTATACAAGCTGTACACTCACTATTTTACATTGTATAAAAGTGTCATTTCTTTAGTTTTGTCACATGAAAAGATATAATAAACTATTTCCAAAAATGTGAGGGGTGTACTCACTTTTGTGAGATACTGTATATTTGTAGTCAGAGTCTTCGAGTTAGAAAGTGATACTCCTAAGCACCGAGGTCTGAGGTGTGCCTTGGCCTGACTGGTCAGTATGCCTGAAAAGAGGGCATACCCTGAATGTAAGAAAAAGTATTAAGAGCAAGTATGAATATTGGGGGAAATGGGTGGGTGGGAACCTGGAACGCCCACGAGCCCTGACCTGACAGAGGAGGAGGCTTAAATAGTCCTCTCAGACTCCTCCCACAAATGCAGGCCAGCCTCCGGCCAGCCTTTGTACTTGTAGTCAGAGTCTTCGAGTTAGAAATTGATACTCCTAAGCACCGAGGCCTGAGGTGTGCCTTGGCCTGACTGGTCAGTATGCCTGAAAAGAGGGCAAAAAGACACAAATTTAGGTGAAAAAGGGAAGGTAACAATCCATCAAGTAGGGTAGTGCGAGCCCAGATGGCAACAGTATGTATCTGATAAGTGTCCGTTATGACAGGAGAAACCCCCGACTCGGTGATGAGACAGAACCCCTTATAGAAACCTGCGAAGCTACCCAGAACCCAACGAAATGTCCCATGAATGATTGGACAGAGCCTGAAGCCCGAGACGACCCAGACATGAGAATGAACTGCTGTGAATGAGAGGATGCGTAGGGGAAGGGGAGCCATGACTGACCCGAGGAGCCACTGCGAAATGATAGCTGAGAAGATCAAAAACTTCGACCAGACCCTGGGAAGTGCTTTGTGAAACCCTCCCCCCAAGCCCTGGCCTACCCATACTGGTATGGGAAAGAGCGACGGTAAGTGCCAAAGGACAACTGGCAGGAGTTTAAAATGCTAAATACCTGAAGGATGTGATGGAGTAGGTGGTTGAGGCCCAAGCCCTAAGGCAGTAAATACTGACAACATGGAGAAACCATGCCAGACACCAAATACTGGTCCCACCTGATTTGATCAGGTCGTGCTGCAGCCGAGTCTGAATCCTGAACCGAGGAAGGAGGGCCAGACTCCACACCGGGGAAATGAGTCCCATGACCTGAAACAGTCATACCCAAAGTGACTTAAACCCCCCTACCTGACACCGGCTGGGGAACAGAAAAGATGACTGGATTGACGTCCCTGAGCAGTCTTCCAGGCCACATCCTAGACAAGATATCAGGCCCGAGAGTAGAATCCAGAATCATGATGACGTTTGCCCAAACCTACCACTTAAGGACCAACAAGGGGATGATGAATGCCAATGCATCCCAACCTGAGAACATGAACAAGAGAAATGACAGGCAACAATACATGAGAACAGCAATCCCCCTCTGTGCCTACCCAAGTATGAGAACATGAGCAGAAATGTCAAGACCACTGCGCGTGAATGAAGCTGATGACAGACCACCCCCCCACCCCCCTTCGTGTAAGTAGTGAATGAGCCCGAGTAACCTGCTGCGCAGAGACAGGTAATTAACTGAAAACTCAGGGCTGGTGTACCCACAGACCGTGGTGGGTAATCGTACAGGTGTGGTGAATGAACGTGCATTGTATGACGTATGTTATACAGGTGAGAAGATTGTGGTCAACAATCATTAACAAACTAAACCTCAGCCCGTATGGATCTGTAGATGTGACAGATCCTGACATGTGAGCCCTTGCTAACTGACCCAGGTACAAACATGAACAAAGATACAATGAGACATGACAAACACGAAGATAAAAAACCAGCTACCGAAGTATGCCGTGACTGAACAACAACGCCCCTCTGAGAAACGCTGTGACAGGAAATGCTGAGACTGAACACTGAGGTAGAAAGGCTATGAAAGAAATCTTGGGGCAGAAGCGCACTGACAGCAATGTTTGACAGAAAACCCTATGACATAAATGCTGAAACTGAAAGATGAGGCAGGAACGTGAGAACCGAAACCCTGGGCAAAGCGTAATGACAAATGCAATGACAGAAATCCCGGGGCAAAAACACTATGACAGAACACTATGACAGAACACTATGACAGAAATGCTGAGGTAGAAAAGCAAAGACAGAAATCCTGGGGCAGAAACGCAGAGGCAGAAATGCCATGACAGAAATCCTGGGGCAGAAACGCAGAGGCAGAAATGCCATGACAGAAATCCTGGGGCAGAAACACTGTGACAGAACGCTAAGGCAGAAATGTAATGACAGAAAACCTGGGGCAGAAACACCAAGACAGAAAAGCTGAGACTGAACGCCAAGCCAGAAAAGCTGGGGCAGAATGCAGCCATGACAGAAATCCAGGACAGAAACGCTGTGATAGAAATCCTGGGCAGAAATGCTATGACAGATATCTTGGGCAGCAATGCTGTGACAGAAAACCTGGGGCAGAAAAGCCTTGACAGAAATGCCGAGACTGTGCGCTGAGACAGAAATGCGAAGGTAGAATGCTATGACAGCAATGCTGGGGCAGAACGTTGTGACAGAAATGCTGGGGCCGAATGCTATGACAGAAATGCTGGGGCAGAACATTGTGGCAGAAATGCTGGGGCCGAACGCTATAACAGAAATGCAGGGGCCGAGCACTATGACAGAAATTCAGGGGCCGAACGCTATGACTGAAATGCAGGGGCCGAACGCTATGACAGAAATGCAGGGGCAGAACGTTGTGACAGAAATGCTGGAGAAGAACGTTGTGACAGAAATGCTGAAGAACATTGTGACAGAAATGCTGAAGAACGCTGTGACAGAAATCCTGGGGCAGAATGCTAAGACAGAAATCCTGGGGCAGAACGCTAAGACAGAAATCCGGGGGCAGAACGCTAAGACAGAAATCCTGGGGCAGAATGCTAAGACAAAACGCTGATACAGAAATGCCGGGGTAGCACGCTTATGATGGAAATGCTGGGGCAGAACACTAAGACAGGAATGCTAGGGCAGAACGCTAAAACAGAAATGCTGGACATTGCAACAGAAATGCTGAGGTATAAGTGCTGACAGAAATACAGGGCTGAACATGACAGAAACGCTGGGGCAGTAACGCCATGACAGAAATTCAGGGCTGAACGTGACGACAGACATACTGGGGCAGAACACCCTGAGAGAAATGCTGGGGGAGAATGCTGCGACAGAACTGCTGAGGCAAAAAACGCTATGACAGGAACGCTATGACAGGAGTGCTATGATAGCAAAACGCTTACACTAAAACGCCTAGATAGAAAAGCTGTGACGGAAACCTGAGGCTGAAGTGCTATGACAGAAATCCTGGGGTCGAAACGTCATGATGAAACACTAGTACCTGAAGCGGTGAATGCCCGGGAGGCCTGCGGGGATCCCCTCCCCATGATGCCCCATGTACGTTCCGGGAGGTGAGCAGGCGGGGAGCACCCCCCCATGAGAACCGGGAAGCGTGCGGGCGATTCCTCCGTGATGCACGGTGTGGGTTCCACGGAGGTGAGGTGAACTGGTGGGTGAGTGGATAAAAGATGAATGAACAGACCCCCCGCTCCCCCCAGGAGAAGCAGGCGGCTGGCCAGCCCCCCAGCGCTGGAAGGACGTGATGAGGGAGAAGGGGGCGGCGGCGGCGCCCCCCCGACCATGCAGGATTGAGCCCAGCGAAGGTGGAGGATGTACAGACGACCCCCCCAAACCCATGGGAAGGTGGCGCCCTGGCCAAACTGAGCCCTGGGGAAGTTGGTGTGGGTAAAAGATGGATGAACGGCCGCGCCCCCCCTCACGGGCGCCGGAGAACCTCGGGCTGCGTGCTGGCCACATGGAGCTGTGAAGGATGGAAGGACGCCCCCCCACTCCCCCGGCATGAGCTCCGGGAGAAGTGGGCAGGCTGCATCACACAGAGCTGTGGAGGATGAAAGGACGCCCCCCCGCTGCACGAGCACAGGGAGAAGCGGGCGGGCAGCACCTGACCAGCTGCAGCCGAGGGGAAGGAAGGAGGGTGGGTGGAGGACGGATGGATGGACAGCCCCCCTCCCTTCCCCCGGCATAATCGCCGGGAGAAGCGGGCAGGCCGCACCTGACTAGCTGCCACCGAGAGGAAGGAGGGTGGGTGGAGGATGGAAGGATGGATGGCCCCCTCCCTTCCCCCTGCATGATCATCGAGAAGAGAGGGCGGGCGGCCCCCCCGTGACGCCGTATGCAGAGGAGCAGGCAGACGGCTGGACATCCCCCCCAACACCCGTAGAAGCGGTCGGCAGCTCCCCCCTTTAGATACAATGAGACACCAAGCTGGTAAGGGGAGAGAGGAGCTGGCTAGCAAGAGGCACCCTTAGATGGCCTGTTTTAAACATCAACCATGTGAGTTGCTAAAATGTTGTACCTTCATTAAATGTAACCGTATTGCTACACAAATGCCACATACACACGATCAGACATTCCGACAACGAAATCCTGAGATTTATTTCCAACAGGTGTTGGCTCAAACTTGTCTTGCATACACACGGTCGCACAAATGTTGTCGGAAATTCCGATCGTCAAAAACACGGCACTATATCTACGACGGCACTATAAAGAGGAAGTTCAATAGCCAGTGCGCCACCCTTTGGGCTTCTTCTGCTAATCTCGTGTTAGTAGAAGTTTGGTGAGAGACAATTCGCGTTTCTCAGGCTTGTGCTTTTCAGATCATTACTGCTCTTCAGTTTGTGCTTGTGGGTTCATATCTGGTTTTCAGTGTGTGTAGTCAGTTCGCATCTGGTTTTCAGTGCGTATTTTTATAGTACTATTTGATTTCCAGTGCGTTCTTGTCCACTCGTTTCTGATTTTCAGCTCGCTTTTCTCAGGCTTTTCTGATTTTCAGTGCGTTCTGTTAGCTCGTTCTGACCAGCCGACTGTTTTGAAGCCATGTTGCGGGTACGTACTCATCGTAGAGTTTGTGCTGTGCAGGTGCTTGGTGTTGGGGTTTCTCACTTTGACCCAAGCCCAGTCCATGAACAGGGCGAGGAAGAGTTCATGGAGGAAGAATTGGTTGCTCCAGCATGACCATTTCTCTCACATGCCTTTGTTGCTGGAGATCCGTGGGAATAATCCTGATGATTTCAGGAATTATCTCTGGATTATGGACCCCGTTTTTCACCATTTGTTGGCTTTGCTGTCTCCTTATATTACGAAGCAGGACACCTGCATGCAGCAAGCCATCACTTCTGAACAGAGGCCAATCGCCACCTTGCAGTACTTGGCGATGGGGAGAAGTCTGCAGGACATCAAGTTCTTGACTGGCATCTCCCCCCAGGCTCTGGGGATCATTATTCCAGAGACCTGTTCTGCCATCATACAGGTCCTGCAAAAGGACTATATTTAGGTAAGATTTCTCCTTTAACATCACATTATATGTATTTAATGTTTGCTAATGTATCGTATTTCTTTCATCATTCCCTAATTACCATGATTGTAATATGCTGTGAATGTCCTCTTTATCCTCATGCATGCTAGAATTTTTTAAAGTTCCTTTTTTGTACTTCATGCATATTTGCCTTCACTAACCTCCCCAGCATGCTATCATGGGCCCATACACACCTAGCCTAGTCACTTAATGTATTTTGTCAGCTCCATAGTAGTGCTTACCCTAAAACCCCCTAAAATGTGTACAAATGTTATTTGTGTGCTTAAATTCAGAGGCATTTTTTTTGTAGTCCCAGACTTATTTGGAACCCTTCCTCCCCCCAACCACTAAGTCAACCGATACCAATCCTCTATCTGCTGACTTTGCCAAACCCATACACACTATACCTACCTCTTTTGTGGTCAGATTTATGGATGAATTCACCAAAGCATGTAATGAAAGGGCCTGCCTGAATGCTTTCAAATGCTACTGTTTAAAGTTTTGTTCTCCTATTATCTTGATAGGTACCGTAATTGCAGAATGTAAAAATGTGCTTCAATTTGTACAGTGTGTATTCATATTTTTGGATTATGACACTTCCTACCTGTCCAGTGGGCTGCCAATAGTGTAAGTAAGGAGGGGCTGGCCAAAGTAACACACATTATTTATGCATTCAGCTCTCATTGAATTGGAGAGGGTTACCTGTCCAAAACATCCCCCCCCCTCCTAAAATATTTACAATGGGCCATCAGAGGGGGTGAGGAATCTGATAAGTGGACCTTATATTTTTGTCTTTAAATACTCCTTCAAATCAATGTTATACTGATGTTGGCCAGGAATGTTTGTGTCTAATCTGTTTGCAATGTTATGTGCAAAAGTACTCATTTTTTTTTTCTTGTTTCACTCCACAGTTTCCTTTAACACCACAGGAATGGCAGACTGTGGCTTTCCAATTTGCCCAGTGGTGGGACTTTCCCAACTGCGGCAATAGATGGGAAACACATAGACATGTGCAGGATGAAAAAATTTGTTTAGTTTAGTTTCGTTTCGATTCGGTATTTAACTAAATTCGTTTAGTTAAATTCGTTGCATTCTTTACATTCGTTTTTGGAATTCATTTGGTTTCGTATTTGAATTCAAAAAAATTCAACCGCATTCGAAAAAATTTGACCGCATTCGAAAAAAACTATCAAATTCGAAAAAATTCTACCACATTCGAAAAAAACTGTCAAATTCGAAAAAATTCTACCACATTCGAAAAAAACTATCAAATTAGAAAAAATTCTATCGCATTTGAAAAAAACATTAGCTGAATTTGAAAAAGTAAACTATATATAACAATTTTGCGAAATTTGAAATTCGTATAGAATGAAATCGAATTCCAATAGAAAAGATTAGGATAGAATAGAAAATATAAAAGAATAGCATAGAAAAACAATAGAACAGAATAGGAAAAAATATAATATATTCTATTCTAATTCTTTTCTATTCGAATTTGAATTCATTCTGTACCAAATTCCAATTTCGGAAGATGGTTATATATATATTATATTTTTTTCTATTCTGTTCCATTGTTTTTCTTTTCTATGCTATTCTTTTCTATTCTATTCTAAACTTTTCTATTCGAATTTGAATTAATTCTATGAAAAATTCGAATTTCGGAAGATGGCTTCTAAAATTAGAATTTCCTATAGAATGAATTTGAATTTGAATAGAAAAGATTAGAATAGAAAATAATAGAAATAGAATAGACTAGAAAAACAATAGAACAGAAGAGAATAAAATATAATACATATATAATATTTTTTTCTATTCTGTTTCATTGTTTTTCTATGCTATTCTTTTTTTTTACATTTCAAGTTTATTGAAAAAATAAAGAATAGTAACAGAAGAATACACTGTATATTGCAAATTTTGCAGGTGCAACTGCGTACTTTTCGTCTTTTTACAAAATAAAAACAGTTAGTGTGAAATTCGTGTAGAAGTCTAAATGTTTAACAGACACCGCATCACTGAGGTTATTTCCACTAAGCTGACTATGTGACTGTAAAAAAAAAAAAAAAAAATACAACATAATATTTCTGTCTACGCTTCGCAAGCCATTGCGACAAACATTTCTTATCAGTTGTTCAGATTGTTTGTTGTTGAAAACAAGCAGAAGTGTGGTCTCTATGCATCTCTGAAACAATCTAATTCACGTCTATAAGAGAAGTACGAATTTCCAAGGTATATACCAGTGAGGACATAGGCTATAGATCAGCCATGAAGTGTTAAGAAGTTAGATATATAAAAAAGAAGTAGGAAAAGATAAAGGAAATGCTGATGTGAAGGCAGAAGTAGGATACAGAGGAAGGGCACCCACCCAGGACCGCAAGGTCCCTCCCATACCCAATTCAGGAAGGGAATTCTGCAGAGTATTTGAAAAGCAACCAGGGCTGCCAAGTTTTGTGGAATCGTTCGATATGGCCTTTGTCTTGGGCCAATACGTCTTCCATTTCGTAGATCTCACTGACTCTCGACAGCCAGTCCCTAACAGTTGGAGTAGATGTAGAGAGCCAATGTAGAGGTATTTGAGATTTGGCTGCGTTGAGGAGATGTATCGTCAACGAGCGTTTGTAGCGTTTAAAAGAGGTGTTAGACAGGTGTAGCAGACAACATGCTGGGGTCAGTTCCACTCTGGTTTCTGTAATTTTTTTAATTAAAACCTTAACTTCATTCCAGAATGGTTCAATTTTGTGGCAATGCCACCAGATGTGGGCTAGTGTGCCTTTTTCGGAGAGACATCTCCAGCAAGTGTCTGGTTTTTGTGTATCCCATTTGTGTATTTTATCAGGCGTGCTGTACCAGTGGGTCAGCAGTTTGTAATTTGTCTCTTGCAGTTTCGTGCTTATGGAACATTTATGTGCTAGGGCAGCCACATACCTCCATTGTTTGTCTGAGATCTCCAATTCAAGTTCTTCCGACCATCTCCTCCTGTGCCCGTCTGATATCTCAATCCCCGAGCGACTCAGCCACTCATACACAACAGAAGTGGCCCTTTTAATTGGAATTCCCTCCCGACACACCGACTCCAAAGCCGTCAGGGGTCTATGTAGTGTTAGGGGTTCCTTAATGTTACCCAAATAGCTTCTTAATTGGAAATATGTCCAGAGTTTCATTTGGGGTCGGTTTATGTCTGTCTTAAAAGACGACCAATCTCTGAATTTGTTTTCGTTATAGCAGTCTCCAGCCAGCAAGGGATCCCCCGCCGGAATCGTCTTAAGAGTCGGGTTATGTAGACCTGGGGCAAAGTCTGGGTTATCTGTCAGGGGCGTTAGAGGGCTGGGTGTTGTGGTCAGCTTTTTTTGTTTAGCTAGTCCGGTAATGATCTTCAGTGTGGTACCAGTGATTGGGTGTAACCTAACAGCACAAGGTAATGTTTTGATAGAGGACCATGGCAGGTATTTAAGCGGGAGCGTGGCAAGCGTTGACTCTAGTGATACCCAGTCCTTCTCCGACTCATGGCAATGCCAGTCTATGATTCTGGTTATGTGTGAGGCCTGGTAGTAACTGCGAAAGTTCGGGAATTGGATTCCTCCTAGATCTTTGGGTTTGACCAGGGTGCCTAGTTTGATTCTAGGTTTTTTGTGTTGCCAGAGAAATCTCGTGACCATTGTATTAAGTTCATTGAAAAATTTCTGAGGTATCTCTATCGGTAGTGTGCGGGTCAGATATAAAAATCTGGGCAATATGACCATTTTTACTATGGCTGCTCTGCCGAACCAAGAGAAATGGTTCTCATTCCAAACTGTTAGATCTGTTGCACAATTTTTAAGAAAGGTCACAAAATTTCTCTCATATGCTATTTTTAGAGATGGTGTAAGCCAGATTCCTAGATATTTTAATTTGGTCTTATCCCAAGTAAATGTTGAATTCGCCTGGGTTAATTTGAGTACATTGTCTGGAAGGGAGAGGTTCAGAGCCTCTGACTTTGTATAATTAATTTTTAGATTGGATATAAATCTGTAGTGTGCAAATTCTTGTAACAGGTTAGGGAGTGTTGTAGTCGGTTTCGTTAAGAAGAACAATAAGTCATCTGCGTATGCAGCTAGTTTGTACTCTTTATTTTTAATCTGGAAACCTTGTATTGCTGTGTTTTTTGCACTGTTCTAATAAAGGGCTCTAGTGAAAGAATAAATAAAAGGGGAGATAGGGGGCAACCCTGTCTAGTCCCATTTTTAATATAAACTTTTTCTGAGAGAATTCCGTTTATTTTTAATTCCGCTGTTGGGTTCTGATAAAGGGCCGAGATCCAATGCAACATGTTCGGACCTAAGCCCACCCCTCCACACACCGCCAGCATGAAGTCCCATGCCACACGATCGAAGGCCTTCTCCGCGTCTGTTGAGAGGAGAAAGCCCTCGATCTTCCGTTGTCTCACAGCCTGTGTTAATAAAAGAGCTTTAGTAACATTGTCTCTGGCCTCCCTGTTTGGCATAAAGCCCACCTGCTCCAAGCCAATTAGTTTTGAGAGCAGCGGCCCCATCCTCAATGCAATGATCTTCGCGAACAGCTTGGCATCGAGGTTCAACAAAGAGATGGGACGGTAGCTAGCACATTCCTCTGGGTTTTTGCCCTCTTTCGGTATAACCGTAATATGGGCGGAGAGAAAACCAGGAGTAACACGTCTTGGCTTGGATAAGGCGTTCAAAGCATCTTTTAAGGGTTCAGTCAGAATCTCTATAAAGGATTTGTAATATGTGGCGGAATATCCGTCAGGACCTGGGCTCTTGCCCGGTTTTAGTAATTTGATGGCCTGTTTGACCTCCGCTGTTGTGATTGGGGCTTCTAGGAGATCTGTATCCTCCTTGGGTAGGGATGGTAGTCCGCTATGTCTTGCTATTCTTTTTTATTCTATTCTAAACTTTTCTATTTGAATTCATTCTATACGAAATTCGAATTCCGGAAGATGGCTTCTGAAATTCAAATTTTTATAGAATGAATTCGAATTTGAATAGAAAATAATAGAAAAGAATAGACTAGAAAAACAATAGAACAGAACAGAATAAAATATAATATATATATATTATATCTTATTCTATTCTGTTCTATTGTTTTTCTAATCTATTCTTTCTACTCTATTCTATAAATATTATATTATATTACATTATATTATATTATATTTTTTCTATTCTGTTCTATTGTTTTTCTATTACTTTCTATTATATTCTAATCTTTTCTATTTGAATTCAAATTCATTCTATACGAATGTGTATATGTATATGTATATGTATATGTATATATATATATATATATATATATATATATATATATATATATATATATATATATATATATATATATATATATATACCATCTTCCGAAATTGGAATTTGGTACAGAATGAATTCGAATAGAAAAGATTAGAATAGAATATTTTATATTTTTTTCTATTCTGTCCTATTGTTTTTCTATGCTATTCTTTTATATTATTTTCTAATCTATTCTAATCTTTTCTATTTGAATTCATTCTGTACCAAATTCCAATTTGGTCTTATATATATATATATATATATATATTTTTTTTTTTTTTTCTATTCTGTTCTATTGTTTTTCTGTTCTAGTCTTTTCTATTAGAATTCAATTTCATTCTATTGCATTCTGTTTCTGTATAACCATTTTCAGAAATTCAAATTTCGTATAGAAGGAATTTGCATTCAAATAGAAAAGATTAGAATAAAATAGAAAATAATAGAAAAGAAAAGTATAGAAAAGCAATAGACCAGCATGAAAAAAAATAAAAATAAAGTAAATATATATATATATATATATATATATATATATATATATATATATAAAACCATCTTCCGAAATTTGAATTTTTTATAAAATGAATTTGAATTTGAATAGAAAAGTTTAGAATAGAATGGAAAATAATAGCATAGAAAAACAATGAAACAGAATAGACAAAAATATTATATATATATATATATATATATATATATATATATATATATATATATATATATATATATATATATATATATATATATAAACATCTTCCAAAATTTGAATTTCATATAGCTCAGAATCAAATTTGAATATAAAAGATTAGAATAGAATAGAAAATAAGAGAAAAGAATAGAATAGAAAAACAATAGAATAGAATAGAAGAAAATATAATATATATATTATATATAGATATATATATTCTTTTTCTTCTATTCTGTTCTATTGTTTTTCTGGTCTATTCTTTTCTATTATTTTCTGTTGTAATCTTTTCTATTCAAATTCATTCTATACGAAATTCAAACTTCAGAAGCCATGTTCCGAAATTCGAATTTCGTATAGAATGAATTTGAATTGAAAAGACTATTATAGAATATAAAATAATAGAAAAGAAAAGCATAAAAAAACAATAGAAGAGAATAATAAATATATATATATATATATATATATATTCTATTGCTTTATTATTTTATATTCTATCTTATTGTTTTTTGAAAAAAGTTTTCTATTTTTTTCGTATTCGTTCGTTTTTTTTTGGATTCGTTTAAATTCTTTAGTTTTGTAATTCATCCGAATTTCCGAATAATGAAAAATTCGTCCGAATTTAGATGCGGAACAAAACGAAATGCACATGTCTAGAAACACGTCTACATAGTATAGTTACAACTATAAGGGGTTTAATAGTATAGTGATGTTGATGGTGGTCTCGGCAACATATGAAGAATGGGGAAGAATGGCTGGATGTCGGATGGTGGCGTCATTGCCCAGACCGAGTTCTACGGATGGCTCCAGAGTGGTGGCTTGGGATTGCCACCTCCAAAAGACAACGTGACTGGTCTGCCATTCGTCTTTGTCACTGATGAAGCGTTTGGGCTGGGCGATCACCTGATGTGGCTGTTCCCGATGAGGACCCTCACCCTGGACCAGAGGGTTTTTTACTACCGGCTGGCCAAAGCCAGAAAAGTGGTGGAAAATGCTTTCGGGATAATGGCCAGCCGGTTCCGCATATTCCTTACGCCAATCAACATGGCGGAATATAAACTTAACCATATAATCCTTGCAAGCTGCATTCTCTACAACTTTTTAAGGAGAAATTCTATGATTTATGTGGCCTCAGTTGGGCCTGAGGCTGGATTTCAAGACCAAACCCTGACGGCGCTTGAAGCTGGCTATCCTGGCTTGCCCCCCCAAAGCGTCCACGAGTTCTGTTTAAAATATATGCAGTACTTTGTGGGTAGCGGGGCCATTGATATGCCAGAAAATGTTTAAGAAACATTTTTAAGACATTTTTTTTATTTTAAACTGAAATAATATTTCCTTTGATTTACTGCTTGTGTTTCTTTTAGCTGTCTCCTAGGTTATCCAATGGGCTTTTCTTTTTGGCCATTTTCTTCAATAGTACAAACTTAATTTTTTGATGCAAGAGGTGACAATCTCTTCTTCAGCTAACTATTATGTTTTGGGTCTGCTACACACACACCTTGTTTTTGTTGTTAATGTATTTAGTGCATTACTGATACAAATATTCATCATTTTCAGCACCATGAATTAATTTTTGGAGTGACGAAAATGGCCTGATTGTTGCAAATTTTAAAGCACTGTGGGTGTTATTTACTAAAGGGAAATCCGCTTTGCACTACAGGTGCACTGCAAAAGTGCACTTGAAAGTGCACTGAAACTGCACTTGAAAGTGCACTGAAACTGCACTGAAAGTGCACTTGTAGTGCAATGTGGATTTGCCTTTAGTAAATAATCCCTATTGTCACTGTAAACACCAACTTACTCAAAAAACTGCTATTGAGCATTGAAAGAAGAAGCCACACATTGTTGAGTAGAATTTTTTTTACTCTGTGCACATTCACATGTGTGTTAGAAGAGGATTTCTGAACAAACCAACAAATTTTTATAATTTTTTTTTTTGGACAGTAGAAATATCCTTTTTTTGTGGTAAACAGGCATGTTTTTAAAACGATTAAACAATACACAACTCAGGAACTTACAAAGTTCAACTTTGATAAATTGAAGGCAATATCAGACATTAGTATGTCCAAACTGTGTTGATGTTGCCTTCATCAGATGGGGTGATGTCACCCCTGTGAAAGCCAAATTTTGAAGATGCACACAAATTGAGAGTCAAAATGGGGATTTCCCTCCTGATCCCATGCCTATGGTCAACATGTGCTAGCTCCCATCACGGGGGATCAATGGATGTGTTTCGGGGGAACACCCCCTTCCTCTCATCTACTTTAGTTGCAAAGAAGGGGTTGCACCCACAAAACGCGTACATTGATATCCCATGATGGCAGACAGCACATGTTGACACACTGTGTGCATCTTCAAAATTTGGCTTTCAAATTTTTTCAGAAAAGTTAGAAAAATAAAAACTATTTGAAAAATGTTGGTGTGTTTTAGATTCTGCCTAAAACATCAATGATGTTTTTGAGTCTTTTTTTCACATCATTGATGTCTTCCTTGATCTTCTGTAAATCTCTATTGCACACCATGATCTCCCTGATGAGGATGTGTGCACTTGCACTTATGTAATGGGTTTCTTCTTCCACAACATCCACATCACCTAAAATAAAAAAAATACCATGTATTATAAATATGCAGGCATTTAACTATTACCTGCAGCTGTGGTCTCAGACACTCACCTGTTGTGGTTACTATATCACCCACTTCAGACACCTCTCCTTCCTCCACATCCTCTGGTTGTGGTGTGGGGATTTCCCCTTCTTTATGAGGTGGGGGTCCTCTGATGTCCCAAGTCTTTTCTCCCCTATGTGAATAAAAAAAATGTATACTTAGCACACAGATATTTGAGGGTGGAAATAGGAATATGAAACGTTGTCTGTTTTGGCAGAGTTCCAAGCTGAAGCCATGATTTTTTCCCTTTCTTCAAGCTGGAATACTTACCTTTTTTGGTCAAGTTTCACACATGGACACACCCCTAGTATCCACTGGAGCACCTGTGTGGGACACCGTAAAAAGTTTGTTCTGGTGTCCCACACTAGTGCTCCTGCGTCCAGAGGTGTAAACAGCTACTGAGTGTCCTCTCCTTACACTGAATCAAGTTTTCATTTCATTCTAGTTACAAACCCATCTAGACAACAATGTACTAAACTTCTTTGAATACAAATAGGCCTGAACAAATGTAGTTAACCTGTATCTACCAAAAACATTGTATTAGTGGGCGAACGAACAATGTTTACTACGAACGATTACTGTGCCCAGAAAACCTGAAAGTTGCCATTTTAAACTGTACAACAGTAAAGAAAAGCACATGGAGCAGCATTAAAGTAATAATAATAATAGGAACACACGACAACTACTTACTTTTTAGGAGCAGTTTCCTGATCTTTCTGTACTGATCGTGCTCCCTCAATTTCAGGTCTGACCAGCATTTCCTCAATTGCTCCTTGGATCATCGTACCCCAAAATTCCTGTGCAGACTTCTCACAACTTTAGTCATGATCTTGGCCTTTCTCACATTTGGGTTTGGGTATGGTCCATACTTCCCATCATAGTCGGCCCTCTTCAAGATGTCCACCATCTCCACCATCTCTACAAAGGACATATTTGAGGACTTAAATCTCCTCTGGGATCGGGACGTTCGTGGCTTCGGCCTTTTGTCATTGCTGCTTTCTTCATGCACTTGTTCTTTCTCCGCCATGTGCTCTCCCACTGGGCCAAAAGAGAAGGGGCGGGGAATATACTAGATAGAAGGCCAGGGAGGGGCGGAGTTTCACACATGTGCAGTGTATATAAAGCGTAACATGCGTGCGTTGTACGTACGATCTGTGAGCAGAGGAAGGAGTAGCAGAAGCGCCGATCGTGATAATGAAGGTACAATTTTAACTTGGTCCTATACTGCTTATAGATTGAGGCCTATATTGGGACATGATTAGGAGAGTTTAGCGTGACATTAGTGTTTTTGTCTTGTATTGTGTCTTGCAGAGAAAATGGATCTATTGAATGATCAGGACTTTATCCCCATATTCATTGATATGTACAGGGAGCTGCCCTGTGTTTGGCAGGTAAACCACCCCTTTTATACCAATCAAAGAAAGAGGAAGGCAGTGCTGGATCAATTGCTGGAATTAGTGAAGCCACAGATCCCCACAGCAACCATCAACTATTTGAAGGCCACAATTGGTGGCATGAGGAGCACTTATAACAGGGAACGCAAGAAGGTCCAGGATTCCAAGAGATCAGGAGCAGCAGCAGATGACATTTATGTCCCCAGGTTGTGGTACTATGACAGACTGCATTTTCTGGCAGACCAGAGGGAAACCAGGCCAGCACTCTCCAGTCTTCCTTCAACACTTCCTTCCACCCCAGCTGAGGCTTCCGACATCCAACCTGGGCCTTAAAGCCAGGAAGATGTGGAGGAGCCCAGCTTGAGCCAGGTATAGCATTGTTCAACATAATTCTTGTCCAAAAATTAATGATGCTAGTATGGATCACTAATTTCTGATGTAACAAAGTGTTTTACATATCAATAGACAGTCGTGGCTACAAATAATTGGGACAAGAATGAAAAATGCTGGGGTCAGAACGATAGTCTTTTCTATTTATTACCATTCAATTTGCAACATGAGCTGAAAATTGTGTGTGATTGATGAACCAAAAACTAAAACTATGTCCCTTTTTCATACACAGGAAAGCCTCAGCCAGAAGAGGACTGTGGAAAGTGGCAGCCAGGAGGTGTCAGGGGTAAGTGGCAGCCAGGAGGTGGCCAGGCCTAGTAGCCTGACCAAATCCCAGGTCCCTTCCCTGCACCTTCAAAAAAAAAGACCCAGGAAGGGGAGGAACCTGGAGAAGGCAGCACTTGGGCTATTTTGGCAGGCTACTGCGGCCCTCAGAACCCCCACCAATCTTCAAGAGGACTATGCCTGCATGGCAGCCTGCAAAATGCAGGAAATGAAGGAGGGCCAATGCCTCTTCTGTGAGGAAGTTATCCTATAAGCCCTAAATAAGGGGTTGAGGGGCGAACTCACAAGCCAAAGCCATGTTTGTGAGTTCAACCATCGTCCTCCTTTTCCTCCTCCGCCTCCTGCCACAACTCCAACACCAGAGCCACAGCCTGGAAGCAAGCCTGGAAGAAAGCTTGGAAGGAAGCGTAGAAGGAAGACAAGAAAGTGATGGCCTGGGTTCAGTCTGGTCTGACAAAAGACGCAGGCTGTTGTAAGACCACAGCCTGGGGACATATATGTCATCTGCTGCTGTTCTTGATCTCTTGGAGTCCTGGACCAGATTGTGCTCACTATTATATGGACTCCTCATGCTACCAATTTTAGCTGTAAAATAGTTGATGTGTGCCCTTGGGTACAAAGGCTTCACCAGCTTCACCAGTTTATCCAGCGTTGCCTTCCTCTTTATTTTGTTATGACCCCTAATAAATGGCTATTTTTTTTAAACAAATACTTGGCTGTGTGTTTTACTTTAAAAAAGGACAGTTTGTGAGTAGGAAGGTACATTTCAAAAATACAATGTCAAATTAACAAGGAACACCAACACCATACAACCTCCTTGAGGTTAAAAAAATACAAGTTAATAATGGCGTTGTGGTAACTTGACACACAAAATGACAAAAAATATTATGGAGATCAGTAGAAAAAAAATATATATAAAAAAAACAGTAGATCTTCATAAAAAACAAAAAATAAAAAAATGGAGATCTTGATAAAAAAAAAAAAGATCACTATAAAAATAAATTCTAAGCATTATTATGGAGATCTGACGAAAAAAATAACAAATATTATTCAGGAGAACACGAGAAATTATAACGAAATCAAGTTTGTCAGAACTCTGTGTGAATATCAGCAGCAAAACAACTTCATTATTCTAGCATTATAAAGAAGAAGAGAATGCGCTGCATTAAAAGATTATTAAATTTGCAGCATGACGAATGTGCTATCTCCATTACAAACGCTAGTTTTACCAGACCGAGCACTTCCGTCTCGTACTTGATTCTGAGCATGCGTGGGATTTGGTGCGTCGGAATTGTCTACACATGCTCGGAATTTCCGACAACGGATTTTGTTGTCGGAAAATTTGAGAACCAGCTCTCAAATTTTTGTTGTCGGAAATTCAGACCAAAAATGTCAGATGGAGTCTACACACGGTCGGAATTTCCGACAACAAGCTCCCATCGAACTTTTGTTGTCGGAAATTCCGATCGTGTGTTCGCAGCATTAGAGGCACCTATCTTCTCTTTTATACTCTGTAGCTCCTGTTGGATTTTGCTTCTAATCCCCTTGTAGGTGCTGCCATTTGTGAATGAACATTTTATGGTTACACAACCTATCACATTGCTATAATCTTTTTATATAGACTATAAACTGAAAGACCTATGAATAAATGGTTGTGGAACAAATCACCTGAGTTTCCATTATTTCTTATGGGGAAATTCACTTTGATATACAAGTGCTTTGGATTACAAGCATGTTTCCGGAACAAATTATGGTCGCAATCCAAGGTTTTACTGTACTATGTCAATATGGATTTAAAAAATAGGTATGTTGCAAGTGACTATGAACCACTGTGCTTTTTAATGTATGTATATACATGTGTAACAATAAAAAATATTTTTACAGACCTACTGTGTTTATTTGCTTTCCAGCTGCATGCTATACTCAAAGTCCCAACCCATCTTTGTTTTTCCTTGTTAACCAGGGATGGAGGCATTTTGACTTACATGTCATAGGCCTTATTTAAAGTCCCAAACCCCTCTTCTCTTCTACATCAACATGCCTGCATCATCATCCTGGTATTGTTTTTTTAGAGCTGACAGCTTTCATGTAAAAGAGATCCTAGCAGCTAACTAGCTGCTGGATTGGTTTTATCAGCTGCTGAATTGCTTTTATGTCCCATTGGAAGACCCGAGCGACCAGCCGATTCTTTCACTGGCAGATCATGGAGGTAAACGGAGACTGGAACATCTCTGATCATCCCTATGATATCGGAAACTGGAAGTGATGAGCATATATCACTTCTGGTACCCTAGATGTAAACAGTGCTATTTGCTATCACAGGGAATATTTACAGTATATTCCCTGTGATAGCAATAAAAGTTTTAAAACAAATAAAGCAACAGTGTAAAAATCAAACAAATGAAAAAAATAAATTAAATGAAACAAATGCATCCCTGTCCCCTTGTGCTTGCATGCAAAGTCGAATGTACACAAGCAGCGATCATCCCACACATGTGAGGTATCACCACGAATGTCAGATTGTGGGCAGCAATTCTAGCACCAGAACTCATCTGTAAATCAAAAGTAGTAATCTGTAAAGGCTTTTAAAGCGTCACCTATAGATAATAAAATTTATGTTGTTTGTCGCCGTTGCACAGGCGTGCACAATTTAATAATTTCAATTGTTTTTATTAAGTTTTAACAAATACAGAAAAGAAGGATGATGCTTCAATGAGGTTATACAGAACATATGGTTGGTCCATCTTAAAGAGACGATAATTAGTAAATTAAGGTTCAGAAATCTTAGACAAAATAACTTAAACATGTATCACAAGGCTAGTCAACATTGTTTTAGACGGGATTAGGGAAGAGCGGGGTGGGGGCAAGGAGGGAAAAGGGGATTAGATAATGATAGAAATCACTAGCTTAAAAAATCATAAGAGCATTGGATACATTTGCAAAATCTACTTTTGCACTGACAGGACCAGTTGGAGGTAAATTTCTTCATTTGCATGTTTTGCCTAGCTATTAGCTTTTCCATCTCACACTGAAAGTTAAGGTCAGAGATTGTGTAAATACTGTAGCGTAGGGGCATCTGTGGTTTTCCATAATCTGGTAACATTTAGCTTAGCAGCTTGTAACAGGTGCATCACTATAGATCTGGTATTTGGAGGGAATTTCTCGGTGCCTTTGTGTAGTAGTTCTAAGGCTGGGTTGGGGGTGGTAATTTGGCCTTTGATAGAGGATAGCATAACAAATATTTATTTTTAGAAGGATGTGAGGGATTTACAGAACCAGAGAGTATAGGCTAGAGAGCCAATGCTGCCTCAGTTTCTCCAACAATTGGGGGAGGAATTAGGATACATTTTTGAATGCTTGTATGGGGTGAAGTACCATTGGTGAAGAGTTTTTTGGTAAGCCTCCAAGTGATTAGAGCAGTGGGAGGCTTTGTAGGTTGTTTTAAATGCACGCTGCCACATAGTAGGTGTACAGGATTTGTTAAGTTCCTTCATCCATTTTTTTAAGGAAGTGACCTGCGTATATGGTTGATGGTTGCTTAGAATCCTATAGAAGGATGTAATACCTCTTTTGGGGTAGGACGGGCATGTTAAGAAGTTGTATATGGGTTCAGGGGTCTCGGTCATTGGTGGAAGTTTAGAGGTGTTATGGAAGTTGGCTATTCTCATGTAAGTGTAAATGTCTTTTGCTGGGAGGTTTTATTCCATGCACAGGGTGTTGAACTGTTTTAGGATCTTGTCTGTCATAAGGTCTGATAGTGCCGTGATGCCATGTGACTGCCAATGGTGCGTTGGTAGATCATGTATCTGGGTGCTCAGGGGTCTTAGAGGGATTGGGAGTTTGTGATTAGGGAGAGAAGATATGTGTGCTGAGGAGAGTTGCTTCCAAGCCTCCAAGGATGTAATGATGGAGGGGAATGGTGCTAGAAAAGGGGTTTAACCTCTTGTGGTTAGAAGGAGGGAGTTAACTAGTCCATTTTGCAGATAGAGGGAGGTTTCTATGATGGACTATATTTTTTCTAGGGTGGGATTCCACCAATAATATATTTGGTCTAGAGCTGTGATATGATAGTAGGTACCAATGTGAGGTAACCCAACACCTCCCATGTAGTGAGGTCTGGTTAAGGTGAAGTTAGCACAGCGGGGTGGCTTTGAATCCCATACAAATGTAGTAATTTGTTTTTGTAGTACTGTAAGGCATGAGTGAGGGATAGGTATAATTAAAGTAAGAAAGAGGTATAAAAGCTTTGGTAAAATTAGCATTTTGAAAGAAGCTATTATACCTAATCTGGAAATGCCAGTAAGGCGGAGGTAATTTAAGAGTTAGTGAAGATGTTGGAGGAAGGCCTTATAGTTTAGGTCACATATTTGGCTATTAGAGGCAGTTATCTGGATGCCTAAATAGGGAATGGACTGGTCTGCCCATACAAACGGGAAGGTTTTCTGCAGCTGGGAGATTAGTAGTTGGGGCATATGGAGTGATAAGATTAGTGATTTGGTAGCATTGAGTTTATAATAGGACAATAAGCTAAATTCATGTAATACCTCCTGAATTGCTGCTAGTGATTGGGACGGGTTGATAATTAGGAGTATATTGTCATCCACAAAGAGGCAAAGTTGTGTTCCCTTTCAGAGCATGTGATACCTAAGATACGTGGATCACGTCTGATTTTAGTGGCAAAAGGCTCCATTATTAGGGCAAAGATGAGTGGAGATAGGGGGCAGTCCTGTCGTGTGCCGTTGGTTATGGTAAAAGGTGTGGACAGGGCCCCTCCTGAGAGCACTCTAGCTGACATGTTAGAATACAGAGAGAGAATTACAGACTGGAACCATCCGGTAATGCCAAACTTAGAGAGGACGTTTTGGAGGAATCCACAATGTACTCTGTCAAACGTATCAAATAACTCCTAGTGCGCTACTTTCATTAAAAATAAACAAATAAACTCAATAAACAAATAAAAATGAATGTATATTGTGCATCCTTGGTGAATAAAATCCTGGAAAGAATCTAACAGTCCTAAACAAACAGTCAATCAGTGCAGATTGCGGTGCGTGAAATCCTTCCTTCAGTGGATGTGAGACATCTCCTTGACCAAAGCAAGAACGGCAGAACGGGCGGTAGAGGGGGGGCGCTTACAGGATAAGATGGACCACTATTACGGGGGTCTTTCGAGCCCACAAATCCCGGATCAGACAAGCTGGAACAGCTGATGTGGTCAGAGGTTAGCAGTCTGTCTCCCATCCTTCACAAGCACTGGAAGTGCAGCGGAACCGTCAATACTTCCATGGGATCCTCGCTATGTAGGAGAGATTAAACACACAGGGGATCCTCCATAGTGCAGTATTGAAGTTTCTTTATTAAAAGATGTATTATGTAGCTGACATCACAGGTTGAGCAGAAAGTTTAAGCAAACGTACAGCACAGCCGTGATAAAGCCGGCCAGCTGATTGTGTGGTGACGTCAGGTCTCGTGTCTCCTGTCCAACGTGGCGTTTCTCCGTAAGAGGTGACACCGGAAGCAAGATTAGTATAAAACATCAATCGGTTCACAGTGTGACCTTAAAGAAATAAAATATACAAAAAAAATTACAAAAAATACTGCTACAAACATGACTGCATATATAAAATGACTACATATGAAGAACTACATATTAAAAACATACTTATAAATATAAAATCCACTATGATATTAACTCTAGTTTACAAGAACCATAATGTGACCATCACTATTCCATCCTCCCCTGTCAGTTAGGCGAGAAGGGGAGCATGCAGAAGGGGGGAGACACTATAAATAGTGTCGGTGGCCCAAATCGGGTAAGAGTTGATAAGAATGTCACAAATGTCAATCTCTATCAAAACATAATCAGAAATAGAAAAAATGTACATAAAAATTAACATAAAAATTAACATAAAAGTCTGGCATAACAATACACCAATCTGACAAAATAATGACAAAAAAAAATATGCCATAAAGGGCAATATTGATTAACTAAAAAAACTGCCACAGGAATATGAAACCTACCCAAGTTTTATCTCAATAATCTGATGGAGAATTACTACTACTTATGATAGAAGGATGCAGAGGTGGTTTAGCTATTATCAATATAACAGTTAATGTCCCATTCGATGTTGAGGCCATGTGGACTATAGCATTGCATGTCGAATATCCAGCGAGTCTTGCGGCGTGAGATATGGCATTTTAAGTTACTACCCCTCCAATGGGGGGTACATTTTTCAATGGCCATAACTTTCAGATGCGAAGTGTCACAATTATGAAACTGGTGAAAATGCCAGGAGACACTGTGCCCAACGAACCCCCTACGGATAAATGTTCATCAATCCGAATTTTGAGAGCATGAGTGGTCCTCCCAATATACTGAAAACCGCACGGGCAAGTAAGAAGGTATATAACCCTTACTGTTCCACAGGTAATAAAATCCTTTATGGAATAAGCCTTTGCTGTCACCGTGGATGAGAAGGTGGAACCTCTGATGGTTTGAGATGTTTTACATACTGCACACTTTCTACAAGGGAAAAAGCCCTTTAGGTTCCCAAGCATCTCAACTTTAGGGGGTGGATCTATAACACTAGGAGCCAGTAGATCTTTAAGGTTCTGGTTCCTTCTGTACAGGACATTAGGTCGATCGGGAAGTGCTGGTCCCAAAATCTTATCACACTTAAGGGTCTGCCAGTGTTTGCGGATGACCTTATTGACCCACCAGTAGTGGGAGGAAAAGGTGGTCAGAAAGGACCATTCCAGATTCTTGTTTCTTCCTCCCTCTGCTGTTTTGGGTTCTAATAATTGTTGTCTATCAAGAACAGCAACTTCTTGTAGATCCTTGTCTAGCGAGGACGGTTGGTATCCTTTTTCAAGAAATCGATTTCTTAGGACATTGGCTTGGGACTGGAAATCTGTTAAGTAGGAACAGTTCCTTCTAATGCGTTGAAACTGTCCCTTGGGTATGGCTTTAAGCCACCTGGGATGGTGCCCACTATCTAATGGGATATACCCATTTTGATCGGTATTTAAAAAAAATGTTTTTGTGAGGAGGGAACTTTGTTCTTTAAATATAACCAGATCCAAAAAGATAACTGAGAAAAAACTATGCTCGTATGTAAATTTAATCCCCCAGTCATTGGTATTTAATTGAATCATAAACGTATGGAGGGATTGTTCATCTCCTTTCCACAAGAAGAAGGCGTCGTCAATGTAGCAATGCCACAAAAGGAGGCGGGGCTCCTTAAGGGAAAAAAGTCTATCGTGTTCCCACAAGGTCAAAAAAAGTCCAGCAAGGCTGGGGGCAAATTTTGCCCCCATAGCCACTCCGGTTTTCTGGAGATAGAAATCCCCCCATAATGGAAATAGTTGTGTTCCATAGCAAAACACAATAATTTCATGACAAAATCTATAGTGGAAGTTTTCAATGAGGATTCCTTTTTGAGAAAAATTCAGCTGCTTGGTATCCCAATTGGTGAGGTATTATAGTGTATAGGGATGCAACGTCCGCCGTTACCAGCAGAACGCTGTCATCCACTGTACACTCAGATAATTCCTTAATCATTTGCATTGAGTCCCTTAAAAAAGCAGGGGTTTTTCTTATAACCGGCTGAAGATAAAAATCGATACATTTCCCTATTCTTAAGGTAAGGGAGTCAATGCCACTTACAATGGGGCGACCAGGGGGTTGTACTGGATTTTTATGAATTTTAGGAATGTAGTAAATGATAGGTGTTCTGGACACTAGGGGTATAAGAAAATCTCGTTATTTTTCATTGATGACTCCCTTTCTAAACCTTTCCTGTACTATACTATTTAGGCCCTTTTTAAATTTATTTAGAGGGTCTTCTTTAAGGATGGTATATGTGTCCCTGTCTGACAGAAGCAACTCCATCTCCCTTAGGTATTCCTGTTTTTTCAGAACAACTACTCCCCCCCTTTATCCGCCGGCCGTATAATAAGTTCCTTTCTTTTACAAAGGGAGGCAATCCCTTCCTCCGCGTCTCTTCTGTGTTCCTTTTTAAAATTAATCTTTTGTAGATCTTTTAGGACCAGATCTTTAAAAACTGATAAACTGGGTGCTATTTTGCCTGGAGGATTAAATAAAGATGCATTCCTAAGTCCTGTTCCCTTAGGGGTTTGACTTCCTGTCTGAGACTGATTCTTTATAATAGGATTGGATAGGAAATAACGCTTAATGTTTAATTTTCTAATATATTTTTGCACATCTAAAAACATCTGGAATTTGTTTAGTGGTTTCCTAGGGGCATATTTTAGGCCCTGGTTTAAGGTTAATTTCTCTGCCCTGGTCAGTTCCTCTCCACTAAGATTAAATACTCCTTCACATGTTACCTCCTCCATTTTTTTGGGGTGGCTTCGTTTCCCTCCTCTGCATCCTCTCCTAGTCTTCCTTTTCTGCTTTGGCCCCTCCCTAAAAAATGATCTACCTTATTTCTCAAAGGGGCAGTTCTAGGGGGACCATCTGATATACGGCCCTGTTGGTTCAATTTCGTCTGTATTTCCCATGTACCCCTGTAATGGACCATAGGTATTTCTTGATGGTATGTCATACCTCCAAGGAGCTGGGGGGGACAGGGGAAAATCTTCCCTATGTCCCTCCTCAGTGTAGTTTCTATGAGTTGGATCGTCATAGTAGCCCCTATAGTCCATCTCAGGTTGTCTACTACGGGGGTATGGTTGGGGACCCCCATATTGTTGGTTGGAAACATATGGATGTCTTGTGTTCCTATTGTTACCCGTATTGGAGCCCTTTCCCGAATTCCTGGGTGGTGGATGTACAGGGGGTGGGTAATGGTTGTGCGATCCAATATTACCCAATCTGCCTGTATTATTGTTTTTCTTACTATAGGATTGGGGCGTAGTATCATCTCCCACCCTTTTGGGTCCCATGTCTCTCCTACCTGGAGTAGACATGCCTTGCAGAGATCTGAAATGTTCATTTGGAGGAGGTGCGGATTTGTTTGTCTCACCTCCCTCCATGTCCACCTCAGATGGCTTGACAAAAAGGTTGCGATAATTTTCCTGCCATTTAAAAACATTGTGGGATTTATAATCCTCCACATCTTGGAGATACTTCTTCCGTTTCTTAACTTTCTGCTCTTCCTCTATCATGATATCATGTAATTCCTTCATATATACCTGATAGAGCCCTTCCTTACTCATAGGAACTGATTTTTCTTTTATGTCCTTAATTTCTTGTTGTAATTTGGCCACTTTGGATCTTTTTTTGGCAACTAGGAATCCTAGGAAGGACAATCCCACATCGTTGAAATAAAGGAACCACTCATTAATTTCTGTGTCCCCTTTGTCTGGGTAAACGTGCCATCTTATAGGGCGTACACACGGTCGGACTTTGTTCGGACATTCCGACAACAAAATCCTTTTTTCCGACGGATGTTGGCTCAAACTTGTTTTGCCTACACACGGTCGCACAAAGTTGTCGGAATTTCCGATTGACAACCACGCGGTCACGTACACCACGTACGAAGAGACTAGAAAAGGCCAGTTCAGAACCAAGCGCGGCACCCTTTGGGCTCCTTTTGCTAATCTCGTGTTAGTAAAAGTTTGGTGAGAGACGATTCGCGCTTTTTCAGACTCGTGGCTTTCAGATCGTTTTCTGCCATTCAGTTTGTGCTTGTGGGTTTGTATCTGCTCTTCAGTGCGTGCAGTCAGTTCGTATCAGAGTTTTCTGTGTGATCTTGCCTGCTCGTTGCTGTTTTTCAGGTCGCTCTTCACAGGCCTTGCTGTTCTTCAGTGCGTTCTGTTACTTCGTTCTGAGCAGCCAACCATTTTCTAGCCATGTTTCGTATGCGTACTCCTCATACAGTTCGTGCTGTGTGGGGGCTTGGTGTTGGGGTCCTGACCTTGACACAAGTCCAGTCCATGAACAGGGTGAGGAGGAGTTCATGGACCAAGAATTGGTTGCTTCAGCGTGACCAGTTCTCTCATATGCCTTTGCTCCGTGAGATCCGTGAGAATAATCCTGATGATTTCAGGAACTTTCTCCGGATGACGGACCCCGTGTTTCACCGTTTGTTGGCTTCGCTGACCCCCTATATCAGCAGGCAGGATACCTGCATGAGGCAAGCCATCACTCCGGAGCAGAGGTTGGTCGCTACCCTGCGGTATTTGGCCACAGGGAGAAGTCTGCAGGACCTCAAGTTCTCGACAGGCATCTCCCCCCAGGCTCTTCTTTGTGTACATTTACTGCTTCTGTTTGTTTGAGATGACCCTGACAGAAATGTGTGGAGTGCAGAAAATGTCGTGATTGTGTAACCTTATACAAAGCACTGTTGGCTGTTATTTACTAAATGCAAAGACACTTTTCACTACAAGTGCACTTGCAACTGCACTGAAACTGCACTTGTAGTGCAAAGAGGATTTGCCCTTAGGAAATAACCCCCATTTTCTCATAAAACAACAATTACATCACCCCAAAAGTATTGTAGTGTTGAGACAATAATCCACACATTCTTGATGAACAATCTTTTTAATACCTGTACAATCACATGTGCATTTACCAAAGGTTTTTCTGACAAACCAACATGTTTGTTGTATACCAATTTTTGTGGTGTCATTATCCAAAATAAAAATGTCCATTTTATAGAAAACAGGCCTGTGTAAAACCAACAAGAAAGGCACAAATCTTGATCTTACAAAGTTCACATTTGGTAGAACTTGAAGGCAATATCAGACATGAGTATTTAGGAACTGTGTTTGATATTGCGTTCAGATGGGGAGAAATCACCCCTGGAAAAGCCAAATTTGGAAGATGCACACAAATTTCACAATGTCAACATGTGCTATCTGCCATCACGGGGGATCAAGGGACGTGTTTTGGGGGAGAAAGCCCTTCCTCACCACTACTTTATTATTGCGGAAGGGGTTGCACCCCCAAAACGCATCCATTGATCTCCCGTGATGGCAGATAGCACATGTTGGCACATTGTGTGCATCCTCCAAATTTGGCTTTGGGAAAAATCACAAAAAAATTTCACACATTGTAGCACACAAAAGAAGAAAGTGATTTGGAGGGGCTTTAAACTCGCCCCAAAACATCAATGATGTTTTTATATTTTGGAATAACATCATTGATGTTTTGCTTGATGTTTTCCAATTGTAAATTACACCCCATGATCTCCCCGATCAGGATCTGGGCACTTTCGGATGTGAAAGGATCTTCATCCACAACCTCACGATCACCTAAAAAGAGAGAAAACCCAAAATAAATTAGGTTTGCCAAAAAATGCCGCCATCCATCTCTTATCTGAGCCTGTGGTTACAGACACTCACCTGTTGTGGTGACTAGTTCCACCACGTCTTCTTCCTCCTGCTCATCTTGTGTTGGGGGGATTTCCCCTTCTTCCAGGGGGGGGGGCTCTGGTCTCCTCGGATGAGGGGTGACCTCCGAGTCTTTTCTCCCCTATGTAAAACAAAAATGGTATAATTAGCACACAGATATTTGATGGCAGAACTAGAAAGATGAAACATTGCTTGGAAGTGGGGTACAATGATCTATTTTAGCAGAGTTCCAAGATGTAGCTTTTTTAGTGTCCTTTGTCAACCTGCAATACTTTACCTGTTTGGTACAAGCTTCACAGATGTAGCCCCCCCTATAGTATACACTGGAGCACCTGTGTGGCCCCCCTAATAAAAATGGTGTTCTGGGGTCCCACACTATAGTGCTCCAGTGTCCAGATGTGAAAACAGCTGCTCAGTGTCCTCTCCTTACACACAATCTAATTTGCATTTCATTCTAGTAACAAAGCCATCTACACAACCCAATTCTTTGAAGACAAGTATAGGGCGTCAAAATGGTGGCCAAATGCATATGGCCTAAACAATGGTATTTTATCGTCCGAAATAAAAATGTGTGATCTGAATGAATAATGTGCCCATGAACATGAAAGTTGCCATTTTAAACTGTACAACAGTTCCTAAAAGCACATGGAGCAGCACGAACGTAATAAACACAAAAAAAAATAGGAACACAGCACAAATACTTACTCTTTTGCAGCACTCTCCGGATCTTTCTGTACTGCTCATGTTCTCGTAATTTCAGGTCCGACCACCGCTTCCTGAGCTGATCTTTCGATCGTCGTACCCCGAATTTCCGGTGAAGACTCCTGACCACTTTCGCCATGATCTTGGCCTTTCGGATGCTGGGGTTGGGGTAAGGCCCATACTTTCCATCATAGTCGGCCTTCTTCAGGATGTCCACCATTTCCAACATCTCCCCAAAGGACATATTTGAGTCCTTTAATCTCCTTCGGGATCGGGACGTTTCAGGCTCCGGCCTTTCCTCCTCCTCCTCCTTGCTGTAATTAGCACGATCCTGCTGTCTATCCGGTGTCTTAATGCGGTGACTTGACGGGACTTCCCTGTGACGTCACGGGGAATGCCACAGGGAAGTCCCGTCATGTCCCGTGCGTCAGAGGGGGGCGGGGTCATCGGGTGGCCCCGCCCCCCCGTTATTTAAGAACCGTCAGACGAGGAGACGCCGTCACATAGCGGGAGCCTCCCACCATGCCAGCATGGCTGCGGAGCGGCCCGGAGAAGAAATGAAGAAGAGAAGAAGGAAGAAAAGAAGAAGAAGAAGAAGATGAAGAAGAAGATGAAGAAGAGAAGAAGATGAAGAGAAGAGCGGGAGCCTCCCCTCATGCCATGGGTGCGGAGCGGCCCGAGGAGAAGAAGATAGAAGACGCCGCGGAGGAGATGCTGGACGAGAACGTCGGAGGAAGAACCAGAAGAGCCAGAAGAACCAGAAGAAGAAGAAGATGAAGGAAGAAAGAAGAAGCATTTAAATAAAGGAATTGTCAAAAACTGTCTCTTGTCATTTTTAACATTTTTGACAGTTTTTTAGTGAAATGGTAGGGGTAAGTACCCCCTTACCATTTCACACAGGGGGGGGGCGGGATCTGGGGGTCCCCTTGTTAAAGGGGGCTTCCAGATTCCGATAAGCCCCCCGCCCGCAGACCCCCACAACCACCGGCCAGGGTTGTGGGGATGAGGCCCTTGTCTTCATCAACATGGGGACAAGGTGTTTTGGGGGGCTACCCCAAAGCACCCTCCCAATGTTGAGGGCATGTGGCCTGGTACGGTTCAGGAGGGGGGGGGGCCGCACTCTCGTCCCCCCCTCTTTTCCTGCGGCCTGCCAGGTTGCGTGCTCGGATAAGGGTCTGGTATGGATTTTTAGGGGGACCCCACGCCGTTTTTTTTTTTTTTTTTTGGCGCGGGGTTCCCCTTAAAATCCATACCAGACCTGAAGGGTCTGGTATGGAATTTAGGGGGAACCCCACGTCAATTTTTTTTTAAAATTTTGGCTGGGGTTCCCCTTAATATCCATACCAGACCTGAAGGGCCTTGTATGGAATTTAGGGGGACTCCCACATCATTTTTTTTTTTTAATTTTGGTTCGGGGTTGCCCTGTGGGGAATTCCCATGCCGTTTTTATCAATGAACTTCTATGTGTATTGTCGGCAATGCAATAGCCGCGGTAGTTTTAAATTAGTTTTCTCCTTCCAAATGTCATTTTGCTGTCAGACTGTTCTAAACACGGGAAACATGCGCCCCTTTACAGGCATACTATAGACACCCCCCAGGTACGAAATTTAAAGGGATATTACACTTTTATTGTTTGACTAAGCATTATTAAAATCACTGCTCCTGAAAAAACGGCCGTTTTTAAAACTTTTTTTTGCATTGATCCATGTCCCCTGGGGCAGGACCCGGGTCCCCAAACACTTTTTATGACAATAACTTGCATATAAGCCTTTAAAATTAGCACTTTTGATTATTCATGTTCGTGTCCCATAGACTTTAACGGTGTTCGCGTGTTCGAACAAATTTTTTTCCTGTTCGCATGTTCTGGTGCGAACCGAACAGGGGGGTGTTCGGCTCATCCCTACTGATTAGTTTTAAGTAAGGGTTAGGCTTATTATCCCAGCTCACTGTTTACACTGAACCGCCCTGTAGGCCCAGCGTGGCCCAGTGATCGGCCACGCTGGCGTCTATAGGAATCAATTCTTAGTGACCCCATACTAGCCTCTATCATAGAGGATGCAATTAAGGAATACTTCAGTCTAAACACTACGATGGATGTCTCCCCTGCTACGGTATGGGCGGCGCATAAGTCTGTGATACGGGGTAAACTAATTCAATTGTCAGCTCAACTTAAAGCAGAACACAGAGCAGACACGATAAAGTTAACAGCAGAATTTCAATCCCTCTCAAAAGCACACAAACTTCATCCCACTCCGGTTTCACTGGCCAACCTAGACAAAGTGAGGGCACTGCTCAATTTGTCCTTAACTACAGCAACCGAAAAGCACCTCAGGTGGACTGGGGCGCGGTTTTACTCTCAAAAAGATAGGATGGGGTCGAAACTGGCGGTCAAACTTAACCCTAAACCTCGCTAACTAGCCTTCCCCAAAATTAAGTTGCAATCGGGAGACCTATCTCAGAACCCTACAAAAATTATGGAGGAGTTTCATCGGTTCTACTCGGATCTCTACCAACCGCACAGCCCCTCATCTGGGGAATCAAAAAACAGTTTCCTTCATTCATTGAATTTACCCGCAGTGTCTACAGAACATAAGGATCTGTTAGATAGCCCGTTCTCACCATTAGAGGTTCTAGACACGATCAAATCTTTGAAATCTGGTTCCTCTCCAGGCCCAGATGGGTTCTCTACCGGATATTATAAAAAATTTGGTGCTACATTGGCACCTCATCTCTCTAAGTTTTTTAACTTTCTCAGGAAAGGTTCCCCTCTGGGCTTTTAGCGAATAGACTAGCGAGTTTTATACCCTCCTATATTAACAGAGATCAGGTGGGATTTATACTCAACCAGATTAGACGGTCCATTGATGTAATCTCCCTCCTTAAATCTCCATGGGATGGGAACCCTCCACAAACAGGTTCCTTACTGTCCATTGACCTACACAAGGCTTTTGACTCCATAGACTGGGGTTACCTGTCTGAGATTCTGAGAAGATGGGGCTTGGGCCCTCACTTGAACCTAATTCACTCCATGTACTCCAAACCTACTGCTCAGGTGAGATTAATGGGTAGATACTCAGATTCATTTCCAATTGGTAAGGGGACCAGACAGGGGTGTCCCCTTTCCCCACTCCTCTTTGCCATAGCCATTGAAACCCTAGCTATCACGATTAGATCTAACCCAGATATTAAAGGGGTTACCTGCGGAGACAGGAACACAAATGCGCCCTGTACGCGGATGACCTCTTACTCTACATAACTTCTCCGCTAATTTCTATTCCAGTCATACTTAGAGTGCTAAAGTTATTCAGTAGAGTGTCGGGTCTGAAGGTCAATATGTTCAAATCCACGGCCCTAAATGTCTCCTTACCACCCGAATTACTTTCACAGCTCTCAAATAACTTCACATTCTCCTGGGCTCATAAGGCTATCCCCTATTTAGGGGTATACTTGACCCCGGATGTTAAAGATCTATTTAAAGCCAACTATCCCCCATTGATCACAAAGTGTAAGGGGGATCTTCAACATTGGTCAAGATGTGGTCTGTCCTGGCTGGAAAGGGTGCATGCCGTAAAGATGACTCTCCTACCTCGCCTCCTATATTTATTCCGTTCACTGCCAATCCCCCTCCCGAAGAGCTTCTTAGAGAAATTCCAATCTGAGATAATCCGCTTTGTTTGGGGAAACAAGGGGTATAGATGTCCATCCAAAATACTTATACGCCTGAAATCACAAGGTGGCCTGGGTTTACTGGACCTCTGGGGATACTATCAGGCTGCACAGTTATCCCAAATCTCGATAATTTTTTCTAAAGGCCCGAAACCAGAATGGCTCTCTATGGAAAGGTGGGCAACACCCCTCAACACTGATTTCCTTTTATGGTGTGACCCCAAACAAAGACTGGCTATAATGGCTCCTACCCTTTCACACTCTATCTCCTTAAGCACTAAGTTTTTCAAACACTCCTCTCTCATATCCCCTCTAAAACCATTATCACACATTTTCCATAACCCTAAATTCCCCCCAGGATTAAATATCCAGGCCTTTCGATGGTGGATAGATAAAGGTCTCTACCGGATAGGCCACTTCTTTTCCCAAATTGGCCCCCTTACATTATCCCACTGTATACACAAGCTTGACATGCCCAAATCGGAACATTTTAGATACACACAAATCTCTCACTTCCTAAATGCCATTTGGATCACTAGACCAGAACCTCCCTCATTTACCCCCTATGAGTATTGGGTCTCCAACTTTTCAGAACAGAAGGGAGGCATCTCTCTAATATACAACGCATTACAGACGAAACTGAACAAGCCGAGCTACACGAAGGCCTGGGAGGAAGACACGGGTGGATGGTGGCCACCAACAGACTGGTTCAGGTACTGGACTCGTTCCTTCAGGGGTATTTGCAACATCCCCCTTATCGAGGCTAATATAAAGGTTATCTCCAGATGGTACTATGTTCCCTCTAAATTAGCCTTGATCTATCCTGGGACCTCTCCATTGTCCTTTAGGGGTTGCAGGCTAGTGGGGTCTATGATACATATTTGGTGGACCTGTCCCCGCATTAGAACTTTTTGGTGGAAAATCTTCCAAATAATAAGCAAATTAGTAAAGGCACCAGTTGGACCCTGTCCTTACATAGCCTTATTCAATCACACCATCCCCGATTTAGCTAAACATCTACAGGACCTCTCTTTCTTTGTACTGTTAGGAGCAAAAATCACTATAGCTAAGGCCTGGAAGAAAACCACGGCGGCTCTTCAGCCTTGTAAATGGAAGGTGTCTTAGATAATGGCCCAGGAACAAATAGTAGCTAAGCTGAATGACAACATGGAAAAATTCCATGCAATATGGGAACCTTGAGCCACGTTCTGTAATATAGCTCTAATACCGGGGACGGGACCTGCTGCTGGACCTGCCCATGTTCTAAGCTGATCAACTCTCTACTCTTCTTTTTCTCTGTCATCCCCTATCCCACGTTCTTTCTTTCCTCTCTCTGGTTATTCTTAGCCTCTCGGGCTCTTTTTGGAGTACTTAGATCTCTCAACCCCATTGGTTGGGGAAATCTTGGATAAGGCTGGAGGGGACGTCGGGGGGATACCACCACCGCTAGTTAATTTTAATTTTTCTCTTACATATAGACCTGGAGGAAGAGGGCACCACCATTTTGCCCTCTCTCTTGGACCTTTCATTACTGGAGACAGCGAGGGATGCTGGGAGGACCCTTATCACACCTACAGGAAGATCCCATAGGGGTAGTGTGTGTGGGTACCGGCTGGTCCTGGCGAGCTCTCCTCAAAAACAAAAATACACTTATACATGGTATCCTTCTCGGGCGGTGTGGGATCCCCTCTGACTACCCCGACATGAATACTAGGTCCGGATATATGATTCCTAGGATTATTTTCCGGTAACTTTCTAACATTTTCCTCAGTAATTATTTTGGTTTATTATTACCCTTATATAGCCTTTATGTGTCCTTCTCTTTACCTGAATGTCAGCCTTATCCTTTTTGATCTGATCGACTGTAAAGTTTTAGCTAGCAATCGCATGTAGCTGTATCAGGAATTTATTGTATTCTGAATTACGCAATGGTATGTTTTTATGTGAAATATTTCAATAAAAATCTTTAAACCTAAAAAAAAAAAAAAATTACATTTACGTGTACCTTAATAAAAGTGCTGCAACCAGAAAAAAAAACTTGAATATCTAGTTCCAGTAAATGTATCAAATAACTTCTAGTGTGCTACTTTCATTAAAAATAAACAAATAAACTCAATAAACAAATAAAAGTGAATGTATATTGTGCATCCTTGGTGATTAAAATCCTGGAAAGAATCAAACAGTCCTAAACAAACAGTCAATCAGTGCAGTTTGCTGTGCGTGAAATCATTCCTTCAGTGGATGTGAAACATCTCCTTGACCAAAGCAAGAACGGCAGAACGGGGGGGAGAGGGGGGGCGCTTACCGGATAAGATGGACCCCTATTACGGGGGTCTTACGAGCCCACAAATCCCGGATCAGACAAGCTGGAACAGCTGATATGGTCAGAGGTTAGCAGTCCGTCTCCTGTCCTTCACAAACACTGGAAGTGTAGCAGAACCGTCAATACTTCCGTGGGATCCTCGCTATGTAGGAGAGATTAAACACACAGGGGATCCCCCATAGTGTAGTATTGAAGTTTCTTTATTAAAAGATGTATTATGTAGCTGACATCACAGGGTGAGCAGAAAGTTTAAGCAAATGAACAGCACAGCCGCGATGAAGCCGGCCAGCTGATTGTGTGGTGACGTCAGGTCTCGTGTCTCCTGTCCAACGTGACGTTTCTCCGTAAGAGGCTTCTGCTGGAAAAGGAGGCTGGGGCCGGACGTCACACACCACACTTTATACGTATCTCAGCAGGAAGGTGACACCGGAAGCAAGATTGGTATAAAACATCAATCAGTTCACAGTGTGATCTTAAAGAAATAAAATATACAAAAAAATTTACAAAAAATACTGCTACAAACATGACTGCATATATAAAATGACTACATATGAAGAACTACATATTAAAAACATACTTATAATTATAAAATCCACTATGATATTAATTAACTCTAGTTTACAAGAACCATAATGTGACCATCACTATTCCATCCTCCTCTGTCAGTTAAAGGCGAGAAGGGGAGCATGCAGAATGGGGGAGACACTATAAATAGTGTCGGTGGCCCAAATCGGGTAAGAGTTGATAAGAATGTCACAAATGTCAATCTCTATCAAAACATTTTTGGAAATATAAAAATTTGACATAACCATTTTCTGGTTGCAGCACTTTTATTAAGATACACGTAAATGTAATTTTTATTAAGGTACACGCAAATGTAATATTCACATACCACTATTGGTTTGTGGGGATAGCGCAGATTGTTTTTTGGATTGAATACATTTATTAGAATATACCTATCTCGCAGCTTACAGCAATTCACCCCAATATAATGTTTGAACACCCTTTTTTTCCTTTCAACACATAGCATTTAGAAGTATATTTCACAGCAAAAATATTTTCACTTATTTTTCCTATTTCTTCACATTAGTCCTAATAGTATAATTGATGTCCAATCATGGATATTTTTGATTTTTGTAAGAATAGGAAAATTAAAACTGAAGAGGTGTTTGACCAAGCCCAATTAGCCACAGAAGGGATAAGGGGCACCTTTATGAGACTTAAAAATGTTTTAATATCAGAATTGCATGCCACCTGGGACATTGTCTTCTTGGAGAGATATCTCAAAGAAAAGATGATCCCAAGGAGTCTAAGATGGCACGTTTACCCAGACAAAGGGGACATAGAAATTAATGAGTGGTTCCTTTATTTCAACGATGTGGGATTGTCCTTCCTGGGATTCCTAGTTGCCAAAAAAAGATCCAAAGTGGCCAAATTACAACAAGAAATTAAGGACATAAAAGAAAAAATAGTTCCTATGAGTAAGGAAGGGCTCTATCAGGTATATATGAAGGAATTACATGATATCATGATAGAGGAAGAGGAAGAGCAGAAAGTTAAGAAATGGAAGAAGTATCTCCGAGATGTGGAGGATTATAAATCCCACAATGTTTTTAAATGGCAGGAAAATTATTGCGACCTTTTTGTCAAGCCATCTGAGGTGGACATGGAGAGAGGTAAGACAAACATATCCGCACCTCCTCCAAATGAACATTTCAGATCTCTGCAAGGCATGTCTACTCAAGGTAGGAGAGACATGGGACCCAAAAGGGTGGGAGATGATACTACGCCCCAATACTATAGTAAGAAAAACAATAATACAGGCAGATCGGGTAATAATGGATTGCACAACCATTACCCACCCCCTGTACATCCACCACCCAGGAATTCGGGAAAGGGCTCCAATACGGGTAACAATAGGAACAAAAGACATCCATATGTTTCCAACCAATAATATGGGGGTCCCCAACCATACCCCCGTAGTAGACAACCTGAGATGGACTATAGAGGCTACTATGTTGATCCAACTCATAGAAACTACACTGAGGAGGGACATAGGGAAGATTTTCCCCTGTCCCCCCCAGCTCCTTGGAGGTATGACATACCATCAAGAAATACCTATGGTCCATTACAGGGGTACATGGGAAATACAGACGAAATGGAATACTAAGGCACAACTACAAGACCCATGGGGAACCAACAGGGCCGTATATCAGATGGTCCCCCTAGAACTGCCCCTTTGAGAAATAAGGTGGATAATTTTTTAGGGAGGGGCCAAAGCAGAAAAGGAAGACTAAGAGAGGAAGCAGAGGAGGGAAACGAAGCCACCCAAAAAAATGGAGGAGGTAACATGCGAAGGAGTATTTAATCTTAGTGAAGAGGAACTGACCAGGGCAGAGAAATTAACCTTAAACCAGGGCCTAAAATATGCCCCTAGGAAACCACTAAACAAATTCCAGATGTTTTTAGATGTGCAAAAATATATTAGAAAATTAAACATTAAGCGTTATTTCCTATCCAATCCTATTATAAAGAATCAGTCTCAGACAGGAAGTCAAACCCCTAAGGGAACAGGACTTAGGAATGCGTCTTTATTTAATCCTCCAGGCAAAATAGCACCCAGTTTATCAGTTTTTAAAGATCTGGTCCTAAAAGATCTACAAAAGATTAATTTAAAAAAGTAACACAGAAGAGACGCAAAGGAAGGGATTGCCTCCCTTTGTAAAAGAAAGGAACTTATTATACGGCCGGCGGATAAAGGGGGGGAATAGTTGGGGGGAGTAGTTGTTCTGAAAAAACAGGAATACCTAAGGGAGATTGAGTTGCTTCTGTCAGACAGAAAAAAGAACAAAGTAAAAAGAAAAAAGTCTGACAGGGAGTAGTACAATAGAAAGGGTGTGCCACATCCCAAAAATCTTAAGAAAGACCAAAACGTTTCCCTTGGGTGGGATTTTAAAGGCACTACCATATATGATAATGTAGGTATAAAATAATTTTATTACAAAAATAGACAGAAAAAGATAATACAATTCAAGTACAAAAACTATATATACAAAATGGATACATCAAACACAAATTGCATGTGATAGGTAGATACAATAGCATTGAAATGGAAGACAAGTCTATGCTCAAAATGTAATAAGTCTCACTGAACCGACGCGTTTCAGAGAGTCCTTCATCGGGGTTCATCAAGTGAGAATTATCATCTACAGAGTTACAGAAAATCAAAAAGAATAATTAGCGTCACACACAACTAAGATAACAATCCCCCCATACCAGTGAAGGTCTGTGTGAAAGCCATACTTACTTCCAAAAATACACATGCGATAAAAGTTTCCATGGCATAGAATCAGCTTCACATAGGTCTCCCAGGCCGTGTGCACCAAAAATCACCTTAAGGATTAATCCTCCAAACAGTATTGCAAAAGGCTGGTATGTCAGAAAAGATTCCCAATGTATGCTGTAATGTGCCACACCGAAGGTGTAGTGCTTGTGCGCAGGCTGGGGTCCAAACGTATCCGGACCTAAGACCAGAAACACAACCCTATGAACATATTCTATTAAGAGGTAGAAGTGAACAAAAAGCCACTCATGGGATTGATGTCACATCAGATCCCCAAGTTATGTAAAAAAATATATATATATAACGACATATATATGGTGGCCATTAGCAGGAAACATACCTATAACTTACATCCAAACGAAGAACCTTCAGTCTATCATGTGAAGGAAAAGGGAGAGGAAAGGAAAGAGGCTGAGAATCTGGGCGGGCAGCAAGTCAATGGCAAGTTCTAAGGAAACCTATTGCAAGGATAATAAAAACAATACTAAGATGTATTTCAGTGGTATAAGAGTAATAGAAAAACCCAAATACCAATCTCAAATGAAAATAAACGTAAAAAACAGAAACAGGTATCCTGAGTTTGTAAAGGGCATTACCTGCTTGTGCAGCCCAGAGACACAGCAACAGTCTACCGTCCTCCTCCGATCACAAGATCAGAGTGAGTGAACTCAGTATATATGTCCACCTAATTACACTGACAGCTGATTGCAATGCATATCAGCTGAAGGGAATGTCCAGCCTGACGTTTTCTTAGCCCACCCCTCAGCCACTGGTTGATTGTGAACCTGGGAAAGGGTGTGTGTCCCTCCGGTCCAATCAGAGGGCCCCCTGAGTGTGGGCCGCGCCACGCCTCCCCACAGGCGCCGGCCCAGAGAACACACTGCACATGCGTGCCAGCCAAGCTGGAACGCACTGCAGTGGTGAACATCATGGTGCCGCGCCTCGGAGCTGCGCACCGCCGTCCACTCCCACCGGCACGGCAACCCTGCCTAAGGGACAGCCAGAAGGCTGTTCCAGGCAAGGGAATGAAGGACACAAAGACAACTCCCTCCAGCGTGTCCCTGAAGGGACACCCTTGCCGTGCCGGGTCTGCACACAAAGGAGAACAGAAACAGTGTGAAACACACCAGACAGATATGCAATTCCTATAGTGAGGGAGAGAAAAAGTATCTATAAGGGATAATAGTAATAATATGTGTATATACACGAAATTCCTGCATGAATTAATTTTGATGGCTCCCATTTCCTCCAGGTACAGGGGGTGGCGATGGGGACTTGTTGTGCCCCATCCTACGCGAACCTGTACCTGGGGGAATGGGAAACCACATTCCTCAGTAGTGAAGACTCATTGATGTATACAAACCACTTTCTGGTGTGGTTCAGATACATCAACGACATCTTCACTATCTGGGATGGTACATTCATGCTTAGAGTGCATGAACAATAATCGCTTCAATCTCACTTTCACTATGTTTTCAAGTCTTAGTGAGGTTGCCTTTTTGGATGTTATGGTCTGCAGAGATCGGGATGGTGGACTCAGCAGTGGCCTCTATCGTAAGGCCACTGCTGGGAACACCATCCTACATGCCTCCAGCTTTCACTCTCCAAGCCTCATTAGGTCTATACCATACAGCCAGTACCTTAGGGTACGTAGGAACTGTACTGATGAGACGACTTTTAAAATCGAAGCAGACAGCTTGCGTGCAAGACTCCTTGAGAGAGGATATTCACACAACTCTCTCAAAAAGGCGTATAGGCGAGCCACCATGCATACCAGACATGCTCTTATTTATTCGCAGAAACATCAGAATCAGGAAAATCCTTTACGTATCATCACCAAATACTGTAATCAACATGTAGAGGTAAAAAGAATTGTGTCCAAATTTTGACACATTCTGACCATGGATCCAAATCTGAACAGACTCCTTCCCAAGAGTCCACTTTTTACTTTTAGGAGGGCCACTTCATTGTCCTCCAGGTTGGTGAGGAGTGAATTTAGGGATGAGAACTTTACCCAGCATTGTAAATACAAGGGCACATTTATGTGTGGGGCATGCGGATACTGTAAATTTATGTATACCACGAAAAATCCAACTTTACCCGATGGCAGTACTTTCCGGCCCAAACATTTTGCTAACTGTAAGACCAAGGGGGTCGTGTACATGCTCCGGTGTGATTGCGGATGCTTCTATGTCGGGAAGACCAAATTGGAATTCTGGCATAGAGCATATCGCCACATCAGGAGCATGCAGACATGTGACCCCAATTTACCACTGGGGAGACATACTGCCCTTGTCCACCAGGGGTTGTTTCCAAAAATCACATTTTTGATTTTGGATCGTGTACACCCCAGTTCGAGGGGGGAGATTGGAATAAGGATCTCCTCCAGCTTGAACTGAGGAGGATTTACAATCTGAGGGTGACCAGGACCCTGGACTCAATGATACAACCTGCTTCAAACCATTTTTGGAGGGCTTTGACTCCAGGGGCATGGAGAAGTAGGTATACCTCTCAGCGGTTGCCCAGTTAGCAACCTATGTTGCCCTATTATTGATGTAGGAGGTCCATCATCACCCTGGTTTTTATTCTTCTTCCCTGTTTCTCTCTACCCCTGGAACAGCCTTTGTTGTTTTCACATATGCTCTATGTGAGACAACAATATAAAGCTGTTTTGATGCTCTAGGGGTCCACCCGCACAAAATATCCCCTCTGTTTTTATCGGGGAGGGGGGCAGTGATGGGGTTTGGACCAGTTTGAATTTAGGTTTGAGTATGCATTGTTGGGGTTTGATTTGTAGCTGTCCCATTTTGTTTCCTTTTCTCCGTGTAATGGCCTCACGGCCGTCTCCGAGGCAGTGGTTACACCGTGGCCAAAGTTTTTTATAATCTGGCTGTATATGTTTTATTTCATGCAGGAATTTCGTGTATATACACATATTATTACTATTATCCCTTATAGACACTTTTTCTCTCCCTCACTATAGGAATTGCATATCTGTCTGGTGTGTTTCACACTGTTTCTGTTCTCCTATGTGCGCAGACCTGGCAGGGCTAGGGTGTCCCTTCAGGGACATGCTGGAGGGAGTTGTCTTTGTGACGCTCCTTCATTCCCTTGCCTGGAACAGTCTTCTGGCTGTCCCTTAGGCAGGGTTGCCGTGCCGGTGGGAGTGGACGGCGGCGCACAGGCCCGAGGCGCGGCGCCGTGACGTTCACCGCTGCGGTGCGTTCCAGCTTGGCTGGCGCGCATGCGCGTGCATTCTCAGGGCTGGCGCCTGTGGGGAGGCGTGGTGCGGTCCACACTCAGGGGGCCCTCTGATTGGACCGGAGGGACACACACCCTTTTTCAGGTTCACAATCAGCCAGTGGCTGAGGGGTGGGCTGAGAAAACGTCAGGCTGGACATTCCCTTCAGCTGATATGCATTGCAATCAGCTGTCAGTGTAATTAGGTGGACATATATACTGAGTTCACTCACTCTGATCTTGTGATCGGAGGAGGACGGTAGACTGTTGCTGTGTCTCTGGGCTGCACAAGCAGGTAATGCCCTTTACAAACTCAGGATACCTGTTTCTGTTTTTTACGTTTATTTTCATTTGAGATTGGTATTTGGGTTTTTCTATTACTCTTATACCACTGAAATACATCTTAGTATTATTTTTATTATCCTTGCAATAGGTTTCCTTAGAACTTGCCATTGACTTGCTGCCAGCCCGGACTCTCAGCCTCTTTCCTTTCCTCTCCCTTTTCCTTCACATGATAGATTGAAGGTTCTTCATTTGGATTTAAGTTATAGGTATGTTTCCTGCTAATGGCCCCCATATATATGTAGTTATATATATATTTTTTTACATAACTTGGGGATCTGATGTGACATCGATCCCATGAGTGGCTTTTTGTTCACTTCTACCTTTTAATAGAATATGTTCATAGGGTTGTGTTTCTGGTCTTAGGTCCGGATACGTTTGGACCCCAGCCTGCGCACAAGCGCTACACCTTCGGTGTGGCATGTTACAGCATACATTGGGAATCTTTTCTGACATACCAGCCTTTTGCAATACTGTTTGGAGGATTAATCCTTAAGGTGATTTTTGGTGCACACGGCCTGGGAGACCTATGTGAAGCTGATTTTATGCCATGGAAACTTTTATAGCATGTGTATTTTTGGAAGTAAGTATGGCTTTCGCACAGACCTTCAGTGGGTGTGGGGGGATTGTTATCTTAGTTGTGTGTGACGCTAATTATTCTTTTTGATTTTATGTAACTGTGTAGATGATAATTCTCACTTGACGAACCCCGATGAAGGACTCTCCGAAATGCGTTGGTTCAGTGAGACTTATTACATTTTGAGCATAGACTTGTCTTCCATTTCAATGCTATTGTATCTACCTATCACATGCAATTTGTGTTTGATGTATCCATTTTGTATATATAGTTTTTGTACTTGAATTGTATTATCTTTTTCTGTCTATTTTTGTAATAAAATTATTTTATACCTACATTATCATATATGGTAGTGCCTTTAAAATCCCGCCCAAGGGGAACGTTTTGGTCTTTCTTCTGTCAGACAGGGACACATATACCATCCTTAAAAAAGACCCTCTAAAAAAATTTAAAAAGGGCCTAAATAGTATACTACAGGAAGGGTTTAGTAAGGGAGTCATCAATGAAAAAGAACGCGATTTTCTTATACCCCTGGTGTCCAGAACACCTATCATTTACTACATTCCTAAAATTCATAAAAATCCAGTACAACCCCCTGGTCGCCCCATTGTAAGTGGCATTGACTCCCTTACCTCAAGAATAGGGAAATTTATTGATTTTTATCTTCAGCCGGTTGTAAGAAAAAATCCCTGCTTTTTTAAGGGACTCAATGCAAATGATTAAGGAATTATCTGAGTGTACAGTGGATGACAGCGTTCTGCTGGTAATGGCGGACGTTGCATCCCTATACACTATAATACCTCACCAATTGGTATACCAAGCAGCTGAATTTTTTCTCAAAAAGGAATCCTCATTGAAAACTTCCACTATAGATTTTGTCATGAAATTATTGTGTTTTGCTATGGAACACAACTATTTCCATTATGGGGGGATTTCTATCTCCAGAAAACCGGAGTGGCTATGGGGGCAAAATTTGCCCCCAGCCTTGCTGGACTTTTTTTGACCTTGTGGGAACACGATAGACTTTTTTCCCTTAAGGAGCCCCGCCTCCTTTTGTGGCGTTGCTACATTGACGACGCCTTCTTCTTGTGGAAAGGAGTTGAACAATCCCTCCATACGTTTATGATTCAATTAAATACCAATGACTGGGGGATTAAATTTACATACAAGCATAGTTTTTCCTCAGTTAACTTTTTGGATCTGGTTATATTTAAAGAACAAAGTTCCCTCCTCACAAAAACATTTTTTAAAAATACCGATCGAAATGGGTATACCCCATTAGATAGTGGGCACCATCCCAGGTGGCTTAAAGCCATACCCAAGGGACAGTTTCAACTCATTAGAAGGAACTGTTCCTACTTAACAGATTTCCAGTCCCAAGCCAATGTCCTAAGAAATCGTTTTCTTGAAAAAGGATACCAGCCGTCCTCGCTAGACAAGGATCTACAAGAAGTTGCTCTTCTTGATAGACAACAATTATTAGAACCCAAAACAGCAGAGGGAGGAAGAAACAAGAATCTGGAATGGTCCTTTCTGACCACCTTTTCCTCCCACTACTGGTGGGTCAATAAGGTCATCCGCAAACTCTGGCAGACCCTTAAGTGTGATAAGATTTTGGGACCAACACTTCCCGATCGACCTAATGTCCTGTGCAGAAGGAACCAGAACCTTAAAGATCTACTGGCTCCTAGTGTTATAGATCCACCCCCTAAAGTTGAGATGTTTGGGAACCTAAAGGGCTTTTTCTCTTGTAGAAAGTGTGCAGTATGTAAAACATCTCAAACCATCAGAGGTTCCACCTTCTCATCCACGGTGACAGCAAAGGCTTATTCCATAAAGGATTTTATTACCTGTGGAACAGTAGGGGTTATATAACTTCTTACTTGCCCGTGCAGTTTTCAGTATATTGGGAGGACCACCCGTGCTCTCAAAATTCGAATTGATGAACACTAATCCAATATACGTAGGGGGTTCGTTGGGCACAGTGTCTCCTGCCATTTTTGCCAGTTTCATAATCGTGACACTTCGCAGCTGAAAATTATGGCCATTGAAAAATGTACCCCCCATTGGAGGGGCGAGACTCGCTGAATATTCAACATGCAATGCTATAGTCCGCATAGCCTCAACATCGAATGGGACATTAACTGTTATATTGATAATAGCTAAACCACCTCTGAATCCTTGTATCATAAGTACAGTAGTAGTAATTCTCTGTCAGATTATTGAGATAAAACTTGGGTAGGTTTCATATTCCTGTTTTTTAGTTATTCAATATTGCCCTTTATGGCATATTATTATTTTGTCATTATTTTTTCAGATTGGCGTATTGTTATGCCAGACTTTTATGTTAATTTTTATGTTAATTTTTTTGTTAATTTTTAATATTTCCGATTATGTTTTGATAGAGATTGACATTTGTGACATTCTTATCAACTCTTACCCGATTTGGGCCACCGACACTATTTATAGTGTCTCCTCCCTTCTGCATGCTCCCCTTCTCGCCTTTAACTGACAGGGGAGGATGGAATAGTGATGGTCACATTACGGTTCTTGTAAACTAGAGTTAATTAATATCATAGTGGATTTTATAATTACAAGTATGTTTTTAATATGTAGTTCTTCATATGTAGTCATTTTATATATGCAGTCATGTTTGTAGCAGTATTTTTTGTACTTTTTTTGTATATTTTATTTCTTTAAGGTCACACTGTGAACTGATTGATGTTTTATACCAATCTTGCTTCCAGTGTCACCTTCCTGCCGAGATACGTATAAAGTGTGGTGGGTGACGTCCAGCCCCAGCCTCCTTTCCCAGCAGAAGCCTCTTACGGAGAAACGCCGCGTTGGACAGGAGACACGAGACCTGACGTCACCACACAATCAGCTGGCCGGCTTCATCATGGCTGTGCTGTTCGTTTGCTTAAACTTTTTGCTCAACCTGTGATGTCAGCCACGTAATACATCTTTTAATAAAGAAACTTCAATACTACACTATGGAGGATCCCCTGTGTGTTTAATCTCTCCTACACGGAAGTATTAAGGGTTCCGCTGCACTTCCAGTGTTTGTGAAGGACGGGAGATGGACTGCTAACCTCCGACCACATCAGCTGTTCCAGCTTGTCTGATCCGGGATTTGTGGGCTCGTAAGACCCCCTTATTAGTGGTCCATCTTATCCGGTAAGCGCCCCCCCTCCCCCCCGTTCTGCCGTTCTTGCTTTGGTCAAGGAGATGTTTCACATCCACTGAAGGAAGGATTTCACGCACAGCAATCTGCACTGATTGACTGTTTGTTTAGGACTGTTTGATTCTTTCCAGGATTTTAATCACCAAGGATGCACAATATACATTCACTTTTATTTGTTTATTGAGTTTATTTGTTTATTTTTAATGAAAGTTGCACACTAGAAGTTATTTGATACATTTACTGGAACTAGATATTTGAGTTTTTTTTCTGGTTGCAGCACTTTTATTAAGGTACACGTAAATGTAATTTTTATTAAGGTACAAGCAAATGTAATTTTCACATACTACTATTAGTTTGCGGGGATAGCGCAGATTGTTTTTTGGATTGAATACTCTATCAAATGCCTTCTCTGCGAGAGCAGCAGGGAAGGCATTTTTTTATTTTATTTTAGTTGTCATACATATAGAGAAATAAACAATTTCATTAATCCATCAATCGTTTATACTAATGAATGGTTGGGCTATAAACAGGAAATAAAAGAGACGGAACTCCCAATCCCTAAATGTGAGACAGAAAATAAAGAGAGAGATGATATTCTCTCTGATATGGTTGGATTTTAGAGGGAGATAGTGTATCTGTTAATGGTAAGCCAGTACCACACGGGTTAATAAAAAGTATAAATTTTATTAATAATTGATAAAAATATATATATGCATTACAAACATAACATACAGGAACATCAACATGACCATAAATTAGTTTGTTCAAAAATCATTTGTGATTAGTCAGCCGACATGTTTCGCAAAGAATTTCGCTTCATCAGGGCATAAATGACATCACTGATTTATTCTACTAATACAGGTCTAAAAGACAAAGCATCCACCACCATTGCCAGACGTCACCTAGTACACCAACTGGAGCATAGTACCCATGGGGGCCAGATCCCAGAGGATAACGCCAACAGGGGAACTGGAGCGCGCAAATTGAGGCAAGAGTCTATAGAGGGAGTGTCAAGAAATTCCACTCCTAGCAAGGAGAGCCAGTGCCTGCCAGCCCTGTCATTTCCCACTTCCTTATATATGGAGGGACATAATTCTCTTGGGGGACAACCAGCAATGCATACATTTGCAAGATTAAATGAGAGCAAGGCCCTGTCCCCTCACATAGTTGTTCTAAGGGTGTCAATGTTCGTTGAAATCTGTCTGGAGGTGAGAGAGTGTTAAGGATATGTCTCAACTGGGCTGCACTCCAGAAATCAAGACAGAAACGGTCGTTGGATGAGGTAAGTTCAGGTAATGAGGGCCATGTCCCAGTCGCTATTTGTACAAAATGCGAGGCCTGAAAACACTGTGAGTCTAAAAGTTTCCTGAAGGGTTCCTCCTGTAGTCCCAGAGGGAAACAAGGATTCCCTACAATAGGGTACAGGAGGGAGTTGACAGATGATAATAAAGTGGTGGAGCATATTCGGGAGCATATACGCAGGGTAGGGCCCAAGGTTGGGTGCTTTTTGGGAGCTGAACTCAGGTCTCCAAAGCACCAAACCGCACGATGCAATGGGACCTCACACTGTGATTGCTTGATTTTTGGCCATATTTTAAAGCTTGCATGCCTACACCAGTCTACTAGTCACGCCATATGAGCCGCCTGATAATATTTCTGCATATCGGGTACCGCTACCTCCCATATTGTTTAGGCATTGTCATTAAACGGCGTTGAATTCTGGGCCCTTTATGGGCCAAAATGAATTCAGTTATCATCTTATTAGTCTGTTTCTGGGGGTGTATGAATGGGTAGAGTTTGAAAAAGATAGGAAAATTTAGGCAATACTGACATTTTTATTATGTTACATCTACCGAACCAAGAGAAAAGGCCCTGATGCCATTTAGAGAGTAAGACTTTCACTCTACTCAATAGAGGTGGGAAATTCAACTCAAAGGTTTGGTCCAATTTAGGTGGAATCAACGTGCCCAGGTATTTGATGCTGGTATAGGTCCATCTAAACTTAAAATTCAATTTTAAAGCGTTAATTTTAATCGTAGTCATAGATACACCCATTGCCTCTGACTTGGACATATTAATTTTTAAATTGGACAGTGCACCATATTGGTCCAATTCTCTTAGTAGGTTCGGCATAGATATAACAGGATTAGTAAGGCATTTTTGTGCTGGTGGTGTGAGATCAATGACTCTTCTAGTGGCAGCCGATGCCTGCCTCCCTGGTATAAAACCAACCTGGTCTGGGTGCACTAGAGAGGAGAGGAAAGCTTGTAATCTGCGGGCAATCACCTTGGCTAGTAATTTAATGTCCTTATTCAATAAGGATATTGCCCTTTAGTTGGCTGTAGATAGGGGGGGCTTCCATGGTTTAGGAATAGTAGTAATCACTGAGTGCAGTAAGTCAATTGGCAAGGAACCAGAGAATGCAGCATGACCGTAGAGGCTAGTCAAATAAATAATAAGTATATAAGCAAAGTGCTTGTAAAATTTGTTTGTAAGGACATCTTCACCTGGAGATTTGTGAGAGGGCAAGTATTTAATAACTTGGAGGATTTCCTTTTCTGGAAAATGGAGAGAGCAAATCTCTTTGAGAGGAATTCAGAGAAGGCAGCTCAATGGAGTCTAGAAATTCTTTGATAGTCTTTTCTGTGGGTTGTGGGGTGGAGTGGTCTGTATGGAGATTGTAGAGAAAGGAGTAGAGAGAGGAGTCACTAAAGACATCAACAATCTCTTGGGGGTTGGTCAGGAGTTGTTTTGATGTGGGTGGTTAAGGGAGGTAATTCTGGTTTTGGCACACTGACCTTTAACTCTACGAGCTAGGAGTGCTCCATCCTTGTTCCCTAGAGAGTAATAATTAGCCTTGGTAAGTTTCAGGTTAGACTCATATTTTAGTACTAGCAGTGAGCATAAATTTTGCCCTGCTAGGAATAGATCATTCATTATGCGGGGAGAGGGTGACTGTTTATTTTGGGCTTCTAAGCCTTCTATCAGATGCACGGCCTCATCGATCTGCTTAGTCCTCTGGTTCCTGATTTTGCTATTCAACTGAATGAGTATCCCACGCATGTAGGCTTTATAGGAGGCCCATAAAATAAATTGATCAGTGTCTGGTAAATCGTTGTGTTCAAAGAAGCAGTGGTGAGCCGCAGTAATGCTCGAGCAAATGTCCGGTTTTGCCAGGAGGGAGGAATTGAGTCTGCACAGGCGAGGTGCCCAATGTGTCGAGATCCAAGTGATAAAGAAACAGGGGCATGGTCGGACCATGTGATGGTGCTGATGGTCGAAGAAGTCACACTTTGGAGAGTCCATTTGTCAACAATAAAGTAGTCTATACGAGAGTAAGACGAGAGTAGGATAGGTGGAAGGGAGAGAAATATGTTAAGTCTCGCTCCGAGCCATGTTGGCATCTCCACATGTCATATAAGTCGTGAGCATGGAAGAGGGATTTCAAAGCTGGCCGATAGTGTCATGGGTCTGAGGATGTGTCCGAGTTGTGGTCATTCACAGTGTTAAAGTCTCCCCCTAAAATTATGTTACATTTCCTTAAGGTGTCCACTTTCTTCAGAAGGCATTTACAGCAGTGAATTTGTTTAGTATTGGGAGCACAGACGTTCACGAGTGTGTAGGTGGTCTGGTTGATGTCACACACCAGGATGATATAGCGACCTTGCTTGTCTATATGTGTTTGGTGTTATTGGAATGGAGGAGAGTCTCAAATTGCTATCAATACCCCATTCTTTTTTGTGGGTCCTGAGGCAAGAATCTGGGGGTCATAATGTTTAAACTTGAACGTCTGGGCTTTATTCAGAGCAAAGTGCATCCCCTGTACAAATAAGGTGTCCGCCTGTAGGGTGTTTGCCTATTTTTTCAGGGCAGCTTGTTTCTGGGGACTATTGAGACCCCTAACATTTAGGGACACTAGCTTAAAGGCCATATTAGGATGGGGGTGGTGATGAGGCTGGTATCTCAGGTGGAAAAAAATATGTTAAGCTGGAGGAGCTTAGAAAGGCGGTTTGCTAGATGCAAATTAGTTCCTGGTACAGTTGCAGACTAGTTACAGTCTTTGAATGGTATCTGAGGCTGGGGTAATGATACGGTAGAAGGGAGAGAAAAAAAAACTAAACAAATAACTGAGAAAATGAGAGCCAACAATAAAAATGGGCTCAATGTGCAGAAAAAAACTGCTAACAAGCAATGGGGAAAAGAGTAATTGCAGATATTATCTTCAGTAACCTGTAGGAAGGTTAACGTTTGAGGAACTGAAAATGAGCTAAGTAGCTTATTTAGGGAACATGTAGGTCTTTTAAGTATTTTGGTAGTCCCACTCAGTTTCCATGTGCGAGGAAGAAGGAAGGGTGGATGGCTGGGTTTCCTCGGGGATCACTCTCTCAGTAGTTGAAGGCCTCCCGACAGGGTTCGTATGGCGTGTGTTCGGCTCTGATGCGTTATCAAAAGTTTGGTGAGGAATCCCCATTTATAGGTGATATGATGGTTTTGCAAAGCCTTGGTGATGGTGGATAGTTGTCTCCTATTCTCCATTGTCGTTTCATAGCGGTCTGTATAAAGTCTGATGTGGTTGAAGGGTTCAGGTAGTTTATCAGCGCTCTTTGCTGCGTGCATCACGTTTTCTTTAGTGGTGAAAAAGTGAATGTGAGCTAGTACATTTCTGGCTGTGGAATCTGGTAGATGAGATGGTTTTGGGAGCCTGTGAGCTCTATCAATTTCCATCTCCTTTTTTGATAGGTTTGGTATTAGTGAGCACATCAGATTCTGTATGTATGTATGTATTGCACCAGCTCTGATTGTTGGACCTCTTCAGGGATGTTTCGGAACTTGACTTTTTTTTTGTCTCGATCTTTCCTCTAGGTCTGCAAGTTTGAGCCATATCAGCTCGTCCTCATGATCTGTATATACATCAACTAGCTCATTGTAAGAAGAGGAGATCTCTGTCATTTTAGATTCTATGTGGGTGATGCACTGGTCCTGTACTTGCATTGTGCGCTTATGAGGAGACTGCTGCAGACAGAACAGTGTTTGCTTCGGTGAGATCAGCATACTTTTCATAGTCTGCTCAGAAATAGGCTGATCTGAGGCAGGAAATGAACCTAGCACTGATGGCTGCTGTGTGTCTGAGAAGGGCAGTGTGAGGAAGGCTGGGGCTGTTTGTGAGAGGTTTCCTGTCTCCATCCTGGGTCTGGACTTCACTAGGCTGGCAGAAGAGGGAGAGCTTGGTTCAGAGGACTCACCATTAGACAATGGATGCTGAGAGAATTCCGGTCTCTGTGGCAGGCTATGGGTGGAAGCCTAAACAGGAGAGAGCCTCGTGAGATCCCGCAGGAGCCACCGGCACCATCTTGATTTCAGCACGGGCTCGGAAGAATGTTGTGAGCTTCCGTGGCTGTTTAGGTCCTTCGGTTGTTTGTACATAATGCCTGACGATGACTGGGAGGTAATCGGTGCTAGAGGGTCGGGTTTTGCCCCTGGATGAGTCGCTGTATGGTCGCTGGAGCTACTTTTCAGGGGAGCTCTGGTTCAATGCTGCCATCCACTGTTCCGACAGACTCCGCCCCCCAGGCGTGCACAATTTTAAAGCATGACATGTTTAGTATCTATTTACTCAGCGTAACATCATCTTTTAAATCTTATGAAACAATTGGTTATTATATTGTGTTTTTGTGCATTAAACTTAAATACAATGTATTTTTTCCCACAAAAAAATTGCGTTTGAAAAAACACTGCACCAATATCACGTGACATAAAAATTGTAGCACCCGCCAATTTATTCTCTAGGGCGTCTTCTTAAAAAATATATAATGTTTGGGGGTTCTAAGTAATTTTCTAGCAATAAATACTTATTGTTACATGTAAACAGTGTCAGAAATAGCCTGGAGCTCAAGAGAATATATATATATATATATATATATATATATATATATACACACACACACTATATATACACACACTATAATGCCAAAAGTATTGTGACGCCTGTCTTTACACGCACATGAACTTTAATGGCATCCCAGTCTTAGTCCGTAAGGGGTTTAATATTGAGTTGGCCCACCCTTTGCAGCTATAACAGCTTCAACTCTTCTGGGAAGTGGTTTAGGACTGTGTCTATGGGAATGTTTGACCATTCATCCAGAAGAGCATTTGTGAGGTCAAGCACTGATGTTGGATGAGAAGGCCTGGCTCACAGTCTCCGTTCTAATTCATCCGGAGGTCCGGACTCTGTGCAGGCCAGTTAAGTTCCTCCACCCAAACTTGCTCATTCATGTCTTTATGGACCTTGCTTTGTGCACTAGTGTGCAGTCATGTTGGAACAGGAAGGGGCCATCCCCAAACTAATCTCACAAAGTTGGGAGCATTAAATTGTCCAAAATGTCTTGGTATGCTGACACCTTAATGCCCCTTACACACGGTCGGACATTGATCGGACATTCCGACAACAAAATCCTAGGATTTTTTCCGACGAATGTTGGCTCAAACTTGTCTTGCATACACACGGTCACACAAAGTTGTCAGAAAATCCGATCATTCTGAACGTGGTGACATAAAACACGTACGTCAGGACTATAGACGGGCAGTAGCCAATAGCTTTCATCTCTTTATTTATTCTGAGCATGCGTGGCACTTTGTGCGTCGGATTTGTGTACACACGATCGGAAATTCCAAATATAATATATAGATAGATAGATAGATAGATAGATAGATAGATAGATAGATAGATAGATAGATAGATAGATACACAGTGGGGACGGAAAGTGTTCAGAGCCCCTTAAATTTTCACTCTTTGCTATATTGCAGCCATTTGCTAAAATCATTTAAGTTCATTTTTTCCTCATTAATGTACACACAGTACCCCATATTGACAGAAAAACACAGAATTGTTGACATTTTTGCAGATTTATTAAAAAAGAAAAACTGAAATATCACATGGTCCTAAGTATTTAGACCCTTTGCTGTGACACTCATATGTTTAACTCAGGTGAAGTCCATTTCTTCTGATCATCCTTGAGATGGTTTTACACCTTCATTTGAGTCCAGCTGTGTTTGATAATAATGATTGGACTTGATTAGGAAAGCCACACACCTGTCTATATAAGACCTTACAGCTCACAGAGCATGTCAGAACAAATGAGAATCATAAGGTCAAAGGAACTGCCTGAAGAGCTCAGAGACAGAATTGTGGCAAGGCACAGATCTGGCCAAGGTTACAAAAAAAATTCTGCTGCACTTAAGGTTCCTAAGAGCACAGTGGCCTCCATAATCCTTAAATGGAAGACATTTGAGATGACCAGAACCCTTCCTAGAGCTGGCCGTCCGGCCAAACTGAGCTATCAGGGGAGAAGAGCCTTGGTGAGAGAGGTAAAGAAGAACCCAAAGATCACTGCGGCTGAGCTCCAGAGATGCAGTCAAGAGATGGGAGAAAGTTGTAGGAAGTCAACCATCACTGCAGCCCTCCACCAGTTGGGGCTTAATGGCAGAGTGGCCCGACGGAAGCCTCTCCTCAATGTAAGACACATGAAAGTCCACATGGAGTTTGCTAAAAAACACCTGAAGGCTTCCAAGATGGTGAGAAATAAGATTCTCTGGTCTGATGAGACCAAGATAGAACTTTTTGGCCTTAATTCTAAGTGGTATGTGTGGAGAAAACCAGGCACTGCTCATCACCTATCCAATACAGTCCCAACAGTGAAGCATGATGGTGGCAGCATCATGTTGTGGAAGTGTTTTTCATCTGCAGGGACAGGACGACTGGTTGCAATCGAGGGAAAAATGAATGCAGCCAAGTACTGGGATATCCTGGTCGAAAACCTTCTCCAGAGTGCTCAGGACCTCAGACTGGGCCAAAGGTTTACCTTCCAACAAGACAATGACTCTAAGCACACAGCTAAAATAATGAAGGAGTGGCTTCACAACAACTCTGTGACTGTTCTTGAATGGCCCAGTCAGAACCCTGACTTAAACCCAATTGAGCATCTCTGGAGAGACCTAAAAATGGCTGTCCACCAACGTTTACCATCCAACATGACAGAACTGGAGATTATTAATATTATTCCTGATTTATATAGCGCCAACAGTTTACGCAGCGCTTTACAATGTATAGGGGGGACAACACAATTACAGTATAGTTCAATACAAAAGGTACAGGAGGGCCCTGCTTGTAGAGCTTACATTCTAAAGGGAGGGGGTGATGGTACAAATGTGATATTTCAGTTTTTCTTTTTTAATAAATCTGCAAAAATGTCAACAATTCTGTGTTTTTCTGTCAATATGGGGTGCTGTGTGTACATAATGAGGAAAAAAATGAACTTAAGTGATTTTAGCAAATGGCTGCAATATAACAAAGAGTGGAAAATTTAAGGGGGTCTGAATACTTTCCGTCCCCACTGTATATATATATACTTTTGGACATGTGCATGATGAAAACAGTTTTTTTGGGGGTTTGTTGTCTTATTTTCAGGCTAGGGCTTATTTTCTGGGAAACAGGGTAAGGCTTATTTGGGGGGTAGGACTTATATTGCAGCCCTCACTGACAATAATGCTAGGTCTTATTTTCGAGGAAACAGGGTATGTGTTTTTAGAATTTTCTTCAAATTTACAGATTTTTTTCAATTTGAAACGTTCAAATCAATACATTTTGAATCGGTCTAATCAAAAACTTTAGATTTTTTTTTTTATTAGATTGTGGCAAAGTGATCAAACAAAAGAAAAATCTTCATCAAATGATAAGAATGACTCTTTAAATCACCTTTGGCTTAACAAAAACAGTATTATTTTGAAATGGTACTCTAATAAGGCCAGGCTTTGATTTCAGAAGTATGTTTACAGTTAAAATTCAACTGAGTTTGATGTAAAATTTTATTAAAATTTGAATTTCGGAAATTCTGACAAATTTTGTTTAGTTATTTGGAGCGTTCAGTAAATTTTGTTTATACTCTAATTTGGGTATTTGGATGTATCAGAATCACCGAATAATGAAAAATGTGTCTGAATATTTATTTGGAACGAAACAAACCACACATGTCTATATTTTTTTACATACTGTTACTAAAGCAAGGACATTGTTACTATTGTACTGCTATGGTGCTGCTCATGTGCAGTCCCTCCTTGGATTTTGGGTTTGAATTTTTACCTATGCTGTACTATAGAAATATCTTAATAATCAACAACTTTGTGTAAAAAATACTTTTTATTTTCATTTTGCATTTGGCAAAAAATTAAGTCTTCAAAAGACTCACTATGCATTTAAGAAAATATCTTGGGATGTTTGCTTTCAAAAAAGTAGTCATTTTGTGCGTGTTTCTGCTGTCTTCGTGCTTCAATGTCTCCAAAAATATCATAGGTAGTCAGGAAATTACATAACTTAATTGTAAATTGTAACTTATGCTCCTTGAAAGTCCAAAGGTGCTCTTTGGATTTTGGGCCCCTCTAAGCATTCAAGCTGTGAAAAGGTCACATGTTAGACATACTTGGGAGGAGTAGCAGAATGTGTTTTGGGATGTAATTGTAAGTATGCCTATTCTGATTTTTCTGCAATAACTTATTAAAATGACAACTTTGTGAAAAAACGCATTTTATTCAATTTCTTAATTTTACGAAAAATTGTGACAAAAAATGCAATAAAAAAAATCACCATGCTTCTTACAAAATAAGTCTATCTATTTCCAAAAGGGATCATTTTGAGGGAATTTGTACGGACCTTAAATTTTAGGGACGCAAATAACATAGCACAATACATTTAAGCCTAAATGTATGAAAAAAGATTATTTAGCTGCAAAGTTTTATAACAGATAACCCTTTTTTTTATGTCAGTCTTTTTTTTATTCTATATAGTAAATTATAAAAAATCCAGTGGTGATTAAATACTACCAAAAAAATGCTCTAGTTGTCTCAAACAATTATATACAATTAGTTTGGGTATAGCATGTATTGTAGTTATCATTCAAAATGTGACAGCACAAAAAACTGAAAATGACCTGTACTGTAAGAGGGTGAAACAGTCTGGTTTTGAAGTAGTTAAAACATTTGAATTTGTTTGCTCACTCACTGTGAACAAGAGCTCCTGGGCCCCTTGGTGGAATGTAATCAAATTTTCTGGGTGAGTCATTTACCAAATATGGCTATGACCATGTTTGGTCTTTGACATCAGTGAGGTCATGTTTATACCATAAGGGTATGATATGGAATTTGACCCTGCCATGGATAAGGGTCTGGTGTATAATTTTAGACAGAACCCAATGCCATTCCTTTTGGGGTCCCCCTTAACATCAATAATAGAGCCTCATCTTTAATTGGGGTCTGGTATAAATGAAAGGAATCATAGGCATACTTGGAATGCCAACCCAAAACACAATCTGCTACTCCTGGTAATACCATGTGTGAGACTTTTTCACAGCCTAGTCACAAAGAGTGGCTCAAAATCCAAGGAGCACTTTCAGTCATTCTAGGAGCATAAATTACACAATTAATTAATTGGAAACACCCACAAAATGGGAAAGCAAACAGCACAAGGTATCTTCTAAGAGGTATTGTGAGTCTTTTGATTATTTAATTTTTTGCCCACATGTTTTTGGGAAAACACTAAAGGAAAATAAAAATGTATTTCTTTGCACAAAGATGTCAATTAGATATATATCTTTTACCCCCAGCATAGGCATACATAGAATTGCATCCCAAAACACATTCTGCTACCTTCCTAGAATGGCAATATCACATGTGTGAGACTTTTTCACTGTTTGGACTAATTATGTACCAGACATTATATCTTGTGTATCATACAAATCAACCAATTGTACAATAATGGTTGCCTTTGTATGAGTAGTCAGGGAGTATAGCTTAGTGCTTAGTGTAGCATCACCTACAATGGACAGGGAACAGTCCCCATTCCTAAAAGCCAAGCAAAACTAGCCTACTGGTACATAGATGCCTCCAGGAATGCCATGTTCACTGACCAAGTAGTACAGAAGGTGGAAGAAAGAAAGAACAAAAGTTTTTCTGTGGTTTCGGGAGTGTATTTGTCTGCAGGGGATAGCTGGAACTGAGTAGGCAGTAGTAGACAGATAGCAGGCACATAGTCAGTCAGACATGCAGATTAGTCTGTCAGGCAGAAGGAAGAGACATGCTCAGCAAGCTGCCAAAGGATCGGTCCAGGCCACAAGCAGACATGTGGTCAATAAGGCAACACTGCACTGGTGTAGTCATGAACACTGTTACTGACTTATACTGGTCTGGTGTGGTGAAAGCTTTTGCTGCCTGCACTGGTCTGGTGTGGTGAATATCAGGAACACTCATTCTAGCTACACTGGTCTGGTGACACTGTGAATGGTGCACTATTATGGCTTGTTCACGTGTGAGGTTGGGGGGTGGTAAAACCTCAGATTTGAGCTGTACTATTACTGCCCCACAACTGCTGCCCCCTTCAAGTGAATAGAGTGCTTATGTGGGGTCCAAGGGGTTAAAGCAGGTGGTGAGAAAGTGATACAACTGACACTGACATACAGTGATATCAGAGCAGCCAGTCATATGTACATTATCATCGCCACAGCAGTACAATGTCACCATAGTGACACTGCACTTGCTATGGTGATAGTATGATAAAAAAAAATCTACAATTTTTTAAACAGTTTTTTTTTTTTACATACTGCTACCAGAGCAGTTCAGTGCCACCATAGTGACACTGTACTGCTCTGGGAGGGGGGGGGGGCTTGTCAGGTATCTTATTTTTTTACACTTTGACTGCTTTTACAGTCATGATGACTGTGCCCTTGGATGACTGTGCCCTTGGATGACTGTGCTGATAAAACGCAAGACGTAACTTTTTTCATGTGGTGATGTTTACATGCTTGCTCATCAGCTGGAGTGAAGCACTGTTTTGTTTGCTTTTGTTTCTAGTGAGTACACTTCTATTTGACCTAATAAAACAAGTATTTTGGTACTACACCATAGAGTTTCCTCTGTGTTTCTCTCTAATGCTTACCATTGTGGGATTGAAGTTTGTGTCACCTGCCTTTGGAGGTGCAATATTGCCTGAGTAGACAGATATCCTTCATTGGTGCATTCAGACCTTCTTGTCATTGGAGTCTGGCCTTTTGGTAAGCTGCTTTTTAACACTTGTGTTGTGGAAGAAGGAAACATATTTGATGTGAAGATCGCTGCCTGCACCTGTGTTGTGGACTTTATTTTACTTGTTTGAGCACTTTAAATTTCTATGAATGTTTTTTTTTTTGGTGGCACTTGTTATTTAGTTTGCACAATAGTATATTTTTCCTAGCGCATTAGCGCATTTTTTTCATGCACATTACCCTGTCTTTATTTATTAAAATTGTAATTGCATGTCTATAAGTACTATGGACATTGGGCCTATTCAAATCTTGTGTCCTGGTGCATTACATTAACATCCATGCATTTTCCATGCCTTACACGCATTACATCAAGATCCCTTTCACACCAGGGCCGCCCGTGCATTAGCAGTAAAGCGCCGCTTGTTTTAGCGGTGCTTTACCACTGTTTAAGCAGTGTTTTTCGGCTGCTAGTACTTTTTCAAACGTTACGCAAGCGCACCGCCCGGAAGTGAAAGCACCCATTGCAATGAATGAGAGGCAGTTATCAGGCAATTTACAGGAGTTATTTCTAGCGCTAAAACACCTGAAAACTGTCTCAGTGTGAAAAGGGTCTTAGGCAGCTCATTCTACTGTGTTAAATGCTGAGCTAAACTCAATTAATAGCATCCTAACATATATGCTTGAGTGCTTGATGTGTCAAGGCAATATGCAAAGCAATAGAAATTGCATCATCTGTGGATCTATTTGCAAGATAGGCAAACTGACATCTATCCAGATCAACAGGAATGCTTGCCTTAACCACCTCAATACTGGGCACTTTCACCCCCTTCCTTCCCAGACCAATTTTCAGCTTTCAGTGCTCTCTCACTTTGAATGACAATTACTCAGTCATGCTACACTGTACCCAAATTAAATTTTTATCATTTTGTTCAAACAAATAGAGCTTTCTTTTGGTGGTATTTATTCACCACTTCATTTTTTATTTTTTGTGATATAAGCGAAAAAAGAGCGAATATTTTGAAAAAAACCCAAAATTTTCTACTTTCTCTTTTAAAAGAAACCAAAAAAATTAAATTTTGTCGAAAATTTAAGCAAAAATGTATTTTACCACATGTCTTTGGTAAAAAAAATCCTGATAATTGTATGATCATTGGTTTGTGTGAAAGTTATAGAGTCTACAAGCCATGCTACGCATTATTGAAAATGTATCAATCCTAATGCACTGATGGCCTAATGCACTGATCTCATTTCTTGAGGCCCTAAAATGTCAGGACAGTACAATAACCACCCAAAAGACCCCTTTTTGGAAAGAAGACAGTCTGAAGTATTTAGTAAGAGGCATAGTGAATTTTTTGAAGTTGAATTTTTTTCCCCACAATGCTTTGGAAAATTAAGAAATATAGATTTTTTTTTCTTCACTAAATTGTCATATTTACAAGTTATTTCTCACACACGGTGCAGGCATAATTGCAATTACACCCCAAAATACATTCTGCTATTCGTCCTGAGTATGGCAATACCCCATGTGTGAGACTTTTCCACAGCCTGGCCACATACAGAGGCCCAACATCCATATAGCACCATCAGGCGTTCTAAAGGCATAAATTACACATTTCATTTTCTGAGTACCTATCACATTTTTGAAGGCCCTGGAGCACCAGGACAATGGAATTACCCACAAAATGACCCCATTTTGGAAAGAAAACAACCCAATGTATATTCTATGAGGCATAATGAGTCTTTTGAACATGTCATTTCTTTCCACAAGTTTTTGGAAAATGTGGAAAGAAAATGAAAACCTATTTTTTTCTCACAAAGTTGTCAATTTAGAAGATCTTTCTAATACATAGCATGTACATAGCCAAAATGACACCCCGAAATACATTCTGCTATTCGTCCTGAGTATGACGATACCCCATGTGTGAGACTTTTCCACAGCCTGGCCACATACAGAGGCCCAACATCCATATAGCACCATCAGGTGTTCTAAAGGCATAAATTATACATTTCATTTCCGGAGTACCTATCACAGTTTTGAAGGCCCCGGAGCACCAGGACAATAGAATTACCCACAAAATGACCCCATTTTGGAAAGGAAACAACCCAATGTATATTATATGAGGCATACTGAGTCTTTTGAACATGTCATTTCTTTCCACAAGTTTTTGGAAAATGTGGAAAGAAAATTAAAACCTATTTTTTTCTCACAAAGTTGTCAATTTAGAAGATCTTTCTAACACATAGCATGTACATAGCCAAAATGACACCCCAAAATACATTCTGCTATTCATCCAGAGTATGGCGATACCCCATGTGTGAGACTTTTCCACAGCCTGGCTACATACAGAGGCCCAACATCCATATAGCACCATCAGGCGATCTAAAGGCATAAATTACACATTTCATTTCCTGAGTACCTATCAAATTTTTGAAGGCCCTGGAGTAGGGATGAGCCGAACACCCCCCTGTTCGGTTCGCACCAGAACATGCGAACAGGAAAAAAGTTTGTTCGAACATGCGAACACCGTTAAAGTCTATGGGACACGAACATGAATAATCAAAAGTGCTAATTTTAAAGGCTAATATGCAAGGTATTGTCATAAAAAGTGTTTGGGGACCTGGGTCCTGCCCCAGGGGACATGGATCAATGCAAAAAAAGTTTTGAAAACGGCTGTTTTTTCAGGAGCAGTGATTTTAATAATGCTTAAAGTCAAACAATAAAAGTGTAATATCGCTTTAAATTTCGTACCTGGGGGGTGTCTATAGTATGCCTGTAAAGGGGCGCATGTTTCCTGTGTTTAGAACAATCTGACAGCAAAATGACATTTTGAAGAAAAAAACTCATTTAAAACTACCCGCGGCTATTGCATTGCCGACAATACACATAGAAGTTCATTGATAAAAACGGCATGGGAATTCCCCAAAGGGGAACCCCGAACCAAAATTTTTTTTAAAAATGACGTGGGAGTCCCGCTAAATTCCATACCAGGCCCTTCAGGCGTTCTAAAGGCATAAATTACACATTTCATTTCCTGAGTACCTATCACATTTTTGAAGGCCCTGGAGCACCAGGACAATGGAATTACCCACAAAATGACCCCATTTTGGAAAGAAAACAACCCAATGTATATTTTATGAGGCATAATGAGTCTTTTGAACATGTCATTTCTTTCCACAAGTTTTTGGAAAATGTGGAAAGAAAATGAAAACCTATTTTTTTTCTCACAAAGTTGTCAATTTAGAAGATCTTTCTTACACATAGCATGTACATAGCCAAAATGACACCCCAAAATACATTCTGCTACTTGTCCTGAGTATGGCGATACCCCATGTGTGAGACTTTTCCACTACCTGGCCACATACAGAGGCCCAACATGCAAGTAGCACCTCCAGGCTTCTAACACATAGCATGTACACACCAAGAATTACACCCCAAAATACATTCTGCTGAGCAAAAGGTAAAAAAAAAAGCTCACCTGTGGTTTTAGCAGGCAGGAATACCATTCCAGAGCAGCCAAAGCTTTTGTCCAGACAGCCAAAGGAAATGTCCAGGAATTGTCCAGGCAGCAGACAGATATGGAAAAGTATGAACATGGTTCAATACAGTCCAAGGTTTAGCAGGCAGTTCAGGTAACAGGCATAGGCATGGCCAGTCCAGGTGGCAGGCAAAGGCATGGCAAGGTCATGTGGCAGGCAAAGGCATGGCAAGGTCATGTGGCAGGCAAAGGCATGGCCAGTTCAGGTGGCAGGCAGAGGCATGACCAGTTCAGGTGGCAGCAGGCAGCACTTTGTACATTGGGCCTTGGTCAGTTAAGACCTGAGGACAGGGGTAGAGGCTTCTTCCCACCCAAATCTCTATGAAGCCTCCGAGTCTCCAGACCCTAATCCGAGAAAACTAAAAACCCAGAGAAAAATGTTTTCTCCACTCGGAAAACCTTTTTTGGAGCCCCTCACATATGTGAGACCCCTGTGCTGTACAGTGGCAGGGCAAATGATCAGTTCAGAAGGCAGGCTAAAAGCATGGTCATTTAACAGTCCGGGTCAATTCACGTTGAAGGCAGAAAGATGTTTGGCAGAGGCATAGTCGTTAACAGTCCGGGTCATTCACAGAAATGGCAGATAGTGGAAAAAAATCATCTTCACTATACTAATAGTGTAGTGAAGTATAATAGCACGTTCCGATAGCACGTTCCAATACAGAGGCCTGGCTGGGAGGGACATTGGGGACAGTAGTATCGGGTGTCACGGCAAATTCCTCTACTTGCACATTCACAACATTTTTTGGGGGGTTTGCGACCTGTTTGGGTAAGAGGGAGGATTTTGGGAAAGTGCGTTTCATGGAGTCTGGCTAACGAATCGGAGCGAATTAGTTGAGGGGCTTGGCCTTGGGGATAGAGAAGGGCTGTGACAACGTCTTCTTGGAATTTTAGATAGGGTAGGGAACTTTGGGTGCACTTAGAAAAAATGATATATGAATTAAATAGGGCAAGTTGCATCAAATAAATGGTGACTTTCTTGTACCAAAATAGTGATCTCCTGGTGGCCAAGTAGAGCTTCATCATCTGGTCGTTCATATCCACCCCCCCATGTATAGGTTGTACTCATGCACACATTTTGGCTTCTGTATGGGGCCTCCTCTTCTCTGAAGTTCCACCAAGGTGTCGTCATGTATTGTTGAAAGGATGTAGACATCTCTTTTTTTATCTCTCCACTTCACTGCTAGTACTTCTTCAGTCCGCATACTGGCCATTTCACCCTGCTTCAATTTCTTGGCGACCAATCTTTGTGGGAAGCCTTTGCGGTTGGTCCGTACTGTCCCACAGGCCACAGTGTTCTTTAGGTACAAATGGCGGAAAAGTGGGAGACTAGTGTAGAAATTGTCTACATAAAGGTGGTAACCTTTCCCAAGTAATGGTTGGATCAGCTGCCAGACAATTGTGCCCCTTGTTCCCATGTAGGTAGGGCATCCAGGGGGGTTTAGCTGTCTGTCTTTTCCCTCATAAATGATAAAATCATATGTGTAACCCATGGCCCTGTCACACGCCTTATAAAATCTTACCCCACGTCTGGCTCTTTTACTGGGGAGGTATTGTTTTATTTCCAGTCTTCCGGTGAAGTGCACCAGGGATTCATCCACACATATGTTTCTATCAGGGGTAAACATCTCCTTGAAGCTGGCGCAAAAAAAAATTATTAGGGGCTGAATTTTGAATAATTTATCGTAACTGGGATTTCGAGGGAGGCATTGGGCATTGTTATTGCAGTGTAAAAATCTCATGATCATCTCATAACGGGTTCTGGGCATCAATGACGAATAGACCGGCATGTGGTGGATAGGTTGGGTAGACCAGTAGGAATGGAGTTCATCTTTTTTGTCAGCCCCATGTTGAGGGTTAGGCCAAGGAAAATTTTTAATTCTTCTATGGTGAGGGGTTTCCAAACAAAAGGACAGGCATATGAGGAACTTGGATTGTTGGCTATATGTTGGCTGGCGTATAGATTACATTGCTCCACTGGAGTGCTGCGCTGTTGGTGAATGTCTCCTCCTGCTCATTTCTCCTGATTTTCCTTGTTAGGATTCTATCTTCCTCTGTTTCCAACTCTGAGCCACTGCTTTCCACTGGCTCATAGTCGCTATCTGAGTCTGACAGAGAGAATTCCCCGCTACTCTCGTCCGACATACTCTGGAGTATTTGGAGAGCCTCCTCTGTGCTGTAAGACCTTTTTGTCATGTTGGCGGGCAGATGTGTCAGATGGCAGGTGGCAGATGTGTCAGATGGCGGGCGGCAGATGTGCCAGATGGTGGGCGGCTGTGCCAGATGGTGGGTGGCTAGATCTGCCTAATGTTGGCAGGCAGATGTGCCTGATCGTGGGCAGATGGCGGGTGGCAGATGTGCCTGATGGCGGGCGGGCAGATGTGCCTGATGATGGTGGGCGGCTGATGTGTCAGCTGTTGATGGGCTGATGTGCCAGCTGATGACGGGCTGATGTGCCAGCTGATGACGGGCTGATGTGCCAGCTGATGACGGGCTGATGTGTCAGCTAATGACGGGCTGAAGTGTCAGCTGATGACGGGCTGATGTGTTAGCTGTTGACGGTGTCAGATGGCGGGCGGCAGATGTGCCTGATGACTGGCGGGCAGATGTGCCTGATGACTGGCGGGCAGATGTGCCTGATGACTGGCGGGCAGATGTGCCTGATGACTGGCGGGCAGATGTGCCTGATGGCAGGCGAGCAGATGTGCCTGATGACTGGCGGGCAGATGTGCCTGATGATGACGGGCTGATGTGTCCGCTGTTGGCGGACAGATGTGCCCGCTGTTGGCAGGCAGATGTGCCAGTTGTTGACAAGCAGATGTTCACTGACAGGTGTTTTCACTGTTTTGGGGACACTGTGTTTTGGGGACACTAGCTGGGTGATCAGTGGGTAAACAGCAGACAAACAGCTATATAACTCACTGATCTCCCGGCTGCAGCACAGATCTCTCTTCCTCTCCTCACTGACAGGCTCTGTGTGAGGAGAAGAAGAGATGAGAGCAGTTACAACGCTCTCTATTTACATTACATGACGACTGTGATTGGACACAGTCGTCATGTGATCAGGAGGGCCAATTACAGGGCCCTCCTGTGTTGTGCTGTCTCTGGGGGGCACAGGCAGATCGGGATCGCGCCGCATCTCCTGTCAACTGCCACCCCCTCCCTCTTGTTTACCACACGATGGCTGTGATTCCACACAGCCATCGTGCGGATCAGGAGGGCAAATCACATTGCCCTCCTGCCGCTCCGAGATGCGGCGTGTCCGAGTGACACGCGTGCATCGGGGTCGCGTGGCTGCGTGAGAGCGCACCCGCGCGATCCTGCTCCTTCTGAAGGACGTTCGGGAACGTCCAGTCAGAAGGAGGGAGCTCCCACCCCGCCGTTTATGTGCAGTGGCCGGGTGGGAAGTGGTTAAAGTGGAAGTAAACTTCCATCTCTGATTTGTACCTATAGTTAAGCCTATAATAAGGCTTACCTATAAATGTTGTAAATATCTCCTAATTGTGCACCAATCCTTCAGAGCCCTGTGCCATAAATGGTGGCTCCCCCAATGCATGCGCGGGAGTGACGTCATCGTGGCTCCGGAAGGAAGGATGATGGAAGCGGCCTCCAGCAATGACAGCGCATTGCTGGAATGCCTTGTTTTCAGTTAAGTTTCACATAATGTGCTAGTATGTGATGCATACTAGCACATTGTGCCTTTACCTTGCAGGTAAGAAAAAAAAAACTCACCTAGTGGTTTACAAACGCTTTAAGATGTGATAATACAAGCCTCTCAAAACACTTCATGATGATAGGAGTTAGAGCAACTGGACAGTAATCATTTAAGCATTAGCATAAATATTTTAGGAAGATCTTCCTAATCAGAGGAACAGAATATCCCAACAATATTGATAGCTGTGCTCCATTTTTTGTTAACATACAGTATATACACAGCCCACCTCCTTTAGTCTTTCCAGGGTCCAAAGTCCTATCTGTTTGATAGACAGAGAAGCCTGCCAGCTCAATGGCCTCATCAGGTATAGTTCCATCCAGCCAGGTCTCTGTGAGAACAACCACAAAGTTATTCAATCTATGTGTAGTAAACCTCAACCTGAGTTCATCCATTTTGTTTAAGAGAAAACAGCAATTACTCAGGAAAAAGGCTTTGGAACACAAGTTTGTATAGATGACCTTCTAGTCTTACTCTTATACCTGCTTGCTTACCCTGTTTCTATTTTCTATACTTCCGTTTCCTCCATTGTCTCCCTAGAAAAACAGCAGCATCTCCAACAGTTCCTTCGGACACTATAGCAGCAGCCCCAGCAAAATTAGCTAAACATGAGATCTTCGGAGGACAATTTTTGTGTGCTGCCCCTCCACTGCTTAGCTTGTTCCTCTGCCAAAACTTCAGCTGCTCCAACATCCACCCCAATTGAAAGAGCATCAGCAGCTACCCAAAAAAGCTCATTGGAAGATTTTTGTTTGCTGCTCCTTCACTACCTGTTTTGTTTTTCTGTCAGAACTGTAGCAGCCACCATGGCAACAGTAGCAGCCTCTGCATTTTCCCCAAAGCACTGAATCTCTGGTGAGGCTCTTAGCAAGACACACAGGGCACACATTGGGGCACTCAGTGGCAAGGCAGGTAGCCAAACAGGACAAAACAGTGGCAGAAAAGAGTACTCCTGACCTCCTACAGTACACGCAGTACACACAGAACTTTCCTGCCTGCATCAAATAGCCAGCAGCTCCTTTCCCTCATAGCAAACAGTCCTCCTCTAACAGTGCTGTACAGAGCACCCAACTGCTGCATGTGCATGCACTGACATCTTGGCCCTACATTTCTAGTAGATGATTCTTCCAGTTCTATCCACATTGCCAACACCTTTTAACCAGCCCTCACACCCCTATTTCTCCATCACATCCATCCCACTCTGGTCTAAAACAAGGACACAGACAGAAATAAAAATCTGACTGTGGTTCCATTATTCTCCTTCTAACTAAAGTAAATTACTTTCATTTTAATTTGTTTTGTTTTTGTAGAGATCCTCTTACTTCCTCTTTGGAAAAATGTTATCAGCGGCACAGGAAGTGAAGGGAAATCTCTCTAAAAGAGCACTGGACAGCAGGAAAAATCCAAAAACAGTTTTAACTCTTCTCAATATTCAAAACTAAAAAAAAAAAAAATTTATTTGGACATAGATGTTAAGTACTGGGAAAATGTTCTAATTTTTGTTTTTGAAGCTAAACTGCCAAACGCCATGATGTGCTGTACTAGGCTCTTGGTGCCCAAACTAACTTGTCAAATTAATTTGGTGTAAAATATATCCACAGGTGGAGATGTGTCTGCTTTATGTAGCTATGCAGATTTGCTGCCCCAGGCATCAGTTCTATTTTCATGTGACATTAACATTTTATGTGGAATGGTCCTAACAAATAGAAAAAAAAGCTTGTTCCAACATGCCTTTTGATGTTTTGAATCATGTCAGTAACTTGGGATGTCATAGAAATATTTGCAGAAGTACAACACTCTTCAGGGATCATCCTCTAAAAATTAACCCCAGGAGACTTAAACATATACTGAAGTACAGTTAAGTTTTTTAATAATCATACAAATTTAGTTCAAGACTGAGACCTGATTTACTAAAGTAGCAGTGAATGTTTGCTTTGCTTAAGGCCTATTAACACCTGGCTGCCACCTATTGTAGTGCTCATGTCCATGCTGTTTGTTACAAATTAATAAGCATTGCATTAAGGCAAGCATTTATTTGAATGGCCTTCCAAGGCACCAAAATGGATAAAAAAAAGCAAAAGCACAATTTTTCTGATACACACCACCACAACACATGGTAGTGTGTTACAATGTAGTGCACTACAGTGTGCTTTGATCTGTGTGCATTAGAAGTCATTTGTTTGGGGTCATAAAAAATAAATATACCGCAATGTGCTAATTTATGTATGGCATGTTGCGATAACACACATTATCATGTCCATTACTGCACCCCAAATGATATGTGACAGTGGGACCTTAGTGTCCTTTAGATGATCATGCTCTGTAAGTAAGATTTTAATAATTTCTTAATAACATTTTTAACACATGTAACTTATGTATTTGCAATACATTTATTTCTAGGCTTAAATCTCTCACTAACAAATTTTTACTATATAATTTCAGAATAACTACAGTAGGATAAATATGTAGAATGCACTGCTGGCTTCAATACTTACACTGTCACTGACCCATAACAAGCATACAGATCAGGCATTTTGACTTTATTGGCTTCACGCGTTTGGGTCACTTACTCGCTGACTTTTGAAGTCCACATGGCCAAGAGGTAAATAGCATTTTTATTATTATTATTTTTTTTTAATTCTTTTTATTGTAAGAATATAAAGTGAAATATAAAACAAAGCCTATTGGACATTCTCAGGCTTGGAATTAAACACACATGAACAAAAAAAAAGGGGGGGGGGCAACAAAAAGCAAGCTGGTTGGTAATCTAGGCTTAAGGGAACTGGAATCAAGGTGTCTGGAGTGTGCAAAGTAAAAAATCAGGCGATACTCTCCCTGTATACAGATCTACATCTAAACAGTAAACAGAAGCAATACAGAGCATCCTATGGAGAGGTTGCTTCAAAGGGTGAGAGCACCAAAAGCTGAAAATTGGTCTGGTTAGGAAGGGGGTTTAAGTGTCCAGTGGTCAAGTGGTTAAGGGGCAAATCCCGGTCTGCCCTGGCCTCAGCCTCCCCATCTATGGACAGGAACAGAGATTTATCCCAGTTGAACTTCAACCCTGTCAAGGTAGAATATAAGGAGAGCAATGCCAATGCCTCTTTAACCACTTCAATATCAGGCACTTAGACACCTTCCCGCCCAGCCCAATTTTTACCTTTCAGCGCTGTTGCAATTTGAATGACAATTGCGCGGTCATGCTACACTGTACCCAAACAATTTTTTTATCATTTTGTTCCCACAAATAGAGCTTTCTTTTGGTGGTATTTGATCACCTCTGCGGTTTTTATTTTTTGCACAACAAATAAAAAAAGACCGAAAATTTCGAAAAAAAACAAGTTTTTCTTTGTTTCTGTTAAATTTTTTTGTAAATAAGTACGCTTTCTCCTTTAATAATGGGCACTGATATAGCTGCACTGATGGGCACTGATACGGCGGCACTGATGGGCACCGATGAGGTGGCACCAATGAGGTGGCACTGATGAGGTGGCACTGATAGGCGGCACTGATGGGCACTGATAGGTGGCACTGGTATGCGGCACTGATGGGCACTCATAGGTGGCACCGATGGGCACACATAGGCGGCACTGATGGGCACTCGTAGGTGGCATTGATTGGCATATATGGGTGGCACTGATGGGTACTTATGTGTGGCACTGATGGGCACTGATAGGTGGGCACTGATGGGCACAGATGGGCACTGACAGGTGGCACTGATGGGCAATGACTGGTGGCACAGATGGGCAATGACAGGTGGCACAGATGGGCAATGACAGGTGGCACTGATATAGCATTGCTGGGCACTGATATAGCATTGCTGGGGATTGCTATGGAAATCCTGGGCATATCATTGGCATAATAGTGCCAATCAGTGCCCATTTGTGGGCACTGATTGGCACAGATTGGGCACATGTGGATGGCCATGAGGTACATACCTGGCCATCCACGTTGCCCCTTCCCTGGTGGTCCTAGTGGCATCCCTGGTAGTCCAGTGGGGTGATCTGAGGGGGGGCTGCGCTGATAAACAGTCAGCGCAGACCCCCCCTGCCAGGAGAGCCGCCGATCGGCTCTCCTCTACTTGCGTCTGTCAGACGCGAGTGAGGAAGAGCCGATCAACGGCTCTTCCTGTTGACAGCGTGATCAGCCGTGATTGGACACGGCTGATCACGTGGTAAAGAGCCTCCGCCGGAGGCTTTTTACCAAGATCAGTGTAGCGGTGTGTCAGACTGACACACCGCTCCATCGATCGCCGCGATGCGCGCCCCCGGGGGCGCGCTGCGGCATGTTATCCTGCTGGACGTCATATGACGCCCAGTCAGGATAACACAACCACTTCTCGGACGTCAATCCGCTATAGGGCGGGCGGGAAGTGGTTAAGGGAAGGCCCAGGGTCATTCAAAAAGAGGACCACGTCGTCAGCATAAAGCGCAACTTTTTCAATGATTGTACTTACCTGAATGCCTTTAATGAGGGGGAAAATACGTATAGCTTGAGCTATTTGTTCCATCACTAGTGCAAGCAGCGCTGGGGACAATGGGCACCCGGGTCTGGTCCCCCTGCCAATGGGAAACACCTCCTATAACTCACCCCCCAATTTAATTTGTGCCATAAGAGCTTTGTATAGGATCTTGATTCAGTTACAAAAACAAGGACCAAAACCCATCACTTCTAAGACAGCCAACATGTAGACCCAGTCTACCAAATCATGTCAAGCATAACCAGAACCCTAGAAGCTGATTTGTCAGGGGGGAGCTGCAAGGGAGTCAGAACTCTGTGTAGATTAATGTCAGTTGATTTCCCGGGGATAAAGCCAGTTTGATCAATACTAACCAAGGATGATAAGAATTTGGTCAATCTGGTTGATAGCACTTTGGTCAGGACTTTAAGATCGTAATTCAAAAGGGAAAGTGGCCTATAGGATACACAATACTTGGGGTCTTTCCCTGGCTTGGGTATGAGTATAATATGTGCCTGATACATAGAAGGGGGCTAGGACTGTGACTCATAGCTCTCTGAAAAGACCTTAAATAGCCTGGGGGCTAGATGTTCAATTTGTAATTTATACCAATCCCCAGTAACCCATCAGGCCCAGGAGTTTTATTAGGGGGGATGAGTTAATTGCTTTTTCTATTTCGTACAGAGAAATTTCTGCGTCTAATGAAGCAGCTCCCTCATCAGACAGGATCGACAAGGAAAGAGTGTGCAGAGTGTCTAGCAAGTATGAGAGGTCTGGAGAAGGGCCCTGGTGATATGAGGATTGAAAAAAACATTGAAACTCACGTAATATATATACATAGTTACATAGTAGGTGAGGTTGAAAAAAGACAAGTCCATCAAGTCCAACCTATATGTGTGATTATGTGTCAGTATTACATTAGATATCCCTGTATGTTGCGGTCATTCAGGTGATTATCAGGTGAATAGTTTCTTGAAGCTATCAATGCTCCCCGCTGAGACCACCGCCTGTGGAAGGGAATTCCACATCCTTGCCGCTCTTACAGTAAAGAACCCTCTACGTAGTTTAAGGTTAAACCTCTTTTCTTCTAATTGTAATGAGTGGCCACGAGTCTTATTAAACTCTCTTCTGCGAAAAAGTTTTATCCCTATTGTGGGCTCACCAGTACAGTACTTGTAAATTGAAATCATATCCCCTCTCAAGCGTCTCTTCTCCAGAGAGAATAAGTTCAGTGCTTGCAACCTTTCCTCATAACTAAGAGCCTCCAGACCCTTTATTAGCTTTGTTGCCCTTCTTTGTACTCGCTCCATTTCCAGTACATCCTTCCTGAGGACTGGTGACCAGAACTGGACAGCATACTCCAGGTGCGGACGGACCAGAGCCTTGTAGAATGGGAGAATTATCGTTTTATCTCTTGCGTTGATCCCCCTTTTAATGCATGCCAATATTCTGTTTGCTTTATTAGCAGCAGCTTGGCATTGCATGCCATTGCTGAGCCTATCATCTACTAGGACCCCCAGGTCCATTTCCATTCTAGATTCCCCCAGAGGTTCTCCCCCCAGTGTATAGATTGCATTCATATTTTTGCCACCCAAATGCATTATTTTACATTTTTCTACATTGAACCTCATTTGCCATGTAGTCGCCCACCCCATTAATTTGTTCAGGTCTTTTTGCAAGGTTTCCACATCCTGTGGAGAAGTTATTGCCCTGCTTAGCTTAGTATCGTCTGCAAATACAGAGATTGAACTGTTTATCTCATCCTCCAGGTCGTTTATAAACAAAATAAATAGGATTGGTCACAGCACAGAACCCTGGTGAACCCCACTACCCACCCATGACCATTCTGAGTACTCCCCATTTATCACCACCCTCTGAACTCGCCCTTGTAGCCAGTTTTCAATCCATGTACTCACCCTATGGTCCATGCCCCACGGACCTTATTTTGTACAGTAAACGTTTATGGGGAACTGTGTCAAATGCTTTTGCAAAATCCAGATACACCATGTCTATGGGCCTTCCTTTATCTAGATGGCAACTCACCTCCTCATAGAAGGTTAATAGATTGGTTTGGCAAGAACGATTCTTCATGAATCCATGCTGATTACTGCTAATGATATCGTTCTTATTACTAAAATCTTGTATATAGTCCCTTATCATCCCCTCCAAGAGTTTACATACTATTGATGTTAGGCTAACTGGTCTGTAATTCCCAGGGATATATTTTGGGCCCTTTTTAAATATTGGTGCTATATTGGCTTTTCTCCAATCAGCTGGTACCATTCCAGTCAATAGACTGTCTGTAAAAATTAGGAACAACGGTCTGGCAATCACTTGACTGAGTTCCCTAAGTACCCTCGGATGCAAGCCATCTGGTCCCAGTGATTTATTAATGTTAAGTTTCTCAAGTCTAATTTTAATTCTGTCCTCTGTTAACCATGGAGGTGCTTCCTGTGTTGTGTCATGAGGATAAACACTGCAGTTTTGGTTACTGAAGCCCCCCGATTCACTCGTGAAGACTGAGGAGAAGAATAAATTCAATACCTTCGCCATCTCCCCATCCTTTGTAACCAGATGTCCTTCCTCATTCTTTATGGGGCCAATATGGTCTGTCCTCCCTTTTTTACTGTTTACACACTTAAAGAATTTCTTGAGATTTTTTTTGCTCTCCTCCACTATGTGTCTTTCATGTTCTATCTTAGCCGTCCTAATTGCACCCTTACATTTCTTGTTGCATTCTTTATAAAGTCTGAATGCTGAGGATGATCCCTCAACCTTGTATTTTTTGAAGGCCTTCTCGCTTTTATATGCATTTTTACACTGGAGTTAAGCCATCCAGGATTTTTGTTCGCTCTTTTAAATTTATTACCCAATGGGATACATTGGCTAATGCCCTTATTTAATATGCTCTTAAAGCAAACCCATCTCTCCTCCGTATTCTTTGTTCCTAATATTTTATCCTAATTTATGCCTTTTAGCAAGGTTTGTAGTTTAGGGAAGTTGGCTCTTTAGAAATTCAGTGTCTTTGTGTTCCCTTCATGTTTCCTATTTGTGTGATTTATACTGAAACTAATTGACCTGTGATCGCTGGTACCTAAATTGCCCCGTATTTCCACATCCGTGATCAGGTCTGTATTGTTGGTAATCAGTAGATCCAGTAATGTTTTATTTCTAGCTGGTGCGTCTACCATCTGACCCATAAAATTGTCCTGCAAGACATTAAGGAACTGGCGAGCATTAAAAGAATGCGCAGTTCCCTCCGCCCAGTCTATGTCTGGATAATTAAAATCCCCCATTATGATAACACTTCCCATCCTTGCTGCTAATCCAATTTGTGATAGGAGATCCGTCTCCACATCCTCACTCAGGTTAGGGGGCCTATAGCATACTCCCAGTATTATTTTCCCCTTAGCTTCATCCCTTTGGAGCTCTACCCATAAGGATTCCACCTCCTCTCTAGCTCCCTCAGTGATGTCATCTCTCACATTCGCTTGCACATTATTCTTGATATATAGGCATACTCCTCCCCCTTTTTTACCCTTTCTATCCTTGTGGTATAGGGTATACCCTTGAATGTTTGCCAGCCAATCATGAGAGCTGTTGAACCAGGTCTCTGAAATTCCCACAAAATCCAAATCCTCCTTGTACAACAGTATCTCTAGTTCACCCATCTTGTCTGCCATGCTCCTGGCATTGGTGAACATGCCACATAGTTTAGACTGGTCGCATATTGTCCTCGTATTGGGTGTTTGGAGATTGCAACTAGGACTTGCTACTATACTCACCTTGTGTTTTTGTGCTTTGGTTAACCTACCACTAATGCCCCCAATAGTACCCTCTGGAATATCTTCCACGCTGGCTATCTCTGTCTCTGGACCCTCCCCCTATCGCCTAATTTAAAAACCCCTCTAACTTTTTGGCCATCTTCATTCCCAGCAGATCTGCACCCTCCTCATTTAGGTGCAGTCCGTCCCTTCTATAGTACCGGTTACCGACTGAGAAGTCGGCCCAGTCCTCCAGGAACCCAAACCCCTCATTACTACACCAGGTCTTCAGCCACTTGTTTACTTCCCTAATCTACCTCTGCCTTTCTGGTGTGGCTCGATGTACCGGTAGTATTCCTGAGAATACTACCTTGGAGGTCCTTTTCCTCAATTTAGCTCCTAAGTCCCTAAAATCGTTCTTTAGGACACTCCATCTGCCTCTGACTTTGGTGCCAACGTGCACCATGACAGCCGGGTCTTCCCTAGCCCCTCCCAGTAATCTGTCCACAAGATCCGTGATGTGCCGTACCCGAGCGCCCGGTAGACAACATACTGTTCGGCGCTTCAGGTCTTGGTTACAGATTGCCCTCTCCGTCCTTCTAAGAATTGAGTCCCCTACCACCAGAATCTGTCTTTCCTTTCCCTTTGCTGCCCCCCCACTCTCACTGGAGGAGTTCTTCCCCTGACAGCTAGGAGAGTCCCTCAGCTCCAGCAGTGCTGGTCCCTGACTGGCTTCACTGGTTTCACCAATGTCACTCAATGGAGCGTACTTATTGGGATGCTCCAGTCCTGGATCGGCCTCTCTGGCACTTCCCCCTCTACCCCTCCTGACTGTCACCCATCTACTCTTTGCTAGTGCCTGCACCTCTTTGTCTCCACCCGTCTCTGTGCTGGCCCCTACCGGCACCTGCCGTGTACGTTCCTGGCTCTCCTTTAGTATGGAGGGACTTCTCAGTGCTGACAGTTGCTTCCCCAGATTCAGAACCTGGGCTTCCAGGGAAACAACATGCTTACATTTTGCACAGCAGTATTCGCCCTCGATCGGATGATCAAGGAACGCATACATGCAGCAAGATGTACAAAGAGTCGCCTCTCCACACCCGCCGGGCATCGTACCTATTAAATTTAGTGAGGATTTGGGGATTTTACCCTGTCCAAATTACCTAACAGCTAGCTTCCTGGCACTAATACTCAAGACAATACACAGGTACACAACAAGACAATACACAGGTACTCACAGACCTACGTGCAATCGCAGAACAGTCGCAGACCTACGTGCACTCGCAATACTCAAGTATACAGTACACAATACACAAGTACTAACGATCCACACACACTACTCAGAAAACACTCAGGTACTCACACTATACAGGTACTATGACCCCTGTTATAACCTCCTGTTTTAAACTCTGGTTTTTAACTCACCACTTATACCAGTTCCACTTACACAGAGTTTCACTTACACAGAGTTCCACTGAGGGAGTAATATCCCTGAGGTGTTGGTTATAGACTCTCCAGTGTCCGAAAGCAGTTTGGGAAAAACCATCAGACACCGGAAGTCAACAGCAAGGTTTGCCAGTAACCTGCCATTTTTTTCTCCAGATTTAAACAGCCTGCCAGCCTGTAAGGCAGCATCTGCCTATAGGGGAGGAGATAAATTCAGAAGCTGCCTCTGACTTGGCCTGCTCTAGCAAGGACAACTGTGAGTTATATTCGGCTCTTGCAGTTTCAGTGGATGAGATATATTGACCACAGGTAAAAGCTTTAAAGGCATCCCACACCGACTGAGGGGATGCCGTGGATTCATGCACATCCCAGTAGTGAGGACCCTAGTCCTGCAGCAGCTCCTGTACCCTCTCATTATGAACCCATTTAGATTCCAGGGGCTTGTCAGAAACCATGAAATCAGACCGAGACAGTAGTACAGTTACCTCACACTTGCTTAATAATAAAAGTAAATAGAACAAAACGTAGTCAAAACATAGCCAGAGTTTAGGAACCGAAAGGGATAGTCAGACAAGCCAAACGTCAGGGAGCCGGAGATGAGCGTAGTAAAACAGCAAGCAGGATCTGGCGCCAGAAGGGATGTCAGCCAAGCAAGTCTTTTAACAGGAATGCAGGAGAGCATCTCTGTGATGTTGAATAAGGTAAAGGCAGAGATCCTCTGGGCTGGATGGCTTAAGTAGGCAGGACTGACAAGCAGTATATCATCAACAGCAGAGTAATCGTGGAGAGATAGGAGCTGGGAATTAGCCGACAGCTGAGCGGCCAGCTAAGAGAAGGAAGAGCTGAGCCAAGCTCTGACAGCACCCCCTTCTCAATGACCACTCCCCCTCGGAGGACCATCAGGCTTGAGGGGAAAATGTCTATGGAAAGAGGCATGTAGACCATGGTATGAGACCCAAGAGTGTTCCTCCGGACCGTACCCCTTCCAATCCACCAGGTACTGTATGCGTGCACGGAACCTAGAGGAGTCAACAATGTACTGTACTTCATACTCCTCATGGTTCTCAACCTGTACAGGGTAAAGACGTGGCACCGAGGTGGTAAAGTGATTGCAGACCAAAGGTTTTAATAAGAAGACATGAAATACCTTAGAAATATGCATGTTAGAAGGAAGGTCTAATGCATAAGCCACTGGGTTAACCCTGCGAAGAATACGTAAAGGCTTACAAAAGCAAGGTGCGAACTTCAGTGAGGGAACATGAAGTTGGAGGTTGCAAGAAAACAGCAAAACCCTGTCCCCAACCTGGTAGGAAGGCACGGGCATTCATCTGCACTCAGCATGGAGTCTGCACCTATCATTAGCATGTCGCAAAGTCTCCTGGACTTGCGCCCAAGTGGAACCAAGACCACGGAGATGCTCGTCTAATGCAGGAATACTCTGCGGAACAAACGAGTCAGGCAACATGGGAGGTTGGAAACCATAGTTCACCATAAACGGGGACAATCGGCAAGCAGAATTTAAGGCACTATTGTGAGCAAACTCTGCCCACAGTAATAGGTCTGACCAGTTGTTATGATGCTCAGAAAAATAGCAATGTAGGAATTGCTCCAAGGACTAATTGACTCGTTCTGTGGCCCCATTAGACTGCGGGTGATACGCAGAGGAGAAAGCAAGCTGAATTCCCAACTGTACACAAAAGGCTCGCCAGAACCGGGACACAAACTGACTACCCCTGTCCGAGACAATCACCTTGGATAGCCCATGTAAGCGAAAGATCTCCCGAGCAAAAATGGAAGCCAGTTCCTTAGAAGTGGGAAACTTCTTAAGTGGAAAACAATTAGACATTTTTTAAAACCGGTCAACCACCATAAGAATAACTGTGTTGCCCTAGGAGTTGGGTAACTTCACAATGAAATCCATAGAAAGGTGGGTTCAGGGCCTCTCTCCATTGGGTATGGGTTGTAGGAGGCCCACTGGAAGATGTTGTGGAGTCTTAATCTGAGCACACACAGAACAGGCAGCTACGAAGGTGGTTACATCAGCACATAGACTAGGCCACCAGAATTTTTGAGAAATGGCCTAAAAGTGTTGATTCTTCCCAGGGTGGCCAGCAGCCTTGGGAGAATATTAAATATGGAGCACGGCAGTACTAAGACTCTCTGAGACAAAGAAATGGTCACAAGGTTTCTCAAGAGGAGCATGGACGTGAGCAACAAGACTATTGTCACCCAAAGGATAAGTGAGACTGGTGCAAACCGTAGCCAGAATACGATCAGGAGGAATCACGGGAATCGAAACCGACTCCGACTTGGAAGTGTTGGAAAATTGTTGTGACAAGGCATCAGCCCTTACATTCTTAGTATCGGGTAAGAATGAGACAATGTATTTGAAACTTGACAAGAAAAGAGCCCATCGCGTCCTTCTGGGAGAGAGGCATTTAGCCTCAGACAAGAATGTGAGATTCTTATGGTCAGTAAGAAAGAGAGCCGCCACAGTGGTACCTTCGAGGAGATGTCTCCATTCTTTCAGGGCTAAAATGATCACCAATAGCTCTCTGTCACCAATCTCGTAATTGCACTCCGCAAGTGACAATTTCTTGGAAAAGTACCCACAAGGATAAAAAGCACTCACAGAGGTAGGACGTTGAGACAGAAGGGTGCCAACTCCAGTCTCAGAAGCACCAACCTCAAGGATAAAAGGTAACGTAGGATCAGGATGTGCAAACATAGGAGCAGAAACAAAGGCAGCCTTGAGACTCTCAAAGGCCTTAACGGACTCCGGAGACCAACTTTGTGGGTTACCATCCTTTCTGGCCATATCTGTCAAGGGCTTAACCAGAAATGAGAAGTCATGAATAAACTTCCGATAATAGTTGGCAAAGCCCAGGAAACGCTGCAGAGAACGTAAACCCACGGGTCGGGGTCACTGTAGGATTGCTGAAAGTTTCTCTGGGTCCATTGGAAAACCAGCAGTGGAAATGACATAACCTAGGAATTTAACCTGTTCACGATGGAACTCGCAATTCTCCAATTTACAATAGAGATGGTTCTCTCTTAGTTTCTGAAGCACATGACAGACATCAGAGTGGTGACTCTCCAGGGACTTGGAAAATATGTGTGGTGGTTTATCTCAATGATATCCTCATAACTGAAACAAATCTCGGAGGACATCATTAATGATTTCCTGGAAAACTGAAAGAGCGTTACAAAGGCCATTAAGAGGTACTCATAATGGCCTGTTCTGGTATTAAATGCAGTTTTCCACTTGTCGCCCTTCTTAATCCTCATGAGATTGTATGCCCCTCCCAAATCAAGCTTCATAAAAACTTTTGCTCCCTTGAGGCGGTCAAATAACTCTGGAATTGGATAGGCATTCTTAATCATGAAATGATTGAGACCCTTATAATCAATACAAGGTCTCAGTTCACCACTCTTCTTCTTCACGAAGAAGAAACCAGCACCAGCAGGGGATGAGGATTTGTGGATGAAACCTCGAGAGTGCGTCTGCAACATACTCCTCCATGGCCTTATCCTCCAAGACCGACAAAGGGTAAACCTGGCCACAAGGGGGTATGGCACCAGGTTGAAGGTCAATTGCGCAATCATACAGCCGGTGTGGAGGCAAACTACCAGTTTGATCTTTGTCAAAGACATTGCTAAAATCGTGGTACTCATGCATCAGGGAGGAGAGTGAAGAGGTGCACAGGACCTTGGCTACCTTATGGAAGCATGTCTTACTGCATTGTGGCAACCAGGAGAGAACCTCAGCACAGAGCCAATCAAAAGAGGGGTCGTGCCTCTGTAACCAAGGATAACCAATAACCAGTGGAAACTTAAGTGAGGCAATAACTTGGAATTGGATTATCTCATGGTGAAGAGCCATGGACAATGGAACTGTCTCATGGGTCACATGGGCAGGCTGTAGGGGTCTCCTGTCAAGAGCCTCAATGGCAAGTGGAGTGTCATGCAGTTGCAGCAGAATTGAGTGCTTCGATGCAAAGGCAGCATCAATGAACAGGCCTGGAGCCCCAGAGTCCATTAGAGCCTGTATCTCGACAGACGACTCAGCCCAAGAAAGGTGAACAAAATCAGGGGCTTATCCTTCTGGATAATTGGGGATGAAACAACGCCACCTAAGGTCTGTCTATTACAGGACCTCAAGGTTCGGGCATTCCCTGGAAGGGTAGGACAAGACTTCAAAAAGTGACTTGCCTGGCCACAATAAAGACACATTCTCTACCTCCTCCTTAAGGTTCTCTCATCCGCAGAGAGACACGTGAAGCCCAAGTGCATGGGTTCATCTTCACTGACCGACTCAGTACCAGGAGGCATGGGAGGTGAGGGAGGCATGGGTGGGACTGCAAAGCTTGGAGGCAAATGTACAGGAGGCTTCCACAAGCACTCCTTATAAGACAATCTTTCTCTGAGTCTGGAGTCAATGAGGATGGCAAACGTAATCAACTTCTCCAACTCAGTGGGTATATCTCGGGCTGCTATCGCCTCCTTGATGGAATCCGAGAGACCATGAGAAAAAGCAGCCACAAGGGCCTCATTGTTCAATGCAACCTCTGCTGCCAGAGTGTGGAATTCAATGGTGTAGTCAGCAACAGTGCTCGTACTCTGATGGACATGAGGCACTTGGCGGAAGAAGCGGAGCATGCAGGAACGTCAAATACCCTTTTAAAGGAGGCCACAAACTCAGGGCAACTCAAGACAACAGGTTTTTGCGTCTCCCATAGAGGGTTTGCCCAGGGCAAGGCTCTCTCATAAAGCAAAGATATCACAAAACCTACTTTGCTTCTATCCGTGGGAAACGCCTGGGGCAGCATCTCAAAATATATCTCAACCTGGTTGAGAAACCCTCTGTATTGAACTGGATCACTCTCAAATCACTGGGGAAGCATAGAGAAACCAGACATACCTCTTATAGAGGTAATACTCGAGGAGGGTGCCTGCACAGAAACTGGCGCAGCAGCAGGGATAGCCTACAACTCAGGCTATACCAGAGCAGCCACAGTGGGAGATTCCATGTGAGCCGTGTGACTCAGGAACATTTGTAATGCCATGGCAAATTGATCCATGAGATGATCTTGCTCATCCAATCTGGAAAAAATATTACCAACAAGTGGATTGACTGTATCTTCTGAATTCATGGCCTTCACCTACTGTCAGAAACCATGAAATCAGACCGAGACAGAAGTACAGTTAAATCACACTTGTTTAATGATAAAAGTAAATAGAACAAAACGTAGTCAAAACATAGCCAGAGTTCAGGAGCTGGAATGGATAGTCAGACAAGCCAAACGTCAGGGATCCAGAGATGAGCGTAATAAAAAAGCAAGCAGGAGGAGGGGGCGGAGCCGGCAGCCAGAGCTGATGGATGTGTGACACCTAAGCTCTGCTACAGCGGGCGACATCGAGCGGCTCACAGCGCATTACAACACCCCTAAATCGAATCTATCGACTCCCTAGGACGTGGGGCACACAGCGGCAGCGATGTCCAAGCGAAAGGACAGAGAGGCACCAAGAAAATTGACAGACTTCTATCCCCTCAGCGCGGCCCGAGATTTCCAAGATGGCGCCGGCGCGGAGACCCGCTCGTCAGCCTCCACAGCACAGCCACGCAGCCATCCAGTGCCATCCTCGGGTGAGTCAAACACCAGCGATCATCCGCTGCCATCCTCACCTTTTACCAGCCCTGCTAAACAAAAAAGGAGGATTGGGGAAGGGGATGAGGCCCGGGATTACTCAGGGACAGAGGGAGAAGATATGGAGGAATCCTCTGCTTACACGCAGAAACTAGATGCATTCCCCACCTCAGGGCAGCCCATATTAGACACCACCATGAAGGAGATGCTACAAACACTAAGAGGGGCTCTCCAGTGCGATATCGCTGCGTTTATGCATGCCACTAAACGTGAAATAGCAGCAGTCTCTACCAGAGTAACATATGTGGAGAAGAAAATGGAAGAATTCACTTTGGCACATAACGAGCTAGTGGATGCACACTTTGATGTTGAGGAAGAGATCAAAACCATGCGACTTAAAATGGCCGACCTCGAAGACAGGGCCCGAAGGAACAACATCAAATTCAGAGGTGTCCCTGAGTCGGTCAAGCCGGCTGAACTCACAGCTTACCTTCAAAAGCTCATGATAACAGCCCTCCCTACGCTGAGTCCGGCGGACCTAACCATTGACAGAGCCCACAGACTTCCGAAGCCATCTTTCCTGCCTGCTCAGATCCCCAGGGATGTTATCGCACGCATCCACTTCTACCACGTCAAAGACCAACTGATGAGGTATGCAAGACAACACCCTGCTCTTCCTGACCCGTTTACCGGGGTTGCATTGTATGCTGACCTGTCACAAGCGACTCTTGCGGCACGGCACAACCTAGTACCGATCACCAAAATCCTACGTAACCACAAGGTCATCTATAAGTGGGGCTTCCCAGCCAAGCTAATAGTGGATATGCATAATGAATCACATGCGATCACATCACTTGACAAAGGCCTGGAGATCCTCCGCAAATGGAAATTACTGCCTGAGAATGGTGAACCAGCAGACCCTGACCCGCTACACGGGAAACAAGGCACCCTCAACCGCCAAAGAAGATCCACCCCTCACAAGCCTCCAACCTACTCTTAAAGGTACTTGGTACACCAGATATACCCTAATCCTAGTGCCTTCACCCAGCACCACAAGTGTAATGCTCACAGAACAACCGCCCGTTGTTCGGCTGTTTTCTTTTATTTTTTACTTTTTCTTTTTGACCTTCTACTCTGATACCCCAACTCAAGTTACGAGATGTTGTCCGTAACCTGTTCTCCGTGTTTGATGCGATCTTTACGTTATAAGATCTCACCAGTTCAAGTTCTTACGGTTCCTGTTATCTCAAGTTTCACTACTCAGCATGCAGCATTACTGCGGGGAGCTCCCTGCGCGCTGAAATCACCACCCACTTCACCTTCATCGCTCATCTCCACCACCAGAGGGCATAGCCGCACCATCTACCACCTACATGAACCTTAAACTGATGACCTTCAATGTGAGAGGCCTGAACAGTCCCTACAAGAGAAGAGCCCTTTGGAAAACGGCTATAGAAGCGAATTGCGACATCCTGTGCGCTCAAGAGACTCACTTTTCTAGCACAAAACCACCAAAATGCACTCATCCCAAATTCCAGCAAGTAATCACAGCCAACAACAACACTAAGAAGAATGGAGTCCTAATAGCTATCAGGGACAGATTAACATTTTCTCTCTTGCAGGTACATGTGGACCCCCGAGGTCGCTTTCTCATCCTGGTGGCTGACATGGACCATGTCACTTATACCCTGGTAAACCTGTATGCTCCGAATGTGAGATCTCTAAAATTTATTCGTAAAGTACTTACGATGGCAAAAAAAATGCAAAAAGGTAGATTAATTATCTGTGGCGACTTTAACATGGTTATGAATGCGGAGTGGGACACTTCTTCTGTGGCTCTTAGGCAGAGGCCTTCTTTGGGAGCCCTCTGCCATGAGGAACGACTTTTTGACCCCTGGCGCTGCCTGAGATCCACCGAGAGAGATTACACGCACTTCTCCGCAGCCCATAACAGCTATGCTAGAATTGATTATTTCCTTACAGACATGCATACGCTACAGAAAGTCCAAACTGCTGACATCCATAACATCACCTGGTCTGACCACGCTCCGGTGACAATTGAGGTTATGGATGACAACAGGTCCAATCAAAAACCACTGTGGCGCAATAACACATTTCTCCTATCGCAGCCCAAAATTAGGGATGAAATAGCAGAAAAAATGAATGAGTACTTCAAACTTAACGATACCGGGGAATGCTCCCCAATGACAGTATGGTGTGCTCATAAGGCGTATGCCCGAGGTGTCCTCATTCAGATTTCTTCCAGAGAGAAGAAAAAAAAAATGAACCGCATGTCACAACTCCATGATACCATAGCAGATCTAGAATTGAAACACAAAAATCCCAGTACCAGAACCAACGAGGTTCTTGCCCGGCTAACATCCTGCCGGGAGGAACTGAGGCAGGAACTTAGAGCGGATTACGAAACGTACTTTAAAAAACTAAAACTTACTTACTACTCCCAGAATAATCGCTCGGGAAAACTACTAGCAGCCCAACTACGTAAAAAACAAGCACGCTCGAACATAGCTCAAATTAGGCATCACATCAACGACACAACATTCCAAAACCCCAAGGATATAGCTAACGTATTTAAAGAATACTATGAATCTTTGTACAACCTTAAGAATGACCCCGCAACGCACCAGCCCACAAACGTGGAGATAGACGAGTTCCTTAATGGAATTCGCCTACCTTCGGTGGACCAAACGTCCCTCCACAAACTTAATTCTCCCATTACACAGCAAGAAGTAGAAACAGTAATCGCAGCACTACCCATGCATAAATCGCCAGGTGCGGATGGATTTTCCGCCGAATACTACAAAGCACTCACCCAGACCCTCACCCCTGCACTAGTTAAAGTTTTTAACATAGCGGCCACATCAGGCACCTTCCCCAGAGAAATGCTACAAGCTGTTATAGTCACAATACCGAAAAATGGCAAGGACACCTCACACCCCCAAAACTTTAGACCCATATCCCTCTTAAATTCGGACCTCAAGATCTATGCTAAAATCCTTGCGAATAGATTAAAAGACATCACCCCTTCCCTTATAGGGTTGGATCAGGTCGGCTTTGTCAAAAGCAGGCAGGCGCCGGACGGAACTAGGCGTATGCTGAACCTCCTGAGCATGGCTGAAACCAAAAAAGTACCTAGCATATTCCTGGCCTTAGATGCGGAAAAGGCCTTCGATAGGGTCCACTGGGGTTACCTGTCTAGGACCTTGCACAAATTTGGCATCTCGGGCCTGATCCACTCAGCTATCATGTCTTTATACACGAACCCTACAGCTCAAGTCTATACTTCCACGATGCTCTCAGATCCTTTCAGATTAACCAACGGTACCCGGCAGGGTTGCCCACTCTCGCCAATAATATTCTCCTTAATTATAGAGCCACTAGCTGAATACATAAGAGGTGATACTGAGATAGAGGGCATCGACACGGGCCACGAATCCCACAAAATAGGTCTCTTCGCGGATGACATTATCTTAACATTAACTAATCCGATCAAATCCTTACCTGCTATTAACTCCCTCTTACATAAATTTGGTAGTGTTTCCTACTACAAGGTCAACACTAATAAATGCTTTGCATTAACTGTCAACATACCAGAAAATACTAAGCCCAGACTAAGGGAAATCTTCCCATGCACCTGGGACCCACCATCAATTACATATCTGGGTGTGCAGCTGTCCTCCTCCCCCGCCAACATCTACTCGTGTAACTTCCCTCCACTCTTACTTAAAGTGGAAGCGGAACTAAACCAAATAAGTAAACTACCACTTACGTGGCTGGGGAGGATAGCTGCGTATCAAATGCAAGTAATGCCTAAGCTGCTCTATATCTTCAGAACCGTTCCAATCCCTGTTCCCCAACAATTCTTTACACACATTGATAAACTACTTACTAAATTTATATGGGGTGGTAAAAAACCGAGGATAGCATTAGCACAGCTTTACAAACCTAAACTCCTAGGCGGAGCTGGCCTCCCCAATGCTCAACTATACTATAAAGCAGCGCTAATGGACCAGATGCGCTACTGGTTCTCATGTCAAACGGACAATAGATGGTCAGATATTGAACGAACAGTGACCCCTGGTCACGACCTGCCAGCACTAGCTATAGCCGTTTGCATCCATCACAGACCCAACATTCCCTCTTACCCAACCATACAAGCTACTATTCATGCATGGTCCTCTTTAATCAATACCAAGTTCAATGACGTTCCAACCTGCAAATTAAGAATACCACTAGCAGCATATGAGTACCTCATACCGAACTTCTCGGCCTTTAGCTGGAAAAGAAAGGGAGTACACTTCTATACTAACGACCTGGGTACATTGGATGCACTTGATAAATACAAATTGTTCCAACTAAACCACTACTCACACGCCAATCCGACCCGTACGATCACGATCCCACAGATCCTATGGGAATTCCTGCTCAATAAATCCCCACCTCCTCGAAAAGGCATCTCCTTATTCTACACATACGCTTCCCCTACCTATCTACATACGAAATCACCTAATATGCTTAAGTGGGAACGGGACCTTCAAAGGGAATACCCTCTGCACCAATGGCACACAGCCATAAAATATAACAGCAAATCTTCCTCTTGCATAGACCATTGGGATAATGCGCAAAAATTACTACATAGGTGGTACCTTACACCTGCTCGACTGAACAAGATGAAACCCTCCATTTCAGCACTATGCTGGAGAGAGTGCCTATCTATGGGCAATCTTATTCACATATTTTGGAGTTGTAAACACATCCAACCGTTCTGGGAGAAAGTCCAATCTCTCATCTACAATATTACCAACACCCATCGCAAACTCGACCCAGCGCTAACGCTGCTGAGCCTGGGTATTGAAGCTTATCCCCCCCTAATGAGGAAAGTAGTAATTCATATACTATTTGCGGCTCGTATTTCAATAGCAAAAGAATGGCTCTCACTAGCACCCCCTGCAATAGAAGAAGTTATCTCCAGAGTAAACGCCCAATACACAATGGAAAGAGCTCTTGCCTACTCTAAAGGGGGATCCCCGAGTTTCCATAAACAGTGGGAAATTTGGAGATCCTCAAGTCATGCCTCCTCACATTTATGAAACCCTTTAAATGATACACTGAAGCACACGAACGCCTCTGGTGCGATGGTATACTAAAAGAGCTTCTCAACCTTCACAGGTTGAATACTTACCAAAGAACTAGTAATGGTGGTGGATTGGGTGGGCGGGGATAACTACGCACCCCGCAAATATCTCAATTACATATCTATGTTTATGTTGTTTTAACTCTGAAGTGACAGCACTTGCTGCTTACAGACTAACTTCCCGTGGGCCCTTCATAGGCACCGCGGCAAGCTACCATACATATACCCAGCAATAAGCCTGGTCACAGTGTGTACCCAAAAGGGGTGACGGGCTGTACCTCCTACGGAGGTCAAGCATACAATCCAGTTAGTAGCTTGAACACCTGACGTATATTCCTGAACATATATGTAGCAAATGTTGTGTATACAATCTCACCTTGTATAATATTATAACTGCATATATTGAATGCTATGTAATGTACAAGTGAAATTCAATAAAAATCTATTGTTTAAAAAAAAAAAAAAAAAAAAAAAAAAAAAGCAAGCAGGATCTGGAGCCAGAGGGGATGTCAGCCAAGCAAGTCTTTTAACAGGAATGCAGGAGAGCATCTCTGTGATGTTGACTAAGGCGAAGGCAGAGATCCTCTGGGCTGGACGGCTTAAGTAGGCAGGACTGACGAGCAGGATATCATCAACAGCTGAGTAATTGTAGAGAGATAGGAGCTGGCAATTACAGCTGAGCGGCCAGCTTAGAGAAGGAAGGGCTGAGCCCAGCCCTGACAGTGCCAGACGCCTGGGGGTCTACTCACTCTTACCTGTACAGTAATCTCCAATGGGGAATGCTCCGAAATGCCAGCCAGCAGAAAGGAAGCATCCCAAATGGCAGAAAGTATAAGTCTCCAGTCAAACGCCAAATCATTGCAGCAGCCAGATTTGTGTGAGGCAGAGTAATGAGAGTAAGAACAGTCTAGAGGGAATTTATATCTCCATATCCCTGTCAAGTCAAAGGTGTGCGCCAAGGACTCAAGGTCCAGACTGGACACCCGCTGGGGATTGGAGGAGTCCAAGTCAGCCTGCAAGACAGCATTAAAGTCCCCAGCCCAAATAACTTTAGTAAGCTGTAATGGTGCCAATTTCTCCTGGATGGTGTACAGTATGGCAGGAGAAAAGGGCAGGGGGATATAAACTTTGACAATGCATATTTCACAGTACCAATTTCCATAACTAAAATGATGTATCTGCCTCCTAGATCTAAATATACGTGTATGACCTTGTAAGCAAGAGATTTATGTAGAAGAATGGCAACCCCCCTAGCATAACTAGAATAAGTGGCATGGAATGCTTGTTGCACCCATGCTCTATTGAAGAATAGCATTTTATTCCCCAGGAGGTGAGTCTCCTGTAAGAAGAGAATATGTGGTTTGTGGGATTTGAGGAATTTGAACATCAGGGCTCTTTTAAAATTTAATATTGCGACCCCTTATGTTCCAAGAAACTAATTTTAACTCCATGGGGGTACTATATTAGGTTTGCAGATGGGTACAGGGTACCGAGGGGTAAAGGAGGGGCCCCAATACCAACCTGAAGGAAGGAAAGAGGACCCGCCCTCCAGGGGAGCCGCCACACTCCTATGGTCAACAACACAGTAACCTTAATGAGGTCACTTCAGCAGATGAGGATAAACGTTAAGCAAGGCAATTGTTTACCAGAAAACATATACATAGTGAACATTGTAAACTTAGCAAACTCCCTACCAACCAGCGATCCCAACAACTATGCCAGTCAGTTTGACACCTGGAACTAATTAAACGTCAGTCTTCCTTGAAGAAGTCCCGTAGTGCAGCAGTGGTAAATCCGCTGAAGCCTCATTGAAGAAAAGCTTGTCCAGTAGAACCAAAGGACAAATGTAGCTGCATTATGAGAGTAACAAGGATTCAGCCAGGAAACGGATGGGTGTAAGGCGATCAGCCATCTTGGGACTAGAAGCTGGATACAGAACTGCCAAAACAGTGGATCTTAACGGTAGATGCCAGTCCCAGAACAACTCTTAAAAGTGACTCTTATGCCGCGTACACACGGTGGGACTTTTCGTCTACAAAAGTCCGACGGATGACAAAATACGGCTGACAATCCGATCGTGTGTGGGCTTCCCCGGACTTTCAGCGGACTTTCAGCGGACTTTTCCAGCCGCAAATCTGACGGACTTTAGATTTGAAACATGCTTCAAATCTTTACGTCGTAACTACGCCGGACCCAGAAATCCGCTCGTCTGTGTGCTAGTGCAACGGGCAAAAACCCACGCTAAGGCAGCTATTGGCTACTGGCTATCAACTTCCTTATTTTAGTCCGGTGTACGTCATCAGGTACGAATCCGTCGGACTTGTGTGATCGTATGTAGGCAAGTCCGTTCATTAGAAAGTCTGCTGCAAGTCCGCCAAAAGTCCGCCAAAAGTCCAGCGAAAGTCTGTCGGACAGGCTGTCGGACTTTTGTAGCCGAAAAGTCCGACCGTGTGTACGCGGCATTAGAGTTGAATTAGTGTAGCTTGCTTATCCCAAGGTATTCAGCCAGTCATCTGCATTGGCCGGGGAGTCAAAGAAACAAACCGAGCCATTATGTGAGATCCTGAGACAGCTAGGATACATCATACTGTATTTAATGTTCTTTACTCGTTTACGGCGCTTACGGACCTCGATAAAGGTTTTCCACTTACGTTGCAGCTCGGCTGAAAATTCCGGAAACAGTAGGACAGAGGAGCCGTAATTCAGAAGTGTGGGGTGTCTGTGAGCCTCGGAGAGAATGCTGTCACAATCTCTGTAGTTAAGAAAACAAACAAGGAAAGGTCGGGCATTTGCTCCAGGGACCCGTGGGTACAACATAGGTTGGGGAGACATCAGCAAAGCCTAGCAAGTTCTTAAAGAACCCTTCTGCAAATTCAGCTGGCCTATCGCCCTCCTCACCCTTCGGGAGACCTAGGACACGGGCATTGTTGCGCCTCACCCTGTTTTCTGCGTCATCTAATTTGTGACAAGCATTTGTATTGTGCTTTGTAAGTCAGCTATTGTATTGGTTTGAGTTTCCGTGAGGGCTTGAGTGGCGGATATTCTGGATTCTGATTCAGTCAGCCGACCCCTGATTTTATCCAGATTGTTTCTTATGAGATTACATTCTTCCGTAAGATGATCTATTTTCACGTAAATAGCATTTTTAGATGGAAGTTATTATCACAAAAGGAAGGATGAAAACACGATTAGAATTAGAAGAACACAATGGGTGGAAGATAAGTGAATGGAAATTTTACCAATTAAGACACTTAGTAAATACACTACCACACCCAATTAGAGACAAAGGGGAATTAAGCCCATTAGAAAAACTCTGCTTTACCCAAATGCCACTGAAAAATGGAATATCAAAAATTTACGGAATATTGACAGACCTAGAAGGAAAAGGAAGACCAGCATATATTGAACAATGGGAAAAAGAACTGGAATTAAGGCTAGAAGATCACCAAGTGGAAAAGATGATAAGAATGGGATACAATAATGCATGGGATATGAACACCATTGAAATGAATTATACATTTTTAGCAAGATGGTACTTGACCCCGGAGAGAACCCATAGATATTAACCAGAGAGTTCACAATTATGTTGGAGAAACTGCAAGCAAAGGGCAACGATGGTTCATATATGGTGGGAGTGTCCAAAAATAAAGGAGTATTGGCAAGAAATATTGAGTAATATAAAGGAGATAACTGGTGAGAAAATAGAACAAAATATATGGACTTACTTACCTTACTTATTTCATGATTCTAAAATCCCAAAGAAACAATACATGAGAACAATAACCCCAAAATTTCTGAACGCAGCAAAGGGCTTGATTCTAAAAAAATGGCTAAGTAGTGAAAAACCAGGAATAAGAGAATGGTTTGAACAAATAGACTATTATAGCAAAATGGATCTATTGAGCAGTAGGGATAGAGGACACTATAGGAAATATACTAGAACCTGGGAGGGTTGGAAAAATTTTAAAGCCTCTGATAAATATTTGGAAAAGATGAAAAAAGGAGAAGGGCCGCAAGTTAGAAATTGAAGGGACCTAGAAAGAAACAAACCAAATAAGTGGGGATGGGAGGGATAATGGGAAGAGGGAAAGAGAGATAAGGAATAGGTAAGGTAGCAGGAGTAGTTTTATACTATTTAATAAAGATTTTGTTGAATAAGCCACTATTATGTGAAAATGAGCTGGGACAGAATTGAACTGTAAAGTTGAAATAAGTTTCTCAGAAAATTTTGCTGAAGTGGAAAAAAAATGTAGATGGAAGTTAGCAATAGCAGCCTTTTCTTTTAGAACTGTTTTCCTTTAAGGCTAACATGTAGCCCTAACATAAAAGCTTGGTAATTATAGATTTATTTCAATGAATTTTAACAGATAATGTTAATGATTTTCTGTCTTAACCTAAGTCTCCAAGTATATTGTTAATATTAAAACCTGAGACTGTGAAACTTACAGATTAATAATCATGCTTTATATTTTATGTATAACTTTGGTTTACATAATTGATGTTTAGCTAGGGCTGAACTTGAAGGGATGCATTTCAACCACACCTAGGTGACTATATCATGTTTTATTATTAAATCAGAAGGACTGGCACAACACTCCTTCCCTACTCTACAACAGCGCACATGTCAAAAGTCATCTTTGGGAATAACTATCCTATTTTAAATATGTATGGAGAAAAACACCAAAGGAAATTTAGCTGTATAAAAACAAAATATCAACAATGCTGAAACTATGTACATAGTTATTGCTTTGTTATTTTATTCCTAGAGATAGTAAGTAAACTCCTATACTAATTATAAAAAAGTAACATATGGCAAAATGACTAATGCAAGCAGATGTGATGTATGACAAGCTAATATATCAAATCCATACAATTTAAAGAAGAAATGGATTTTGGCTGAACATCTGTAGTATATGGGTGTATACAAGAAAGAATATTGTTAATTACGCTTCTCACATTTTCAGTTTTAATCTACAAAAAAATAATTAGTTTTAAGGTTTTAGATAATAACAACAATTATAATAAATAGTAATTTTCTCAATTAACTATTATTGTATTTAAAATATGTCTTAGCTGTTAACATGCTGATCAGAAAGTCATTTAAAATGGGCATAACTCACAGTTTAATTTTAGCTGACTGATGGGCTTTATTGTTATATGATAACATTCTCAGTGATAACTAATAAGCAGTGTTATAATAATCAAATTCAATTTACCAAAATGTATGAAAAATGGGATGTATCTTGTTTTTTGGGTCATTGGTTTTTAGTACTGCTAGAGCAGCAGTGTTAGTTTTTGGTTATGGATAACAAGAAAAAAATACTGCGCTAACAACCTAAGTGAAAATAATAAACGTGAATAGCTGCGACTAAAATGTTATACAACACAAACCAAGATAATATGAAAAAAATCGCACTAGTATAGTGTGATAAAAAATTGAACACCACGCATGAATCTAACATGAATGATATCAAAGTAATATTGAATAAACATTACCCAACATTAGGGATGAGCTTCGAGTTCGAGTAAAACTCATGTTCGACTCGAACATTGGCTGTTCGCAAGTTCGCCGAACAGCAAACAATTTGGGGTGTTCGCGGCAAATTCGAATGCCGCGGAACACCCTTTAAAAGTCTATGGGAGAAATCAAAAGTGCTAATTTTAAAGGCTAATATGCAAGTTATTGTCATAAAAAGTGTTTGGGGACCTGGGTCCTGCCCCAGGGGACATGGATCAATGCAAAAAAAAGTTTTAAAAATGGCCGTTTTTTCAGGAGCAGTGATTTTAATAATGCTTAAAGTCAAACAATAAAAGTGTAATATCCCTTTAAATTTCGTAGCTGGGGGATGTCTATAGTATGCCTGTAAAGGGGCACATGTTTCCTGTGTTTAGAACAGTCTGACAGCAAAATGACATTTTGAAGGAAAAAACCCATTTAAAACTACCCGCGGCTATTGCATTGCCGACAATACACATAGAAGTTCATTGATAAAAACGGCATGGGAATTCCCCAAAGGGGAACCCCGAGCCAAAATTTAAAAAAAAAATGACGTGGGAGTCCCCCTAAATTCCATACCAGGCCCTTCAGGTTTGGTATGGATATTAAGGGGAACCCCGCGCCAAAAAAAAAAAAAAAAAACGACGTGGGGTTCCCCCCAAAAATCCATACCAGACCCTTATCCGAGCACGCAAGCTGGCAGGCCGCAGGAAAAGAGGGGGGGACGAGAGTGCGGCCCCCCCCTCCTGAACCGTACCAGGCCACATGCCCTCAACATTGAGAGGGTGCTTTAGGGTAGCCCCCCAAAACACCTTGTCCCCATGTTAATGAGGACAAGGGCCTCATCCCCACAACCCTGGCCGGTGGTTGTGGGGGTCTGCGGGCGGGGGGCTTATCGGAATCTGGAAGCCCCCTTTAACAAGGGGACCCCCAGATCCCGGCCCTTCCCCCTGTGTGAAATGGTAAAGGGGTACTTACCCCTACTATTTCACTAAAAAACTGTCAAAAATGTTAAAAATGACAAGAGACAGTTTTTGACAATTCCTTTATTTAAATGCTTCTTCTTTCTTCTATCTTCCTTCATCTTCTGGTTCTTCTAGTTCTTCTGGTTCTTCCTCCGGCGTTCTCGTCCAGCATCTCCTCTGCGGCGCCTTCTATCTTCTTCTCCTCGGGCCGCTTCGCACCCATGGCATGGGGGGAGGCTCTCCCTCTTCTCTTCATCTTCTTCATCTTCTTCTCTTCTTCCTTCTTCTCATTTTCTCTTCTTCTCTTCTTCATTTTCTTCTCCGGGCCGCTCCGCACCAATGCTGGCATGGAGGGAGGCTCCCGCTGTGTGTCAGCGTCTCCTCTTCTGGCGGTTCTTAAATAATGGGGGCGGGGCCACCTGGTGACCCCGCCCCCTCTGACGCACGGGACATGACGGGACTTCCCTGTGGCATTCCCCGTGACGTCACAGGGAAGTCCCGTCAAGTCACCGTGCATCAGAGGGGGGCGGGGTCACCGGGTGGCCCCGCCCCCGTTATTTGGGAACTGTCAGACGTGGAGCGCCATCACACAGCGGGAGCCTCCCTCTATGCCAGCATGGGTGTGGAGCGGCCTGGAGAAGAAAATGAAGAAGAGAAGAAGAGCGGGAGCCTCCCCCCATGCCATGGGTGCGGAGCGGCCCGAGGAGAAGAAGATAGAAGACGCCGCGGAGGAGATGCTGGACGAGAACACCGGAGGAAGAACCAGAAGAGCCATAAGAACCAGAAGAACCAGAAGATGAAGGAAGATAGAAGAAAGAAGAAGCATTTAAATAAAGGAATTGTCAAAAACTGTCTCTTGTCATTTTTAACATTTTTGACAGTTTTTTAGTGAAATGGTAGGGGTAAGTACCCCCTTACCATTTCACACAGGGGGGGGATCTGGGGGTCCCCTTGTTAATGGGGGCTTCCAGATTCCGATAAGCCCCCCGCCCGCAGACCCCCACAACCACCAGCCAGGGTTGTGGGGATGAGGCCCTTGTCCTCATCAACATGGGGACAAGGTGTTTTGGGGGCTACCCCAAAGCACCCTCCCAATGTTGAGGGCATGTGGCCTGGTACAGTTCAGGAGGGGGGGTGCACTCTCGTCCCCCCCTCTTTTCCTGCGGCCTGCCAGGTTGCGTGCTCGGATAAGGGTCTGGTATGGATTTTTGGGGGGAACCCACGCCGTTTTTTTTTTGGTTTTTTTGGCGCGGGGTTCCCCTTAAAATCCATACCAGACTTTAAGGGTCTGGTATGGAATTTAGGGGGAACCCCACGTCATTTTTAAAAAAACATTTGGCCGGGGTTCCCCTTAATATCCATACCAGACCTGAAGGGCCTGGTATGGAATTTAGGGGGACTCCCACGTCATTTTTTAAAAAAAAATTTGGTTCGGGGTTCCCCTTTGGGGAATTCCCATGCCGTTTTTATCAATGAACTTCTATGTGTATTGTCGGCAATGCAAGTAGAGAAATAGGAGGTTGGGACTTTAAGTGAGGTGGGCAAATGAGACCAGAGGGACAATCACAAGTAAAACATTTATTGATACATAATGACAATTAGACACAAATGAATTACAAAAAGGTAATAATATCCAATCGTATACCAATCCCATCTTGCCTGTTGAATGGGGAACATAAGGAGCAGCCCCCAAATGGTACAGGGTAAACCACTGAGAAAGATTAATTTATAGCAGTAGCATGAGGTCGCAAAATAAACAATAAAAACTTGTAGATATGTGGACCTAATAAAGTCTATGATTAATATGGTGCTTGTCGTAAGCCCGATGCATTTCGTGTATCAAACACTCTTCAGGGGCAATATAGCACCACAGTCTGAAGGGGAAGAAAAAGGGGACAATATGATAAAATACTGGATAAGGTCCAAAAAATGCACTGGGAGCAAAATAAAAATGAAAAAAAAAAAAATGAAAAAAAGAGCATATAGAGGAGACTAGCAGCCGCTACACCCCCATGGATACTCACATGTTCCAGGAATGTGAACTCCAAGAGGTCCGCAAGCAGCCGGCCACCCCATAACTCAGGTCCGGGAGCTGAGGGAGGAGCTTAGAGAGAGGAGCCGGGAGGAAAAGACGGCCACATACATAGGTGTCCAATAAATGAAAGATCCACACTGGTAACAAGTAAGGTGAAGGTTCTGGGGTAAAAAGAGTAATGTATATCAAGTGTAGCCCCAAATAAAGCTAGAGCCCCTAATAGCAAAGAGGTGTATACTAATCTAAAAGATGTCCCCCTTACCTATGGGTGGTATGGAGTAGCCAAACATGTCTGAACTGGTGATGGACGTGTTGTATAAGAGCAGGCAAAAACAAATGTATGGGTCCTATCTATACAGCCAATCCCCGCCCCAATCAGAGAAACTCCCCCCAGCATCACGTGGTGCAGACAAAGGCGGACGGAAAACTCCTACCAGAGCAGCGCCCGCCGCCGCTCACAGCTGCTGGGGAAGTCGCCCTCCACGTGTCCATACGAGATGGGAAACACAACGTCAGCGCCGGGACGCTCACGCAGAGGTCACGCGCATGACGAGGGGGCGTGATGCCGACGCACAATGAGAAACCCGCCCCTGACACCCGCACCCGCCGTGGCAGACGAGGGGGGAAAGGGGAGGGATCCCGGCTGTGCCTCGCAGCTCCCGGACCCTGAATAGGGGCAGCCAACCAGAAGCAGGCTCTATGGGGACGCATACCACATGATCACTCCAAAATGGAGGGAGGAAGCTGGAAAGAATGAAAAAAGTAAAAAGAAACTACCAAACGAAAAAACAGAAAAATTAAATAAGCACACATGGGAACAATATAATAGTATTGTAATGATCTTAAACAAACCCCCTGACGCGGGGGAAGAAACTAAGGGTTCAGGGCAAATGCCTTGTAGGGCAATGCAATAGCCGCGGGTAGTTTTAAATGGGTTTTTTCCTTCAAAATGTCATTTTGAGGAAACATGCGCCCCTTTACAGGCATACTATAGACACCCCCCAGGTACAAAATTTAAAGGGATATTACACTTTTATTGTTTGACTTTAAGCATTATTAAAATCACTGCTCCTGAAAAGATGGCCGTTTTTAAAACTTTTTTTTGCATTGATCCATGTCCCCTGGGGCAGGCCCAGGTCCCCAAACACTTTTTATGACAATAACTTGCATATTAGCCTTTAAAATTAGCACTTTTGATTATTCATGTTCGTGTCCCATAGACTTTAACGGTGTTCGAACAAACTTTTTTCCTGTTCGCATGTTCTGGTGCGAACCGAACAGGGGGGTGTTCGGCTCATCCCTACCCAACATGTGAGCAAATCAATTAATGATAAACAGTAAATTGGGGTGAATTACACAGCTAGAGTCCAAAAAAAAAGTCCGTAAAAAAAACAACAAATATAAAAAACTTTTCTTCCCAAGTGACTGGTGAAAAATTCCTCTGTTGTACTGAATGATGTGTATAGATGAAACCTCCACCTTCAGAAAAAGTATATCCTGCTGCTTACCAGATGATGTTGGTCCCTTATTACAGGGGACCACACTAGGCAGACGGCTGTAACCCCAGCCCAGGATCAAACAGGCAGGCACTAGATACCATCACGTCCCACAAAGTCCCCTTCACAGATCTCAGCAGGATGGTGGGATTACCATAAAAGACACAAAATAATCCACATAGCATAAAACCCTTTACATTTATTGAGTTAAAATGCCAAATGAACACTTACAGGTAAGTAGATAAATGACAGCGTAAAAGAACAAGCCGGCCGGCTCCAAAACAGCCCGTGTCTCCTGGGACTAGACGTGTAGCGGTGACGTCAGGACGTGGCTCCTCCTCCCTACGTTGTTTCGTCACTACAGGACGTGGTCATGGGATACGGGCTGCAGCCTGACGCACCGCTTAAATACACAGAAAGGAACCCCGCCTAATGCAGACGAGATATCTTGGGCGCTATCCCACTTAGGGAAAACCTAAGGGCAACTGAAACTTTCTTCCCATGTCCATAATAGACATACAGAATTGTACTGGTATTTAGGTGATCAAACATAAAAACCAAAAATTAAATAACTCAAGACCACCAGATATAAAAGGACCTATTTCAAAGCTAAATGAAATATATGAAAAAATATATGGAAATATATTTGATGCACACCGCTAAGTATAACAATAATATTAAACGGTCCCTATAGTTCTTAGCCCAAACAAGTGGGCTCAACATATCTGAACCAACACTCGTAATGTTAATGTGTGCATTGTAACATCTGAAGAACTTTCAGGACGTGTTATAGTCCTCCAGAGCGGTCTTAAAAATCCTAAGCACAAAATTGCCATCTCTCCCTGAAATGAAAAGGCGCCCCTAAGTGGACACATAAATAATACCACTGACAAATAATACCTTCTAACATAATGGGCAATAACAGAAAACAAAAAAAACAAAAACAACATATCTAAGACATCCCAAATCCCACACAGATTCAGCAAAAGTCCTAAAAAAATTTAAATAAAAAATTTAAATAAAAATAAGGATGTGTCCTGTCAGAATTGAACGTTACAATAATCCTAAGGGCCTAAGAATTATCGATGAAACAATTAACATCTACATCGATGTTAAGGCCAAAGGGGTATAAGTCTTCAGCTTATGAACCCAAGCCATCTCTAATCGTGAGATGCTTCTCACAAGCACACTGCCCCTCCAATGGGGCCTAAATTTGTCAATTCCCAAAAAGGTAGTGCCAGTTGGATCCCTACCATGAAAGGTAAGGTAATGTTTAGATACAGAGTGCTTGGTGAATCCTCTCCTAATATTACTAATGTGCTTGTTTAGTCGCACCTGCAGGGTAGTCCGGCCCACATACTGCAGGCCACAAGGGCACTGCAGCATTTAGGCAACCCCAGAGGAGGAGCAGGTGATAAAAGGCTCAATGGTGAAAGATTTTCGGGTACAGGTAGAGGTAAAATTTGTGGACCTTCTATTCCTGCACTGATTAATGGAACAAACCTGACACCTAATGCATTGGTAGTACCCAGTTAATTCTGAAAAGAAGGTGGACCTATACATGGGAGGATCAAAAATGTTGGGTGCCACTTTATCTTTGAGTGACGGTGCCCCCCTAAAAAACACCTGGGGTTTATCCGGTAGGATAGATGTCAACACCCTATCATTTTTGAGAATATGTCAATACTTCTTGATAATGTGTTTGACTCTAGAGTGTTGGCAGGTGAAATCAGTAACAAAAGGACAGCTATAAGAAGCATCTACAGTGAGTAAATCCTTCCGATCTACTTTGGCCACCTGCTCCAAGGTGCTAGCAACAAAGTCGGAAGAATATCCCTTAGCTACAAACCTCTGAGTTAAGATCTGTGCCTGAGTCTGAAAAGTGGCAACATCAGTGCAATTACGTTTTAATCTGAGAAACTGGATCTTAGGCACAGATCTAAGCCATGACGCATGGTGGCAGCTATCATGGGGATAAAAGAATTCCTATCCGTAGGTTTAAAGTATGTGGAAGTAACAAATTCATTATTACGTATGGAGATGGTAAGATCTAAAAAATGTATCTGCTCCGAGCTTGCCTCATAATTAAGCTGGATCCCTCTGTCATTGCTATTAAGGAAACCCATAAATTCAGATAGGTCAGAGTTAGTACCCTCCCATAGGAGGAGGATGTCGTCTATGTAGCGAACCCACAAGGCCACCTGAGGCCTTGGCTGGGCATAGACGACATCCTCCTCCCACCTGGCCATGAATAGATTCGCCAGGCTGGGGGCATACTTAGCCCCCATTGCAACCCCTTTGTCCTGGCGGTAATAATTCCCGTCGAACCAAAAAAAAAATTGTGAGTGGCTGCAAATTCTAATAGCAACATGATGAATCCAATTTGTTCATCAGGGAGATTGGATGACTAGTTGAGATGTGCCAAAACAGCCTCCAAACCCAACTGGTGGGGAATTATCGTAAATTTTGGGAGTTACTGTATTATGTTTTAGGTTTAGTAGCAGGAGTAGGTTGAAAGAAAAGTGTTAGGGCCCATTTACATGTTTCCATCATTTGGAATGTCACCCCAAGGCACTAAGGCAATGCATCTGCGACATACATGCATTGCAGGCCACCACAACACACAGTACTACATTACCAAAAAAAAGCTGCGTTTTGTGCCTTTAATTTTTGCACTGGCATTATTCAACCCAAAAAGTGAATGGCACTTAAGAACTGAGCATCTGTTGGGGGACAGAGCCAGAGAGAAGGTGAGTATTGTGGCTAAAGCTTATTTTTTTATTTTTCATGCTGTAGAATAAGTTATTTTTAAATATTAGTTATAACTGGCGTTAGGATGTAAGGGATAGGTTCAAAGGTGTGGGCCCTGATGCAAAAGTTGACCTGCCCCCCACACCATCACCTGCAGCTTCAATTGTGCGGTGGTGGGTGGTGTCATTAGGGCAGTGAATGATGTCAGTAGAGCAGTGGAGAGTGCAAGTAGTGCAGTGGGCAGTGTCAGTAAAGCAGTGGACATGTAAGTAGGGCAGAAGTTGATGTCAGTAAGGCAGTGGGTAGTGTCAGTCAGTAGGGAAGTGGATTCTGTCAGTATGGCAGTGGGTTTTGTCAGTAGGGCAGAGGATGGGGGCAGTGGATAGTTGCACTAGGGCAGTGGACAGTGTCAGTAGTTTTTAATTGCTGTTATTTCATTTAATTGTATTTTTTACAATTTTATTTATTAGATTTTTACATTTTTTTATTTTTTTAGCAGCATGCCACATTTGCTTCATCCACTCTGAGAAGTGGAGGTCTTATTTTGGCAATACCCTGTTTCATTGGGGGATTTATGTTCCTTGTTTTCATCTCCTTGGTTTACTTTTCTTGTTTTGCTCCCTGTTTGTTTCCTCTGGGGCATACTTTGGCTGGGTCTTCTACATCCACAGCCCCGGGATAGACCTCTCCACTGAGGGTCCCTAAACTTGTATGAATGTCTATGGCTCCATTTTTCCTTGGTTATAAATAAAATATCCTTATGACTGATTTTCAAACACCCAGCTGGTAAAATCAAACTCCTGATGAAATGAACTGTGTTTCACAAAAACACATAGTGCATGCAAAGTTCCTCAGTTTATGGATGTGAACCTTTTAATCATCATTATATGATTGCATAGAGCAATTTATAATGATGAACTAGTGATATCTCCAACGTATACAGTATGTTTTGTGTTGGTGCATCTTTTGGCTTTTATTCTGATTATAACTATTGTTTACAAAAAATCATTTATATGTTTAATATATACATAGTTACATAGTTAGTCAGGTTGAAAAAAGACACAAGTCCATCCAGTCCAACCACAAAAAACAAAAAACAAAAAAAACAAAAAAAAAACAAAAAAAAAAAAAAAACGTACAATCCAATATACCCAATACTATACCCACAGTTGATCCAGAGGAAGGCAAAATGTGTGGTAATTCTCTACATTGCCCTCCTAAAAAATCCCAAGGGCTTTGAAAGCTTTTATTGCATTTCTCTTGCATGTGTATTTTGGAATGGAGGTACAAAACCTCTGATAATGGAGTCAATGTTGCATTTGTATTTTAAAGTTTTGATAAATGTATATTTATTTTGTAATATGGAATAAAATAAAGATATACTCCCTTGCATTTGATGGCTGGGTTGTAATATTTGGCTATATTCCATGAGAGTGCGCATGCTATCTGAGGATGATGGTTCAAATAGGTTGAAAGCTGTAAGTATGTGAAAAAATCCTTACAATATCTGAGGAGTTAAGTTCAGCCTGTAAGCCTGTGAAAGTTTTCATCTCAGGTTCAATGTTCAATGACTGTGTTTATTGAGGAATTGTGCAATTTTCATTCATTTCCCAAATTATTCTGTCTATGGCCGGCTGGACTGGATCTTATTCTCTGTCATTGAGGTATGACTCCATTCAGGGAACTCTTGCTAGTGGGTGGAGATGCATTCATGTATTTATTTTCATAGTCTTTGATATGCATGGTGATTGTATTTTTTGATATGATATTATATGCACTTTTTGGAATTGTCATTTGTTCATTCATATAGTGGCCATAAAACCACGCTTGTCCCTGAGGAAGCCATACAGCGAAACATGTAGGACTAAAGGTGTGGGCACAACTACAGGAGGTACAAAAACATGCATTGAATGACCACAAAGCTGTCCATGTATTGTAAAAATTATTTTTATATGCATTTTTGTGACTTTAATAAACTGTGTTTTTATTGAAAATACCTATAAAGTCCCATCCCCTCTATTTTGTACCTTCTATATTTACAGGAAACAGTTAACTCCAGTTAAATTTTAATTAAATCAAAAAATCTTGAAATTAATCACACATTAAATATGTCCACTGGTAAAGAAAAATTGGCTGTGGTGTTGGCATTTCCTAAATTGCTATATCCCTAAGGAAATCTATTTACTGTGTATGCTCATTATGGAATTTAAATGACACATCTAAGCTTACATACATATTTAATGTTTTTGAATGCCTAACCTTTATTAGACATTCCAAATTTTACTCAAATGATTTCCTAATGTTTCCCTAGGTTTGAAAATTTTAAAAAGTACATCTTTTGAACTTTTAAGCTTGTCATATGTTCAAATGTTCTCATTTTTATTCCATTATAAATTTAATGCTTTCACAGATTTACTGTTGAACTAACAATCTTTTATGTGATTTTAATTACCCCACCCCAAGTGTATAACTCCTATCTTGGTACAATAAATATTTCACTATGCAGCATACACCTAATTTTAATGTACCTTTTGTAATATTGCAATTGTTGAGCAGTGTATTAGGCAAAAAATGAAAAAAAAGTATTACATTTTATAAAAAAAAGTACATTTGTGCAGTTTTAGGGTGAAAGTCACTAATCCTGTTATTATAATTGTTACTGTCTTAAATTTCCAGTGAACAACTTTGCTTTTACACAACAGCAATCTAATAGCACATCAAGTTTTTTGGTCTCCTCTTGCATAGTAAAGTAAATGTCTGGACTAAATGTTAAAATATATATTAAGTACATTTTTGCAAAAGTTGCATGTTTCCCTGTGTTTTACCTTTGCTAGTACAGAAAAACACCTGCTAGTAAATTGACAACACTGTGTAACTTTCATTTGGGGGGAGTAGGGTTATGGAAAATGGCCCCCTCCCAAACAGGATATTGAGCTAAACCTGCAGGTGAATAAGAGAACCAAAACCCTTCTTTAAGTGGAAGAGTGGGTTTGACAAATTAATTTAAACAAAAAACAAAAGTAGCTGTGCTATGAAACTTGAATAATGAAAGAAAATAATACAATTCAATCACTTCTCGATGTGAGGGTTATACACCCATAATAAAGTGACAAACAGTGAGAAAAAATGTTTAAATTACATCAAACAAAGTATATAAAACATGGATATATGGGTAAATACAGTCCATTCCATAAGTATGAAGGGAAAGAAAAAATTCACTGGCAGAACACTCCTTCAAAAGGTAGGTGAGACAAGCATCCATGCGATGTAAGTCAAACGACCATAACACCCAGAAGAACGTGGTGAGAGAAGGGTTCCTCCACCAATAAAAATACTGCCCCTTACCAGCTCCTATAATCTCTTGTTACGGAAATCATACAGGCGTGTGGCTATCTACCCCAGCCTCAGGTCTTTGATAAGGACGGATCCCAGTGTGTCTCTCCACCATGGGTCTTCTAGGCAGTGGTTGGGCACTCATACCCTGCCAAAGGATCTGTAATATTTTCAGTCTTGTGTTCCAGCCACCCCTGGCTGGCAGCACAGATAAGTCAGTGATCTTCCGAATCCCATCACCCCTGCAGGGGTAATGCGTATATCTGTAGTGTTCTATAACGCTGGTCCACCAGGGTGTCTGCTATTTAGGTCCCAAGTGTGTCTCTTTAGTTCCGGACAGAGTGTAGGTAACCAGTATTGTATACCTCATGGAAGATAAAGATAGGCTCCTCCTCTGCTGTTTGGGAGGGGGCCATTTTTCTGTGCTGCCAGCCAGGGGTGGCTGGAACACAAGACTGAAAATATTACAAATCCTTTGGCAGGGGATGAGTGTCAAACCACTGCCTAGAAGACCCATGATGGAGAGACACACTGGGATCCATCCTTATCAAAGACCCGAGGCTGGGGTAGATAGCCACACGCCTGTATGATCTCCGTAACAAGAGATCATAGGAGCTGGTAAGGGGCAGTATTTTTATTGTTATGGTCGTTTGACTTACATCACATGGATGCTTGTCTCACCTACCTTTGAAGGAGTGTTCTGCCAGTGAACTTTTTCTTTCCCTTCATACTTTTAGAATGCACTGTATTTACCCATATATCCATGTTTTATATACTTTGTTTAATGTAATTTAAACATTTATTCTCACTGTTTGTCACTTTATTATGGGTGTATAACCCTCACATCGAGAGGTGATTGAATTTTATTATTTTCTTTCATTATTCAAGTTTATAGCGCAGATACTTTTGTTTTTTGTTTATCATAGTGTGGGTGTCTCACATTCTATAGTAGCGGCTTTGTGTCATTTGATTTTTCATACACTGTACACTTTTTGTATACAGGTTTCATGGGGATAGCGCAGTAATTTTTACCTTTTTTAGTTGAAAAATTAAGTTGGCTGTGTCTCTATCAAGGACAGGGCCTTTGTAAACAGAAGTAAATCCCTTCCTGGGAAATTAACCAGTAATCTAATCAAAGTAATTGGAAGCAGAGGAACTACTGCAGCCAGCATATAACATTAACCATAAGTACATAGATGCACATTAGTATGGAAATAATGCAAGCTTTATACAAGAAACGATTAAATAACACAAATAAATAGTACATCCATCCATGCATACATGTACTATCGTGTAATATTAGCAAAGAGCCCAACAACAGCCCTGGTACAATTGTGCACATATACTCCATTCATAGTTAAAAATAAAGATACCTCCAGATAAATGTTGCAGCAAAGTTCAATTGCAGGGGCCCATGAGGATGATAGCATCTGTATTGTGTCAGAGACCTGAAGACAAAATCAGCGCTAATGGGGAGATTACCACTCCAACTGTTGTCCAACCAGGCTGGAACACAGCTCATCACTGACAGAAACTGTGGTGTGGCACTGGAACTCAGGGTCACTATTCTACTTTGTCTCTTAGTCCCCATTAGTTTCTAATTTGTCATGCAACCAGGCCTCTAGCTTTCAGAAGTGGCTGTTGGATGCCTAACCTGGCTCTAGCCTATGCTGGGTATTGAGCCATAATCTAAAAATTCCAGAGCAGGCAGGACAGGGTTATCTAAAATAACAGGAACTGCATATAAGCTCTAATGTAATAAACAGGTTTACCTACTAATATACTGGATGGTGACCACTATACACATACATATAGCGCAGATCTAGCTATCTGACACATGCATGTTAGATAACAACAATAAGACAGAGATAAGTCTGTCACGTGGATTTAGATAAACACTCAAGAAGCTATGGGCAGTTGCAGACTATTAGAAAATCAGAATACACGCCAAATAGTCTCTGCCTCTGGCCTTGGTGAAATACAACAGTAACTAAAATACAAAGTATCTGTGTCTAGTTCCTGGTAACTCCCCTTTATATAATATCCCTCCAATGGGGGTTTCAGACCCAACTACCAAGGGCAGGAACTACTTGTCTATAACCAATGAACTCTGTAGCAATTAACAAATAAAACCATTTATGAATTTGGGTAGTAGAGGGCAGCAGATCCCTACAACTACCTTGCTTTCTTTGAAATACCAAGTAATGTTGTCAGCTCTGCATTGGTTCTCTTTTTCTGGATTCTGTAGACCAGCAGAGGATATGTGTTGGGAATATATTGTAATATATACAGTGTAAATCAGTATAATATAATTTATATTATGCAAACTTTTGTGCCTGAATTCATTATCACTGCACATTAAAGTCAATAAATGAAGTTCCTTTTTTACAATTAACTTAATGTACTATATTTTTAACTCTCCATAATGAATACCCAACTATCTCTCACTTATGCATACCTATCACATGCTTTGTCTACTTACTTTTTACCTTGTCAAAAGAAGTTTATTGAGTATACAATATTATAAAGATACATAAAGTAAGTTTACAAGGATCTATAAAGTAAGCTCATTGTTTTACAGTAGGGTTTATATAGGTAAATATCATGAAATTTCAAATATTAAACATTGGGTTCACGTAAACCTAAATTAAAGATATATATCATTTCCTTAGTTACTTTTGTAGGTATTTAAATGATTTATACCTACTATACATATTGTTTACAAGTAGAGTGTATATAGGTCAAATAAATTCTGATAATGAGCTTTAATCGTAAGGTGGAGAAAAGGAAAGAGAAAGAAGAAAAAGGGTTGAAAGGTAGAGGTATGGTCCACAAGGTTGTCCCGCTCGTCAGTTTATTATTCTTTTTAGTTCTCTTTGAAGCCTTAGAATGGGTGTCTCTGTAAGTCATTTAATCTGTTACCATGGAAACAGGACAGAGTCATTGAAGTTTGACAGGAACTGTTGTTTTATCCAAGGGTGCCAAAGTTTTTCAAATTTTGGAATTTGATTTTGATCGATGGCTACCATCTTAGCATGGGACATTGTATTATTCATTCTGTGAATTGTTTCTGCTAGTACCAATGTAGGAGATTTCCATGCCTTGGCCACTGTTTGTTTTGCAGCCGTTATTAGTTGGATCATAAGTTTGAATTGAGAGAGTGTTAACCATTCCGGTTTTAGATTAAGTAAGGTTAAATATGGATCTGGTTGTATTATTTTTTTAAATATTTTAGATGCAATCACGAAGACTTCCTTCCAGAAGGTTTGGATTACTGGGCACGTCCACCATATGTGTAAATATGTGCCTATTTCTGGGCATCCTCGAAAACAAAGAGCTGAGGTATTAGGTGAATATTTTGCCACTCTAGCGGGTACAAGGTACCAGCGAGTTAGGACTTTATAATTTGTCTCCAGTGCTAAGATGTTGGGTGAAGATGACTTAGATGTGAGCCATATGTTAGACCAGTCCGTGTCTTCTAAAGTTCGTCCCAGGTCCTCCTCCCACCTCTGAACGTAAGAGGGTCTATTAAGATTTTCTACTCCATATAACTGATTATAAAGTGATGAAATTGTACCTTTAGCAAATGGATCTTTTGTACAGATTGATTCAAAAATGGATAATTGGGATAATGGTGTATCCCCCTTTAGGAATGGTGTATAGAAATTTTCGATTTGGAGATATCTAAATATCTCAGAGTTTGGTAGATCATATTTTTCTCTAAGCGATGGGAATGAAAGGAATGATTTAGATGCTATGAAGTCATTTAGTGTCTGAATGCCTGATGTTGTCCAAGCTTTAAAAGAATTTGGGTAGATCCATGCCGGATAAAAGGCCGGATTTCTGATAAAAGAAAGGAGAGGATTGTGTGGAGATTGTAATTGATATTTGGTTTTTAGTTTATCCCAGAGAGATAAGAAGTGTTTAGTTATGGGATTATGAATTTTAAAGCGGTCTTTAGGATCAAGCCATAATAAATTTGATATTAATAGAGGGTCATTTTCTGAAGCCCCTATAAATACCCATAATGGGATTTCCTGTTTTGCATGGTATTTGGACAGACTGGCCAAATGTGCTGCTCTGTAGTAGTTAGTAAAATGAGGGTATCCCAGGCCTCCTTTATTTTTGGGAAGATGTAGTGTGTGTATAGGTATACGTGGTTTAGAAGAGCCCCAAAGTTGCTCTTTTTTGTACTATTCTCAAAAAATAGGAAGGAATTGGAATAGGGAGGACTCTGAATAGATAAAGCAATTTGGGTAGAATAGTCATTTTGATTGCATTAATCTTCCCTATCCAGGATAAAGGAAGTTGCGACCATTGTTTTATTAGATTTGTGATCTGTCTTAATACAGGAGGATAATTGGTTGAGAATAAGTCAGAATGAGATGCTGTTAAATGAATTCCAAGATATGGGATTGATTTTTCTGCCCATGTGAATGGGAGTGCAGCCCTAGCTGGGATCAATTCCATGTTTGTGAGCGAAATATTAAGCACTAGGCATTTCTTAGGATTAATCATAAGGCCGGATAGGGCTGCAAATCCATCAAGAGCTGGTATTAAGTTAGGACCAGAGACCTGTGGTGATGATAGAAAAAGTAATATATCATCTGCAAATATACATAATTTGTGTGTAATACCTCCTACTTCAATGCCAGTTATAGTTTGGTTTGTTCTGATGTATTGGGCCATGGGTTCGAGTATAAGGGCAAATAATAAGGGAGATAATGGGCAACCCTGTCGGGTACCTCTTTCGATATTAAAGGCTTCAGATTTGTATCCAGCATATTTTATATAGGCTTTGGGTTTATTATATAATGCTTTGATCCATGTTAAAAAGTGGGGTCCAAAACCCCATTTTTGTAATGAATATTGCATATATTGCCAGGATACTGTGTCAAATGCCCTCTTAATATCGAGAGATAGAAAACATAAAGGGATTTTCCGTTTTTTAGCAATATGTGCCAATAACACTGCCCTGCGTATATTATCGCCTGCCTGTCTATTTGGCATGAAGCCTACTTGATCTCTATGTATTAATTTTCCTATAATGCTATTGAGGCGTTTTGCTATTATTTTTGCTAATAATTTAATATCGAGGTTTAACAGAGAAATAGGCCGATAATTCACACAGGAAGTATCATCAGAAAGGGGTTTTGGGATCATACAAACAATTGCCATTAGTGTTTCTTGCCGAAAAGAATGTCCATCTAGAAGTTTGTTAAAAGTTTCAGTGAGAATGGGAGAGAGTATTTCTGAGAATGTTTTATAGTATAAAGCCGAGTAGCCGTCTGGGCCTGGTCTTTTGTTAAGTTTTAGGTCTTTTATGGCGTTAGCAACTTCATCTATAGTTATAGGCTCATCCAAACTGCTTTTTTGATTCTGAGATAACTCAGGTAAGGTTATTTTTGAGAAGAAGGATTCAGCCTCTGTAGGATTAAATTCATTGTTTTTCTTGTACAAAGTTGCGAGATGTGAGTGAAATTTATGGACTATTTTAACTGGATTACAAGTGTAAACATTTTTTGATAATTTCAAACGTATTGGTTTGAAAGATTTGTTAGTTGAATTTAATGCCCGAGCCAAATATGTACCTGGTTTGTTTGTATTCATGTAGAAATTGTGTTTGGAGCGTTTGAGGGATTTATCAACTGACTCAGTGAGAAATAGATCGTATTCCAATCTAGATTTTTCCAGATGAGATTTTGTACTCTGAGATGGATTATCTTGAAATGATATGTAGGCTGCATTAAAATTAAGTTCTAGTTTTTTTGCTAGATTTTTGCGTTCCCGTTTAAATAGTGCCATTTGTCTTTGTATTGTACCACGCAAGACAGGCTTATGAGCTTCCCACAGTGTTATTGGGGAGATGTCTGTTGTATTATTAATTGATATGTATTTCTTTAAAGCTTGTTCAATGGCCATCTGATGTAGTGGGTGTTTGAGCATTATGTCTGGTAAGTACCACGTTGGGTCATGCGCTTTTGGTATGGCTGAGGCTATAGTAGTGTATACTGCATTATGGTCAGACCACGGAATCGGAATTATATCTGATGCAATAATTTCTGGTATCATTCCTATTGTTAGAAAAATATGATCTATTCTGGTGAAGGTTTGATGAGGGTGCGAGAAATAAGTGAATTTCTTTTTCATTGGGTTACTTTCTCTCCACGAATCTACCAGATTGTATTTGGAAAGAAGTTGAGAAAAAGGTAATCTAGAGGTTATTTTGGATGGTGTAAAAGGTGATTTATCTAGAAATGGGAGGAGGACCTGGTTCGAATCCCCACACATTATCACTGTTCCTATTTTGTGTGTATTAATCACTTGTAATATATGTGAGAGGAATGGTGTAGGTTGTTTGTTAGGAGCGTAGTAGGAAATCACCGTGATTGCTGTATCCATTATATAACCCATGAGTATCAGGTATCTACCTTCTGGGTCTTTAATTTCTGATGATAAGGTGAATGGTGTGGATCGGTGAAATGCAATTAGAGTTCCCCTTTGCTTGGTACAGGCAGAAGCCGTGTAAATTTGTTGATAAAAAGGAGAAATATATTTTGGAGTAGAATCTTTGGTGAAGTGTGTTTCTTGGAGGCATACTATGTGAGCCTTCTTGTTATGAAAAGTACGGAAGGCTTTGGTCCTTTTTTGAGGGACATTTATTCCCTGAACATTCAGGGAAAGTATATTCAGTGGTGCCATGTCAACAGATCAAATAGTTTTGACTTACTTTTTGTTATGCAGAGCTGACTGCGCAGATCAACCTGTGTGGACTGAAGAGATGAATAGATAGAAAAGAAACCAGTGAATTCTGGAGTAAAGAGTAAACAAAAAACATATGAGATTAGTTGATACATTGTATAAATTATTTTTTGCAAGTAATCACAATTTACCCGTGAAAGAGGATAAATATCTCTCTCAGGGGAATAAGTGCCTTCGTCACACTCCCACATAATATGGTTGGGAGAATGAGGAGGGCTAATGGGGGTACACGGATCTTCCGCTTACAGGAGAGAAGTGCTATGTCAAAAGACATCAAAATGATGTTTCATTAATTGGAGTGCAGAATATAGTTTTTGTTGAAATTATTTATTCCAGGGTGGTTGTATATGGTCGGTCTTGCCCTAGGCTAAATAATTCAGTTAGAAAGGTACTGTTAATAACTTTGGTATTGATGAAGATAGTTTGAATTATTTTGGGATTTTAACCCTTTTAGAGTAAACAATTACATATTTTATTCATATGTAACTGTTTAGATATGTTAACTCATAAAATTGAGGTTGTATTGCTTCAGATTAGAATAAACAAAAACATAATTCTAGGAACTAGTTAGGAAAAGAAAGAAAAAGCTTCCATTACTTCTGGATTATTGAACATATTTGTCCTAAAAAGTAATAAATCTATTGTTATTACCTGATAATATATAACTGAACAAGAATTTCCTTATTTCACTTATATATTCTAAGGCTATATGAATCAGAAGTAATAAGAAATATATAACTGGAATGTAATATGATCCCACACAGTGTGTGACTATCAGAATGCAGTTACATTCAGTTATAAATACAGGTTTTTTATAGAGAACCATCTCTTAGTATAATAAATGAGGAGATATCAGGAATTAGGATGTCAGTCCATTGAATCTTCTTGGTCCATGGATGATGTGGCAAAACGGCCTCTTTTGTGAGAATGATGATTCCCATTTTGTTCTGAATTTTTCTGGGTGCTGCCTGAAGGTGAAGATGATGTCATTCTTCTGCGTGTGGGAGAGTTGCTGCTTGTGGGTTCTGTCAGATTTAATTTTAAAAGGGTTTGTTGTAGTTCATCTGCTGATCTGCTTCTGTAAACTGTACCTTGGTAGTTAAATCTGACTGAAAAGGGGAAACCCCATTGATACATAATGTTGTTGCGTTGCAGTTCCATTAGTTGGGGTTTCATGGATCGTCTTTTAGTAATAGTAAGTTGGGATAGGTCAGCAAAAATTTGATAATTGTGTCCTTGAAAATTAAGTTCCTTTTTTTCTCTTGCAGCAATTAGTATTTGTTCTTTCGTTCTGTAATAATGAAATTTTGTGATTATATCACGTGGGGGTCCATCTTTCTTTTTGGCTGTGAGGGCTCTGTGTACTCTGTCCAGTTCTAAACGTTCAATAGGGATATCTGGCTTTAGTTCTTGTAATAGAGCAGTAATAGTAGATTGCAGGTCTGTCACGGTTTCAGGTATTCCCCTTATGCGCAAGTTTGAACGTCTGGCTCTATTTTCGTAATCTTCGAGCTTAGTTTGAATTATAAAATTCTCTTCTTTTAATTGTTCCAATTCTGTTATATTTACTTGGGTTGTAATTTCAATTTCATCCATTTTTATTTCTAAGGCTGCGGTGCGGTTTCCCAGCTCTCTTATTTCTTTGGTTAGGCTTTTTGTTATTTGGTCTGATGTTTGTTTTAAAGCCTTATGAAGCATCTTTTCAAATTGTAATAATATTACTGGGGATGCTGAGGAGGCTTGTGGAGAAGTTTGTGAGAGGATTTGTTCTGTATCTGACTCAAATGGAGAGTCTTGATGTGACATTTTCTGTCTGTGAGAGCGCCCTGATGCTGTATCTTGTGAGGTGACTGGAGCTGCTTCAGCTGCAGTGAGTGCCTGTGAGCTCTTTGTGAGGTGATTTTTATTTCTGCCACGGTTTCCTCCCGGTACCATATTTCCTGCCCAAACTTTCACAGTTTGTTCCCTGGGGTAAAAAGGTTCAAATGGATACCTTTTGAGCCTGCAGGCTCCGCTTTGTCCTTCTCTTCTCTCCTCAGCGGTGCAGAGCTCTAACAATGCATGTCTGCTCCGTTAGGCTCCGCCCATCTCCCCCTCTACTTACTTTTTTCAATCTCCCTTCCTTCTATCTCTCCAAAAACAGCCATACTTTGATAAATCACAGATGAATGCATGAACACATTCCTTTCCTATTTCTTCCTTACAAACGAACAAGCAGCATTAAACCCAAAAAGCAAACATTTATTATATTGCATTGTAGCAATTCTTAGATTCAATGGCTGTATTAGCTTCCTTTTTTTGGCTTTCTTTCTTCTATTTCCATCTGGTGATTCAGCCAGCAAGTCTGTTGCTTTTCACATGCTCCTCATCAGAATGCATCAGCTTACATGGATTAGACAAACCACTTAACACTGGCAGGGGTGATAGAAAAGATCAACATTTTTTTTATGCAAAATCTTTATCCCACAAGAAAAAAAAACACTTTGCTGTAACTAATTATAAAGTGTGAGATGAAGTTTGTTAGTGTATCTAAATTTGCTAATACATTTAATACTACCCTCCCCTCAGACTGACAATGCTGCTGTCTGCTGTGCCTCCTGTGCTCATTTTTCTAGAGTTGTGTCTCACAAATACAAGACGTGTCTTACTGGTTACATCACCAGGTGAAAACAGAGGGAACCAATTGATGCAGTCACCACATTTAATGATTGGTAAGCTGCAATATAATACATTTTTGGTTTTGGGGTTAATACCTCTTTAACTACTGGGGCAGGGTGCAGTTATGAATTTATACTAAGGGCACAACAACTTACCTCAGAAATCACATTTTTCGTATTGTGTATTATGTTTCCTTCATTCACTACTTAAAACTGTTTAGTTAGAGATGCATACTGTGATTAAAGCGGTATTTTTCACCGAGTATTTTAAAAAATAAACTGTGACATAAAAAAAAACTACTGTCACTAAAACCTAGTTTTAGCTAGTTAGAAGATGTTAGATAATCACAATGTACCCAAAAAACAGTAAAAAAATAAATAATCAACAACATGTTGACTGACATGACAAACAAAGTCAATTAACTGCTTGCTGACCAGCCGCCGTCATTATACTGCCGCAGGCCGGCACGTTCCCGCAAGCCGTCATAGCTATATGTCGGCTCCTTAAAGTGAGATAGCTGCACTGTGCGGGTGCCGATGGTCGCGATACCCGATGGTCGGGATGACCGCTGGCCACGAGCGATCGCGGGCACGAGAGGCAGAACAGGGACATGTGTGTGTAAACACACAAATCCCTGTTCTGTGAGGAGAGACTAGGAATCTAGGATCGTAGCTAGGAACCATGATATGTCATCCCCTCTAGTCAGTCCCTTCTCCCTACAGTTAGAACACACAGTCAGGGAACACAGTGAACCCCTTGATCGCCCCCTAGTGTTAACCCCTTCCCTGCAAGTGACATTTACACAGTAATCAGTGCATTTTTATAGCACTGATCGCTGTATAATTGTCAATCGTCCCAAAAATGGGTCAAAAGTGTCCGATGTGTCCGCCATAATGTTGCAGCCACGATAAAAATCACAGATCACCGCCATTACTAGTAAAAAAAAAAAAATAATAATAAAAATGCCATAAATCTATCCCCTATTTCGTAGACGCTATAACTTTTGCACAAACCAATCAATATACGCTCATTGCAATTTTGTTTAGCAAAAATGTGTAGAAGAATACATATCGGCCTAAACTAAGAAAAAAATTAACTTTTTTTAAAAAAAAAATCAGGGATATTTATTATAGCAAAAAGTAAAAAATATTGTGTTTTTTTTCAAAACTGTCGCTCTTTTTTTGTTTATAGCGCAAAAAATAAAAACCGCATAGATGATCAAATACCACCAAAAGAAAGCTCTATTTGTGGGAAAAAAGGGACGTCAATTTTGTTTGGGTACAGTGTTGCAATTGTCTGTTAAAGTGACGCAGTGCCGTATCGAAAAAATGCTCTGGTTATTGAGCAGCCAAATCTTCCGAGGCTGAAGTGGTTAAACATCAATTATTGGTTTTAAACACATTTTATTTTGTTGCCAATAAATGTTATTTTTTTTTATTTATTGTTGTTATATATTTATGTTTTTATTAATTGAGAACTTGGCTGGCACCGATTGTATCAAAATGTGTAAAATATTGGTGATCACCTGGAAATAATAAGGTGTTGATGAAAAGGCTCTGAGATGTTGCAGTGGTACCTTTCTTTTATTCCAGAGTCTAGAAGTAGCAGCTACCACTCACCAGGTATATGTTGCAAACATATAACAAATAAATAGTGCAGTGCTCAATAAAATGTATGTAAAGGAAGTAGATTGAAACAAATAGATAAAATGAACAAACTGGCAGTGAGGCCAATGTGGTAATACTAAAAAATCAAATATGTCCATCAACAATAATTCAATAGATGAATAATGAAAAACCGTGCCGTGGTCAGAAATATTCAGAGATTATAAACATATAATCATGTGAAAAATTGGTCATGTGAAAATATAGTCCACCGTGAAAATGAAATCACTTAAGTAGAAGAAAAGACACCCATGTGAGGGCACAGTTGAGTTATGACTTTGCAACAAAATCCAACAGTATCAGATGGATGGTTAGAGAAAACCCTGTTATGATGGGAATGGGGAAGTTTCACTTGAGGTAAACAGACTCCCACAGACATTAATGAGGAAGGCCGCTCCTGAACATGTATATAGGGAATAAACGGCCACACATAGTGTAAAACTCCTCTGCTGCCACTTCCAGCGATGTCTCCTTTCTCAATCCATCTGATACTGCCAGATTTTGTGAATGCTCGTTTGAGCATACTTATCAGTATGTGAGTCCACACTCTCTGGTAAGTGTGCCAATTTTATCATATGGCGGTGGATCTCACAATCAAAATCGAAGTCAAAACTCTACTGTGCCCTCACTTGGGTGTCTTTTCTTCTACTTCAGTGATTTCATTTTCATGGTGGACTATTTTTCACATGACTATTTTTTCACATGATTAAACATTTATAATTTCTGAATATTTTTGATCTCACCATGGTTTTCATTATTCATCAATTGAATTATTGTTGATGGACATTAATATTAGATTTTTTCATATTACCACATTGGCCTCACTGCCAGTTTGTTCATTCTATCTATTTGTTTCAATCCACTTTCTTTACATACATTTATTGAGTGCTGCACTATTTATTTGTTATACTGTACATATCCATACTTACATACTGTACATGCACTCCAATACACTTCACATGCCTATAAAATGTAAGCATGTGAGCAAAACCCATACCTTTCCATTTCACCGGGCTTTAGATTTGGAAAGACCTTGATGGTTTAAGTGGTTACTACAGTCTCAGTACAAAAGTGTGCTGTATGTAGGGCAAAAATGATGAGGCATATTCCTCCCAGTCTGTGGAATCCAAATAGGAAGAAGCACTGATCAAGTTGAGTAAAAAAGCTTCTTCACAGTCCTCACTTGTGGGTGCCTGCCAGGCTCGCTACCGTAGATATAAGAGAAAGAAGGAGGATGGCCGCTTAAGCACTGTGTTGTGTGAAATGTGTCAACATCTCCTGTATGTTGTGCTGCATATTGTGATGATATCATTGGAAAAAACTCTGTGTTACCGGTAAGCATCCTGCTGTGCTGTGCGACCATCCTCCTTCCATCTCCTGTGTCTCAGTCTGTCATTTCAGAGTAGTCCTGCAAGAATGAGGTGGCTTCCTCACTCCAGACTTAGACAGTTATATTAATGGGTATTTCTCTATAAATTAAATATTTACTATAATGTCTGATTAAGGTCTCTGTCCACATTCACAACCCCCTTGGGGTACAGATTTAACTTGATGTTAATATCATTGTATAATTTTCCCAGCATAGCTTGTGCACACAGCAGTGATAACTCCTCCTCCTCCAGCCATGCCTATATCATAACTACCACACATCTGGATCACTGGCCAGATCCCCTGCTTGTAGTGATTTTGCTGCCTACCAATAGCCAAGGAGTCTGTTTTGTTTTTGAATGGGGTGGGCTTTGGCGAACATAAATTCAATATGTGCTTGGTCATTAATAATTTTAATAGTCATGAATACTAGTTGTTTCCAACTTCTGGCTATGGATAATCTGGCTGCTAATAATAGATGGGTAAGGAAGGTATGGTATTCCATGGGCAAAGTGTCCATGCATTTACCCAGTAGAGCTACAGTAACTTCGGATTCAGAGCAATTACAATATTAGTGACAGAGGAGGCCAAGTACTGAACAACTCCACAATATGCGACCAAGCGTTCCTGCTGAGCCAACACCCTTCCAACAAAGGGGGTATTGGTTAAGGGAAATCATTACTGTCACATACCTTACAGCGGAGCCCGAAACGATGAGGGTGGCCTCTTGCACGGTTCCGGTCCAAGCACCCCTGGTGGTGGGTACAGGGAGTGCGAGGGCAACGAAAGGGTGCAGGTGCCTGCAGGCAGGAGGCTGGAACTTGGAGATATAGGAACCTCTGCTGAGGAGATGTGGAAACTGATCACCAAACTTGTTCAGCGGGAGCCAGATCAGGATCAACTGCAGAATCAGGAACAGGCAGGAGTCGGCAACAGGCTGGCAGCGGGGTACCAAGTCAGAAGGCAAAACCGTAGTCAGGAACAGGCAGGGGTTGGCAACAGATGGGCAGAAGGGTACAGAATCAGGAGGCAGAGCCATAATCATAAGTTCAAGCTAGCCGGGTTTTCAGGAACAAGGTCAATCAGGCAGAGTAACAACAGGAACAAGCTGAAGACAATCCAGCACTGATGCTAGGCAGACTCTCTGTTTATATAGAGTGCTGTGTGCCAGGATTGGCACCGGCGTACGTGCGTACGCGCATGCGCATTAGCAACTTGGCACATTGGCACATGCGCGTTAGCACATTAGCACTTTGGCACATTGGCGCATGTGCGTTAGCATATTAGCGCTTTGGCACTCGCGGACGCGCGTTAGCGCGCATTCGCATAGAGGTGCCATTGTGCATGCCCACCCTGGATCTCATTTGCCTCTGGCTATCGTTCCGTGCATGCACCTTGGCATTAGCAGAATGAGGATTGGCAGCTGCTGCATGGAGACGGGTGCTTGCTGTGTGAGTTCTCTGACAATTACCAGTATTTCTGGTGTAAAATACCACTTATTAAGAATTTTTTGAGTGGATTCTCAATGATAGATACATTTGGACAGCCTTAGGGGTCTTTGAATCATTAAATGCCATTGTGAGGGGAAGGAAAAAAAGTCAAGAGTATGTTCCCATGTTTCCATAGTTGCCAATTTGTAAGAGGGCTAGGGTTCATTCATTGGTTGGTATATTGTAGGTACACGTTTTTTGGGTTGAGTTAGGGGCATCAAGGAACTGTAGTAGGTCTCCAAACTTGGTGTTGGTGCTTCCCCCTAGATTTTGCAAAACATGTACATATTGGAGGTATTTGTATATACTGCATCTATTTTACTAGATCTTTCCATCTTTCACAAAAGTTAGAGAAGCAGCTACACTCCTCTTAAATGAAAAGTATAGTGCATTTTCAGTGAGCTCATAATTGTTTTTTTTATTGGTATATTGCAGTATTTCTTAGAATGATCTCACTTTCTTAGTAGTTTGTTCTTACATGTTTTTCCTACTGCGATAAATAGAGAAAATTGTAGATCAGCCATTATTAAGGAGTAGAAAATGTTCATTTGGCAAAGTGAAATAAATTAGCATTTACATGAATTGTTCACTCACATGGAATCCAGAATTATTTTTTTCCTATAAATTAATGGGTAGACAATGAAAACTGGCTTGTTTCATTCACTGAGCTAATTTATTATTACTTTTCTAAGACAAAGAAATATATACAGAATTTCTGCTTACCCTCTTCATGCTCCAGTGCTGTCCTCAGCTTCCTCCTAAATCAAATGCAAGCAGTCCCCTTTGGATAGTCATGCATTTCTTCACATTGTATGTAAGCCCAGTCTGTTCTTTACCTGCCCCTGGTGGGGTGTCATCATGCAGGTTAGACTCTCAGTACTCCAAGATTAAACAGTGCTTATATGTCATGCAGTGATGTCACCAGGGACCAGAAAACTGCAGGTATATGTATTTTGTTTTTATAAATCTACGTAAGTCCTGATGCTCCAGTTTAACATTCTTTCCATCTATAGTGAAACAATCCCCACATTTTGTATAACACTGTAATGAAGCACAAAAAGAAGCAAAGACTGTATGTATGAGATGAAATATGTCCACTCCATATACATTATTAATTACAATGTTAAAAAAAACATTCCAAAACATTAGTGGGACCCTGTCAGGTCTCTAAACAAATAAAATGCAAGGCTCCTGGAATATAAGATTTAGTATACTCATCTACGTTACTTCTTTTTAGAGACATATTGTTTGAAGGATGGAGCCTCGATTGCAGGGGACACATGCCTCCTTTGAATTCCAAAGAGACCGAAGAAGGCTGTAGCACCTATACTGATTCAGTTTTTCACAGTAAATTTCTTTTATTTTTATTTTTTTACATATTCATGAGACAAAAACAATAAATAACTTTGTACTCGGAGTCAATCTGTGGATAGTGTAGGAAAGGAACAAAAAGCAACAGAGAACATAGACCTGAGTTGTGCCTGGGTCAAGTGGTCAGTATGCCTGAAAGGGGGCAAAAATGACCAGTAGGATGAATATGATACCAAATTATTACCCACTGAAAATGCGTATGATCTACCAAATTACCAAACGCTTGTGGTATCTCGAAAAGTGGCTCTGGGCCAACCCAGAGAACAAGACGACCTCCACTTGCCCAATACGGGCTGGGATCCCTGGCACAAATATGCAGAACCTGCTCCTATCTCTTATGACCCAAAACCCGGGTATAGGCCTGCCTTGAGCACCGAGCTGGTACCCAACACGAAGGAGACCATGAGAATGTGATAGATACGACATGGAAAATATGACCCATGATGAGAAGTCTGCTGATCTCAGCAGGAGGGCTACTCGACAGGAACCCTGAGGATGGCTTAATAGAATGCATAGCAAATAAAGAAAGATCTGTCGGGGTCTACCCACAACATGAAATGCTGAGTCCAAACCAGATATGCCCCGACAATGCCGAGCCGATATGAGTTAAAAGAGGCAAAAACCGAACCAAGTAGGAAGACTACTGAACTGGCCTAGAGACTGAGAAAATTCGGAATCCACTGAAGCCCCTGAGCCCGCAAAGGCTGCTGGAGCTACCAAGGCTGACTTACCAATACTTCCATGCTTCTGCCAACCCTAGCCAAATGTAGCTAGGAAATAAAAGGTCGAGTGTATTACGACAGGGAAGAACCGCAGTCCCCTGGGAACCTACTCCGCGTAAGTGACACGCCACTGGGACAGCAACATGAACTACGAGAAAAACGTGAGCATACTGAGAACCTGCGCCAGGAACGTAATCTGCGTGAAGGAACAAAACACATGTATTGCGCGAGCTGACGAAACGTGAGCAGCCTAAGCACCGAGGCTGCAAGAACTCGCAACTACATGAGAAACACCGGTAGCACGAGAACGTGAATTGATGAACAGCGTGAGAAACATGAGAACGAGAGTAACCTTGGGAAAACATGAGAAACCTGGAAAACGAGAGAAACATCAAAATGTGAGTTTAACATAGAAACAAATTGCAAGAGACACGTAAATTGCATGAGAAACGTAATTGCATGAGAAACGTAATTGCATGAGAAACGTAATTGCATGAGAAACGTAAATTGCATAAGAAACGTAAATTGCATAAGAAACGTAAATTGCATAAGAAACGTGAGTTTGTACGAAATACATAAACAGCGTAAGAACAGATGAGGAGACTTGCCACCGAACAAGCCAATTAAAAACGAACACCTCAATCTGTCAACCCATAGACGTGATGGGTAATCTGCAGTGGTAGAACATGAACAACCTAGCTTGTTTGAAAGCAACCAGATAACATTACAGACAACCAGCCCAAGACCTAACCCCCTGGTATCTGACAAGTACGATGAAGTGTGTGCAGAAATGACAAGACCAATAGCACAAGAATGTGAACCTTATGATGACACCCCCCTACTGTATGCAGTGAGCGAGCCCGAGCAACCTGCAGCGCCAGGACAGGAAATTAAAAACGAACACTCAGGGCTAAGGTACCCACAGACCGTGGTGGGTAGAAGTAAATGTGTGATGGTGAACGTGCACGTACGACGTATGGAAAACAGGCGAGAAAACACTGAACTGCATGAAAACCTTGTGAAACTGCATGAAAAACTGTGAAACGAATGACCGACCAAGACATGAACATATGACATGAAACGTAATGGACCTGGGAAAAATTAGAAAAGCATGGAAAAACGAGAAAAGCATGGGAAAACCGAGAAAAGCATGGGAAAACCGAGAAAAGCATGGGAAAACTGAGAAAAGCATGGGAAAAACGAGAAAAGTATGGGAAAAACGAGAAAATCATGGAAAAACAAGAGAAGCAATTGAGAGAAACATGGAAAACGAGAGAAACATGGGAAAACTTAAGAAAACATGTGAAGACGTGAGAAGCATGGGAAGACGTAAGAAGCATGAGAAGACGTAAGAAGCATGAAAAAATATGAGAGGCATGGAAAACATGGAAAACAAGGGAAGCGTAAGAAACATGGAAACCGTGAGAACCAAGAGAAAACAACGTGAGAACCATGTAAAACGTGAGAAATGTGGGAAACATGAGAAATGTAAGAAAACATGAATAGGCATGAGAAGTGACAAATTGCATAAGAAATCGAACATTTCATGAGAACACCGTAAATTGCATGAGAAACGTAAATGCATAAGAAACGTAAATTACATAAGAAAACGTAAATTGCATGAGAAACCGAAAATAGCACGAGAAACCGTAAAATTGCATGCAAAGTCGTAACTGACATGAGAAATCGTAACTGCCATGAAAATCTGTAAAATTGTATGAAAAATAGTAAACTGCATGAGGAATCATAAATTGCATGAAACATAAATTGCATGAGAAAAAACGAATTGCATGAGAAAACATTAAAATCGCATGAGAATGTAAATTGCATGAGAAACCGTAAATCGCACACATGGAAAACATCAATTGCATGGGAAAACCGTAAAAATCGCATGAGAATGTAAATCATACTATGATGTGGACGTCCCTAATGCGTGAGAAAAGTGTCTAACCTAAACAAAACCTACAGAACATACCTAACAGCTAGGAAACCACCAAACAGAATTCTGAGCACCCTGCTGCAATGTGGAAACCACTATAGATGGAAACAAACAGGAACGTGAGAGTACTTTAAAAATACATATACCTTCTTTGACCAGAAATATTTGACACGACATGCCCAGGATACCAGAGAATAGCAGCTGGCGAGAATGTTATGATGCCACGGAGCAGAGCCGAGGCCGGGGGTCCCTGATTGAGCTGTCCCCCCTTTTTTTTTTTTTATGAATAAAAAACCGTAAAATGCATGAAAAACCATAAAATGCATGGGAAACGGTAAAATCGCATGAGAAACCAAAAATTACATGAGAAATCGTAATTGCATGCCCCCAAAGGACCCCCACAGAAAATAATGAGATGACAGGCAATGAGCAATCTCCTATGCCCTCTAGAATGAGATGGATCTTCAGGCTGTCCCTGCTGTCACCTGCCCACACTATATACATCCATGTATACTCAGTATACACTCCCCTGTATGCCCAGGACCCGCACACACACCCGGAACCCATTAACACAACCCACGTGCACTAGTACCAAGCACGGATGCTGGAAGCTGATGGTGTGAATGCTCAGTCCTGTGCGATCAGACAGACACAATACCTAGGTGGCGGTATCCCTGGTGGTGTGTCCGGGCGGGTGTGCGGTGTGTACAGACAGACTCGGATCGCAGCGCCCCGGGAGTCTTCCGAATCATTTACCCATAAAGGAGACAGAGCATCCCACTCTCTCTCTCTCCTTTACATCCCATCTGCCGTCTAACACTGTCTCTTTGCAGCCCCCCCCCAAGCCCAGGCCGGCACCTGAGCGGGATGGGTGGCATCTGATGTGGATCCTCCGTTGATGCCACCCGCCCACACCTACCGGAACCGCGACCACCGGGAGAGAGATCCAAAAGAAAACCTTGCAGCCGACCATGCTGCCGCCCTGCAAACTGCAAACAGGAAGTGATCTGCCCTAACCCGGAAGTGACCTGTCAACACAAGATCCTACGACCACAGGAAGGAGAAGAAGGAGGGCAGGCTTTATGCAGCCTGACTCCTCCTACAATTACAGGCTGACCTGCGGTCAGCCTTACACTTATTTTATCCTAAAGGATATATAACCCCTTCAATATTCTAAATTAGATCACACTTTATTTTTTAATCCAGGGCGTTGAAATAGATGAGTCTATGTTAAGAAGAGGCAATGTTTTCCAGCAGTTATGCAATATTTTTGTTTAAAATCAAATAGAATTTTCTCCATTTTTTTTATGTGTCTTTCTAAATACATGTCTGTGAATGTTATACTGCTTTCAGTTACATTCATGTGTTACATTAATGGAAAGCCATAGATAAGATAGAGGCTTTTGAAACCCTGTGCTGTGGTTTTAAACTCTGGCTACATTCATCAAATGTACATTGAGATAAAGCATTTGAAGAACATTGATTGATTGATTGATTGACATTGACATTGATCTCTTGTGTCTTGTGCGCTCAATATTTTGCTGGCGGGAATTCCACCAGCAAAAGTCTGATGGAGCATACACACGGTCGGAATTTCCATCCAAAATCTCACATCGGACTTTTGCTGGGGGTATTTCCGATCATTTGTACGGGGCATTAGGGTTGTTTTCCATCCAGTAACAAAGGAAATATTGTGCAGGTATCATGACATTGTGAAGTTTTATACTGCATGGGCTGGGTCTATCCATAGATAAATAAATGATGTCCTATGGCCATTATTGTCAAAGTACAAAGGCAAGAGAGTAGGCTGTGGAGAATGAGCTGCAAAGAATGCCATAACAAGGGTATCCATGTGCCAAAATAGGACTCTTTTGGAGTGTTCATTTTTTTCTAGTGTAGCGCACTACCCCCGAAGGAGCTGCAATTTGTGTATTCTATCCATAAATCATATTTACCAACTAGCCCATCGCAGCCCATAGAAATAGAAGCAGTTCATATTGTAGTTTTCTCTTGCTTTTATTAATGTAACATGAACTGGGATAGGTGAAGGGTTTTCTGAGATGCTCTTTTGCTGCTTATAATCTTTCCTTTGCTTTCTCATGCAAAGACTTAGAACAATGCGGACTATGAAAAGTCACCATGAATAATTTCTTTTTGGGAAGACAGGAGTAGTCCGGTCCTTAAGAACAATGAAACAAATAGCAAAGAGCCACTCTGAATAACTCTTTGCATATAGACTTGGGTAGATTTACTAGAGAACGAATGGTAAAGAGTCACTCTGAATAACTTCTTCACTCATAGGCCTTTTTTTAGAACAGCCTGTATCTCTTTTTGTGCTCAAAGCTCTACCGCCGCCTTTTGACCACTACTTCCCGTCTGTACAGTACTTACAAGTTTAGCTAAGGAAGAGATTACTCTGAATAATTCCTCCCGCCTGACTGATTGGAATCCCGGGGGATTGTTGAACGCAAAGTCTCAGGCCATCACCACCTGTCTCACTGAATTGTGTACCAACATCCCTCAGCCACTGGTAGTACCGTTCCCCTGGGCTTTCACTCACTTGATTAATAGACCATGTGCCACTCACAAACGGTCGATCGCCCAGTTGTCTTCCGCTTAGTTGCTACTTCTTCTGTAATGGTTTCTCCATCCCTTCTCTCCAGTCTGGCATGCTCCCCTCCCCACAGGGGGCGTCCAGTGACACCAGTGACTACATGCTGTGTGGTGTCATTAACTCCTTTCCTCTGTGTGGCCTGGTCCCCTCCCCTCCTTCCCCGTAGGGGGGGGCTCCGCTTGGCTCCCCGCAGGGGGCCTTCTCTCTGAACTGTCCCTCTCCAGAACTCTCTGGAAAACTCGTCTCGCAACATGTTACCCCAGCTTTTATGAGAGTCCCGCCTCCTGCCAAACAAATTAATGATTGGCCAGAACTTCACACACAAGCTGCCTGTCATTCAGATCCCAAGTCCAATCTCTCTTTCAGAACCATTTCCACTGAAAGCAAGAGGAGGCATCTCTGGGTCCAAGCACAGGTGGCCACACCCTGCACTACACTGACACTCCCAGTTCCCAAAATAAACAAACAGGCCTGGAATCTCAATGCAAGCCTGCCTAAATTTACCTGAAACTATACTTTGCCATTTCAACACAAAAAGCTCACCTACATAAAAGTAGGTGACCGCTACACTAGCAAGTTTAAAGGTTATATGCAAGAGAATTAAAAAATGGAAATGGAGTTATTTTATGTTTGTTATCCAGTGGAATAATACATCTTTAAAACATTCCCAATTGCCCAATTGCTTTTTGTGCTCTTTGCTGCAAATACTTGGTTCCATTGAGTGCCATACAGTAAGGATTGCAGCTTCTCGAACCCTCCACGCTGTGTTATTATATTCTGAAAGTGGGAACCAGTTGGAAAGCTTCCTTTGTTTTATTTACATCACTGTACAATATAATAAAACCTTATTTGCTTAAGCTGGGTATACACTAGTAAATTTTTGTTTAAATTGTTTTGTTTTAAGAATGTTTATTTTTGGGGGTGGAGTGGTGACCGCCAAGCAATACTGCCATGTGAGAGAGGAGCTCTGCTCTGGTCCTGGTGAATAACGGCTACCACAAGCTTTCAGCTACACTGCCATGCTCACCGGGCACCTCCATCTGCTCCATCAGTTGGAATCCCAAACGTTGCAGAGAACAGACTCAGAAAATGAAGAAGTTTTTCCTGGCCACCATGAGGAGACTTCAACAAAATGATGACAAGCTTCTTTCTTCACATCTTGTCAACCTGTTTCCGATACCATGCTTAAAGAAATACTTATCTCCTTTGCTACAACCTGATGTTCTGGCATGTCTGAATCAATTCAAATCGGAAGTGCATGCTTGGGAGAGTGAGCCATGTGGAAGATAAAAAGAGTGAATGTGCATCATCTTTAAATACTCTAGTAAATGCTCATGCTAACAATGGGCATGACATTTCCTGGCTAAAAGCTAAAGTTGCAGGTTTAGAAGACAGTACAAGGTGTAACAATATCAAATTACAGGGTATCCCAGATACCGTCCAGCCTGCTTAGCTACTGCACTATGTCTGTGACATTGGCAGATCTAACTATAGACCCCTAAACCCACCCACCTTTCCTCCAATATACCATGGGATATATTGCCCTGTATTCACTTATATCAAGTCAAAGAAAAATTGCTCAGAGCTTTCAGAAGTGTGGACCAGCTACCAGAGAAGATCACTAACTTACAACTCCTCCTCTTCCAATGCACGTTCCAAAAACACAGGAATTTCCAGTCTATTACTAAGGTTTTTAGGAATCACAAAGTGGTGTACCAATTGTGATACCCTGCCACATTACTGGTAATCACCAGGGATCCATCACTACAGTCAACATGGATGATAAGAGTCTCCAGCTTCTCTGAGAGGTAAACATTCTTCTGGAAACTTCTTTATCACAGGGCATGACCAGGCCTTCATCTTCAGTGCCTTCAATACCTACCCACTGGAGAACCGTCCAGCATAAACAAAAGCATTTTCTCAATATGGTTGGAAATTTGTGACACAGAAAACCAATCATCATAATGTTAATGTCCCCCGCTGCAAAGGAAGTAATGGCCAATGCACTTTAACACCCACTTGCCTTATTGCAGTGCACGCTGCTTTTGGTTCCCCTCAGGGACCTACCCTTTTAAAGTTTGTGCTGTTTCTTATTTCATAGCCTGTTCCCTGTTGGAACATGTTGTTTGTCCATGGACTACTTGTCTCCGCATGGTTCTTGTTTGTTCAGTGCTCCATATTATGCTGTCTGCTGCCAATCCCTACCTATCCTCATAAGCTCTATCCCACACTGCTTTGCATCCAACAGTCAATCCATCTGATCCATGGCCTCTGCCTATTTACTTCAGTTACAGTTCAGATCTTCATCTTATGATCTTGTTATCCTTTTATCATGAGTTTTAAATGCCTTTCTATTAATGTGCGGGGTTTCAACCACCCGACTAAGCTCTATTCTTTGTGGTGAGATGACATCCACCACAAGGTGGATATACTGGTTGTTTAAGAAACTCACTTTCACTGGGACTTCCATCCAAAATGCACTCACAAGAGTTTTCTTATTTCTCTCTTCAACAACTGGAGAGAAGTGAGGTGTACTTCTTGCTATTAGAGACTTCAATATCCTTTGTGTTAAAAGATATGATCTCCGACCCTAATAGCCAATTTATAAGTTTGCAATGTACTTGAAATGACAAGACAAACAACAAGTTCCTGAAGCGCTAGAGACTGTCAGTCATATGTGGATATATGTGGATAAAACAAATACCCAGTGCAGCTGCCAGCCACTGGAGAAATGGGGAACTCGAATCAAAAGACAAAAAAGCAGCGCTCTATGGGTAGGAGCCAAAATATATATATATATATATATATATATATATATATATATATATATATATATGTGAACTATGAACTGAATTCAAAGATAGTTTATTGCACTGTGGACAATTAACCAAATACAGTAGGCTGTTAGTGCTGGTACAGACTGCAGCAAATAGTAAAAAGCATATGGCTATGTAAATACATTATATTAAAAACAAACGGTACCACAATGGTGTCTAGTTGAGAAGGGGTTAACAGATTCTTAAGGCTCGATGGTCACACATGGAGAGATGTCATCCCAAACCATGTGGGGAATGGTAATATCCGGTGGAAGAAGGTGGAATGATGAACAGCCTCTTGACTCTGACGGGTGGTCAGGTACTGTGAGGATCCAGAGGGATACAGTGTGAGCAGGGAGACACTGGCTGGCTGCGGTGGAGGCTGGAACTGTGCAAAAGGATCGAACAATGCTATGCCAAGCTGTATGGGGTGTAGTGTGTCTGCCGCCGCTGGAGGATGGAGCCGGGGAAGCCGGACGCGTGAGATGACATCAAGGCCACTTCGAGAACAGGAACCCTGTGTATGGTGGTGAACCGCAAGCTAAGAAGCCACGGAGAGAACAGCAACAGGAGAATTTAAAATAATTTGGAGCCATTAAATGGGAGAGAGAGAGAGGGTGGAGATAGCGAGCCTACTATTTACTGTTAACCCCTCTCAACCCTGAATTTAAAAAAAAACACTTAATAAGGTGCATAAAGTGTGTAAACCAATGCTATTATAAACAAAGTGCATAAAAAACTGCTGCTTAATATACACATACTAAATGTAAATAATGATAATAATTATAAATTGTAATGGAAATTTGTAAGTTCTGTATATAATTGTATTCTATTTTGTATAAATTGCACACTGCCCTCACTGTGCACACGGCACTAATAATGTTTTCAGTACATGTTTGCATTCTTTCGAGTCCTGATTAGAATTAGTCTGCCTATGTAACGCCCCTTGTTACCATAAACGTACAATTGTAATATTAATGTGATACCTACGTAATCATGTGTATAAAAACCTTCAGATGTGTCATAATAAAGCAGAACAGTTATTTGGAAAGATGCTGAGTGTCAAAATGTCCTGGTCAAAATAAATGTTGGACATATACATAAAAGACCATATGTGTATATCCACATGTCCGGAAGAACAACATCTACACAACACGTGTAAAAAACACATATCTACACACAAGTGTACATACATGTGCAATGCCCACATGACATATATATAAAAAAAATATATAAGGGAGAGACACACATATGAGGAAAAAGAGAAAGGAAAAGAAAATGGTTGGTCACGGACAGATTAATATAAGGTAGGGATATATTAAGAAACTAAGCATATAGTAATATGCTGGCATCTACAATCAGAGAATGATAATGCAACAAATGTAATATTTTATAAAAAATGTATGTATGAATGTATATATGAAGATATAATACTTGGTACTTACACATAAAGGATTATTGTAAAAATGTGTAGGTCACCCAGTATATACTGTATTAATACCTAAATTAATAAATACAAACATTATTTTAAAAATGAAAATAAAAATAAATGCTAAAAATAAGTAATACAAATATTATAAATTGATGTTTGGACAAGCCAATACATAAACCTGCTCAGTCTGGCAAGGGCCATGTAAAGAGAGATCACATGATGCTGTGGATTTCGAGTTCCTTTTTAAGGCCCCCAGGCATAAGAGAACCCAACAAATAGATCCAAAAAGTTTCCCATATATTACTATATGCTTTGTTTTTTTAATATATGCCTATGTATCTTATACTAATCTGTCCATGACCAACCATTTTCTTTTCCTTTCTCTTTTTCCTCATACGTGTGTCTCTCCTTTTTTTATATATATATGTTTTTTATATATGTCATGTGGGCATTGCACATGTATTGGCACTTGTGTGCACACGTGTTTTTTACATGTGTAGATGTTGTTGTTCCGGACATGAGGATGTACACATATGGTCTTTTATGTATATGTCCAATATTAACATCAGTGGTATATATAATAATGTTTTTATCTATCCATGTATTTATAATTATTATCATCATTCGTTATTAATATTTAGTATGTGTATATTAACCAGTTCCGGACCAACCGCCACAGTTATACTGCTGTAGCTTGGCCCAGCTGGGTGAAGCATTGTAGCTATATGTCGTGCGGCCGCGCTAAACGGATTTGCTTCAAACTCCAAGCCAAGGCCAATGGTTTCTGGCCTGGACCTGGTGATCGGTCCTGGCGAATGAAATCTTTCCCCTGCATGTGTAAGTGTAAACATAGCAGGGGAAGTGATGTCATATCTCCTCGTGGAAGTCTTTTCATTCCAGAGAGAGGAGAGAAGACACCTCAGAGTAAGTGCACCAACACTACACTGACACCAGTTCACGTAGGTACACTTGTCTCCCCCGATCACCCCCTGATCGCCCCCCCTGCAGTTAACCCTTTCACCCCTTGTCAAAAATAAGTGTTAGGGTACTTAGTGTAGTCCCAGATAGGTCTAGGTACCCCCCTGACCCCTCCAATAGAGGTTTAACCCCTTGATCACCTCCTGTCAGCAGTGATCACTGTATTAGTGTCACGGGTGATGCTGGTTAGCTAGTTGTTTTTTATAGCATCAGGGCACCTGCTGTATATTACCTAAATAAAGGTTTAATCTCTGATCCCCCGGCGGGTGATATTAGTTAGGCTTTAGTGTCAGATAGGGTCTGCGTCACCCCAGGCAGTGTTAGATTAGTGTCAGTAGCGCTAACACCCACGCACGCACCATACACCTCCCTTAGTAGTATAGTGTCTGAACAGATCAATATCTGATCTGACCAGATCTATACTAGCCTCCCCAGCAGTTTAGGGTTCCAAAAATGCAGTGTTAGTGGGATCAGCCCAGATACCTCTAGCACCTGCGTTTAGCCCCTCAGCCCAGCCCACCCAAGTGCAGTATAAATCGATCACTGTCACTTACAAAACACAAAACACATAACTGTAGTGTTCGCAGAGACAAGCCAGATCCCTGCAAATGCTAACAGTTTTTTCTGTTTTTTGAAGCAGTCGCTGACAGTCAGGAGCTATTTTTCCTGTGAGTCTCACTACTGTACCAGTAAATTTAGAGACCAAAATGTCAAATCGAAGGTACAATAGTGAAGAGGCCTACACGTTTCTGAGCATGACAGATAGTGAAGAGGAAGTCACCCATCTGTCAGATTCAGGCTCAGAATACGAGCCGGATGATGAAGTAGTGGTCCCTGCCAAGGTCAAGCACACCCGAACCCGTTCTTCTGCTGTCGTTGAGGTGCAAGAGCCGCAGGGCTCTCCTATAGAGCAGAGAGTCAGTACTAGTTCCGCTCATCCTTCTGGTGAACTGGCAAGCACCAGTGGCCTAGTACATCCTGGTCGTACATCCTTTTTGGAAAGTAGACATCCCAAGCTATTTGCTGATAGGCATGTTGAGTCCATGGAATATTTTATATTTTGCCACAAGTTGCGGGAAAATTAATTATTTTTTTTGCACAAAGTCGTCACTAAATGGTATATTGCTCAAACATACCATGGGCATATGTGAAATTATACCCCAAAATACATTCTGTTGCTTCCCCTGATTACGGGGATACCACATGTGTGAGACTTTTTGGGAGCCTAGCCATGTACAGGACCCCAAAAACCAAGCAACGCCTTCAGGCTTATCTAAGGGCAGGGCTTTTTTTCAGGGGGAACTTGGTGGAACTCAGTTCCACCACCTCTTGCTCAGACCCTTTGGTGCTTGTTCATCACAATCCCTTGTAAACACAGAAGTCTGGTTTCTGTGTTTACAAGTGACAGCTCTGCACTCTGTGTGTAATGCAATCCTGGTATTTAATGCCCCTTTAAGACCCTCCTACTGTTTTTCGTGAAATTTGACTGAACACACCCACTATTTGATGTGATCTGGAGAGTATGTGTAGGGGGAGGGGTTTTGTGGGGCCGTGGTTAAGCTCCAGCACCTATTGTTTGAGAAAAAAAGCCCTGTCTAAGGGTGTAAAATGGTGATTTCACTTCCTCACTACCTATCGCAGTTTTGGAGGCCATAAAATGTGAAGATAGCACAACCCCCCCCCCCCCCCAAATGACCCAATTTTGGAAAGAAGACACTTCAAGCTATTTGCTGAGAGGCATGTTGAGTCCATGGAATATTTTATATTTTGCCACAAGTTTTGGGAAAATAGTTTTTTTTGTTTTCTTTTTTTTTTTTTTTTTTCATAAAAGTTTTTATTGTGAACAAAGTGTTGTTACACAGTTTTTACAAACAATAGGTGAATAGAAAACATAAACCTTATTGACATGACTTATCTCACTGAAGTATAGTGAGTCAGATATATGTTTAACAGTAAATCAAACAGAAGTATAAAGGAGTAAAACAGCCTCGAACTCGAGGTTTACCTCATCATCTGAGATCAGGAACCATCTTAGACAGGAGTGTCACTTTGATTATGATTTCAAAAATTAGGGGCTAATTGGAGGAGTGGCAGTGTGTAGTTAGATATAAGTCCGTTTGTTTGTTCCTGAGCACAAGTGGAAGTATCGGGCTTGTAAGGTGGGGTATGTCTGTATGGGGAGTTAGTCTTGTCAGTTTTTAAGATGTGAGGATTAAATGGCAAAATATACACATAAGTTAGGGTAGTCATGGGGATAGGTAGATGGTTAACGTCGTCTGTTCAGTTGGGGTAGGGATGTAGAAAGGGGAGTAGACATAGAAGTGAGCGGGATTGAGGGATTAAGTGAAAGACAGACATCGGGAAGGGAGAGAGGGAACTGGGGCATCCCCTCCCCAGTCTCCACCGAGCTTCAAGAGCATGTAGGTTGCCGTGGGAGGATCCCTGTCTGAAGGGGGATTCCCCCCGGGATCTGCATTAGGGCAGGAATGAGCGAATCAGCGAGTTTTGATGAGAAAGTGCGTATCTCAAAGGAGTTATTTGGCTTATTTTAGTCAGTCAATGTGGGAGGATTCGGGACGGTTTGGCCTCTTAATGGAGGTATATCACTCTGTGGTGCAGAAGTGGGTCCAACAAGCCCACGTTCGGGAGTATTTTGATGGCGAATCTTTTGCAATGTGGATTAGTTCCTCCATTTCAGCCACTTTGCCCACACGGGAAAACCATTCAGACATAGTTGGGGTACAGGGGGATCTCCAGTGGGCTGAGATGCATAATTTGGCTGCGTTGATCATATGTATCCCCAGAGACTTTCTGTATGTGTGGGCTGAAGTGGAGGAATGGTGGAGAATGAGCCTAGCAGGAGTATAGTCCAGAGGGTATGTGGTTACCTGGGAAGTGATGTCATGAACCTGTTTCCAGAAAGTCTGGAGAAGAAGGCAGGACCACCAGATTTGTAAAAATGTACCTATATCATTGGAGCATCTCCAACATTTGTTTGACGTCTCAGGATTAAATCTGTTTAGTAATTCAGGTGTACGGTACCATCGGGATAGGGTTTTGTAGTTATTCTCTTGTATCGTGACATTGAGGGAGCCTTTGTGTGCTATTGTGAAAATTCGTTCCCAGTTCTCTTCCGTTAGGTCTATTTGAAGTTCCCTTTCCCAAGCCTGGCAAGCTTTGGTGTCTTTGGGGGAAGTCAGGGCAAAAAGCATAGATTGGGTATTTGCAATCAAGTGTTGTTGCGGTGTGGTTTGGGAGCATAAGTTTTCAAATGGGGTTAAATTTCTAGATAGAGACGTGTTTCGGTTCATTGTTGTGAAAAAATGACGAATCTGGAAGTAATTCCATAGCGGGAGGGGTTCGCCCCCTGTATTTGTTGGAAGTGAAGCACGGTTTAGAAATTTGCCATCTCTAAAGAAGTGTTGGGCTGACATGTCTTTGTGTGGCCAAGTATCTTTGAGGAAAGTGTTGGACATCCCCGGGACAAAGGCTGGGTTAAGTCGGATAGGCGTAAGGGGCCCTGGGTTAGAGGAAATTTTGAATTTCTTACATACTTCCCTAAAGCTCCTGAGGGTAGCCTCTATTAGGGGATGTTCTTTTAGGGTTCTGGGAATATGGCATTGGAGAATCCAGGGGGTGCTTCTAATGGGCAAGTGGGAGAAAGAGCCTTCTAGTTTCACCCAGTCTTTAACCCCTTCGTGTACTGACCAATCTACAATTCTTCCCAGATGGCAAGCTCTGGAGTAGTTTTGCAAGTCTGGTAGACCAATACCCCCTTTAGTTTTGGGTTTTGAGAGTTGGGTGTAGCCTATCCTAGGGCGCTTGTGTTTCCAAAGAAACTTCAGGGATTGTTGTTTAATTGTGTGAAAGAAAGCTGCAGGGAGTTTGATGGGTATTGTTTGTAGCAGATATAGGATACGAGGGAGCACATTCATCTTCAGGATGGCCGCACGGCCGAACCATGAGAAATGGGGTTTATCCCATCTGCGTAGGTCCTCGAAGATTGTGCGAATCAGCGGGGTGAAGTTTTTAGTGTATAAGTCCGATAGGTGTGTGGTCAATTGGATTCCCAAATAAGCGATGGCGTTTTGTTTCCAGACAAAGGAAAAATTATTTTGGCATTGGGAGACTAGATCTTTCGGGAGAGATATGTTGAGGGCATGGGATTTTGAGAAGTTAATTTTTAGATTGGATATTTGTTGAAATAGGTCAAAATCTCTGAGCAGGTTTGGGATCGAGGTAAGTGGATCACTTAGAAATAGCAGAATGTCATCGGCGAAAGCCGCTATTTTATATGTATGTCCTGCAATGGGAATGCCTTTGATATTCTCGTTCGATCATAGGCAACGTAGTAGGGGTTCTAGTGTTAAGATAAAAAGGATAGGGGACAGTGGGAATCCTTGCCTCGTTCCATTCCGGATGGAGAAGGCGTCTGACAGGTGGCCGTTGACTTTGACTTTTGCTGTTGGTGTGGTGTATAGGGACATAATTAGGTTGAACATTCGGTTCTGTAGACCTAAGTGGCGTAAAACCGCCCCCAGGTAGTCCCAGGCCAGCCTGTCAAACTCCTTCTCAGCATCCAAGGATAGAAAGAAGCCTCTTTGTTTTTGGGAGGTTAGCCAATGGTTTAAGTTAATTGCCTTAATGGTGTTGTCCCTGGCCTCTCTGCCAGGAACAAATCCAACCTGGTCTTTCCCTATTATTGCGGGAAGAAGGGGAAGGAGCCGGTTTGCTACAATTTTGGCAAATAATTTAATATCTACATTGAGTAGGGAGATTGGTCTGTAACTAGTGACTGATGTGGCATCCTTCCCCTCCTTCAGGATGACCGTGATATGCGCTTCTAGTAATCTGTGAAAAGGTAATGTTGATGAGGTTAGGGAGTTGAATGTCTTCAGAAACGGGGCTGAGAGTATATCTATAAAGGTCTTATAATAAGGTGCTGAAAAGCTGTCTGGGCCTGGGCTTTTGCCCGTTTTTAGTTGTTTGATCGCTCTCTTAAGTTCCTCCTCAGATATGGGGTTGTCTAAGTCGCGAGCCTCTTCCCGGGGTATGGGTTTGGGGCTGAACTTTTTGAGAAAATCTGTGATAAGGGCTTTTCTAGAGGTTTGGCCTACAGTTGTTTCGGGTTGCTGTGGTATATTATAAAGTTCTGTGTAGTAGCGTTCAAATTGAGATGCTATGTCTGCGGAGTTCGAGCTCGAGTTGCCTAAAAGGTCTTTTATGGTGTGGATGTTAGTGCTAGCTTTCTTAGATTGGATAGCTCTGGCTAGTAGCTTCCCACACTTGTTTCCCTGTTCATAAAATAGCTTTTGATTTAGCATAAATTTGCGTCGGGTTTTGCGGTTGAGGACTTCCAAAAGAAGTTTCCTGGTTTGAGTAAGTTCTAGGTATGTGTCTTGTGTCTGAGATAGCTTGTGAAGTAGTTCTAGTCTCTTTATTTTGTTAGTTAGTTCCTGTAAAGTTATTTGTTGTGCTTTTTTCCGATTGGCCTGAAGTGTGAGAAATTCCCCTCGGATGACACACTTGTGCGCCTCCCAAAGGGAGAGAGGTGCTGTTTTGGAGTTGTCATTTACCCTGAAGTAGTTGCCTAGGCTAGTGCGGATGTGATTGGTGTCAATTTCTGAAGTGAGGAGAGATGGGTCAAGACGCCATATCTTTGTGACCAAGCTTCTTTCCGGGAAGGAAAGGGAGAGGGTAATCGGGTGGTGATCTGAGATGAGTAGGGGTTCAATGGTAGCAGATTTTAAGAAGAGAAGATCTTTTTGGGAGAGGAAAAGGTAGTCTAGCCTGGAGTACCTATTGTGAGGTGTAGAGAAGAAGGAGTAATCTTTCCCATTCGGGTGTAGGGTAAGCCATGTGTCGTGTAGAAGGAGTTCCTGTATTTGTATCTTAATTTGTCTCAGTGCTCTGTAAGGTAGGGTGGAGGACCCCGATGAGGAATCTAGGATGGGCTGAAGTGTCACATTGAAATCGCCTCCGAGGATTGTAATCCCCCCTTGAAAGCCTGCGAGGGTGGTTGCGATAGAACGGAAGAAACTGACCTGGGCAGTATTGGGGCTGTATATGTTTGCTAAAGTGACCGTCCGATTATGGATGACTCCCTTTAGAAATATATAGCTGCCCTCTGGATCTACTAGGGAATCTGTCAGTTGCCATGGAAGGTTTTTAGAGAGCAGGATCGAGACCCCCTTTGTTTTGGCTAGAGGGTTTGTGGCATGGAAGGAAGTAGGATACATACGGCTTGCTAGTTTAGGGGTATTGTTCGTGCGGAACTGGGTTTCTTGTAAAAATACCACATCTGCTTTTAATTTACTCATCATGCTGAGGATTTGACTACGCTTCTCAGGGATATTTAGTCCTTTAACATTTTGAGAGACTACTTTGAGAGTGTTGTGTTGCAGACTAGAATGCAGGGGATCCATGATAATTGGGTATAACCTGGTTGGTGTATTAGGCACGGGGTGGGGTTGCAATTTACCAATGTGACCAATGTGGGTAAGTGGAATCTGTGGAAAGTTGTACGCCCTTCAAAGGTTTTTAAGCGTTACAGTGGGGAATGCTACGGTGGAGACTAGGGGGGGGGCAAAACCCAGATATAGAAAGGGGGGAGGGGGAAGGGAGGGAGAGGGGGTATGGGAAGGGGGGGGTTGGGAGAAAGAAGGGAGGAGGTTAGTCAAGTGGGGTTTAGTAGTGGGGAGTAAGATGTACTTACCGGAGGTAAAAGTAGTCCGGCTACCTTACCCTGTTAGGGGTTGAAACGTCCGGTGTGGGTCAACTAGGATAGTCACTGTCCAGTTGTGTGGAGGAGTGGAAGGTGTTCGGAGGAAGGTTCGAGGGATGTCCTGTCCGTGGGAGGTCGTCATGGGTCTGTTCGACTTGTATAGAGGGAGTCTGCTTTCATATCAAAGGGAAAATACGTGGTGAAAGATCTCAGATTGATGATGTGGTATCATTAACAATCAACAATATAGACAATTGAAACATTAAACTTTAGACTATGTTCCTAGAGATAATCTCGCTATGCTAGTAAACTCAGGGAGGTCGCCACCCAGACAGCAAGTAAAAAGGCACAGGAAGAGTTGTAGTACTAAACCATCTATAAACATATCTTAATAATAATAATGATACTGATAGCAGCAATAATATTAATAATGAGTCGGATTTAGTGCAAATTATGATCTCGTGCTAAGTAGTGGGGATATATGGGGGCGTGAGGTAGCACATCTTCTAGTAGGCTAGCTCACTATAATTTAGAGGGGTATTTGGTTATGGGGGGGGATATGAGTATGGATCCATTGATGTTTAAGTGTAAGGATTGGTCTAAGTGTGGTGCAATCAACGGGTTAGGATAGAACTGTACCTCGGGCAGTTGCTCTTCCCCAGAATGGTCCATAGCTGTTCATGGCAATAGTTAGCAGTGGGTTAGGTATGTAGTGGCCTTTTATGGGTATTCAGTTGATGGTACAAAACTCGACGGCTGTGGCCCTAAAGTGGTTAGTTCAATATAACCTGCCCACCATTAGGAAGCTCGTCCCACATGGAAGCCTTTGGCATATGTAGAGCGAGTAGGAGTGTGCTGTTTAAGGAAAGAGCCCTTATCCATGTGGGACGAGCCCCTCTTCTTCGCGATAAACATATCAAGACATTCAGCTTAAGCATATTCAAAGACATGAAGTAAAATTAAGGAAAAAAGAAAAATAAAAAAGCCAAAAAGAAAGAACTCTATATGTAACTCAGAGCATGGTGGAATACCGTAAGTTAAGCATCTAGCTTGTACTTATGTCAGGTGTTCAGACCATTTCATTGGTGTGTCATTTTTAGTCTGGAGAAGGTACCTGGATGTATGGGGGGGGTTAGGGAGGGTAGGGAAGGGGAGGGAAGGGGGGGAGAGGAGAGGAAATGGAGAGGGGAGACCCAAGTGGTGCTATTAACTGCGGCGGATGACATCATGTTGATGGGGGGGATCCATCCCAGGCTTCCAGTCATAGGCTCAATAAAGGCTGATGGTTAAGTAAGGGTTTTGGTGGATCGCGTGGTAGTCAGTTGTTCGATCAGTCAATATTCCATTGGTGATGTATTCGGCTTAAGTTCTGCTTCTTAGAGGTGTGTTTTGGATTCTGTTGGGGTCTGTGGAAGAGGGATATCTCCCCGGGGAGAATGTCTTGGTGTTGAGTTGATGCGGAGAGATAAAGCATGGGATCTTCAGGGGTTTCTAAACTTGTAGAAATGCAGTATTGTCTATCTGAATCTGGTGGATCCAGTTCGGGTCGGGTTTTAAATAGGCCACCGCCGGATGGATTTCAGGTGTCGGTCATTTTGCTGTCCTGTCCTGATTCTATGGCACTGGAGCTTGGGTTGGGGTGGCGACCTAAAAAAGACTGCAACTCTGAACATGAGTTGTACTGTTCTCAAGCAGTTGGACAGGAATAATTAAGACTGATCTGGCCTAGCCCGCCTGTGGGCCGGGGACGCTGTTGGGCTTTGTCGATCTCTATCCAGCTGATCCCTCTGAGGAAGTGGTCTTGGAGAGGATGATCTGCGCCTTCTAATGTGGAATTCATCTCTTACCGGGATAGCTTCCATGGAGTTGGTTCTTTGGAGCTGGGGGGTACGAAAAGCTCTATACCAGTCCGGAAGTTCGATGAATGGTATCTGTAGAGTATTGCAGAACCCCCTGAGATCTTCCGGGACTTTCAGATTGGCAGTGCGTCCAGCATTTGATGCAGATAGGCAAAAGGGAAATTTCCAGCGATATTGGATCCCTTTATGGCGTAGTAGGTCGAGCAGCGGGCGCAGGTCTCTTCTGTTTTGTAGGGTTATGGGGGACAAATCTTGAAAAATCTTGATTTCTGCACCCTGGTACAGCAAGCTGCGGCGCTCCCTAGCTCTTCTCAGGATGTCTTCCTTCAATCTGAAATTTATTAGGCAGCATATCACATCCCTGGGAGGGTCTGAATCTCTGCCTCTAGGTTTAAGAGCTCTGTGTAAACGCTCAAATTCAATGGGGGTCTCAGGGGGTCTTCCCAGCAAATCATTGAAGATCTGGATTGTGGCCTGTATAATGTGATTCTGCTCAACGGACTCAGGCATGTCTCTTACCCGTACATTATGGCGGCGTCCACAATTGTCCAGATCTTCCATGTGTCTGTGTAAGTCTCTAAGCTGGCTATTGTATATCTGAGATGAATGCTGTAGCTGTTGTAAGGCGGCATCATGGCGGGTTGTGGTTGTTTCTAGATCATCAATTCGCAAGTGCATCGAGATCTGTAAAAGCAGCAGCAAAAGAATCTTTTATGTCTGCTGCTACCAATCAGAGATCACTCATGTTAAGTGGTCGGGCAGCAGATGGGCTCTCCGTGCGCTGAGAGCTTCTCCTGGCAGGGCTGAGGCTGGAGGAGCGTGTTCCGGAGTAGGCCGGAGATGAAGCTGGGGCCTCGCGTGATCGCGGCCGGAAGATTTCCGGGATATTGTGACCGGAGAGTGGATCCGTGCCTCTGGGGGATCGGGACCGGGACTGGGATGCTTTGTCCTTCGGTTTCCCCATGTTAGCTGCGATTAATGGCTCCTTTAGTCAGCTTGCAGGACCTCCGTGGGACAGAGCGAGGAGTTCAGGCAGCAATTCCCGTTCGGCACCAAGCCACGCCCCCTCTTTTTTTATGTCATAATGTAGAGTATAAGATTTTCCATCATTTGAGCCCAGTCTTGCCACACAGTTAATCCAGCTCTGAGCAATTCTCTTTTATTGTTTAGTGAGATAAATCTTGACAGAGAAAAACTTTGTCAAATCCCCCCCCTGCTGTGAGTGACAGGTGATTTACATACCTCAGGCACTAGCCTAAGACATGCATTATTTTTTTATTCCCACCCCCACTCCTTTCTTCAGCAGCTCTGCAAGGATTGGCTGTTCCACACCTCAGCATGATTTTGCATGTTGAAGTCATGTGGTTATTTTCCTGTCTTTTCACTGGATGTTAGAGATCATAGCAGAAGTTCAGTGTAATAAATATACAGAGGAGAGAATGCATATTGACAAGGAGAGTATAGAGGTGGGCGGGGAGTCTGCATGACATCACGACTCCACCCACCGATCTCCAGACAACAGACCTACCCACAGAATATGCAGTTTTTCAGGTCTCATAACAGACAGAGGGGAGACATTTGACAGATAAAGATACATGCAGGAGGCGTGTATATTCTTATAGATAACCCCTATAGCAGAAGTTTAGAAAGGATGACATTGGGTTTACATCCACTTTAAAGAAAGTTGTCACTAAATGATATATTGCTCAAACATGGCATGGGCTGAAATTACACCCCAAAAATATATTCTGTTGCTTCTCCTGAGTACAGGGATACCACATATGTGAGACTTTTTGGAAGCCTAATCGCGTACAGGACCCCAAAAACCAATCAGCACCTTCAGATTTTCTAAGGGCGTAAATTTTTGATTTCACTCCTCACTGTCTATCACAGTTTCGGAGGCCATGAAATGCCCAGATAGCACAAAACCCCACTTTTTGTCACAAAGTTTTGAAAATGAGAGCTGAAAAAATACTTACCATGCCTTTTAGAAAATACCTTGTTTACTTTCCAAAATGGGGTCATTTGGGGGGGGGGGTGCTATCTGGACATTTCAGGGCCTCCGAAACTGTGATAGGTAGTGAGGACTAAAATCACCATATTACTCCCTTAGAAAGCCTGAAGGTAGTGATTGGGTTTTGGGGTCCTGTACACGGCTAGGCCCCCAAAAAGTCTCACACATGCGGTATTCCTGTACTCAGGAGAAGCAGCAGAATGTATTTTGGGGTGTATTTCCATATAACCATGGCATGTTTGAGCAATATATCCTTTAGTGACAACTTTGTGCAAAAAAAAAAATAAATAACTTTCCCACAACTTGTGGCAAAATGTAAAATATTCCATGGACTCAACATGCCTCTCAGCAAATAGCTTGGGGTGTCTACTTTCCAAAATGGGGTCATTTGGGGGGGGTTGTGCTATTAGTGATGTTAGTGTAAAGCATACACTTACTGGTTCGTAGGTTCAGATGGGGTGGCGATATCATGGGGTGTGCTGGTGTTCAGGTGCAGGCTCCGGTGATGATCCTTCGGCTTAGGAGATGTAAAATCCTGGTTGGAAAAAGATAGTACAGCGGTGTCCAGTGGAAGCTCCACGCTAACCACCCTGGAACGCGGAAGTGATGTCAGCGGTGCACGGAGAGCATCCAGACACAGATGGGGATAGTACAGGCTACGCGCTCGGGTCTCACAGCTCCTTCTACTGGCCTGTTTGCTCTCTGGAGGAGAGCAACTAAATAAGGTACAAGACATCTGGCTAAAATGAAGTGGGCGGGGCTTCCACGGCTGTGGAACCATAACAGCCAGCGGATCCACATTGTACAAAAAAGTAAAAAATAACATTTAGAAATGGAGAAGAGGTTTGAGAGTCAATTATTTAATATAACAAAAGGTCATTAATTTAATATAAAAAAACAATTATTATATACAAAATCGATTGATAAAAAAGAAGGTGAAATAAAAAATAATTAAAAATGCATAAAATGCACTGTTGGTTTGTGAACAATGGAACACATTGTGAGATAAAAAATGTGAAGGGGAGGGGGACTGGGGGGGAGGGGAAACTATATCCCTTAAGTATTTGTATTATCCTGGAGATTGAACCCTGATGGGAATAATTTAACTGTAAGGCACAAGGATAGGATGGAAGGCAAAAAAAGTGGGGGTACAACTACAATAAAAAGTGTTTCTTTATTTCTTCATTGAGTCCTCCCAGCAAGAGAGTGTTCAAAGAATATATCCAGCAAGTTTCCTGCTGACATAAGCGTTTAAAGCGTTCTGCAGCAGGAAGATCTCTGGAAATGGCCTCTATATCCCAGACTTTGAGGCCAGTGGTGGAGTTATGGTGTACCTTCAGAAAATGAAGAGGGACACTGTGTTTGTCACAGCCTTTTTCTATGAAGAGCCTATGTTCGCCAAAACGTTGGCGTAAGGTGCGTATAGTCCTGCACACATAAACCAGGCCACATGGGCAGGTCAGGCAGTATACCATGTACTCACTAGAGCAATTGTGAAATTCTTTTATAGTATATGTTTTTCCTTGAATGGTGAAGTTTTTTTTGGCCGTGATCCACAAATTTACAGGTGAGACATAATTTTTTCTTGCATTGGTACATTCCCACTAATGGAATGAGGGGAATGTATGAAACCGAAGTGGGTGTGACATTTTTTATTATTTTTCTGGGTGCTATTTTACTCTTTATATTTTTGGCTCTGTGATAGGATACCTTAGGTTGTTGGGTGAGGGAAGAACCCAAAAAAGGGTCTCTGAGCAGGATGCATCAATGTTTGGTTATGATATTCTCAATTTTTTTGTGACAATCATGAAATTGGGTTGTGAATCGTGTTGGTTGTAGGTCATCTAAAGTTTTTGCCTTTGGTGGAAGTTTACTTGCTTGTTGAATGAAGGCTTTTTGGACCAGATTTGATGGATATCCTTTGTCCTGAAATTTTTCTGAGAGGAGTCTGCCCTGTGTATGGTAATCTTCGTCTTTGGTACAGTTTTGCCGAATTCTATGGAATTGACTTTTAGGTATATTTTTAATCCATCTCGGATGATGACAGCTCTCATAGTGGATGTAGGAATTTCCAGCGGTTGGTTTGACAAAGTTTGTGGCATGTATTTGGGATTCACTATGGAAGAGTTCTAGGTCCAGGAAGGCTAATTTGTTGGGATCTATAACATGAGTGAAGGATAGCCCTAGGGAATTGTGGTTACAATGCTCAACAAAGGACTCCACGCTTTCTTTTGAACCGTCCCAGATCATTACGATATCATCAATGAAGCGTCCATAGTAGATAATTTGGGCAGCGAAGGGATTGTTGTGTAGGACATACTGTAATTTCCAATAGCCCGTAATCAAATTGGCGTAACTTGGAGCAAAATTGGCACCCATGGCGGTACCCTGGGATTGCAAATAGAAGGTATGATCGAACTCAAAATAGTTATGTTCTAAACAGAATTTTGTGGCCTCCAGGATGTACTGTGCCTGTCTGGGGTTGATGAGAGGGTCCTCGGAGAGAAAATGTTCCACTGCTCTGAGGCCAATGGCATGAGGAATGGAGGTATATAGGGATGTGATGTCCAGGGACACCCACTGATAAGTTGGTTCCCAGGTGTAGAAGGAAAGCATTTCTAGTAGATGGGCACTATCTCTGATATACGATGGTAAGTTTTGGGCTAGAGGTTGGAGGAAACGTTCTATGTACATGGAAAAGCCATTGGTGATGCTTTCCATAGCGGCTACTATGGGATGGCCTGGTGGATTGGACTGGTCCTTGTGGATTTTGGGCAAATGATAAAAGTAGGGGGTTTTTCTGAAACCCTTGACGAGAAGTGACAGTTCTAGTTTTGAGATGATGTTTTCTTCTAGGGCTCTGTTGGCTATTCTGGTGGCTTTCAGAGTAAATTCAGGTAATGGATCATGAGTGAGTTTGCAGTAGGTGCTGGTTTCGGATAACAATCTAAGGGATTCTGCCATGTAATCTGACCGATTCTGGATTATGATACCACCACCTTTATCTGCTGCCCTAATAATGATGTTATGGTTGTTGGTTAAATCATCAAGTGCCTTTTGTTCTGCTCTAGAAAGTTTGGACTTCTTATTGGGAACTGATTTACACATGTCAATTAGGTCGGCATACACAACTTGGTAAAATGTTTGTAAGTAGGGGCCTTTTTTATGTACTGGATTGAAAATGGACTTAGGTTTAAATATTGTATGTTGAATCGGAGGGGTGCAGACCCCACGTGTGGAGGAGCAACATGCAGTTTTTTTCCAGCAAAAAACCTTATTGTTGGTGTAGTCACTAATGTCCCTTCTAAATGTTCCCAACTTGCTTTCAATAAGGTTGTTTTCTTGCCTAATGGTATTCCTTTTGAGGGTCCTGAGCCAGGAGCAGGTAAGTTGTGTAATACATTGTGAAATATCACTGCAGCGTTCCCTGATCTTAACCACTAAGATTTTTATATTTCCTTTTCCTTTGTGCAATAATGATTTTTATTCATTTTTCTGTGCAGAATTCTGATACAAAGTTCCATTCCTTGGATAAGTCTGGGTCCAAAAAGGAACATTGTTTAAGAACTCTTATGCCGCGTACACACGAGCGGACTTTACGGCGGACTTTGCCCGGCGGACTTTTCGTCGGACTTTGTTGGCTCCTTGCGCCGGACTTAAAAACGGACGGACTTGGCCACACACGCTCACTGCAAAAGTCCGCTGGTTTGGAACGCGGTGACGTATAGCACGTACGACAGGACTAGAAAAAGGAAGTTCAAGCCCCACTACGGCACCCTTTGGGCTCCTTCTGCTAATCTCGTGTTTATCTCGTGTTAGTAGAAGTTTGGTTAGAGACGATTCCCGCTTTTCACACTTCAGCTTATTTCGTTCGTTTTCTGCGGTTCAGTTTGTGCTTGTGAGGTTTGTATCTGCTTTTCAGTGCATGCTGGTCAGTTCGTAACCTGCCTTGCAGGCCGTTCTGGTCCGCTCATTCCTGATTTTCAGGTCGTTCTTCATAGGCCTTGCTGTTCTTCAGTGCGTTTGTTATAAGTTTGTTTGTTTGAGCAGCCGACCGTTTTGAAGCCATGTCGCGGACGTTCTCGTTCTCGAGTTCGTGCTGTGTGGGGACTTGGTGTTGGGGTTAATACTTTGACCCGAGTCCAGTCCATGAACAGGGTGAGGAGGAGTTCATGGACCAAGAATTGGTTGCGCCAGCGTGACCAGTTCTGTCATATGCCTTTGCTCCGTGAGCTCCGTGAGAATAATCCTGAGGATTTCAGGAATTTTCTCAGGATGACGGACCCCGTCTTTGAGCGTCTGCTGGCTATGCTGACCCCCTATATCAGCAGGCAGGATACCTGCATGAGGCAAGCCATCAGTGCGGAGCAGAGGCTAGTTGCCACGTTACGTTACTTGGCGACAGGGAGAAGTCTTCAGGACTTGAAGTTCTCGACAGGCATCTCCCCCCAGGCTCTGGGGATCATAATCCCAGAGACCTGTTCTGCTATTATTCAGGTCCTGCAGAAGGAATATATGAAGGTAAGTTTTATCCTTTAACATTACATGATATGTATTAAATGTTTTTTGATGTATTGTAGAACTGTCCTCTTTACCTAATTGCCTTGCTTTCAATCTGCTGTGAATGTCCCCTTTATCTTCGTGCATGCCTATTTTAATCATTTATTGCCCTACATGCATAATTTCTTTCATTAACCTCCCCACCATGCAATGCTGGGTCCATTTATATCTCTAGCCTATAGTCCATTGAACAATGTATCTTGTCTGCTCCATTGTCTTTTTTGTCCCTTCCCCACCCCACAAATGTTTCAACCAGTCAGGTGTGTTTGTTACCCTAATTAGAACCCCTCCCCCACCCCACAAATGTTTGAGCCAGTCAGGTGTGTTTGTTAACCTAATTAGAACCCCTCCCCCACCCCAAAAATGTTTCAACCAGTCAGGTGTGTTTGTTAACCTAATTAGAACCCCTCCCCCACCCCACAAATGCTTCAACCAGTCAGGTGTGTTTGCTAACCTAATTAGAACCCCTCCCCCCACATTCAAATGTATCAATGGGCCATCAGAGGGGGTGAGTAATCTTATAAGCGTGCCTTATGTTTTTCAACATTTCAATTACAAACACACATATTAATAATATTTGACTGCTGTTGTTTACTAATGTTTTGGTGTAATCTGATATACAATTTATTTTTTAACCACTTGCCGACCGCCGCACGACGATGTACGTCGACAGAGCGGCACGAGCAGGCAAAAGGGCTTACCTGTACGTCCCTGCCTGCCCGCGGGTGGGGGGTCCGATCGGACTCCCCCGGTGCCTGCGGCGGTCGGCAAATGTCCCCCGGCGATCGGTGGTGAGGGGGAGGCCATCCATTCGTGGCCCCCCCCTCACGATCGCTCCCAGCCAATGGGATCATTTCCCTGCCTCTGTATTGTACACAGAGGCAGAGGAAATGATGTCATCTCTCCTCGGCTCGGTATTTTCCGTTCCGGGCCGAGGAGAGAAGACTGAACTGTGAGTGCACAACACACACACACACAGTAGAACATGCCAGGCACACATTACACCCCGATCCCCCCCCCGATCGCCCCCCGATCCCCCCCCAATCACCCCCCCCCTGTCACAAACTGACACCAAGCAGGTTTTTTTTTTTTTTTTTTTTTTCTGATTACTGCATGGTGTCAGTTTGTGACAGTTAGTGTGTTAGGGTAGTGAGTGTTAGGCCCCCTTTAGGTCTAGGATACCCCCCTAACCCCCCTAATAAAGTTTTAACCCCTTGATCACCCCCCGTCACCAGTGTTGCTAAGCGATCATTTTTCTGATCACTGTATTAGTGTCGCTGGTGACGCTAGTTAGGGACGTAAATATTTAGGTTCGCCGTCAGCGTTTTATAGCGACAGGGACCCCCATATACTATCTAATAAAGGTTTTAACCCCTTGATTGCCCCCTAGTTAACCCTTTCACCACTGATCACCGTATAACCGTTACGGGTGACGCTGGTTAGTTTGTTTATTTTTTATAGTGTCAGGGCACCCGCCGTTTATTACCGAATAAAGGTTTAGCCCCCCGATCGCCCGGCGGTGATATGCGTCGCCCCAGGCAGCGTCAGATTAGCGCCAGTACCGCTAACACCCACGCACGCAGCATACGCCTCCCTTAGTGGTATAGTATCTGTATGGATCAATATCTGATCCAATCAGATCTATACTAGCGTCCCCAGCAGTTTAGGGTTCCCGAAAACGCAGTGTTAGCGGGATCAGCCCAGATACCCGCTAGCACCTGCGTTTTGCCCCTCCGCCCGGCCCAGCCCACCCAAGTGCAGTATCGATCGATCACTGTCACTTACAAAACACTAAACGCATAACTGCAGCGTTCACAGAGTCAGGCCTGATCCCTGCGATCGCTAACAGTTTTTTTGGTAGCGTTTTGGTGAACTGGCAAGCACCAGCCCCAGGCAGCGTCAGATTAGCGCCAGTACCGCTAACACCCACGCACGCACCGTACACCTCCCTTAGTGGTATAGTATCTGATCGCATCAATATCTGATCCGATCAGATCTATACTAGCGTCCCCAGCAGTTTAGGGTTCCCAAAAACGCAGTGTTAGTGGGATCAGCCCAGATACCCGCTAGCACCTGCGTTTTGCCCCTCCGCCCGGCCCAGCCCACCCAAGTACAGTATCGATCGATCACTGTCACTTACAGAACACTAAACGCATAACTGCAGCGTTCGCATAGTCAGGCCTGATCCCTGCGATCGCTAACAGTTTTTTTGGTAGCGTTTTGGTGAACTGGCAAGCACCAGCCCCAGGCAGCGTCAGATTAGCGCCAGTACCGCTAACACCCAGGCACGCAGCATACGCCTCCCTTAGTGGTATAGTATCTGATCGGATCAATATCTGATCTGATCAGATCTATACTAACGTCCCCAGCAGTTTATGGTTCCCACAAACGCAGTGTTAGCGTGATCAGCCCAGATACCTGCTAGCACCTGCGTTTTGCCCCTCCGCCCGGCCCAGCCCACCCAAGTGCAGTATCGATCGATCACTGTCACTTACAAAACACTAAACGCATAACTGCAGCATTCGCAGAGTCAGGCCTGATCCCTGCGATCGCTAACAGTTTTTTTGGTAGTGTTTTGGTGAACTGGCAAGCACCAGCGGCGTAGTACACCCCGGTCGTAGTCAAACCAGCACTGCAGTAACACTTGGTGACGTGGCGAGTCCCATAAGTGCAGTTCTAGCTGGTGAGGTGGCAAGCACAAGTAGTGTCCCGCTGCCACCAAAAAGACAAACACAGGCCCGTCGTGCCCATAGTGCCCTTCCTGCTGCATTTGCCAATCCTAATTGGGAACCCACCGCTTCTGCAGCGCCTGTACTTCCCCCATTCACATCCCCAACCAAATGCAGTCGGCTGCATGAGAGGCATTTTTATGTCCTCCCGAGTACCCCTACCCAACGAACCCCCCCAAAAAAGATGTCGTGTCTGCAGCAAGCGCGGATATAGACGTGACACCCGCTATTATTGTCCCTCCTGTCCTGACAATCCTGGTCTTTGCATTGGTGAATGTTTTGAACGCTACCATGCACTAGTTGAGTATTAGCGTAGGGTACAGCATTGCACATACTAGGCACACTTTCACAGGGTCTCCCAAGATGCCATCGCATTTTGAGAGACCTGAACCTGGAACCGGTTACAGTTATAAAAGTTAGTTACAAAAAAAAGTGTAAAAAAAAAAAAAAAAAAAACATACAAAAATATAAAATAAAAAGAATGATGCCTGCAGGTTTAGGTATCATCTTGGTATCATTCTTTTCAGCCAGCGGTCAGCTTTCATGTAAAAGCAATCCTAGCGGCTAATTAGCCTCTAGACTGCTTTTACAAGCAGTGGGAGGGAATGCCCCCCCCCCCCAACGTCTTCCGTGTTTTTCTCTGGCTCTCCTGTCTCAAAAGGGAACCTGAGAATGCAGCCGGTGATTCAGCCAGCTGACCATAGAGCTGATCAGAGACCAGAGTGGCTCCAAACATCTCTATGGCCTAAGAAACCGGAAGCTACGAGCATTTTATGACTTAGATTTCGCCGGATGTAAACAGCGCCATTGGGAAATTGGGAAAGCATTTTATCACACCGATCTTGGTGTGGTCAGATGCTTTGAGGGCAGAGGAGAAATCTAGGGTCTAATAGACCCCAATTTTTGCAAAAAAGAGTACCTGTCACTACCTATTGCTATGATAGGGGATATTTACATTCCCTGAGATAACAATAAAAATGATTTAAAAAAAAAAATGAAAGGAACAGTTTAAAAATAAGATAAAAAAAATAATAATAATAAAGAAAAAAAAAAAAAAAAAGCACCCCTGTCCCCCCTGCTCTCGCGCTAAGGCGAACGCAAGCGTCGGTCTGGCGTCAAATGTAAACAGCAATTGCACCATGCATGTGAGGTATTGCCGCGAAGGTCAGATCGAGGGCAGTAAGTTTAGCAGTAGACCTCCTCTGTAAATATAAAGTGGTAACCTGTAAAGGCTTTTAAAGGCTTTTAAAAATGTATTTAGTTTGTCGCCACTGCACGTTTGTGCGCAATTTTAAAGCATGTCATGTTTGGTATCCATGTACTCGGCCTAAGATCATCTTTTTTATTTCATCAAACATTTGGGCAATATAGTGTGTTTTAGTGCATTAAAATGTAAAAAAGTGTGTTTTTTCCCCCAAAAATGCGTTTGAAAAATCGCTGCGCAAATACTGTGTGAAAAAAAAAAATGAAACACCCACCATTTTAATCTGTAGGGCATTTGCTTTAAAAAAATATATATAATGTTTGGGGGTTCAAAGTAATTTTCTTGCAAAAAAAAATTATTTTTTTATGTAAACAATAAGTGTCAGAAAGGGCTTTGTCTTCAAGTGGTTAGAAGAGTGGGTGATGTGTGACATAAGCTTCTAGATGTTGTGCATAAAATGCCAGGACAGTTCAAACCCCCCCCAAATGACCCCATTTTGGAAAGTAGACACCCCAAGCTATTTGCTGAGAGTCATGTTGAGTCCATGGAATATTTTATATTGTGACACAAGTTGCGGGAAAGAGACAATTTTTTATTTTTTTTATTTTTTTTTGCGCAAAGTTGTCACTAAATGATATATTGCTCAAACATGCCATGGGAATATGTGAAATTACACCCCAAAATACATTCTGTTGCTTCTCCTGAGTACGGGGATACCACATGTGTGAGACTTTTTGGGAGCCTAGCCGCGTACGGGACCCCGAAAACCAAGCACCGCCTTCAGGCTTTCTAAGGCCGTAAATTTTTGATTTCACTCTTCACCGCCTATCACAGTTTCGGAGGCCATGGAATGCCCAGATGGCAAAAAAAAAAACCCAAATGACCCCATTTTGGAAAGTAGACACCCCAAGCTATTTGATGAGAGGTATAGTGAGTATTTTGCAGACCTCACTTTTTGTCACAAAGTTTTGAAAATTGAAAAAAGAAAAAAAAAATTTTTTTTTCTCGTCTTTCTTTATTTTCAAAAACAAATGAGAGCTGCAAAATACTCACCATGCCTCTCAGAAAATAGCTTGGGGTGTCTACTTTCCAAAATGGGGTCATTTGGGGGGGGTTTGTGCCACCTGGGCATTCCATGGCCTCCGAAACTGTGATAGGCAGTGAGGAGTAAAATCAAAAATGTACGCCCTTAGAAATCCTGAAGGCGGTGATTGGTTTTCGGGGTCCTGTACGCGGCTAGGCTCCCAAAAAGTCCCACACATGTGTTATCCCCATACTCAGGAGAAGCAGCTAAATGTATTTTGGGGTGAAATTCCACATATGCCCATGGCCTGTGTGAGCAATATATCATTTAGTGACAACTTTGTGCAAAAAAAAAAAAAAAATTTGTCACTTTCCCGCAACTTGTGTCAAAATATAAAACATTCCATGGACTCAACATGCCTCAAAGCAAATAGCTTGGGGTGTCTACTTTCCAAAATGGGGTCATTTGGGGGGGTTTTATGCCATCTGGGCATTTTATGGCCTTCAAAACTGTGATAGGTAGTGAGGAGTAAAATCAAAAATGTACGCCCTTAGAAATCCTGAAGGCAGTGATTGGTTTTCGGGGCCCCGTACGCGGCTAGGCTCCCAAAAAGTCCCACACATGTGGTATCCCCGTACTCAGGAGAAGCAGCTAAATGTATTTTGGGGTGCAATTCCACATATGCCCATGGCCTGTGTGAGCAATATATCATTTAGTGACAACTTTTTGTAATTTTTTTTTTTTTTGTCATTATTCAATCACTTGGGACAAAAAAAATGAATATTCAATGGGCTCAACATGCCTCTCAGCAAATTCCTTGGGGTGTCTACTTTCCAAAATGGGGTCATTTGTGGGGGTTTTGTACTGCCCTGCCATTTTAGCACCTCAAGAAACGACATAGGCAGTCATAAATTAAAGGCTGTGTAAATTCCAGAAATGTACCCTAGTTTGTAGATGCTATAACTTTTGCGCAAACCAATAAATATACACTTATTGACATTTTTTTTACCAAAGACATGTGGCCGAATACATTTTGGCCTAAATGTATGACTAAAATTGAGTTTATTGGATTTTTTTTAGAACAAAAAGTAGAAAATATCATTTTTTTTCAAAATTTTCGGTCTTTTTCTGTGTATAGCGCAAAAAATAAAAACGGCAGAGGTGATCAAATACCATCAAAAGAAAGCTCTATTTGTGGGAAGAAAAGGACGCAAATTTCGTTTGGGTACAGCATTGCATGACCGCGCAATTAGCAGTTAAAGCGACGCAATGCCGAATTGTAAAAAGTGCTCTGGTCAGGAAGGGGGTAAAACCTTCCGGGGCTGAAGTGGTTAAAGTCCTTATCTTATTTTTTTTGCACTCCACAGTTTCCTTCAAGTCCACAGGAATGGCAGACTGTGGCCTCCCAGTTCGCTGACCGTTGGGACTTTCCCAACTGTGTAGGGGCGATTGACGGGAAGCATGTCCGGATTGTGCCACCACCGCATTCGGGGTCTTATTTCTATAACTACAAGGGGTTCAATTGTGTCGTTTTGATGGCGGTGGTCTCGGCACATTTGGAGTTTATGTTTGTGGATGTGGGTAAGAACGGCCGGATGTCTGATGGAGGAGTCTTTGCACAGACCGAGCTGTGCCATCGTCTCCAGACCGGTGGCCTGGAATTGCCACCTGATGACAAGAATGTGGATGGACTCCCCTCAGTTTTTATTGCTGATGAAGCATTTGCTCTCTGTGAGAACTTGATGAGGCCGTTCCCCCAAAGGACACTCACCCCTGAGAGGAGGGTATTTAATTATCGGCTGGCCAGAGCAAGAAGAGTTGTGGAGAATGCCTTTGGGATTCTGGCCAGCAGGTTCCGTTTATTCCTTACTTCAATTAATTTGGCGGACTATAAAATAAACTACGTCATCCTTGCTTGCTGCATCTTGCATAACTTTTTAAGGAGACATTCAGCTACATATCTATCCTCTGTTGGGCCTGAGGCCAGACTGGAAGAGGCTAGCACTTTGACAGGCCTAGAAATTGGCCGTATTGGCTTGGCCCCCCGAACCGCACGTCAAGTGAGTGACCGTTATGTTAATTATTTTAATGGTGGGGGGGCCATTGCTATTCAGCAACAGCTGTAAAATTCTTACAAAAAGAAAAAAGAAAATTGGTTTATCTAAATATCTTGTTTTTATTGTTGTTTACATTTAAGTTATGTCTGTCTCCTAGTGCACTTGTAGTAGTGTCAAGTGCATTTAGCTTTAGTTAATCAGGCCCACAAAAACAAACCACAAAATTTGACTTCAACAATCAGCCACACACATTGTATAGCGTAAAAAATTTTACTTGGTGCACATTGAAAGGTGCATTTTTTATCAAAATTTTTTTTTTTTTTTTTTATTTTGATTTTTTTAGAAAATATTTTACGTTGTGTAAAAAAATTATCTTTTCATAAATTATTCAAGGCATTTTTTAACAAATATATAGACCTTTTTATCTAAAAAGATTTACATAGACAACAGTGTTTTTATAAACAAAACTTAAAATAAATTAACTTACAAAGTTCAATATTTAGAGAACGGTGCATGTAATGTCACCCTTGCAGAAATTGTTCATTTATAAGATGCTCAAAATTGAGCTTTACAAAAGGGTCAAGTCAACATGTGCTATCTCCTATCATGGGAGAGCAATGTACGTGTTTTGTGTGTGCAATCCCATTTTTGGTTCCTCTCACCACCAAAGATTTTTCAGGATGAAGGGGTTGCAAACACAAAACAAGTACATTGCTAACCCATGATGGAAGATAGCACATGATGACACACCGTGTGCATCACACAATGTAAATTTGAGTATACCCCAAAAATAGAAAAAACAATATTTAAAACAAAAAAACTTTGCAAGGAAATGAAGAACATGATTGATGTTTTTAGGCCAAACGTGATTATATTCAGGCCAAAACATCAATCATGCTCTTAATTTCCTGTTGCATGGAGTCCAGGCGAAGTTGCATGCTGTGAATTTGGTCACGCATTTTATCGATCTGGCCATTCCACAGCATTATCTGGCCAATTAGTCTTTGCGCACTGTCTGTGGTGAAGTGCTCTGCTGCTTGGCCTTCCACAACCAAAAACTCACCTAAAATGAGTGAATAAAAACAAGGTTTACAATATGCACGCCAAAATACAGTAACTCAAGCTGGGGTGTCAGTCACTCACTTGGTGGGCTTGAAACCTCGCACACTTCCTCCACCTCTCCTTCCTCAAGGTCGTCGGGTGGGCGTGGTCTTGGGCTGGGGCTTGGGGTATCTTCTGCCTCAGACTGGTGACTTGGGGGGGTCCTGAGATCCTTGGACTGTTGTCTGAGACTTTTCTCCCCTATGAGATTTTAACAAAAGGTATAGTTAAAACACACTGATCTTTTAGGTTTTAATAAATAAAGTAAAGCGTTGGTTATGATTTTTGGCCAATTTTTCATCATAATAAATGTTGAAGACAGGATGAACATTACCTCTGAACAACAATTATAACTAATGCTTATTTTCGGGCAAGTTTCACAGATGCTGACACCTCAATGATCTCCTTTGTGTATTACCCCTCTAAAATTTATTTATGGCCACATAGTACACTAGAAAATGAATTTCCTGGGGAAAATGCGTGGGAATGCTGAATAGCTAAATTGCTAAAATGCCCGCGATCAAAACTGCCCCATCATACTGCCATCAAAACTGCCCCATCATATTTCTCTATTATAAATCAGTACATGGTGTGTCTGTCCCCTCTCCCCGGGCTCTGTAATCAGAGCTGAGATGCTCCAGCCACCTCCCCCCCTGTGTATAACAGAAGTTTTGGTAACCATGGCAACAAAACAAACACAGTACACTCTGATTAATGGCTAAAATTTCCTGAAATGACCTCTAAACAAAAAGCTTTTTATCAAAAACTGTAAAAGATATCAAACTAAAAAGATATAGCCAGATAGCTGAATATTTTGTGAACATTTCAAAGTTTGTTTGGTGTCTCTAGGTGAAAGTATGAAGGAGCTGAAACTTTTGTGAGCGGAAGAAGAATTTAAGGATTTCAAGCATGCTCCCATTGACTTCAATGTTTAAAAAAGTGTTAAAAAGCTTAATATTTTAAAAAGTATAAATGGTAGAAAAAAAGTTGAAAAAGAGCACACATCAGCTAAAAGAGACGAACATTTTGAGAGTTGAATGGTTTTAATAGCTAAAAGTATGCAGAAGTTACGCAGAACCAAAAAAACGTACTGAATAAAATTAAAATTATTAAAAATAAACTAGAAAATGCATTTCCTGGGGAAAATGCGTGGGAATGCTGAATTGCTAAAACGGCCCCCAGCAAAATTGCCCCCATCATATTGCCATCAAAACTGTCCCATCATATTGCCACCATCAAAACTGCCCCATCAGAATTGCCCTATCAAAACAGCCCCATCATATTGCCACCATCAAAACTGCCCCATCATATTGCCACCATCAAAACTGCCCCATCAGAATTACCCCATCAAAACTGCCCCATCATATTCCTCTATTATAAATCAGTACATGGTGTGTCTGTCCCCTCCCCCGGGCTCTGTAATCAAAGCTGAGATGCTCCAGCCACCTCCCCCCCTGTGTATAACAGAAGCTTTGGTAACCATGGCAACAAAACAAACACAGTACACTCTGATTAATGGCTAAAATTTCCTGAAATGACCTCTAAACAAATGGCCGTATTTTAAAAACTGTACATCCTACAGCGAAGATCTTTATATTGTGAGAATCACAAGACCCAGACCTAGATTTTGATACATAGTATGTCTCTGAAATATTAAAATTGAAGGCACGGTCGCAGTTTAGAAATTGCCCTTCAAATTTGAAGGGGCTAGAGTGTAGTTTCAATGAATGTCAATGGACGGTGTGAGTTGCAAACAAATGGTCATATTGTGAAAACTATCAGGACTATGGCTTAGCCGTGGACATGTTTAGTGGCAGCAGGGATAGCTGAACGTTTTGATATAAGATTTGTGTAGGTGGGCTTGAAAATGAGGGAGTGGCGGCAGTTTAGAAATCATGTTCTGATTTTTCAGCTTTTCTCCCTTCCCCCCGGGCTCTGTAATCAGAGCTGAGATGCTCCAGCCACCTCCCCCCCTGTGTATAACAGAAGCTTTGGTAACCATGGCAACAAAACACACACAGTACACTCTGATTAATGGCTAAAATTTCTTGAAATGACCTCTAAACAAAAAGCTTTTTCTCAAAAACTGTAAAAGATATCAAACTGAAAAGATATAGCCAGATAGCTGAATATTTTGTGAACATTTTAAAGTTTGTTTGGTGTCTCTAGGTGAAAGTATGAAGGAGCTGAAACTTTTGGGAGCGGAAGAAAAATTTAAGGATTTCAAGCATGCTCCCATTGACTTCAATGCTAAAAAAAAGTGATAAAAAGCTTAATATTTTAAAAAGTATAAATGGTAGAAAAAACGTTGAAAAAGAGCACACCTCAGCTAAAAGAGACGAACATTTTGATAGTTGAATGGTTTTAATAGCTGAAAGTATGCAGAAGTTACGCATTACCGAAAAACGTACGGAATAAAATTAAAATTATTAAAAATAATAAATAAAATTGAATAACAATAGTGGGACTGCTAAAGCATTCCCACTAATTATTAAAAATAATAAATAAAATCGAATAACAATAGTGGGACTGCTAAAGCATTCCCACTAATAAAATCGAATAACAATAGTGGGACTGCTAAAGCATTCCCACTAAAAATAAATAAAATCGAATAACAATAGTGGGACTGCTAAAGCATTCCCACTAAAAACGAATAACAATAGTGGGACTGCTAAAGCATTCCCACTAACTAGAAAATGCATTTCCTGGGGAAAATGCGTGGGAATGCTGAATTGCTAAAACGGCCCCCAGCAAAATTGCCCCCATCATATTGCCATCGAAACTGTCCCATCATATCGCCACCATCAAAACTGCCCCATCAGAATTGCCCTATCAAAACAGCCCCATCATATTGCCACCATCAAAACTGCCCCATCATATTGCCATCATCAAAACTGCCCCATCAGAATTACCCCATCAAAACTGCCCCATCATATTCCTCTATTATAAATCAGTACATGGTGTGTCTGTCCCCTCCCCCGGGCTCTGTAATCTAAGCTGAGATGCTCCAGCCACCTCCCCCCCTGTGTATAACAGAAGCTTTGGTAACCATGGCAACAAAACAAACAGTACACTCTGATTAATGGCTAAAATTTCCTAAAATGACCTCTAAACAAATGGCCGTATTTTAAAAACTATACATCCTACAGCGAAGATCTTTATATTGTGAGAATCACAAGACCCAGACCTAGATTTTGATACATAGTATGTCTCTGAAATATTAAAATTGAAGGCACAGTCGCAGTTTAGAAATTGCCCTTCAAATTTGAAGGGGCTAGAGTGTAGTTTCAATGAATGTCAATGGACGGCGTGAGTTGCAAACAAATGGTCATATTGTGAAAACTATCAGGACTATGGCTTAGCCGTGGACATGTTTAGTGGCAGCAGGGATAGCTGAACGTTTTGATATAAGATTTGTGTAGGTGGGCTTGAAAATGAGGGAGTGGCGGCAGTTTAGAAATCATGTTCTGATTTTCCAGCTTTTGTCCCCTCCCCTGGGCTCTAATCAGAGCTGAGATGCTCCAGCCACCTCCCCCCCTGTGTATAACAGAAGCTTTGGTAACCATGGCAACAAAACACACACAGTACACTCTGATTAATGGCTAAAATTTCTTGAAATGACCTCTAAACAAAAAGCTTTTTCTCAAAAACTGTAAAAGATATCAAACTGAAAAGATATAGCCAGATAGCTGAATATTTTGTGAATATTTTAAAGTTTGTTTGGTGTCTCTAGGTGAAAGTATGAAGGAGCTGAAACTTTTGGGAGCGGAAGAAAAATTTAAGGATTTCAAGCATGCTCCCATTGACTTCAATGTTAAAAAAAAGTGATAAAAAGCTTAATATTTTAAAAAGTATAAATGGTAGAAAAAAAGTTGAAAAAGAGCACACCTCAGCTAAAAGAGACGAACATTTTGATAGTTGAATGGTTTTAATAGCTGAAAGTATGCAGAAGTTACGCATTACCGAAAAACGTACGGAATAAAATTATTAAAAATAATAAATAAAATCGAATAACAATAGTGGGACTGCTAAAGCATTCCCACTAATAATAAATAAAATCGAATAACAATAGTGGGACTGCTAAAGCATTCCCACTAATTAAGAAGATTAAAAATAAACTAGAAAATGCATTTCCTGGGGAAAATGCGTGGGAATGCTGAATTGCTAAAACGGCCCCCAGCAAAATTGCCCCCATCATATTGCCATCAAAACTGTCCCATCATATTGCCACCATCAGAATTGCCCTATCAAAACAGCCCCATCATATTGCCACCATCAAAACTCCCCCATCATATTGCCACCATCAAAACTGCCCCATCAGAATTACCCCATCAAAACTGCCCCATCATATTCCTCTATTATAAATCAGTACATGGTGTGTCTGTCCCCTCCCCCGGGCTCTGTAATCAAAGCTGAGATGCTCCAGCCACCTCCCCCCCTGTGTATAACAGAAGCTTTGGTAACCATGGCAACAAAACAAACAAAGTACACTCTGATTAATGGCTAAAATTTCCTGAAATGACCTCTAAACAAATGGCCGTATTTTAAAAACTATACATCCTACAGCAAAGATCTTTATATTGTGAGAATCACAAGACCCAGACCTAGATTTTAATATATAGTATGTTTCTGAAATATTAAAATTGAAGGCATGGTCGCAGTTTAGAAACTGCCCTTCAAATTTGAAGGGGCTAGAGTGTAGTTTCAATGAATGTCAATGGACGGTGTGAGTTGCAAACAAATGGTCATATTGTGAAAACTATCAGGACTATGGCTTAGCTGTGGACATGTTTAGTGGCAGCAGGGATAGCTGAACGTTTTGATATAAGATTTGTGTAGGTGGGCTTGAAAATGAGGGAGTGGCGGCAGTTTAGAAATCATGTTCTGATTTTTCAGCTTTTGTCCCCTCCCCCCGAGCTCTGTAATCACAGCTGAGATGCTCCAGCCACCTCCCCCCCTGTGTATAACAGAAGCTTTGGTAACCATGGCAACAAAAACACACACACTCTGATTAATGGCTAAAATTTCTTGAAATGACCTCTAAACAAAAATCTTTTTCTCAAAAACTGTAAAAGATATCAAACTGAAAAGATATAGCCAGATAGCTGAATATTTTGTGAACATTTTAAAGTTTGTTTGGTGTCTCTAGGTGAAAGTATGAAGGAGCTGAAACTTTTGGGAGCGGAAGAAAAATTTAAGGATTTCAAGCATGCTCCCATTGACTTCAATGTTAAAAAAAAGTGATAAAAAGCTTAATATTTTAAAAAGTATAAATGGTAGAAAAAAAGTTGAAAAAGAGCACACCTCAGCTAAAAGAGACAAACATTTTGAGAGTTGAATGGTTTTAATAGCTGAAAGTATGCAGAAGTTACGCATTACCGAAAAACGTACGGAATCAGAAGAAGAAAAATAACTAGAAAATGCATTTCCTGGGGAAAATGCGTGGGAATGCTGAATTGCTAAAACGGCCCCCAGCAAAATTGCCCCCATCATATTGCCATCAAAACTGTCCCATCAGAATTGCCCCATCAAAACTGCACCATCATATTGCCACCATCAAAACTGCCCCATCAGAATTGCCACCATCAAAACTGCCCCATCAGAATTGCCCCATCAAAACTGCCCCATCATATTGCCACCATCAAAACTGCACCATCATATTGCCACCATCAAAACTGCCCCATCAGAATTGCCACCATCAAAACTGCCCCATCAGAATTGCCACCATCAAAACTGCCCCATCAGAATTGCCCCATCAAAACTGCCCCATCATATTGCCACCATCAAACTGCACCATCATATTGCCACCATCAAAACTGCCCCATCAGAATTGCCCTATCAAAACAGCCCCATCATATTGCCACCATCAAAACTGCCCCATCAGAATTGCCCTATCAAAACTGCCCCATCATATTCCTCTATTATAAATCAGTACATGGTGTGTCTGTCCCCCTCCCCCGGGCTCTGTAATCAAAGCTGAGATGCTCCAGCCACCCCCCCCGCCCTGTGTATAACAGAAGCTTTGGTAACCATGGCAACAAAACAAACACTAACAGTACACTCTGATTAATGGCTAAAATTTCCTGAAATGACCTCTAAACAAATGGCCGTATTTTAAAAACTATACATCCTACAGCGAAGATCTTTATATTGTGAGAATCACAAGACCCGGACCTAGATTTTGATACATAGTATGTCTCTGAAATATTAAAATTGAAGGCACGGTCGCAGTTTAGAAGTTGCCCTTCAAATTTGAAGGGGCTAGAGTGTAGTTTCAATGAATGTCAATGGACGGTGTGAGTTGCAAACAAATGGTCATATTGTGAAAACTATCAGGACTATGGCTTAGCTGTGGACATGTTTAGTGGCAGCGGGGATAGCTGAATGTTTTGATATAAGATTTGTGTAGGTGGGCTTGAAAATGAGGGAGTGGCGGCAGTTTAGAAATCATGTTCTGATTTTTCAGCTTTTGTCCCCTCCCTAGGGCTCTGTAATCAGAGCTGAGATGCTCCAGCCACCTCCCCCCTTGTGTATAACAGAAGCTTTGGTAACCATGGCAACAAAACATACACAGTACACTCTGATTAATGGCTAAAATTTCCTGAAATAACCTCTAAACAAAAAGCTTTTTCTCAAAAACTGTAAAAGATATCAAACTGAAAAGATATAGCCAGATAGCTGAATATTTTGTGAACATTTTAAAGTTTGTTTGGCGTCTCTAGGTGAAAGTATGAAGGAGCTGAAACTTTTGGGAGCGGAAGAAGATTTTAAGTTTCTCAAGCATGCTCCCATTGACTTCAATGTTAAATAAAAGTGATAAAAAGCTTAATATTTTAAAAAGTATAAATGGTAGAAAAAAAGTTGAAAAAGAGCACACCTCAGCTAAAAGAGACGAACATTTTGGTAGTTGAATGGTTTTAATAGCTGAAAGTATGCAGAAGTTACGCATTACCGAAAAACGTACGGAATAAAATTAAAATTAAGTAGATTAAAAATAATAAATAAAATCGAATAACAATAGTGGGACTGCTAAAGCATTCCCACTAATAAAAAAACGAATAACAATAGTGGGACTGCTAAAGCAGTCCCACTAATAAAATCGAATAACAATAGTGGGACTGCTAAAGAATTCCCACTAATTAAGTTTAAAAATAAATAAAATCGAATAACAATAGTGGGACTGCTAAAGCAGTCCCACTAATAAAATCGAATAACAATAGTGGGACTGCTAAAGCATTCCCACTAACTATAGTGCTTGTGAGTCCACATGTGGAAACAGCTGCTGTGTCCTGTCCCTACATTACACTGAATCATTTTTGATGAAGCATTATATTTTCAAACACATCTACACCACATCAACTCATTGTGGGAATTCGACAAATTATCAAGCCATAAATGTATGTCCAACCCTGTCCCATCGTATTTGGCGAAAAAATAACGTCACTTTATAAAGTATCATATCTATTCAAAAGAATGGTCTTTACGAACGATGTAGAAAAATCACCAAAAATAAGGATCAGCATGCAAGTTCAGTATCTCAATAGTAAAACACAAGTACTTACTTTTTTTAAGCAGCTTCTTTATTCGCCAATATTGTTCTGGCTTCCGACTTTTGATGTCAGACCACCGCTTCCGCAATTGTTCTTTCGAACGTTTTGTACCAAATTTCTCTTCAAGAGCGGTGACAACTGAGGACATTATTTTGTCCTTCCTCATATTCGGTCGTGTGTACAGTCCTTTTTTGCCATCGTAGTCCTCCCTTCTCAATATGGACACCATCTCCACCATCTCTTCAAAAGCCATGTTGGTGGCCTTATATCTCCTCCGGGATGTGGATGTTTGGGGCTCCGGGCTTTCCTCCGCGCTACTTCCACTTAATCGCTCCGCCATCTTTTGCTAACTACTCCCACTGCGCAACGAAGAGTGAAGGGGCGGGGCCAAATCGTACTTACGAACATCAGGGGCGGGCGACGCAGGCGGAGCATGACACATGCGCAGTGTATATAAAGCTATTACGATGGCCTACGTATGTCCGTGCGGAAGTAGCGAGCGTCACAAATGAAGGTAAGATTAAAGTGTGTGTGTGTGTGTGTGTGTGTCCTAGATTACAACCCAAACTAATCCTGAGATTTGGGACTGACATTTAAGTTTGGATCTTGTGTCTTGTCTTGCAGAAAAAATGAATCCCTTTAAAGAGGAAGAATTTTTGTGCCAATTTATTGAGCTCTATGAGGACAAGAAAAACCTGTGGGAGGTCAAACACCCCCTATATTATAATCGGGATGTTAGGAAGGCAACACTGGGCACACTTTTAGAGTTTGTGAAGACTCGACTCCCCCGGGCAGACCTCAAGTTTGTGGACAGGAAAATTGGTATCTTGCAAAACATGTATAAGCGGGAACACAAAAAAATCCAGGAGTCGCTCAGATCCGGGGCAGCAGCTGACCAAGTATATGTACCCAAGTTGTGGTACTACAACAAACTGCGATTCCTGGATGAGCAGACCGAAGCCAGGCAATCACTTACCACCCTTCCCCCCACCCTTCCCTCCAGACTTCCCTCCACTCTTCCCTCCAGCCTTCCTTCCACTCTTCCCTCCAGCCTTCCATCCACCTCCACCCCAGCTGAGGAGTCCCAGGATGAACTGGGCCTTTTCCCCATTGATGAAGTTGATGCGCCCAGCTTCAGCCAGGTATCCCTTTTTTTTAAATTTGGGATTGTGTAAATGTTATTAATGATGTTAAGGTGTTAATTTTGAAAGTGCTTCATAAAAAATCACTTCTGCACAAAGAGTAATATGTAGACATATCTCTAGACAGTAGTGGCCAAATATATACTTCACTTCAGATCTTGTTGATCATCTGAAATAATGGTGTGGTCAAATAGATAGCCTTTACTATTTTGTGTAATTATATTTGAAAGTCCTGAGCTGAAAATTGTGTGTGATTGCATAACACAAAATTACAACTTATGTCCCTTTTTTTTACACAGGATGACCTCAGCCAGGAGGAGGCCTTGCCCAGTGGGAGAGAGGAGGAGGCCTTGCCCAGTGGGAGAGAGGAGGAGGCTGTGGCTGGGCCAAGTAGAAGCCGCACGGAGTGTCAGGTGCCTCCCCTCCGCATTCTCCACAAAAGGCCCAGGAGAATGACACCAACAGAGCAGGAATCCCTAGACCTCATACGGGAAGCAAGCCTCATTCTGAGCAAACCACCCAATGCAGAGGAGGCGTATGGCACCTATATAGCCAGCAGATTGCTGGAGTTGGAAAAGGGCCAACGCCTCCTCTGTGAGGGTCTAATTTTTGAGGCTTACCAGAAGGGCTTGAGAGGGGAGCTTACTGCTACCACGTATCTGGCAGATGAAGCCACTTCTCCTCCTCCTCCTCCTCCTCCTCCTCCTGCCCCAAGTACACCACCAGAGGCCCAGCCTCCGAGGAAGGCTGCAGAAAAGCGTGGAGGGAAGGCTGCAGAGAAGCGTGGAGGGAAGGCTCCACAGAAGAGTCGAAAGTGATTGCCTGGTTTCTGTCTGGTCTGACTGCGCTCCCTGTGCTCCCTATAGTTGCAAGATACCAATTTTCTTGTCCTCAAACTTGATGTGTGTCCTGGGGGACGAAAGGCTTCACAGATTCTAAAAGTGTCTCCAGTGTTGCCTTCCTAATTTTTTTGAGAATAAAATAAATACATTTTTGGTTACCTTACATTCTTGCCTATGTCTTTTGATTAAAAAACGCCATTTTGTTTGGGAGTAGGCAGGTACAGGTCCAAAAGACTATGGGGTTGATTTGAGAAAACCAAATAGTCTGTGCACTTTGCAGAGGGCAGTTGCCCTCTGCAAGTGCAATTGCTCCAGAGCATCAGAAATTATTTAAAAGCTTGACTTTGCAAAGAGTACCCAATCCTGTGCAAGTAAAAGAAAAAAAAAACATTTTTGCTTGCACATGATTGGATGATGGAAGTCAGCAGAGCTGCTTCACATTTAATAAAGCTTGGGAGCAACTGCTCTTGCAGAGGGCAACTGCACTTTACAAAGTGCACAGTCTTTTTCCCTTTAGGAAATCAACCCCTATGTGTGTTTTTGACAAAAGGCTTAAATCATTTAGAATATCAAGTGAAACGTTCACTTGAGAAATTGCACAGCAAGTGCACTTGTTGGAAGTGCAGTCGCTGAAAAACTGAGGGGAAGAGCTTAAATTCGGGGAAGCTCTGCTGATTTATTCCGAAAATCAGGTCAAATAAAAATTAATTGCTTTTTTTGGGCTTCCTTGCATGTGCCCCTCGGATCCACAGCGAACGCACTTCAAAATGCTCTTTCTGTGGAATTATATGTATAATTAGCACTTGTAGTGAAAAATGATTTTGCCTTTGTTAAATACACCCCCCTATGTCTAATGAACAAGGGACAACAACCTCATTAAGGTTCATTAAAACAACACAAAATATGAATGTTAATTGTGGTAACTTGAAAATACACACAAAAAATGTGGTTAGCATTTGACACACATTGTAAAATAGCTAAGTGTTGAAATAAAAAAAAAAAAATACACCAAAATCGATTTTAAAATTTAAAAGTTATGGAGATCTGGCTGTTACAAAATATTATATTAGTCATGGCAGGAGGATAAATCATGAAGAAAGTAGTTTGTGAGAACTCTGTGTGAATATAAAGCAGAAAAACAACTTCATTCCTCTCGCATTATCAATCCTAAAAAAAGGCTGTATTAACCACTTCAGCCCCGGAAGGTTTTACCCCCTTCCTGACCAGAGCACTTTTTACAATTCGGCACTGCGTCGCTTTAACTGCTAATTGCGCGGTCATGCAATGCTGTACCCAAACGAAATTTGCGTCCTTTTCTTCCCACAAATAGAGCTTTCTTTTGATGGTATTTGATCACCTCTGCCATTTTTATTTTTTGCGCTATACACGGAAAAAGACCGAAAATTTTGAAAAAAAATGATATTTTCTACTTTTTGTTCTAAAAAAAATCCAATAAACTCAATTTTAGTCATACATTTAGGCCAAAATGTATTCGGCCACATGTCTTTGGTAAAAAAAATGTCAATAAGTGTATATTTATTGGTTTGCGCAAAAGTTATAGCGTCTACAAACTAGGGTACATTTTCTGGAATTTACACAGCCTTTAATTTTTGACTGCCTATGTCGTTTCTTGAGGTGCTAAAATGGCAGGGCAGTACAAAACCCCCACAAATGACCCCATTTTGGAAAGTAGACACCCCAAGGAATTTGCTGAGAGGCATGTTGAGCCCATTGAATATTTATTTTTTTTGTCCCAAGTGATTGAATAATGACAAAAAAAAAAAAAAAAAAAAAAAATTACAAAAAGTTGTCACTAAATGATATATTGCTCACACAGGCCATGGGCATATGTGGAATTGCACCCCAAAATACATTTAGCTGCTTCTCCTGAGTACGGGGATACCACATGTGTGGGACTTTTTGGGAGCCTAGCCGCGTACGGGGCCCCGAAAACCAAGCAACGCCTTCAGGATTTCTAAGGGCGTACATTTTTGATTTTACTCCTCACTACCTATCACAGTTTTGAAGGCCATAAAATGCCCAGATGACATAAAACCCCCCCAAATGACCCCATTTTGGAAAGTAGACACCCCAAGCTATTTGCTTTGAGGCATGTTGAGTCCATGGAATGTTTTATATTTTGACACAAGTTGCGGGAAAGTGACAAATTTTTTTTTTTTTTTTTTTTTTTGCACAAAGTTGACACTAAATGATATATTGCTCACACAGGCCATGGGCATATGTGGAATTGCACCCCAAAATACATTTAGCTGCTTCTCCTGAGTACGGGGATACCACATGTGTGGGACTTTTTGGGAGCCTATCCGCGTACGGGACCCCGAAAACCAAGCACCGCCTTCAGGATTTCTAAGGGCGTACATTTTTGATTTTACTCCTCACTGCCTATCACAGTTTCGGAGGCCATGGAATGCCCAGGTGGCACAAACCCCCCCCAAATGACCCCATTTTGGAAAGTAGACACCCCAAGCTATTTGCTGAGAGGCATGGTGAGTATTTTGCAGCTCTCATTTGTTTTTGAAAATAAAGAAAGACGAGAAAAAAATTTTTTTTTTTTCTTTTTTCAATTTTCAAAACTTTGTGACAAAAAGTGAGGTCTGCAAAATACTCACTATACCTCTCATCAAATAGCTTGGGGTGTCTACTTTCCAAAATGGGGTCATTTGGGGGGGTTTTGTGCCACCTGGGCATTCCATGGCCTCCGAAACTGTGATAGGCAGTGAAGAGTGAAATCAAAAATTTACGGCCTTAGAAAGCCTGAAGGCGGTGCTTGGTTTTCGGGGTCCCGTACGCGGCTAGGCTCCCAAAAAGTCTCACACATGTGGTATCCCCGTACTCAGGAGAAGCAACAGAATGTATTTTGGGGTGTAATTTCACATATTCCCATGGCATGTTTGAGCAATATATCATTTAGTGACAACTTTGCGCAAAAAAAAATAAAAAAAATAAAAAATTGTCTCTTTCCCGCAACTTGTGTCACAATATAAATTATTCCATGGACTCGACATGCCTCTCAGCAAATAGCTTGGGGTGTCTACTTTCCAAAATGGGGTCATTTGGGGGGGTTTTGAACTGTCCTGGCATTTTATGCACAACATCTAGAAGCTTATGTCACACATCACCCACTCTTCTAAGCACTTGAAGACATAGCCCTTTCTGACACTTATTGTTTACATAAAAAAATAATTTTTTTTTGCAAGAAAATTACTTTGAACCCCCAAACATTATATATTTTTTTTAAAGCAAATGCCCTACAGATTAAAATGGTGGGTGTTTCATTTTTTTTTTTCACACAGTATTTGCGCAGCGATTTTTCAAACGCATTTTTTGGGGAAAAAACACACTTTTTTACATTTTAATGCACTAAAACACACTATATTGCCCAAATGTTTGATGAAATAAAAAAGATGATCTTAGGCCGAGTACATGGATACCAAACATGACATGCTTTAAAATTGCGCACAAACGTGCAGTGGCGACAAACTAAATACATTTTTAAAAGCCTTTAAAAGCCTTTACAGGTTACCACTTTAGATTTACAGAGGAGGTCTACTGCTAAACTTACTGCCCTCGATCTGACCTTCGCGGCGATACCTCACATGCATGGTGCAATTGCTGTTTACATTTGACGCCAGACCAACGCTTGCGTTCACCTTAGCGCGAGAGCAGGGGGGACAGGGGTGCTTTTTTTTTTTTTTTTTTTTTTTCTCTTTATTATTATTGTTTTTTTATCTTATTTTTAAACTGTTCCTTTCATTTTTTTTTTTTTTAAATCATTTTTATTGTTATCTCAGGGAATGTAAATATCCCCTATGATAGCAATAGGTAGTGACAGGTACTCTTTTTTGCAAAAATTGGGGTCTATTAGACCCTAGATTTCTCCTCTGCCCTCAAAGCATCTGATCACACCAAGATCGGTGTGATAAAATGCTTTCCCAATTTCCCAATGGCGCTGTTTACATCCGGCGAAATCTACGTCATAAAATGCTCGTAGCTTCCGGTTTCTTAGGTCATAGAGATGTTTGGAGCCACTCTGGTCTCTGATCAGCTCTATGGTCAGCTGGCTGAATCACCGGCTGCATTTTCAGGTTCCCTGTTGAGACAGGAGAGCCAGAGAAAAACACGGAAGATGTTGGGGGGGGGGGGGGCATTCCCTCCCACTGCTTGTAAAAGCAGTCTAGAGGCTAATTAGCCACTAGGATTGCTTTTACATGAAAGCCGACCGCTGGCTGAAAAGAATGATACCAAGATGATACCTAAACCTGCAGGCATCATTCTGGTATAACCACTCAAAGTCGTGAATGGCATACCTGAAGACAAAAAAATGGTTAACAATAAAGCACAGTAAACGGTAAAGTATAAATAATTACATACCTGAAAAGCAAACGTGATAAAACATAACAACAATAAAACATTGCAGAATAGAATACAGTAAAAAAGAGCAGAACAATAGAGAGAGAATAGAGAGAGAGAGAACAATAAAACGACAACTATTTTTATTTTATATTTTTGTTTGTGTTTTTTTTTTTTTTTTACACTTTTTTTTGTAACTAACTTTTATAACTGTAACCGGTTCCAGGTTCGGGTCTCTCAAAATGCGATGGCATCTCGGGAGACCCTGTGAAAGTGTGCCTAGTCTGTGCAATGCTGTACCCTACGCTAATACTCAACTAGTGCATGCTAGTGTTCAAAACATTCACCAATGCAAAGACCAGGATTATCAGGACAGGAGGGGAGGGACAATAATAGCGGGTGTCACGCCTATATCCGCGCTAGCTGCAGACACGACATCTTTTTTGGGGGGGTTCGTTGGGTAGGGGTACTCGGGAGGACATAAAAATGCCTCTCATGCAGCCGACTGCATTTGGTTGGGGATGTGAATGGGGGAAGTACGGGCGCTGCAGAAGCGGTGGGTTCCCAATTAGGATTGGCGAATGCAGCAGGAAGGGCATTATGGGCACGACGGGCCTGTGTTTGTCTTTTTGGTGGCAGCGGGACACTACTTGTGCTTGCCACCTCACCAGCTTGAACTGCACTTATGGGACTCGCCACATCACCAAGTGTTACTGCAGTGCTGGTTTGGCTACGTCCGGGGTGTACTAGGCCACTGGCGCTTGCCAGTTCACCAAAACGCTACAAAAAAAACTGTTAGCGATCGCAGGGATCAGGCCTGACTCTGCGAACGCTGCAGTTATGCGTTTAGTGTTTTGTAAGTGACAGTGATCGATCGATACTGCACTTGGGTGGGCTGGGCCGGGCCGGGCGGAGGGGCAAAACGCAGGTGCTAGCAGGTATCTGGGCTGATCCCGCTAACACTGCGTTTTTGGGAACCCTAAACTGCTGGTGACGCTAGTATAGATCTGATCGGATCAGATATTGATGCGATCAGATACTATACCACTAAGGGAGGTGTACGGTGCGTGCGTGGGTGTTAGCGGTACTGGCACTAATCTGACGCTGCCTGGGGCTGGTGCTTGCCAGTTCACCAAAACGCTACCAAAAAAACTGTTAGCGATCGCAGGGATCAGGCCTGACTCTGCGAACGCTGCAGTTATGCGTTTAGTGTTTTGTAAGTGACAGTGATCGATCGATACTGCACTTGGGTGGGCTGGGCTGGGCTGGGCGGAGGGGCAAAACGCAGGTGCTAGCGGGTATCTGGGCTGATCCCGCTAACACTGCGTTTTCGGGAACCCTAAACTGCTGGGGACGCTAGTATAGATTTGATCGGATCAGATATTGATCCGATCAGATACTATACCACTAAGGGAGGTGTATGCTGCGTGCGTGAGTGTTCGCGGTACTGGCGCTAATCTGACGCTGCCTGGGGCGACGCATATCACCGCCGGGCGATCGGGGGGCTAAACCTTTATTCGGTAATAAACGGCGGGTGCCCTGACACTATAAAAAATAAACGAACTAACCAGCGTCACCCGTAACGGTTATACGGTGATCAGCGGTGAAAGGGTTAACTAGGGGGCAATCAAGGGGTTAAAACATTTATTAGATAGTATATGGGGGTCCCTGTCGCTATAAAACACTGACGGCGAACCTAAATATTTACGTCCCTAACTAGCGTCACCAGCGACACTAATACAGCGATCAGAAAAATGATCGCTTAGCGACACTGGTGAGGGGGGGTGATCAAGGGGTTAAAACTTTATTAGGGGGGGTTAGGGGGGTATCCTAGACCTAAAGGGGGGTAATACTCACTGCCCTAACACTAACTGTCACAAACTGACACAGCAGTAATCAGAAAAAAAAAAAAAAAAAAATACTGCTAATGTCAGTTTGTGACAGGGGGGGGGGGGGGTGATTGGGGGGGGATCGGGGGGCGATCGGGGGGGGATCGGGGGTGTAAAGTATGCCTGGCATGTTCTACTGTGTGTGTGAGTGTTGTGTGCACTTACATGTCATCTCCCCTCGGCGCTGGAACGGAAACTGCCAGACCGAGGAGAGATGACATCACATCCTCTGCCTGTGTGAAACGACACACAGGCAGAGGAGGATTTCCATTGGCTGGGAGCGATCGCGAGGGGGGGGCCACGATCGGATGGTCTCCCCCTCGCCTCCCGACGCTCCCAGTCAGATGCCGACCGCCGATGGCACCGGGGGGGGGTCCGATCGGACCCCCCGCCCGCGGGAGGCAGATCACGTACGGGTACGTGATTTTGCCTGCCCGTGCCGCTCTGCCGCAGTATATCTGCGTTAGGCGGTCGGCAAGTGGTTAAAAGACGACAGAAGAGGAATGTGCTAGCTTCAAGACGAAGGCTACTTTTACCAGACCGAGCGCTTCCGTCTTGTAATTGCTTCAGAGCATGCGTCAGTTTGAGTTCGTCGGACTAGCACACAGACGATCGGTTTGTCCGCTAGAAAGAAGAGTCCATCGGATAAATTTTAAACAAGTTTCAAATCTAAGTCCATCCAACTTTTGAGCAAACAAAGTCCGCTGGAGCCCACACACATCGAATTGTCCAACGAAATCCAGTCCGCCGGGCAAAGTCCGCCGTAAAGTCCGCTCGTGTGTACGTGGCATTAGGCCTCTGGGTGTAATTTTATATGAGAGATATTGTTCCAGAAAAAATCCATCCCACCAATGCTGGTTGGCGGAAGAGATTAGATCTTCTAGTTTTAGAAACTTTAGAAACAGAGGGATTTACCCTTGTGACCTGGATAAAGGGCAGTTGGGCAGAAAAAGTTGATGGGGAACAGGGAATAAAATTCATCAAGGGTTTTAAACTTGACTTTTTCTATTTTAAAAATGAGCTCCATTGTACAAAAGAGAAAAAAAAAACAAGTGGCAAATATAATGGCAAAAAGAAAAGAAATTATATTTTATATTGGTAAAGCAGCAGCAGCGGTTAAGCAGCAGTTTTTTTACACACTTTTTTTTTATAATAGCATTGATTTACACACTTTATGCACCTTATTAAGTGTTTATTTTTAACTTAAGGGTTGAGAGGGGTTAACAGCACATAGTAGGCTCACTATCTCCACCCTCTCCGCCTCCCATTTAATGGCTCTAAATTCTTTTAAATTCTCCTGTTGCCATTCTCTCTGTGGCTTTGATAAAACGCATACTCGTGAAAAATGTAAGCCACAGTAAACTTCTTAGCTTGCAGTTCACCACCATACACAGGGTTCCTGTTTCCAGAGTGGCGTTGACTTCATCTCATGCACCCGGTTCCAGTGGCTACGCTTGGCTTCCCGGGCTCCATCCTCCAGCGGCAGCAGACACACTATACCCCATACAGCTTGGCATAGCGTTGTTTTATCCTTGTGGTCAGTTCCAGCCTTCACCGCAGCCAGCCAGTGTCTCCGTGCTCACACTGTATCCCTCTGTATCCTCACAGTACCTGACCACCCGTCAGAGACAAGAGGCTGTCCATCATTCCAGCTTCTTCCACTGGGATATTACCGTTCCCCACACAGTTTGGGATGACCTCTCTCCAGGGGTGACCGACGAGCCTTCTGAAACCGTTAACCCTTTCTCATCTAGACATCATTGTGGTACCGTTTGTTTTTAATATAATGTATTTACATACAGCCATATGCTTTTTTACTATTTGCTGCAGTCTGTACCAGCACTAACAGCCTTTTGTAGTTGCTGGTTAATTGTCCACAGTGCAATAAACTATCTTTGAATTCAGTTCCTGGTTCACATATATATATATATATGTATATATATATATATATATTTTTTTTTTTTTTTTGGGCTCCCACCCATAAAGCGTTGCTTTTTTGTATTTTGACTTTAAATGACAAACTTTATACCCTTGTATCTATTTATGTGCCCAATACACACCAATTGAAATGTATTCATAAATTGTTTAGCCACATCTCAAAATCTCAACCATACCTCCTTGGCCAAAGTCTGCTGTCCTTCCTTGGGTGAGTTTTTACACAAGGAAAACATTTATGATGTGTGGCGCAGTCAACACACCAATAAGAAAGATTTCACATCCACTCTACCAAGCACAATACATACTCCTGTATCAATATGTTTATGCAAGATAAGTGGCTATTACTACAGGTGTCCTCGTCCTACATTTACAATATCACTCAGTCAGACCATGTTGCCATATCTATTACTGTGGACGACAAGGACTCCTGCTCCCCTATTTGTTTGTGGCACTGTGACATCTCTATTATGCAATCCCCAAATCACCCACACAAATTATTAACCAACTTCTCCACAATTTTTTCCAGAAAACAAGTCCCCAGATGTTAAGAGCTGTACACTGTGGAATGCCCAAATGGCTTTTATCCGAGGCATCATAATCCAATTAGGCTCCAGAATTAAGAAACAATTCAACTTAAATCCATGTTTTGGATCTTAAAAACAAACACTCATTTTCGGAATACCACGGCTGCCTCTTTACTGAAACTGTGAAATGAACTCTGGGATTTGCTTAACTCACGATTATAAGGCTTTAGGATTTAAGGATTAAGACTCAAAAGGCTGAAGATAGAATACTCTTTCTCTTTCACCCTTTTGATAACAAAAAGCTTTTGAACCCACAGACCATAGCAGATGCCTTTGCAGACTACTAACAGTTCTACACCACAACCATCTGATGCTTCAAAACAGTCTTTTTAGCCTAGCTGCAGCTCCCTAGTCTATCTGTTTCACAGTTGGAAATGTTAAACTCTTCTTTCACTATCACTGAGGTCTGCTAAATTATCAACTCTTCACCCACTGGTATATCTCCAGACCTGGATGGGTTTAGTAATAAGTATTAAAATACAAGGTGAAAAGCAATGTAGTGTCAATCTACACAATCACAGTAGCACACAAGAACAATAAAAATTATTCAAAAAGTGTCCATATTGAAATAAAAAAAAAAATCTCCATTATAAATAAATCAATTATTTCAAATATCAAAAAAGAATCAATTGATCAATTGTGAAAATAGTGCAACTCTTCATAAAGTGGAAAATTTTGAACACTGTAGATCCTTCACCAAAGTGCAAAAGTGCCAATCCACACCCCTATAGAATGAGGCTCACTAGATTGTAGATTTCAATTGCACGTGTGATTAAATCACTTTTAAGCTTTATGCAGATGATCAACCCAATCTCCACTCTGATCTCCACAGATACAAATGGATGACAGCTCTCTCCACATGTAGAGATAAAATCAAAACAAAGCCTCCAATAGTGTAAAAACCTTGTGGGTAACAGTTTTAATGAAAAAGTAATGTGCTTACATCACAAATAAAAACAAATCGCCTTTGGTATATCTTAGTTACTTGTTGGGTGCCTGCGTAGAGATGCAGCACACAGGCACCCGGCATGTAACTAACATATACCAAAGGCGATTTGTTTTTATTTGGGATGTAAGCTTATTACTTTTTCATTAAAACTGTTACCCGACTACCGGTTCCGGCGTCACATGAGGAAGGAGTGAGTAACGGCGGCTCCGGTCTCTTCAGCATATAAAGCCGTTTTCCTTACAGCCTGTGGTCACCCACTGACTCCACTACCCTCCTGTTCACCCCCCAGGTAAATAAGCATGGATCGCTACGTGGTCCATAGCGGCTCCAGCATGGCTGCAGCCTCCTGTTTAGATGCCGCTCCTTCCACGCTACAACCAGCTATGGCTGACAGCATGGACATGAGGGATGCTGTGAGCTCAGCGCTGCCGTCTGATGACTCTCTAGCCCCCCCCAGACAATCAATACCATAAAATGGCCCAGGCTGTAGCTGCCCTTCTGTCTCTAACCATCACAGCAGCTTTTGACAGGGCTGTGGCTGCAGGTATCACAAAACACCGGAAGCAGCTGGGAGATCATGCTAAATGGCTGTCAGAGCTGGAACATTGCCTCTCAGACCTGGAAGATGAGGTACAGGCTTCCCAGGCACATGATCAGCAACATGCTCAAACCCAGCAATATATATTAGAATAGCTTGATGACTTCCCGCCAGGAACAATTTGAGGGTCATAGGTCTCCCTGAAACATTCAATGCAGGATCTCTGCAAGAGAGATTTGTGCATTATGCTTACCACAAGCCCTGGGGATTATGACATCATGTGTTGTGAAGAGAGCCCTCCGCCTGGGGACACCTTCAAATGACCGCCGATCCCCCCACCCCGTCATTGTCCGCTACCTCAATTATACGTTCAGAGTGGCCATCCTCAAGTGTTTCCACAACGCTAAATCCCTTCAATTAAATAACCATAAATTGCTACTTTTTGCAGACTACTCCCAAGAAGTCTCCCGCAGGCTCAAGGCCTTCCAACCCATCTGTGCTGCAATCTTCCAAAAAGGCTTGAAGTTCTCACTGGCCTATCCCGCCATCCTTCACCTCACTGATGCGTCTGATGTTTCAAAATCTTTCACACCCTGAGGAAGCTGCAAATTATCTACAAGCCTATCTGCATATTCCCATGGAAACCCAATCTACGTCTGCTCTCTCTCTTCCTCCTAACGCCAGAGATCTAAGCAGCCCAAGAAAAAACCCTCCAAAGAGGCCCCGGTATTCAGATAAACTCAGACGCAACAAACCTCATTGATGCGATGGTTGCATCTGCCTCTTGGCAAATGTATCTATGCTGGCTTACGTAAAGACCATAAGGCTTAACTAAGATATATCTCTAATATAGTTATTCAAACAGTTCATTTTCTGTTCATGTAATCTTTCATTATCTTTTGTACCCACAGCCTTATCGGAGATTGTCTACCTCGCCATTGTTGATCAGTGCTGGGGACACGCTACATACTCTACTGGACAACATTTTTCCCATGGGGGTGCCCACCCTCCAAAGTCCATGAGCAAATCCCTCTCACATCTCCAGTAACATTGTCTTTGGATGAATGTTTCTCATGTGGAAAAAAGAGAAGTCCACGCGTTTTGGGTATATTTTGTTACTTTTCCTTATTAACTCCTGTTGGTTCACTTACCCCTCTAGTCTCTTCTCTGCAGGATGCAAGCACCCCCTATATCCACCTTACCCACCGGGCGGCTCCTCCCTGGCGTCACTTGCATTGCCCCTTATCTTCGCTTCTGTCTTTCACACTGAGCCCCCCCCCCCAATACTACCTTGATATGAAAATCATATCTTGGAATGTCAAGGGATTATGGTCTCCCCACAAAAGAATGGCTATCCTTCGTCACCTTAAATGTCTCAAAGCAGATATTGCAGTACTACAGGAAACCCAGTTGCCCACAGAGGACTTTAACCGTATGTGAAAATTATGTGTAGGTCAGGTCCCTGGTTTGGCGTCAGTGAAGGGGAAAGCAGGTGTTCTCATTCTCAGTCATAGAAATCTCCTCTGCGAGGTCGTATCGGTGGATAGGGATGAAGCCAGTCGGGTTATTATAATTGAGTTGAAATTGTTTTCTAGAGAATGGGTTCTTTCCAATGTGTATGCCCAAATTCCCCCTCCAAACATTTCTTTCAGGAACTTACCTCCCGTCTATCTCCATACATCCACCTTCCTTTGTTCATTGGGGGTGACTTCAATTCAGTTATGCACCTCCTGAAAGACAAATCTCAAAGCAGGGGCCCACCAGATACTTCTCCGCTTTCAGTCACCACCCTTTAACACACTTTGCTGATGGCCTTCAACTTGTAGATATATGGAGGCTCGCCAATCCCGTAGGGAAGGAATACTCCTTCTCCCCCCACATTACAGTCTATCCAGGATCAACTATTTTGCTTTTAACCCCCTTCTATTGAAACATATCACTGATTTGCACATTTCTGAGATTGCAATTTCGGATCATGCCCCAATCTCGGTCAATTTGGCAGATCCCCCCTAGTTCAGTTAATACCTGGCGATTGTCATTTACCCAACAACCAAGACCTCTTAAAAACTATCAGAGAAGCTTGGGCAGAATATGCTGACACTAACTTGGGGCACAGCACAAACTCCAGCCTATTCTGGGAAGCCAGTAAATCTGGGCAGAATTATAGCCTTCTCTGTCTCCTATAAAAAAATGTCACCAATCAGTTTTGCACAGCTAGCGATACCCTTCTGTCATGTACCTGGTAGGTTTTGAGCCTGAAGTGCAGAGAAAGACCTCCCTTACAGCTCCCACTCACGTTCCTCTGGAATGGAGACAGAGGGCCCAGGAGTGAGGAGTGGTATGGGTGCATGGCAGGATCAACAGTCACCAAAAATTCAGGAGTGGTGGCACCTTCTGGAACCTGAAGCTGAAGCGGAGACTGGAGACTGGAATGTAGAGTGAACCAGGAACCACAGCAGGTAAGTAGGCAGGAACTGAAGACCTGGACTGGAACCAGGAACAAGCAGTAGGTAATAGACTGGAACGCTGGGCTGAAACCAGGAACAAGCAGCAGATAGTAGACCGGAACGCTGGACTGGAACCAGGAACAAGCAGCAGGTAGTAGACTGGAACGCTGGACTGGAACCAGGAACAAAGCAGCAGGTAGTAGACTGGAACGCTGAACTGGAGCCAGGAACAAGCAGCAGGTAGTAGACTGGAACGCTGGACTGGAACCATTAACAAGTAGCAGGTAGTAAACTGGAATGCTGGACTGGAACCAGGAACAAAGCAGCAGGTAGTAGACTGGAACGCTGGACTGGAACCAGGAACAAGCAGCAGGTAGTAGACTGGAACGCTGGACTGGAACCAGGAACAAAGCAGCAAGTAGTAGTCTGGAATGCTGGACTGGAACAAGGAACAAGCAGCAAGCAAACAGACTGGATACTGGTATCAGACAGAGGAATGGTCAAACAAGCCGGTGGTCGGTATCGGTCGAGCAGCAGAGGCACCAAGGATTACACAGAGGGATGGTCAGGCAAGCCAAGAGGGTCTGGTGCAGGCGGATAGCAGGATGTTCTAACAGGAAGCCGGGTCAGATAACAGGGTACACAGGTCAGATCAGGTTATGGCACACGGAACGCTGTAGAGCAGACAACGGGGACTGAATGTGACAGGCCGGTTTAAATAGCCCGCCTGACACCAGCGGGAGTGCTCGCGCATGTGCCCGTGCGTAAATGCACCCGTGAGCATGCGCGCATGCGCAATGGAACCCGTGGCCGTGTTCCCATGCGTCTGGATCGCCAATTACTGGCAGGATCTTTATGACACCTTCGCACAGCTCAGTTTCATCTTGCTCTGCAGAATTCCCCAGAACATAGGAAGGCTGGGATGCTAAAAATCAGTTTGACTTGTGGGCCAAGGCCCAGGAGTGATTTCACCAGTTGATCTTGGACCTTCATTACCACAAATTCGGTAACAAAGTTGGGAAATTATTAGCCCGTATTTGCAAGGGACATCATGCCCCGCACATATATCACTCCTGAAGGACACGAATGACAAGCTTTCTGCCTCCCCTAAAGACATTAGCTCCATCTTAGAACGTTTTTATGCTGACCCGTATGACCCTAATCCCATCAATGCTACGGCAGCACAGGCGCTCCTTGATTAAGTCCCTCCCTTCTAGACTGGCTTAATGACCCTATCACTGCCAAAGACGTTATGTCTGCAATAACATTGCTAGCTAAGGGCAAACCTCTGGGCCCAGATGGGTACACATCAGAATTTTTTAAGTTATCTGCTGATATTATTGCCACAACCCTTGTTTCCGTCTATCAATTGACTCTCGATGGGGGTCATTATCCCCCTTTGGGGTTTCAAGCCCATAGCAAACTGATTCCAAAAAAGGGAAAGATCCAAAGGAGACAGGCTCCTACCATCCGATTTCTTTGCTAAACCTTGAACCCAAGATTCTCTCCAAAATCATGGCCAACAGGTTAGCATTGATTATGCCTTCACTAATTCACCCTTCACAGACTGGCTTTACAATGGGGCGCTCTGCTACGTCCAATATTTGTAAAGTCCTCACTGTCCTAGAGCAAGCAAAGATCAACCCCCCTAGTGAGCTATCATCACTCTAGATGCGAGAAGGCTTCTGACAATGTTAGCTTTCACTGGTTGCGGTTGGCTCTTCAGAGGTTCGGATTTGATGGCCCCTTCCTCCATCAGATCTCTGCTATGTACTCTGCCCCATCTGCCAACGTAGTAGCTGCAGGTCACATCTCAAGGTGAATTCCCCTCCATAAAGGAACTAGGCAGGGTTGTCCCATATCTCCTATCCTTTTTAATCTAGCACGTTATCTGCTCTTTTATTCCAATCTCCATGGAGTCAGGGAAGGTCAACAGGAACTGCGTATGGCCCTTTTTGCTGATGACATTTTAATATTCACCTCTGACCCTAAAATGGACATGCCCCACATCCAGGATATATTCACATGGTTTTAAGCATGCTCAGGGCTTAGTATCAACTTCTCGAAAAGTGAAGTACTACCCCTGGATTATGCCCGCTCTCTTTCCTGGTCAGCACACTGCATCTTTCCAATAGCAAAGACTCATATCACCTACCTCAGGATTAAAAAAGGCAAATCTCCCTCTTCCCTATATCACCTCATATACCCACCAGTCATCTCCAAAATCTTTGGGGAACTAGAGAATTGGACAGACTTCCCACTCTCTCTTTTTGGTAGATGCAATCTGTTTAAAATGGTCAGTTTCCCCAAACTCCTCTTCCCCCTCCAAACTATTCCCATCCTACTGCTACACAAATACCTCCAGAAGATTCATAAAGCTCTCACTGCTTTTCTCTGGCGTGGCCACTGTCCCCGCATCTCCCTACAAAAGCTATTCCTTCCCAAATGGCAGGGGGGCAACAATCTACCAAATATTCAAACCTATAACCTGTCTTGCCTCCTCAGAGTGGGTCTGGACTGGTTGACTCAGGCCTCCAGGTATTCCAACTTTGAATTGGCATCCCAGATGGCGGACCCGTGTGGATTGGCCGCTCTGCTGCATTGCAAACTTCATTCTCTTCCTCCCTCCCTGAAACACAATTTACTTTTACTCTTTGACTCTTTAATAGCTTGGAGAGCGGTCAGAAAAAAATTAGGGACATCCCTCTTTTTATCTCGATACCTTCCAAAATTCAGGCACCCTTTCTTTCCACAAGCGTGGCAACATGCAGCATTTTCCACATGGGTCTCCCACGGGCTTGCCAATTTTGCCCATCTCTTCAGCCCTTCCGTTTCACCGGCAAAGCCCTCCCCTTCTCTCAACTCCAAGCCCAGTACAAACTACCCTCCCACCATCACATATACGTCCAGCAAGCAGTTAACTTTGGAGTCTCTGCTATGCCAGAGACCTGCAATTCCGTACCTCTCTACTGTACACCATCCTAGACCATAAGATATTCAAAATCTCAGACATCTACAAACCTTTGTCCTCTCAACTCACCAAAACTTCACATCTCGATCCCAGTGAAAAAAGAACCTCCTTCTCTAGAGACAAGAGACTACATACTAGTGGGATATAACACCACCTGTGCCTTCATCACTAATGAGTATTGGCAAAAACAGCACCTCAAAATCATGCATCGTGCCTACATTCCCTTCATGGTGTCCAAGTCCTCTCCAACCCAACAACATTGTTCATGGTCCTCCCTATTTCACAGACTGTGGAGCTGTCCTCTCATCTCTCGCTTCTGAGACCAACTGGAGAAATTTGCTGCTATGGGTACAGGGTACCAACCATGTAAAGATCCCTTTCCTCTACTATTTGACTTTCTGGAAAACCCCTCCTGGCACAGCAAAATTACAACTATTGGCTATACGTCATGACAAAGCTTGGCTCTCCACCTGTTTCATGGCCACAAGGAGGGTTATTCTCAAACAATGGACTTCCACCAGCTCTCAATATTCTCCTACATAAAGAAAAACTGCACATGACTCTCTCTCCCTGCAACCTCTCCTCCCGCTTCCACACCAAATGGGACTTCTACATATCTAAAATTCTGTCAGCTTTGGACACCTTTTATTCTGGGCCCTCTCCACTGGATGGGACAGATCTGCTTCACAACCCTCCCTAGCAAGTATATAATGATACCTCAAAGACTTTGCTTATCTTAAATCCAGTTTATCCCCCCTCCCCCTCAAGTTAAGTGCCTCCTATTTTGATGTTTTTACCTCTTTTCTGAATAAGTGCTTGTTTTTTTTTCTCCTGAGCTACATGATAGCTCTCCTTTGTAAGGTCTGCACTCTGGTCCTTCCTTAACCCCCCACCTCCACCATCCCCACACCCCCTTTTTCCCTCTTTCCCTTTGTTAATTAGTTGTACAAAATTCCATTCCTTGGATTTTTCCCCATGGATTTCTGTAACCACTGTTGTTATTTCATTTTGCATGTTGGAAATACCGATAAAGTATATTAAATTATATGTTACCCATGAGGTTTTTACACTATTGGAGGCTTTGTGTTGATTTTATCTCTACATGTGGAGAGAGCTGTCATCAATTTGAATACGAAGAGATCAGAGTGGAGAGTGGGCTGATCATCTGCATAAAGCTTAAAAGTGATTTAATCACAAATGCGATTGAAATCTACATTCTATAGAGGTGTGGATTGGCACCTGTGCACTTTGGTGAAGGATCCACGGTGTTCCAAATTTTCCACTTTATGAAGAGTTGCACTATTTTCTCAATTGATTCTTTTTTGATATTTGAATTAATTAATTTATTTATGATGGACAATTATTTTTGAGTTCATTACGGACACTTTTTGAATAATTTTTATTGTTCTTTTGTGCTACTGTGATTGTGTAGATTAACACTACATTGTTTTTTACCTTTTTTTTTTATTATTTGCATTTTAACCACTTCAGCCCCAGAAGATTTTACCCCCTTCCTGACCAGAGCACTTTTTACAATTTGGCACTGCGTGGTTTTGACTGAAAATTGCGTGGTCGTGCGACGCTGTACCCAAACAAAATTTGTTTTCTTTTTTTCCCACAAATAGAACTTTCTTTTGGTGGTATTTGATCACCTCTGTGTTTTTTTGCGCTATAAACAAAAAAAGTGTCAATTTTGAAAAAAATATATATATTTTTTACTTTTTGCTATAATTAATATACCCAAAAATGTTTTAAAAAAACAAATTTCTGCATCAGTTTAGCCCAATATATATTCTTCTACATATTTTTGGTAAAAAAAAATTGCATAAAGCGTATATTGATTGGCTTGTGCAAAACTTATAGCGTCTACAAACTGGGAAAGATTTATGGCATTTTTATGGCATTTTTATTATTATAATTTTTTTACTAGTGATCTGTGATTTTTAGCGGTACTGCGACATGGTGATGGACATAGACATTTTTTACACATTTTTGGGACCATTTACATTTATACAGCGATCAGTGCTATAAATATGCACTGATTACTCTGTAAATGTCACTGGCAGGGAAGGGGTTAACACTAGGGGGCAATCAAGGGGTTAAATGTGTGTTCCCTCAGTGTGTTTTAACTGTATGGGGATAAGACTGACTAGGGAAGGAGACATATCATTCTTCCTACTTACTAGGAACAAACGATATGCCTCCTCTCCCCTTAATAGAACAAGGATGTCCACGGGCCACACGCTTTGGGTCCCCCGCCATACAGCGGGCACACACGCGAGCCCTCTGGTGGCTCTTAAAGGGAACCCTGTATATGTAAGGGATTTCGCACAGTGGTGCCATTGTGCCGCAGTAAATGTGCATGAGCCGGTTGGGAACCGGTTAAGTAGCAGCATGTATATTTATATTTATATTTATACTGTATTTAGTTTAATAGCGCAGTACTTATATGAGAATACGTTATTATTATTGCAAAGCTTTTTAGCATCCACTAACACCCCATTTGGTAAATCTTTTCCATGCTGCTGCCTCTGGGGAGACGTTTCACGAGGAAATGTTGAAAGTATATGTAGTTACGCTTCCCAAACTCGGCAAGGATCCAACTACTCCGACAAATGTTTGCCCTATTTCATTACTGAACTCTGATGTGAAGACAGTTAGCTAAGCACCTACTTAATATTCTCCCTACATTGGTTAAACCAGACAAAATGGGGTTCAACAGAGGGCAGACAAGCAGCTGATGCTACAAGACAAATTTGATATTGTCGGCCATCTTAGCTCTTTATTCAGGGTCGAGAGCTTAGGTGTACACTTCTGGCCTTCTACTGAAGACCTTTGAGATTTCAAATGGCACACACCAGGGTTGCCTGTTTTCGCCATCTATTTTTATTTTTATTATTTATTTTTATTATAAGCCAAAATTTAAAAAAGAAAAAGGTAAATACTGTATACCTTGCCAGTGTCAAATTAAGAGTGTAGTAACAAACAATTAAATAAAATATACATTTTTATTCATAAACAGTATAAAATCCACCATTAAAAAAAAACAGAAACACTTAATTAGTAAATGTAAACTGGTCGGGTGTTTTTATCTATGCATTTTGCTTCCCTTAGGACATTTTCTGGAGCTGTTTCCATGTCCAAAACATGAGAAGACACTATCAATATTCACATTAATCCATACTGATGCTGTCTGGTCTCAACTGAAAAAGCAAACTAACATAAAATGACATGATAAAAACTGTGCTCCCACCAGCTCGCCCTGCCCTGCCCATGGGAGAACACCCAGGAGGGGAAGATGTGGCAAATAGGATTAAGTAAAAAAAAATATATGGGTTTCTCTTTAATGCTGTAAAAGTAAAAAGAGAAAACTAACAATGTTATATGTAACAAGGATGAAACTGGTGTAGTATATCTAAGGAATTGTAACAATAAAAGGGTGTAATACCTTTAAAATATCATCTAAAACAGCGCGGCTGAATGGAAATCTAACAGAGCAGCTCCTCATCACCACCGGAGATCCAAGCTAACAGAGGCTTTTCACCACACCAGGAACACATGCTTCCACTTGTGGAACACCCGCAGCACTCCCGGGAATGGCCAGGAAGAAAAAAAAAACATGATGCACCCTACCAAGCTTCCTTACTTCTTTTCCCCTGCAGAGCAGCCGCGTGTCAATGATGGTGCTGGCGGCGGCTCTCCTGCCCCTTCTAGCAGCTCCACACGATCCACACAGAGCCCTGATTTAGCCAGCTCCCAAACAAAGTCACAGACAGGAGCTCCGGCAGCCTCAACACCACTCTCCCAGAGCCCTGCCAAAAGCAAACCTCGGCTCTCCACAGGATCTCCCTCTTTTGAGGTAAGCAACGACTGCAATTCCTTGAATACCACCAGGGACTTAACTGAAACTATTAACTTTTTCCACACTGCTAACCAGCCTATCTCTGATACAACCCTGAAGGACATGCTGGTATCCCTGTGTGCCTCATTGCATGCTGACATGCTGGAGTGTGTAAACAATTTTAAAGGAGAGATGCAGGAGCTAGGGGGGAGAGTGGATCACCTGGAGCATAAAATGGGCAATTTGCATCATCGCGTAACACCCTTGTAGATGCACATAATGATGAGGAAGACGAAATGGAGAAACTTAAAACAAAAGTGGCAGATTTAGAGGGCCGAATAATGGCAGAATAATATGAACATTAGAGGTATCCCCGAATCTGTCCAAAATGCACAGCTAGATCAATATGCTTGCGAATTGATTCACACTGTACTGCCATCAACTCCAGCACCCGAAATGGTGATCAACAGAATTCACCACCTACCCACACTGTCCCACCTCCCTGATAATATCCCAAGAGATGTTATAATGCGTGTCCATTTCTACCACATCAAGGACCAACTTATGTACAATTTTCACAACATGACCCAAGTACCTGAAAGATATTCACGCCTTCAATAGTATGCAGTACACATTGCAAAAACGCAGATCACTACTGTCAATCACCAAAGTGCTGCATAACCACAATATCACCTACCATTGGGGCTACCCAATGAAACTCACTATCACCCACAATAATGCTACAAAGGTGGTAACAACACTCGCTGAGGGCTTTGCCCTACTTTACACTTGGGATATACTTCCGGAGCAAGAACCCGCTCCTAACGCTTCCTCCCCTAGAGTGACCACTCAAGACGACTGGCAGGTCATTTCTCACAAACGCCAGCATAATAACCCTAAGTCTTAATCGCCTCATCATTCAACAGCATATTACCTGATCTCCCAAGATGGTTGGAGTACATCTCCATTGATACTCCACTTTATAAAATGCGCAGTATACCTGCAACACAGATTACTTTGGGAATCGCTCAGTTTTTTTACTGTCTTTTTTTCACTGACTTTTTATTTTATTCTGGTTTAGTTCCTGTTTAGTCACTGTTTTTGTCACTGTTTAAAGTGACATATTTAAATGTGCGCAGAATTAACCACCCAGCAAAAAGGGCATCTATGTGGAAAGAGGCTCTCAAATTGGGTAGCGGCATAATCTGCGGCCAAGAGACGCACCTCCTGACATCCACCACTTTAGCCTTAACCCATAGAGACTTCCCGCATGTATTTTTAGCATCTGCACAACACAAACAGAAAGGGGTCCTTATTGCAATCAAAACATCTGTGGCCTTCTCCCTGCATAAATCTATATGTGACCCTGAGGGAAGGTACTTAATTATTTTGTGTGAACTCAAAAATAGACCCTTTACCATCGTAAACACCAACGCTCCCAATTCACACCAACTGTGCTTCCTTGAGAGGCTCTTTCAAAAAATGTCTGCATCCAGATGGGGCTCCCTCATAATATGTGGAGACTTTAGTCTCATAGCGGACCCTCAACTGGACATATCTTCTAAGCCTAAACATCCTCCTCTTGCGCTTCATTTCACTCAGATGACATTTTTGATGTTTGGAGGTGTCAACACGGTGAAGAAGATGATTACAAATATCACTCTATGTGTCATTACTCCTACTGGAGGATCAATATGATTCTGGTTGACAAAATATTACTTCCTCCAACATTTACAATATATCTTGGTCTGACCACGCTCCGATTACTATATTAATTGTGGAGGAATATACACCAAGTTCATCTTACATATGGAGAGTCAACTACCAGCTGTTCAATATACCCCAGCATGTTTGTGATATTGATAAACACCTTCAAGAATTTTTTGCATTAAATTTGCACTCGTTATCTGACCCTTTTACCATCTGGTGTGCCCGTAAGGCTTTCATAATAGACATTTTTATCCAATTAGGCTCACGCCTCAAAAGGCAGAAGACGCTGCGGCTTGACCAACTACTGAAGGAGATTCATGCCCTGGAGTCTCAAAAAAAAGGTAATCCTAATTACTCCTCCTCCCAAACCCTCTCCAAACTACATTCAGATCTATGCCTCCTACTAATAGAGCAATGTGATAAACACTTCAAAGCCCTCAAATTATCATGTTACTCATCCAGTAATAAAGCTGGAAAAGTTTTTAGCAAACCGTCTAAAAATTAAGAAAGCCCAAACTAAAATCACCTACCTAACAGACCTCCACTCAAAACAGAAAATTGTTAACCCAAAAGACATAGCAGAATCCTTTGCTTTGTATTATAGCTCTTTATATAATCTAAAAACTGACTCTCACACTACCCAAACTCTTGACAGCCACATTGACTCCTTTCTTACCTTTTACAATTACCTACCCTCACAAGCACCCAATTGCAGCCACTGAACGCACCTATCACCTCTCAAGAGATTGCTAAAGCAAGCCGGTCCCTCCCTAGTGGAAAATCCCTGGGACCTGATGGCTTATCAAACACTTACTACAGACAATTTTGCTCTACTCTCAGCACAACTCTATCCTCTGTGTTCGCAGTTGCAGTGTCCTCTGCCTCTTTCCCACCTGAGATGTTCCAAGCCCATATAGTAACGATACCAAAGCCGCGTAAGGAACCCACTTCCCCAGCCAATTTCAGACCAGTTCCATTATTAAACAATGATGTTAAGTTGTATGCAAATATTTTGGCACACAGGTTATCCCCTATTCTTCCAAATCTGATCAAGCCAGACCAGTCAGGTTTCATTTCTGGACGCCAGGCCTTGGATGCCGCAAGAAGGGTTATTGATGTTATCCAACATGCTGGGAGTGTTCGGGTGCCTTCTCTGCTTTTATCTCTGGATGCGGAGATGGCATTCGACCAGATCCATTGGAAATATATGCAGAGAACGCTGCTGAGGTTTGGCTTTGCAGGGCCCATATTCTCAGTCATTCTGGCTTTATACTCATCACCTTCTGCAAGAGTATACACCTCTAATATGCTTATTTCCAATCTCCAATGGCATCCACCAGGGATGTCCATTATCACCATCCATTTTCAACCTTCTTATAGAACCCCTGGTGGAGGCCATCAGATCGTCCCCAGCCATCACAGACTTTCAAATCCAACATGCCTCTCATACCATAAATGTATTCACAGATGATATAATCATTTTTTTGACCAACCCGGACTCATCACTAGCTACTACCCATTCAATGCTCACAGAATTTAGTAAGCTTTCTTATTATAGAGTGAATTTCACCAAATCGCTGATTCTAGACTTAGGTATAGATCCCACTCTTAAGAGAAAACTCCAAACATCCTATCTATACACCTGAAGTGTTGATGGGATTCCCTATCTAGGCATCAAACTAGTAGCTGATGTAGCAAAACTAGCAGAAGTCAACTATGTCTCTCTAATTTCCAAACTAACTAAAGAAACCCAATGTATCTCCAAGTTTTAACTTTCATGGTTGAGCCGCCTTGCTTCTTTCATAATGTTACTACTGCTCCAAATACTACATGTCTTTAGAACTTTACTGATCCCAATCAAATGAGGACACCTGATGGCCCTAAACTCCCTACTTAAAGACTTCATCTGGAAATCCACACGACCCAGATACACACATACACAACTCATAAAACATAGGAACGCAGGAGGCATGGGCATAATTGATCTTCAAGATTACTTCATGCCAACACATTTAACTCAACTTAAGCATTGGATCTGCCCTTCCCATAAAATCCCATGGAGAGTTATAGAATCAACTTTCAGCCCTGCTGGCTCCCTCTATGACTCCCTTTTGATTGACATATGGCACCCGTGCCTCTTAAAAAACCTTCCTCTCACAATTCAGGTCTCACTGATGGCATGGAGGGCATTTAATGCTTCCACCATGTCTTCTCCTCACAAAACCTTACTCCCCATCCCACGTACAATCATAGAATCTATTATACCCAATATATCCTTCAAACAATGGTCAGGCAGGGGATCACTTCCCTCAATAACCCATTTTCCCAAAGATCTCTCAAACCTTTCTTCCAACTCCAACAAGAGTTCCAAATCCCCTCCACTGATAACTACCTCTATATACAACTCTCTCATTTCCTCAATTCACTAGCCTCCCCTGAAATATATGTAGCTACACAAGGATGGCAATTCCTTCAAGGACACATCACCTAACATGAAAGGCATCTCCCTTTCTCCCTTTTTTACAACCTTTTTAAAAATAAATCTTCCTTTCATATGTCCACGCCATACACTAAATGGGAAGCTGACAAGAGAAGCGTTTACTCCCAAACAGTGGCAGTTTGCCTTTAGGGCAATCTCCCAATCCTCCAGGTGCTTAAATCACTGGGAATTGTCACAAAAGGTTGCCCTTGGGTGGTACCTTACCCCTTATAGAATCACCAAATCCCCAAAAAAACTCTCTCTCCCTTATGCTGGAGAGGCTGTGGTTCGGTGGGCCAACTTATGCATATTTTTTGGAACTGCAGAAGCCTGATAAGCTCCTGGAACAAAATGTTTTCCATAATCTTGGATATCACTGGGATCCTTACCGCACCCTCTCCAGCATTGGCACATAGGTGTAGCTTGATTCCCGAATTGCCAAACAATTATTACCCATCTGCTGTTAGTGGCCAGATCACTTATAACCAGAAGATGGAAAACAAACCTATCACCAATGTGTCTGAGGTACTAGACATAGTGAAACAGAATTGTGTGGATGAAGGCTTGCTTGCCTATAAACATGGTGACAGGAGGTTTTTTGACTACCACTAAAACCTATGGCAGTCATGGATTAAAAATTGCTGAACATATCTGATATTTTGATATGATAAAATATATGACACTCGTTTTCTATAATAAGCTGAATGCCCTCTTTGTATTACAATTGTTATACAATTCTTTATACAACCTGTCTCAGTCAGACCTAACCTGAAACTGTATTCCCTGGTACTGTATTCCCTGTTAATTTTTTTTGTTTGTTCTTTGTTTTTGTTTGCAAATTTCATTCCAAAGACATAATGTACTTCTAATCACATGCTAAATGCTATTTCTACAAAACCCTATGGGGGATTGTTTCTTGTTTTACTTTCATCTTGTATTTCTAGAAATATTTTCAAACAATTCAAAAAGTAATGAAACTAAAATAATGAAACTAAAATATAATCTAAAATTACCAAGCTACCATGTACTGGCAATCCCAAGATTGGTCTCCGACCTTGAGCTATGGTGAGGGGTTTCCACAATCTGATAAAATTAAAAATATCAAAACAATTCATAAATAAAAAGCCCCCCTTATGAAGGGTGAACCCCTTTACCTACAGAAGGATGGAAGAAAATCACTACATAGGGGTCCAGAGCCCAATACTGAAAACAATTAAACTTAACTCACATGTTTCTATTAGGAAATGGTTTCTCTAGTGTGCCATTTGCTCCATGTAATACAAGTCATAGGCCAAAATATCTCCCCTATATATACCCCATGTGTCCTCACAGGAACCCACCCCCCACACTAAGCCAACCAATCTTCTGATCTTCTGAGGAGGAAAGGAGAGGATATGACCACCTCCCACAGCAGGAGGCAGCAAGGGCCCCCCAACAACAGTACTACCAGGATTAAAGTCGGCAGTCATGGAGATTGCGGTGGCTGACTGCTTAAAACAAAAATGTAATTTTTTTGGGGGGGGGGGGGGGCTACTGGCTGATGGTCCCAAGGCTACAATCACATTAACACATGGTTTTTATAGTCTTTTTGGTGCTTCCTCAAATGTTTCCTTTTTAAATACCCAAACAAATAAGTAAAAAAGAGAAAACTCAAAAGATAATCGTGTGCCAAATTGCTTTTTTTTGTTGTGAATATCCTTAATTTAATTGGATATTATTTTCCGTTTGCAAGGTATATACTGTATAATGTGGATTATAAACATATCCACAATTTTTCTGAAATTTAGTTGCCATTTTTGTTGTTTCATCTAAAAAATAATCCATCTTCCTACCTTCATATACTGATCTAGAGAGTCCCATAAATAATTTTTACTTAGGACACAAAAAATCAACTCTTGTATTTTATTGAATACATTAGGTGAATTTGAATTGTTCAGTTTTCTACTTTTCATGCTTTAGGTTATTGGCCATTTCTCTTAATTGAATTTACATTTTTGTACAGTGAACCACAAGTGTGTTTTGCTTGTGTTCATGATAATTTTGAAGTTTGCATTGTATGCATAAGGTCTCTTACTAATCAAATGCAATTTATGAAAATGTGTTACATTTCTCTTATCACACTGCAGGTTAGGCTTGCAGTAGAAGTAAATCAATGATCTTAACTGATGTAAATCAATCTAAACATTGTCAGTGCTGACTTCTCCTTTTATTTAGCTGATTCTCACTGAAAATAAAGTAATAATGCAGTTTCAGTACCTGGAGAGGAAATAATTTAAGTTTCAGTCTGCCACTTTTCTTTCAATTTACACAAACTACTAAGAAATTGCCATGTTTCTTGTTGTGAAAATACAACAAATGATATACTGCTATGTTATTCCCTTAAGGTTTGTCTTTTGTCCATGTGCAGAATTTTAGAAACGTTTGATTGTTCTAGCCTTTCTTGATGATGTCTTCTTTACTGCTAACACAAAGTTACAGAATAATTCTTTACATTTAGGACAGATATGTGGGATAATATTGTCAAAGTTGATAATTGCACTGTCAAACATGAAGGCACTTTAAGCATCTAGTCAAATGCAAAGGAATTTGAACCTCACATGATCAAATGCTTGAGGTGATTGTAGATTTGCTTGACCCCATTTATACTATACTTTAGTAAATCTCCCTCTCGATCACTTAAGGGCCCCACTCTGTCTTCATCTTATTTCATTACAATTCATAAATAACAAGCTGTGGACACTGGGCATGCTACAAATGTCTAAAAAATACCTGATCAGTATACATAGGGTGTGTGTATTATTCCCAGTCCTTCTGCCGCATGTTGAGCACACACACATACACTTGAAGGCAATTTCTGGCTCTCAAAATGAAAACTGGGAGTTGTGTAAATGTTACATTATTTATGAACACTGTTCAGACAGATAAAGTGATAAAAGTAACATTGTTACTTTGTATTTTCTGTTTTTTATTAATCTGAAGATCAAAGGGATGAGCTCCAGACAGTGTGATGATATCAGGTAAAACAACCTGCAAGTAAAACAAACAAGAGAGTTTTTTAAGATAACAATTTTCTCTGTTAGGAATGAGATTCAACTTTGGGGTGAATCTGAGTTTGTCATGAGTTTGTTCTTCACAGTTGGCAGACCAGGCAAGCTAAATTCATTAATTTACCAGGGGTATAACTACTGCTCAAAATAGACAACCTTCTGTTCCGTGGGCACAGGCATCCTTAGTTGCTAGGACACAAGCAGGCACACAATACCATTGTTTATCAATGCCTGCTGGCTTGTTTCAAATTGTAAATAAGCCAGCAGGCACTGGGAGAGGTAATTTACTGAATATGGTCAATGACATATTTGGTCAATGATGTTAGGCAACAGCCAGTTTGTTGACATTCAGGACATTTAGCAACCCGTTGCCAAGCTGTCAGTTATGGTGAGAGTCTGTCAGGAGAGAATCATCTTGCATGGATTGCCATGCTTGTGTCAGCCAGTTACTGGTTGATGATAGTAGATTTAATCACGGGACTTTTTTGTTGTTTGTTTTTTTTTCCTTTTTATAAAAAACATTATTATGGTGTGTGTGCTTATTTACTATTTCATTTTTACCTTTCTCATTCACAGGGGTGGGCAGATATCCAAGGGCCCCCTTTTAAGGGGGATTATAGATTCTGAAAAGCCCCTCTAAAGAGGACCTTGTTCCCATCAACATAGGGTCACCGAGCCTAGCATAGCATTGCTCCTGGCCGGGTATCTTCCCCATGCTGAGGACATACGGCCTGGTATGGTTTATGGGGGGACCCTGCTCCCTCCATTTTCTGGCTATCCTGGCTGCATGTTTGGATACAGTTCTGGTATAAATAGTGTAGTACCCCATGCTGGCTTTATTATTTTTTTTCATGGAGACCCCCTTAATCCATACTGGATAAATGAAAATGGGGTCAATGATATCCAGTGAGTTCCCTCAGCTATTTTGTTTGCAAACAGAAACAGGCCAGGGATCAGTAATGTTATTTAAGGGGAAAATTGTATTTTTTATTTCTAAATGTCACTTTTTCTTTAGTACATCCTACAGGTGCACCACTTCAAAAGCAAATTATTGAAAGGAACTGTGCATTTTAACATTTTTACCTTAAGCCTTGTTAACCCCTTCCCACTGACGTAACACATATGCGGCCCCACTGCACTGGTCTTTTTTCCACTGGGACATATATATGCGTATCTCCCAGTGGCAGCTGGTGAAGTTTTAGAATGGTGGGGCACCAGACCCCACCTTCCTTTTTCACAGCTCCCGCTTCTCAAAACCCCCACCCCTTATAGAATCCACCCACTCCGTCCCTGTATTCCACTTGCTTCCACCCATAGTGTCAGGAGTATACAGCTCGGCATCACAGGACAGAGTATACAACCCCAGAACCCCAGAATCACAGGACAGAGTTACAGTTCAATCTCACAGATCAGGATACATAGCTCAGCATTACAGATAGGGTATATAGCTCAGCCTCACAGATCAGAGTTTATACAGCTCAGCCTCATAGATCAGGGTATATAGCCCAGCAATACAGATAGTGTATCTAGCCCAGCAATACAGATAGTGTATATAGGCCAGCAATACAGATAGTGTATTTAGCCCAGCATTACAGATAGTGTATATAGCCCAGAAATACAGATAGTGTATATAGCCCAGAAATACAGATAGTGTATATAGCCCAGCAATTTAGATAGTGTATATAGCCCAGAAATACAGATAGTGTATATAGCCCAGCATTACAGATAGTGTATATAGCCCAGCAATAGAGATATCGTATAAAGCCCAGCAATAAAGATAGTGTATATAGTCCAGCAATAGAGATAGTGTATATAGCCCAGAAATACAGATAGTGTATATAGCCCAGCAATCCAGATAGTGTACATAGAATTACAGATTGTGTATATAGCCCAGCAATAGAGATAGTGTACAAAGCCCAGCAATACATATAGTGTATAAAGCCCAGCAATAGAGATAGTGTATATAGCCCAGAAATACAGATAGTGTATATAGCCCAGCAATACAGATAGTGTAAATAGCCCAGCAATACAGATAGTGTAAATAGCCCAGCAATACAGATAGTGTATAGAGCCCAGCATTACAGATAGTATATATATAGCCCAGCAATACAGATAGTGTATATAGCCCAGAAATACAGATAGTGTATATAGCCCAGCAATACAGATAGTGTATATAGCCCAGCATTACAGATAGTGTATATAGCCCAGCATTACAGATAGTGTATATAGCCCATCAATCCAGATAGTGTATATAGCCCATCAATCCAGATAGTGTATATAGCCCAGCAATCCAGATAATGTATATAGTCCAGCAATACAGATAGTGTATATAGCTCAGTATTACAGATAGGTGTATAAAGCCCATCAATCCAGATAGTGTATATAGCCCAGCATTACAGGTAGTGCTCCACTGCCAGCACCCCAACCCCCCTCCCTCCGCTAGCAGATCCACTAACAGCATCCCCCCACTAGCGGCTCCACTAACATCACCCCCCTGCACGGGGCTAGTGGCATCACTGACAGCACCCCCCCCAGGTCCGACACTTACCAGGCTGTAGGGAGGATCTTACAGTGTCTCCACTCTACTCCATTCCTACACAGTGCAGGCAGCAGCAGCGGCAGAGGTGTTTGCTCCACGACAAAGAAAATGTTTCTCAGTCTGTCTATAATACCACATATCTGAGCTGGAGAAGAGGCTTTCCTTTGGTTGGTGCGGGATTGGCGTTGCGGACTTTCACTCATCTCCGTGATCGGCGTCCTTGATGCTCACCTGTCTATCAGAGAGGCCACCGCGAATTCCATCTCTGAAGTTATGCTCCAGGTCTCCATTTCCATGCCTTATTGACCCACAACCATATGGTGAGTTGGGTCCATTGCTCCTGGTAAGGGTACCTCTTCTTCTTCTTTCTCTCTTCCAAAGGTGAAGGCACTCTTGGGTGTTTATCTACCACCCGAAATTTCCACCCCAGAGACTGTTTTGAACTTTTGCTGAAGTTACCTTCTTCAATACACCCCCTCCCCATCAACACTACTCCTGGGACTTGTATTTATTGTCTGACTTTGTAGTCATCACTGCATTGCCATTCATATAAGATCGATCTCTGGATTGCTTATTTGTATGTTTAATCACTAGTCACTTTATTTTGTTTGCCTTGCAGCTCTTTGCATGCACACTGTTTTGCACCTTTACTTGCAATATATTAAGATTTGTGACATTATATTTTCTGTTGGGTGAGACTTTCTAGTTGCATGACATCAGCTAAATTTTTTGTAAAAACACATTTTCCCCGTAGCTCTTACTAGAGAGATACCAGTCCTGTTTATTACACCCATCCTTTTCTTTTACACATATTTTCCTTTATTTTAGCGCCACACTTTTTATCTCCTGTTTGTTCCACATGCTTCCTCCGCTTGTCAAAGCACCGCTTTTGCCAATTAGGAAACAGGTTTCATACATGCTTCTTGATTGGCTGGGAGGAGGATCAGTGTTGCCACAGCAAATTTTCATTCGCTGTTGCAACACACCTGGGTGGGCTCCAGATGCAATGCTCTGCATCCCGAGTCCACCCTATTTTGAAGCTATTAGAGCATGAATAGGGGGCAGCCGTGGCTATGCATGAATCTATCCACTGCATATAGGGGGTGGAGAGGAGAAAGGAGGCAGCGCCTGGGCACCCCTAATGGACGGGCCGCCACTGGTATCTCCCTTTGTGCTGGGAGAGCACCACACACATGGATGGTCCGCAAGTGGTTAAATAAAAATAGTGTATAGATAAAAAGTATACATTTATTCTATATTTTGACCTGTTTAAAATGGCACTAAAATTATGATCCTGATACAAAACATTGCAAAGTTATTTACAAATAGATTATATTTTTTTCCTTTAATTGCCCTTTTTTTCTGACACTAAAATAAATTTAAAAACAAAACACCTAGCTAGAAATCCCCCCTCCACATGTTGATGGTATGGTTTAGGACAGGATGGGGGGTGCACATTTTTTCCTGCATGCTTGCATACAGGTCTGTTATAGATATCTAGGGGGGCTCACATTGGTTTTCCTAATTTCTGCTTGGCTTCCCTCCTTAAAATCTATACCAGGCAGATTTTTTGCATGCGGGCCTGATTAAAATTCATACCAGACTTGACAAGCCCTTTTTTAAAATCCTCCAGCTCCTTTGCTTACATGGCCAGTGAGTTTAGCCATGCACTTGCCTGTGTCCTTAAAGTGTTACTAAACCCACAACAGTAAAATAAGTCTTTATATGCAGTAAAGCATGGTTGTTATATCCACTGTGGAACCTAAGGTGTTAATCCTTTGCATTGTGTATGAAGGCTGTTTGATCCTGTCTCTCTGATCCTCCTCTTCAACTGTCTCCAAAAATAACCTGATATTTACAGAGCCAGGGGACAGGCTGCACATAGAGAATGCAGGTTTTGGGTTTAGTAACACTTTAACAACCACTGATAGCGGGAAGCTGTCAGGTATAATAGTAGTAGTAATTCTGCTAATATAATTGATGTTCTGCTCTTGTCAAATAGGTAAGCGTTTGGGTGATTCACTTTTTAGCTTACAGTATTGCTGTCCCATTTGTGTGAGTAGGATTGCATTGTGCTAAAGAACACTTTGTAATTAGTAGCACTTTGTCCAACATTTATGGAACCTTTTTCAGATACCAAAAGTTTACTTTTTAATTATTCTTGGTTATGCTCATACTTATGCTGTACTCCTAATTAATTATTTACTCCATTAAGTACTCTTACCTATGTGCTCCACTTTCTCCTTCGTTCATCCTCTAACTCTTTCCTGCTCTTTACTGCCCCCTCGTTTAGCTTGTCTTTTTATTAAAGATGCGTCTTATCTGTCTCTACTTTTCCATTGCCAGCACCATTCTATCTAGTCTATAACACTGTGTATGTGAACAGCCAAGCCCTTTTTTGCTATTGGTTATAGTCTGCACATCCCCAGTTAGTATCCTTAGAAAAAGTTCCCTAAGTCCTCAACCCAATTGTAAATGCTCCAAACAAGTGGGGGTATAGAAATAAAAATAAACTCAATAAAATAAATAAATAATTAAAAAACAATGTGCTTGATGGCCTTGTGGTGACCATTAAAATGTGTAATGAATAGAGGTCCCTTAACACCCTGTTCCTTCTCCTCTGTTGGAACTGGGTTGTCCTTTGTGCTGAGATTTGGTTTGAGTTTTGGTCCTTGCCAGTTCAATCGATTCATGATGGTACCCTTTTTTAAGGAACTTTCCGATCAAGACCACACTTTGTACTTCATAATCCAAAGATGAGCAGTTGCATTGTGACTGAGAGAATTGACTGTACAATATATTTTCTTTCCAACTTGGCAGGTGGCAACTGTTTATGTGCAAGTAGGAATTACCAGATGTGGGTTTGAAATGTGTCAAAGAAAGAATCCCTCCAGGGCCATACTTTTGTATAGCTCCAAGTCAAGAAACACTAACATGTTTCTATCTATCACTGCAATACCAAAAATCTAAAAATTGTGCTTTTATCATCCTCCGACTCTTTGATAAATTTGCACGATATATGAATTTAATATATATTTAGTTGATCGTGCATATATATTTTTTAAATTTATATACATAAATTTTGTATATGCATGTTATCTATCTATACTTTATTGTTTTTAACATGTATTGAGCTTGCTCCCCAAACTTTTAGTTTTTGTTTTTAACCTTTCTTTCTGCTATATACTTCTATTACATTGCTCCTTATGAGCAGCGATATTGTCCCCTCATATAAGGTGAATAGGTTCACCTATAAATCAATTACCAGGTGTGCAGTCCCTGCTGTTGGTTTACGCCCCCGTTTACATCAGTGTGAATTTTTGTGACTGGTCACATCGCATGTCAAATTGGAGGCTATTAGCGGTAGCTCGCAAGATGGCCGCTGCCCTCTAGAGCTCCGCTCCACCACAGCCCTTTGATTGCCGCCGGAGCCCGCTAAACGAACCCACGATCCTGTCACCGGGTGGATCGGGTGGGGGAGACATTAGGGAACCATCTGATGTCTGCGGCAAAAGAGGAGGAACCTGAGCGATCGGATGGCGGCGGCAGCCGTTCCCCTCAGCTATGCCAAGATGGCGGCGCAAGGCCTACACAGCGCGGAGGATCCTGAGGCATCCATTGTGGATCAGGACTTGCCACCTCCACAATCCCCAGGTATCTCCTCTCCTCCCCGGGAATGGGCTGCCTCCCCTGCCTCAACAGAGTCCCTGTTAAACAGACTGAATGACGGACTCCCCTCCACACCCATGCTTGATCCACACACAGGCATGCTCCTGTCAGTGAGTGAGGAAATGGCTGCCATCCCATCTCCAAATGATTTCCCCTCCATGATGACAGCATTCTCTCTTCTGCTTTCTAAAAGCTTAGCAGCAAACGCAGCCCAAATTACATCGTCCATTTATGCTGACCTGCAGCAAATAGGACTGAGAATGGACACTATAGAAAGGAAAGCAGATCAGTTAGTTGGGAGGATTAACCAGAACTCAGATAGAATACAGGATGTCCAGGACCAGCTAGAAGCGGCGTTTGCAAAGATCGATGACCTTGAGAACAGGTCCAGACGTTATAACTTTAGACTCAGGGGGTTCCCTGAGTCTGAAAAGGATGTACATGCTGCTGTAAAATCCCTGATTCAGGCTCTCATCCCAGGCATTCCTGAACATCGTTTGGAATTGGATAGGGCACACAGAGCCCTACAACCCCCCCGCTCAGATGGTCTCCCTCGAGATATCATCGTGAAACCACATTTTTATTCGGTGAAGGAGGAGGTCATGAAAAAGTCCAGGCTATCTGAAAATCTAATGCTACTGGGCCATAAAATCCAGGTGTTTGCGGATTTATCACCATACACTGTACAGAAGACTCATGCACTTAAACCGCTCCTGCAGATTCTGATGGAAAAATAAATTCCATATAGGTGGTCCTTCCCTCTCCGTTTGAATTTCTCCTACAGAAATAAGAACTATGCCTTCTCATCATTTGCCGAAGGGGAACGCTTGTTTTTGCACCTGGGCCTAATTGTGCAGGAACCCCCCAGCACTAAGTCAGCCAAGCGATCATCATCATCCTCTAAAAGGCCTCCACCAGCTAGCCCGCTGCAATCCACCTGGCTTCAATCAAGCCACAAGAGATCCAAAGAAAATGCTCCGACATGATTCTCCGGTTATGTTCATTGCCTTTGGTACTGTTTGGAGACTTTCCATTATTCCCCTCTGTCTGGACACAGATGTCTCCTAGGACTTCCGGGACTCACCCCTCACTAGCTGGCCCACTTTGAACCGTGCTCTTCGCCAGCTCTATCTAAGAGGGGGTTTTAGTCCAAGTTCACATCGGACTGGAAGTTACCTACACCCGCTGGGGTCGGACATTGACGTGGGGAAGGGGTGGGGGTAGTACACTCCTACAGTCTCCTCTAGTTTTCTTTCATTTTTTGATATTTTAGTTTATACATTTGTGCCTCTGTAGCTCGCCTAGACCCTCCAGTGTAGGATTCGAAGTCTCACACATTAAGGGACTCCTAAACAGGTTACGAGAGTTCTAAGTTGGTTTATATTTATTTCTATTTTTCATATCCTCTGATCTTCAGCATTCATGTGGTTCCCGACTACCCCTTCACGCAGCTGGCGAGGGACACATTGCGGGCGGCGTGAGGGGTGAGTCCCATGGGATCCAGTCTCCTTTGGATTTACACTCAGAGCCCAGGATCTTATCTAGCTTTATGTCTGTTGGCTCTCCTGGGTTCCCAGCCTCATGAACTGGGGATCAGGGGGCCGAACGGGCAAGGTTTATCACACTCGGTGATTCAAACAGTTTTCAGTTGTACTCCCTTTTTGATTGGGTCATTCAGGGAATTACTCAGCATAGGCCTCAAATTGGCCTTTAGCTAAAATTTTTTTTTTTTTAGGCGTCGGGGCTGTGGTGGACCCAGCACGCCTCCAGCGGATTCCAGGTTCATAGTAGGTGCACTTGGTTTCCTTTCCAGATCCCCATAGTAGGGGTTTCTGGTCCTCTTAGGATTAAGGGGTTGAGGTGGCGAGTTCACTTCAACCCAGGGGTGGGAAGGGGGTCAAGGATCCCAAGGTTCACTGTTATCAGGGAATGTATTGTTTTGTCATACACATACTTCTAACTAATGTAATGTTTTTGTCTCCCTTCCTCTCTTCTTTTCTTCCTCCCTTCTCTACACTTCTCTTTGCTCATCTGAGCTCTCCAAGGTTCCGGACGGGTTCATGTCCTTCCACCGCAGGCATGCGTTATTTGGCCCAAAGGTTAATTTGGCTGCTTGATTTGTTATCTCTGCTTAAAAGGGGTAAGTCAAAGATTCTCAATATAGAAGCACCTCCTCTGGTTCATGGCTGACACTCATGGTTCTTTCCCCTCCCTTAACATAATATCTCATAATACACAGGGTCTCAATTCCCCCGTTAAACGTAGGAAATTATTCCAATTATACCACTCCATGCATGCAGATGTCCTACTCATTCAGGAGACCCATTTTCCTTCTACATATAAGCCTTCCTTTCTCCACCAACGCTTCCCACAATTTTTCTTAGCTTCCGGAGATAATAAAACTAAAGGGGTAGCTATCTGCTTTGCCAAACACATAAATATCTCACAATCAGAGGTAATAATTGACCCTCAAGGCCGATATATTCTGGTGTCTGGCCATATAGACGGAGAACTCTACATGTTTGTTTCCTACTACTCTCCTAATAAGGGACAAAAAACTTTTTTCGAATCACTATTACACAAATAAAAAAAACCCACCTGCGAGGCATGATCATTGTTGGGGGAGACTCTAACACGGCATTTGACTTTTCCATTGATAAGTCTGCTGGGGATAAGCCGATATCTAGACGCCCCTCCAGACAGAGCGTCAAAATTGCGAGGTTGCTTCATGAGGCGGGACTGATTGATATTTGGAGAGAAACTAACCCACGTACGAAAAATTACACCCACTTTTCGGCACCGCATAATTCCTACGACAGGATAGACCACATTATCACACGTCCAGCTTCAATCCCTCTAGTCAGGAGATCTAGGATAGTAGATACCCCCTTGTCCGACCATTTGATGGTGACACTTCTCATGAAGAGGTCGGGGGGGGGCTGGGGGCCCACCTCGCTGGCGCCTGCAGAAATCCCTACTGAGTGACCCGGTGCAATGCTCCTTAATAGAAGAGGCCATCAACGAATACTTCCAAATTAACGCGACCTGTGAGGTTTCCCCAGTAACAGTCTGGGCAGCCCACAAGTCAGTAATTAGAGGGAAACTGATACAAATGTCATCCAAACTTAAAGCAGAACACAGAGTAGACACAATCAGACTGACAGGAATTTCATAAAGCTTCGAAGGTGCATAAACAAAACCCCACGCCTGAATCCTTGGAAAACTTGGATAAGACCAGAACCCTCCTAAACCTACGGCTGACCACAGCAGCCGAAAAACACCTTAGGTGGACGGGGGCTAAACTTTATTCCCAAAAAGACAAAATAGGGTCTAAACTGGCAGTCAAACTGAGCCCCAAAACCCGCTCTTTGGCATTTCCGAAAATTAGGCTGCCCTCAGGGGACTTGACCCAGAAACCCGAAAAGATCATGACAGCTTTTCATAAATTCTACTCAGATCTTTACAAACCGACATTCTCCTCTCCCCAAAGCTCGCAGCATTCTTTCCTGGACTCCCTTACACTACCTACTTTGTCACCTGAACACAGGGACCTCCTAGAGGCTCCCTTCTCAAATCAGGAAGTCCTGGACACAATTAAATCATTAAAAGTAGGCTCCTCACCAGGTCCTGACGGCTTTTCAAATGGTTACTATAAGAAGTTTGGCGCTTGTCTAGCTCCCTATCTGACGAAACTCTTTAATACACTTCGGGAGGGGTCTCATCTTGACACTGACCTCAACTCAGCGTACATTTCAGTTATACCAAAACCGGGCAAGGACTCCAGAGAGGTGGGCAACTATCACCCCATCTCGCTAATAAATAATGACATCAAAATTATGACTAAGATACTAGCAAATAGAATAGGGAGTTTCATCCCACTATATATACATGGGGATCAGGTGGGATTTATCCCTGGGAGACAGGGCCCTGACCAGATCCGCCGCTCCATAGATATTATCTCACTCCTGCGGTCTCAGTGGGATGGGGGACCTCCTCAGGAAGGCTTTCTCCTATCGATTGACTTAAACAAAGCCTTTGACTCAGTGGACTGGGCTTACCTGTCTGGTATCCTACGGAGATGGGGTTTTGGTACTCATTTTTTGAACTTAATCAATTCACTTTACTCTAACTCTTCTGCACAAGTGTGACTGATGGGCAGATACTCATCATCTTTTAATATCAGCAGGGGTACCAGACAGGGATGCCCTCTCTCCCCCCTCCTATTCGCTATGGCCATTGAAATGCTGGCCATAGCAATTAGATCGAATCCTGACATAAAGGGGGTGATGTGTGGGGGCCAGGAACACAAGTGTGCACTCTATGCCGATGACCTCCTTCTTTATATTACTTCCTCATTAATCTCTACACCTATGATTTATAAGACGTTGAAGGAGTTCACAGCGATTTCCGGTTTAGAGGTCAATATGACTAAATCCATGGCTTTAAATATAACAGTTCCTAGTGACTCTCTCACGCTCCTCTCGAATAACTTTGACTTTTCATGGGCACCAGCTGTACTTCCTTATCTAGGGATTAAACTAATATCGGATATAACCAATCTTTTCAAAGCTAATTACCCACCTATGAACAATAAATGCAGAGCAGAGCTGACTAAGTGGTCTAGGGGTGGTCTATCCTGGCTAGGTAGGGTGCATGAGGTTAAGATGACGCGCCTCCCACGCCTCTTATATCTTTTTCGTTTTCTTCCGGAAGCGCTTCCTCAGTAACTTTCAGTCTGACATAACTCACTTTGTTTGGGGCAACAAGGGTTACAGATGTCCTTCTCGCACTTTAGTACGCTTAAAATCACAGGGTGGACTGGGATTGCCAGACTTATGGGGCTACTATCAGGCAGCCCAATTAGCACAACTGTCAATAATTTACTCCAGGAACTACAAACCGGACTGGGTTACAATGGAAAGGAAAACGATCCCTCTTAACACTATTGATTACCTCTTGTGGTCAGACACCAGAAGTAGGCCAGCTATAATGGCTCCCACCCTATCCCACTCGATAGCTTTATGTACCAAGCTTTACACAAATCACTCTTTGATTTCCTGTCTGAAACCTTTGGCCCACCTATTTCATAACCCGAAGTTTCCTCCGGGACTTAATATAAAGGCGTTCTGCTGGTGGACAGACAAGGGCCTCTACCGCATAGGGCACTTCCTATCCTCAAAGGGCCCACTTAATTTGGCCCAATGTAAGAAAAATCTAGGCATGCCGGATTCCGAAAAGTTCAGATTCACACAAATTTCCCACTTTTTACACACTATCTGGTCCACCAGGAAGGACCCTCCCTTTATAACACCTTATGAGCAATGGTGCGCTGGCTCTAAGAACCAGAGGGGGGGTATCTCCCTAATATATGCAGCACTTCAATCGAACTTGGATAAACCAGCCTACGCTCGGGCCTGGGAGGAGGACACGGGCTGCTCCTGGAATGCCTCTGATTGGTTTCGGGTTTTGTTACGCTCATCAAAAGGTATTTGCAACGTATCATTAATTGAAGCCAGCTTAAAAGTTATGAATTGGTGGTATTATGTTCCTTCTAGACTGGCATTAATATACCCGGGAACGTCCCCGCTTTGCTTTAGAGGATGTGAGCTAGAAGGCTCTATGTTTCATGTATGGTGAACTTGCCCTTGCATCAGATCCTTTTGGAAGAAAATTTTCCGCACCATTAGTACCTTGACAGGAGAAACGATCGCCCCTAGTCCTACGATAGCACTGCTTAATCAATACATACCTAATCTGACTAGACGTTTACAAGTGCTTTCTTTCTTCATACTGGTGGGAGCTAAAATTACCTTGGCAAAAGCCTGGAAGAAGCCTTTGGTCTCCTTTCAGGCTTGCAAAAGGAAAATCTCATGGATTATGGCACAAGAGCTTATAGTAGCAAAACTGACCGATAAAATTGAGAGATGTAATACTACTTGGGAACCATGGGCCAAGCTTTGTGATATTCCAATCCTTCCTGGTATGGAGACTGACCTCTACTTCTCTAACCTCACCTTCTTTTTCACACGTTTCCTCTCCTCTCTTTCGGGGCATCCTGCCCGTACCTCAACCGACAAATAGTCTTTTCTGAAAGAGCACTACTGAAGTATTTTTTCTTTTTGTGTTTTTTTTTGTGTTTTGCTTTTTTCTATGCGGAGGATGGACAGTCGGGAAGGCGATCTCCCCCTCAGGGATACCCGACTCCTATAGTTTAGGGAGTCGGCACCTAGATTTCGAGCCCCTAGGAGCGTCCCAGACGTCTCCACGGTAAGAGCCCATAGGGGTGGGGCGTTTGGGAACCTAGGATGGATAGAGAGGTTATAGCACCGGACAGTAACAATTTAAAGTTCTCTGTGATTACTTTCCGGGAGGGGCACCTCCCGACTGTCTCATCCCCCTATTGGTTTGTCATTGCCGAGTGACTTATACTTTATTGTGCAAAACAAACTGGCAAAACTTGTACAACTACAGTATATAGGTGCTTTGCTATCTGCATAGAAATGGCAATAGCTGTTACAGGCTACAATCTCTGTTAGTTTCCTATATGTTTTGAATTCTTTTTCTTAAATTGTATGCTACTGATCTTCAATAAACTTTTTTTTAAAATTAAAAAAAAAAGGAGGGTCCCAGTCGGTGTGACGCCGACTTTGCTGCGCTGTACAGCTTTCCAAATGTAATTCTTGCACTGCTTTTGGCAACTTTGGGGGTGATTTCAATAGACATCTGTGCATGAACCCACACAGATGTCTTTCAAGTCGCCCCTGAAGTCTAACTGAAATGTGGCATTGAAATTGTGAAACTTGCACGATTTCAAAGCCGTGCTCAATGTGAACGAGGGCTTAATCAGACCACTGGCAGGTTTTCAGTTCGAGGAAAGGGGAATCCTCGCAGAAACGTATTCTGTTAGCAGCACACACCATCAGAGGACAACTTACCAGAGGGTGGGCTTCACAAATGTCAGCACCAGAATCAGCTTCTGTCAGTGGCTTCCAGCAGGAGAGCAATGCAGCTTACTCTGCAGTGTGACCGGGGAGTTCACCATCAGATCAGCTGGATGACTCGAGCAGTCTGGAAGATACAGCTGCACACTGTCTCTAGCCTCTACTAATGTTCCTTTGTGAGTGCATCTGATTTTCATTCAATTTTCAATAAACACCTATTGCTTTTACTAAACTTTGATACTTTGCACTGGTGTCTCTTAATTTTATTTCCAGTGAGTATCCTTGGCTATGTTATATGCATTCCCTGCTGTTTGGGCATTCTAGAGGCTGAGAGGTAAAGGTGTCATTGCCTACCAATGACAGGAAATACATTATTTTACTTTTAACCTGACATCACATACAGCACAATTTAAAGTTCATGCCTTTGATCTCCAGATGAAGGAAACAGAGTAACAAAGTTACTTTGTATATTTCTATTTTGCATCTGAACAATGTTGGTAAACACTGTCAGGCAGTCCTTTTGACAGCAGCAGTTTCTCGAGCTGCTGTATTAACACAGTAACTCCCAGCTTTCATTTTTAGAACTGGAAATAGCCAACAAATAAGGAGTGTGGCAGCAGGGCAGACTCAGGATATGCTACACACCCCCTTTGTGTCCTTTGATTACTTTTTTTATGCATGTGTAGAATGCTGTCTTCTCAACTGATTAAACAGGACAAATTATATATTTATAATATAAGATGTATACTTTTTATCTATAGTAGCATTTTTTGAATAACACTGATTAAAGTATAAAACGTGCATTTATTTGTTTTGTTTACATAGGCAGTTCCCCGCTCTGTCTCTGTGGATGTCAGGTCACCTGAGTCCAGGTGACAGATGCACCCCATTGGAGAGCACCGCAAGGTATTGGACCCTACAGCTGATTGCTGCGGATGGATCTCTAGGTGATACAGGAGAGCAGGTACTCTTTAGTACCAACACGGATGACACTGGGAGCTAGAGCATGAGATTTCCCAGGGCGCAGAATCTAAGAGCCAGCAGGTGTTCACCATAGGCCCCTAGCGGTGGGGATGGATTTAGCTGCAGTCTGGCTCAAGGTCGTGACCCCTAGGGCCTCCCAGCTCATGCTCACAGACGACTACAGGGAGGTAGAGAGGAAGCAGCAGACTGCGACAGTGAAGGAAATGTCAGGAGATAGCTAAAGGTCTGGGCAACAAGCAGGTAAGATAGTCAGGGGATAGCCAAAGGTCGGGGCAACAAGTAAGCAAGTATAGTCAAGAACAAGCCAAGATCGGTAACTGGAATCAGACTTAGAACACACAGCAAGTAGCACACGGAAGCCAGACACACAATATTGATCAGCAGGGTTGGCTTGCAGTGCACAAGTTAATATAGCATTCCCTGACAGGGGCTGGGGTGGAGCCATGCTTTAAGGAGAGATTACTTAAGCAGCCAGGTGAGAGTGGCTGGCCTCTTAAGCTGAACACATGGAGAGGTAAGCTGACAGACAAACATTATTGCATATCCATGACAGTACCCCCCTCTTACAAGGCTTCCCCCTCCCCCACCTTGACCCAGGCTTAGAGGGAATCTTCAGATCAAACCTCCCCAACAGACGAGGCACAAAGACCTCAGATGCAGTGATCCAAGACCTCTCCTCAGGACAAAACCCTTTCCAATGCACGGGGTACTAAAGAATGCCTTTACAGAGCCGGGAATCCAGAATTTGACTAACCTTGTACTCCTGATTATTCTCAGAGAATAGGACCATGGTAGGGAGAGGATAAGAGAACTTAGTAAGGACTAAAAGCTTCAGAAGGGCAACATGGAAGGAGTTAGAGATTTTGAGGCTTTTAGGAATCTGGAGTTTGAAACAAACCGGAATCTTGGGGCAAACTTCAAAGAAGGAACTCGGAGTTGATGTTCCTGGTGGAGAGCCAGACTTTGTAACCTGGCTGTAGAGAAGGCAGTTTACACCTGCGGCGGTTGGCAAAGCCTTTGAATTTGTCAGCAGCTGCCCGGAGGGAATCCTGAACGTCACCCCAAATAGAATTGAAAGACTCCTGAGCTGGAATATCTGGAGAACAGGTCATGGGAAGAGGGAGTTGAGAGTGTTTTGCATAAACTGTGAAAAAGGGTGTCTTCTGTGAATTGGTATTTACATGATTGTGAGAGAATTCTGCCCACGGGAGTAGAGAGGACCAATCTTCGTGATGAGCAGAGACTAAGGTGCGAAGAAAGACCTCTAACTCCTGATTAACCATTTTAGTCTGTCCATTGGATTGAGGGTGGTAAGAAGAGGAAAAATCCAAGACAATATTGAGGGAAAACGAGACGCAGATTGAACGCCCCTGTCGGAAACAATATGAGAAGGAACCCCATGGAGTCGGAAAATTTCTCAAACAAAAATGGGAACCAAGGTATGAGCAGAAGGAAGACCAGGAAGAGGAACAAAATGAGCCATCTTGGAGAACCAATTGATTACCACCCAAATGACCGTATTATTCTGTGACAGTGGGAGATCAGTGATAAAAACCATGGCACTGTGAGACCAGGGCTCCTTAGGAATGGGCAAGGGCATGGAAAGACCAGCAGGGGCTTGTGTGGAGCATTTATACTGAGCACAGACGTGACAAGCCTTAGCATAGTCTTTGACATCAGAGCAGAGATTAGGCCACCAGTGACGACTGATGAGCAAGAAGGATTGGAGGAACCCAGCATGACCTGCCACCTTGGAATCATGTCCCCAACAAAGGATCTTAGCTCTTAGCTCAGTGGGGATGAATGTCTTGCCAGGAGGAATTTTTGACTCCAGGGTGGTAAAATGGGCAACAATGTATGAGATCTGAATGACTGGCTCAGGTTCAGGGGTGGACTCCTCGTCCAAAGTGTTATCATGAAATTAAAACGGGAAAAGAAAGTACTCCACCTGACCTGTCTGGGATTTAGACATTTAGCATTCTGTAGATACTGTAGATTCTTGTGATCGGTAAAAATCGTTATGGAGTGAGGGGAACCCTTCAAGAGATGACACCACTCCTCTAACGCTAATTTAATTGTGAGAAGTTCCCGATAGCATAATTTCTCTGCCTGAGAATTTTTGTTGAAGAACACACATGGTTGACGCCTCTTCTCAAAGGATTAAAGAAGCACAGCTCCCACCCCCATTGAAGAAGTGTTCACTTTAATAAAAAATGGGTCCCTAGGATTAGGTCTCCTCAAGAGAGGTCCAGAAACAAAACCCTGTTTCAGGTCGTGAAATGCAGAGACAGCTTCAGGAGGCCAGTCTTTGCATTTGCACCCATCTTGGTTAAAGCGTTAATAGGTGCAGCAATTGAAGAGTAATTCCTTATGAACTGCCTATAATAATTTGTAAACCCAAGAAAGCACTTTGTGGCCTCGAGGATAGCAGGAAGAGGCCAGTTGGTAATGGCCAAGACCTTTCCAAGATCCATACGAAGACCCAAACTTGAAACAAAGCATCCCAGAAACAGGACCTCAGAACATTCAAAGGAACATTTCTCCAGCTTGGCATACAGATTATTCTCTCTAAGGTGCTAAAGTACAGTGCAGGCATGGTTTCTGTGGACAAACAGATTATCCCAAAAGATGAGAAGGGCATCCAGATAGATGACAAAGTTTTGGAACACAGCTGGGGCATTACACAAACCAAAAGGCATAACCAGGTATTCATAATGCCCATCTCTATGTCAGGGCTGGGCTTAACCCTGCCTTGTCTGGGCTGGCCGCTCAGCTGTCAGGTAATTGCCAGCTCCTATCTCTCCACAGGTACGGAGCTGTTGATAAAATACTGCTCGTGCTGCCTACTTAAGCTATCCAGCCCAGAGGATCTCTGCCTTTGCCTTAGTCAACATCACAGAGATGCTCTCCTGCATTCCTGTTAAAAGACTTGCTTGGCTAACATCCCTTCTGGCTCTAGATCCTGCTTGCTGTTTTACTTTGCTCATCTCCGGCTCTCTGACATTTGGCTTGTCTGACTATCTGTTCAGGTTCTTGAACTCTGGCTATGTTTTGACTACGTTTGTTCTATTTACTTTTTTTATTAAACAAGTGTGATTTAACTGTACTTCTGTCTCAGTCTGATTTCATGGTTTCTGACACTCTAGTGTTAAACACGGTTTTCCATTCGTCACCTTCCCGTATCCGAATCAGATTGTATGCACCTCTGAGATCCAACTTGGTGAAAATGGAGGCACCCTTACCCTTCAACCTGTCAAATAGCTCAGATATTAAGGATAAGGGGTATCAATTTTTTATAGTCACCACATTTAAACCTCAATAGTCAGTGCTGGGTCTCAAGGTACCATCTTTTTGGCAATGAAAAAAGAACCCTGTGCCTGCAGGTGATGAGGATTTCCAGATGAAACCTCTCTCTAGATTCTCTGCGACATACTTTGACATGGCCTGGGTCTTTGGGATGAACAGAGGGTAGGTACGACCCCTGGGCAGAGTTGCTCCAGGGACAAGGTCAATAGCACAGTCAAAAGACCTTTGGGGAGGAAGCACCTCGTCTGATTTCTTACAGAACACATCCCGGTAATCGCTGTATGCAGCGGGAAGATCAGAAGATACAGATGTGGTAGCAACTGGAAGTCTCTCCTTGGGAGCAACCTTGAGAAGGCAGGACGAGAAACATGAGGGACCCCAAGCTAGGATCTGCCAAGAGATCCAGTCCACATGTGGAGATTGGAGCTGTAGAAGGAGACCTCTCTTACAGCCCTGGCTCAGGGACCACTGGGGTTGCAACAGTGGTTACGACAGCGCAGTGAGGTAGAAGTGCCTGTAAGATCCATAGTAGCTGATACAGGTGAGTAGAGATGATGCACCGGAAGAACTGGACTGTAGAAGCAGTTGGAGGCGGTGGGTCATGACCCCTGTATACTGGCGGAGACAGGATCAGGAACAGACTGGAGCAGAGTGAGAAAAGCCGGGTCAGCATGGGTAACGGGTAGTTAATTCAGCAGGCAAAGAGTAGTCAGCAGACAGGCAGAGGTTTGGCAACAGGAGATCAACAGGTTCAGATATAGAAGGGTCAAGGCAGGCTGGGTCAGGATATGAGAAGGCAGCAGTAGTCAAACGGAGCTGGGTCAGATAATTACAGCAGGTACAGGATCAGACTCAGGTAATGCTGCAGATCAGACAGCACTGTACTGGAGCAGCTGCTGTCCTTTTAAAGGGGCCCCAGTGCCAAGCCAAGTTAGCGCACGCGCGCCTGCTGTGTGTTCCTGTGCACGCGTGCCTGACGCATGTCTCTGCGCATGTACACGCGCCGCTGCCCGGTACTGCACATTCTTGTAGGAACATCTGTGCGCTAGGGATGAGCTTCGAGTTCGAGTTGAACTCCTGTTCGACTCGAACATCGGTTGTTGGCAAGTTCGCCGAACAGCGAACAATTTGGGGTGTTCGCGGCAAATTCGAATGCCGCGGAACACCCTTTAAAAGTCTATGAGAGAAATCAAAAGTGCTAATTTTAAAGACTTATATGCAAGTTATTGTCATAAGAAGTGTTTGGGGACCTGGGTCCTGCCCCAGGGGACATGGATCAATGCAATAAAAGTTTTAAAAACGGCCGTTTTTTTGGGAGCAGTGATTTTAATAATGCTTAATGTCAAACAATAAAAGTGTAATATCCCTTTAAATTTCATAGCTGGGGGGTGTCTATAGTATGCCTGTAAAGGGGCGCATGTTTCCCGTGTTTAGAACAGTCTGACAGCAAAATGACATTTCAAAGGAAAAAAAGTCATTTAAAACTACTCGCGGCTATTGCATTGCCAGTCCGACAATACACATAACAGTTCATTGATAAAAACGGCATGGGAACCCCGAACCAAAATTTTAAAAAAAATGACGTGGGGGTCCCCCTAAATTCCATACCAGGCCCTTCAGGTCTGGTATGGATATTAAGGGGAACCCCGGCCAAAATGTTTTAAAAAATGACGTGGGAGTCCCCTAAATTCCATACCAGGCCCTTCAGGTCTGGTATGGATTTTAAGGGGAACCCCGTGCCAAAATTAAAAACCAAAACGGTGTGGGGTCCCCCCCAAAATCCATACCAGACGCTTATCTGAGGGTGTTGATGAGGACAAGGGCCTCATCCCCACAACCCTGGCCGGTGGTTGTGGGAGTCTGCGGGCGGGGGGCTTATCAGAATCTGGAAGCCCCCTTTAACAAGGGGAACCCAGATCCCAGCCCCCCTGTGTGAAATGGTACGGGGGGACCCTACCATTTCACTAAAAAACTGTCAAGAATGTTAAAAATGACAAGAGACAGTTTTTGACAATTCCTTTATTTAAATGCTTCTTCTTTCTTCTTTCTTCTATCTTCCTTCATCTTCTTCTTCTTCTGGTTCTTCTGGTTCTTCTGGTTCTTCCTCCGGTGTTCTCGTCCAGCATCTCTTCTCCTCGTGCCGCTCCGCATCCATGATGGCATGGAGGGAGGCTCCCGCTGTTCTCTTCATCTTCTTCTCTTCTTCATCTTCTTCTCTTCATCTTCTTCTCTTCTTCATCTTCTTCTCCGGGCCGCTCTGCATCCATGCTGGCATGGTGGGAGGCTCCCGCTGTGTGACGCGTCTCCTCTTCTGACGGTTCTTAAATAACAGGGGGCGGGGTGACCCGGTGACCCCGCCCCCCTCTGACACACAGGACATGACGGGACTTTCCTGTGTCATTCCCCTTGACATCACAGGGAAGTCCCGTCAAGTCACCGTGCGTCAGAGGGGGGCGGGGTCACCTGGTGGCCCCGCCCCCGTTATTAAAGAACCGTCAGAAGAGGAGACGCGTCACACAGTGGGAGCCTCCCACCATGCCAGCATGGATGCGGAGCGGCCCGGAGAAGAAGATGAAGAAGAGAAGAAGATGAAGAGAAGAAGATGATGTAGAGAAGAAGATGAAGAAGAGAAGAAGATGTAGAGAAGAGCGGGAGCCTCCCTCCATGCCATCATGGATGCGGAGCGGCCCGAGGAGAAGAGATGCTGGACGAGAACACCGGAGGAAGAACCAGAAGAAGAAGATGAAGAAAGATAGAAGAAAGAAGAAAGAAGAAGCATTTAAATAAAGGAATTGTCAAAAACTGTCTCTTGTCATTTTTAACATTTTTGACAGTTTTTAGTGAAATGGTATGTACCCCCTTACCATTTCACACAGGGGGGGCCGGGATCTGGGGGTCCCCTTGTTAAAGGGGGCTTCCATATTCTGATAATTCCCCCGCCCACAGACCCCCACAACCACCGGCTAGGGTTGTGGGGATGAGGCCCTTGTCCTCATCAACATGGGGACAAGGTGTTTTGGGGGCTACCCCAAAGCACCCTCCCAATGTTGAGGGCATGTGGCCTGGTACGGTTCAGGAGGGGGGGTGCTTTCTCGTCCCCCCTCTTTTCCTGCGGCCTGCCAGGTTGTGTGCTCGGATAAGGGTCTGGTATGGATTTTTGGGGGACCCTACGCCGTTTTTTTTTTTTAATTTTGGTGTGGTTTCCCCTTAAAATTCATACCAGACCTGAAGGGTCTGGTATGGAATTTAGGGGGACCCCCACGTCATTTTTTTTTTTACATTTTGGCCGGGGTTCCTCTTAATATCCATACCAGACCTGAAGGGCCTGGTATGGAATTTAGGGGGACCCCTACGTCATTTTTTTTTAAAATTTTGGTTCGGGGTTCCCCTGTGGGGAATTCCCATGCCCTTTTTATCAATTAACTTTTATGTGTATTGTCAGACCGGCAATGCAATAGCCGCGAGTAGTTTTAAATTACTTTTTTTACTTTGAAATGTCATTTTGCTATCAGACTGTTCTAAACACGGGAAACATGCGCCCCTTTACAGACATACTATAGACACCCCCCCAGCTACGAAATTTAAAGGGATATTACACTTTTATTGTTTGACTTTAAGCATTATTAAAATCACTGCTCCTGAAAAAAAGTCAGTTTTTAAAACTTTTTTTGCATTGATCCATGTCCCCTGGGGCAGAACCCAGGTCCCCAAACACTTTTTATGACAATAACTTGCATATAAGCCTTTAAAATTAGCACTTTTGATTATTCATGTTCGTGTTCCATAGACTTTAACGGTGTTCGCGTGTTCGAACAAACTTTTTTCCTGTTCGCATGTTCTGGTGCGAACAGGGGGGTGTTCAGCTCATCCCTAGTGTGTGCCTTGCCACAGGGCATCCCTGACAGTAGCCAAGGAATGCCCAATACAATGGGGGTAGACGCCTTGGGTAGAATGAGGAAGGATATCCACTCCTGGTGGAGTATCCCTGCAGACATCTTAATAGGTAGAGTCTGGAAGTGGATAGGGCCCCCTGGAAGAACAGTGTCATCAATTGCCGAGACTACCAGTGGCGTGAGGGGTGAAAGGGTAAGCTTCATGGAAGAAGCAGTTCTCCAATCCATAAAATTGCCAGCAGCCCCGGAATCCAGATATGTAAATATCGATTGAGGAAAAGTGCCTACATGAAGGAACACCAGAAGAAAAAGATGAGAAGGTGATGTTTCTGGGTCCAATACTCCACCTTCCAGATGTATTAGACCCGAGTGTTTCCGAAGTGAGCAGGAGTCATGAAAATGATCCTTGCCCCCACAATAGAGACACAAGCCCAGAGTTCAGTACCTTTCACGGTCTTCGGGGGTTAGCCTGGTCCATCCCAGCTGCATAGGTTCCTCAGCAGGCAGAAGATGCTCACAGGATGAAGAGAGGGGAGCTCAAACTGTCCAGGGCCCAGGGAGTGCTGGCGTTTTTTTTCTAGGGACCTCTCCTGAAAACGAATGTCGATCTGGTTACACAAGGAAATGACATCGTTCAGACCAGCGGGGATGGCTCTTCCCGCTAATTCTTCTTTCACTTGGTCAGAGAGGCCATGTAAAAAGGTTGCAACCAGGACCTCATTGTTCCAGCTCAACTCAGCTGTGAGGATACGAAACTGAAGAGCATATTGTCCCACTGAAGAAGATCATTTGCGAAGAGGTAAAAGGGCACTGGCCGCTAAAGAAACCCAAGCCGGCTCCTCAAACAGGTTTCGAAAGAGCTTCAAGAAGTTGGACAAGCTGGAAACCACATTCCTCTCCCACAGGGGGGCAGCACAGGCTAAAGCTTCACTGGAGAGGAGGGAAATAATATAGGCTACCTTTGCCCGATAAGGCAGGATGTTTTGAGGCTGGAGCTCAAAATGAATGGTGCATTGGCTGAGGAACCCCCTGCGGGCTTTGGAGTGCCCAAAGAAATGGGACGGAGCTGGCAGTTGTAGTGAATGTGTGGCTGCGACTGCAACCAGAATTGTACTTGAGGTTGCTGACTCTGGGTTCCCAAGGAGGCCTGAAGCTGCTCAAAGCGGGAAACCAAATCTGGGAGGAATTGCATCACCTGAGTCTGATTCGATTGCTGGGTCTCAAGTCTGCATACTATTCCCTGCAATGGATCATCTGTGGGTAGCGGCACATCAGCCAGGTCCATGGCTGACCAAACTGAGTCCAGGTGACAGATGCACCCCGTTGGGGTCTGGAGTGCACTGCAAAGTAGTGGTCCCTACGGCTGACTGCTGCAGATGGAGCTCTAGGTGATACAGGAGAGCAGGTAATCTGTAGTACCAACACAGATGACACTGGGAGCTAGAGCATGAGATTTCCCAGGGATCAGAATCTAAGAGCCATCAGGTGTTCACCAGAGGCCCTTAGTGGTGGGGATGGATTTAGCTGCAGTCTGGCTCTAGGTCGCGACCCCTAGGGCCTCCCAGCTTACGCTCATGGTAGACTACAGGGGGGTAGAGAGGAAGCAGCAGACTGAAACAACAAAGAATAGTCAGGAGATAGCCAAAGGTCAGGGCAATAAGCAGGTAAGGATAGTCAGGGGATACTCAAAGGTCAGGGCAACAAGCAGGTAAGGATAGTCAAGAACAAGCCAAGATCGGTACTTGGAATCAGATGTAGAACACACAGCAAGTAGCATATGGAAGCCAGACACACAATATTGATCAGCAGGGCTGGCTTGCAGTGCATAGTTTACTATAGAGTTCCCTGATGGGGGCTGGAGTGGAGCCATGCTTTGAGGAGAGATTACTTAACTGCTTCAGCCCCGGAATATTTGCCTGCTGAATGACCTGGCCATTTTTTTGCGATTTGGCACTGCGTCACTTTAACTGACAATTGCACAGTCATGTACCCAAACAAAACTTGATGTCCTTTTTTCCCACAAACAGAGCTTTCTTTTGGTGGTATTTGATCATCTCTGCGGTTTTTATTTTTTGCGCTATAAACAAAAAAAGAGCGACAATTTAAAAAAAATATTTTGTACTTTTTGCTATAATAAGTATCCCCATTTTTTTTAAAAGGAAATTTTTTCTCAGTTTAGGCCGATATGTATTCTTCTACATATTTTTGGTAGTAAAACTCATAATAAGTGTATATTGATTGGTTTGCACAAAAGTTATAGCGTCTACAAAATAGGGGATAGATTTATAGCATTTTTATTATTATTTTTTTTTACTAGTAATGGCGGCAATCTGCGATTTTTATTAATGACTGCTACATTATGGCAGACACATCGGACAATTTTGACACATTTTTGGGACCATTGGCATTTATACAGCGATCAGTGCTTTAAAAATGCATTGATTACTGTAAAAATGTCACTGGCAGGGAAGGGGTTAACACTAGGGGGCAATCAAGGAGTTAACTGTGTTCCCTGCTACGTGTTCTAACTGAAAGTGGGATGAGACTTGCTAGAGGAAGAGATAGATCTGTGTTCATACTTTGTATGAACACACGATCTGTCTCTTCTCCCCTCAGAGAACCGGGGTTTACACACATAGATCCCAGTTCTCACCGTGTCACGAGTGATTGCGGGAGCCCGGCGGTCATCGTGACTGCCAGGCACTCAGAGAGCAGCAGGTGCGTGCGTGCCCATAGTGGCCACAAATAGAAGTGACGTAACATGACGGTGATTCACGCAGCTGAGCCATGTTGCCGCTGTACAACTGCGACGGTTGGTCGGCAAGCGGTTAAGCAGCCAGGTGAGTGGCTGGCCTCTTAAGCTGAACACATGGAGTGGTAAGCTGACAGACAAATATTACTGCATATCCATGACATGACATATCCATAACGATTGTGGGTGGCCGGCGGATATCCCATCCGCCAGACCCGCTGATTGGCTCCCCAGCTGGGGAGTACCAGTATGTAGTTTTGTGCAGCCGAGCCACCTTGCCACAGTATAACTGCAGCAGGTGGTTGGCAAGTAGTTAAGGGAAGAAGTAGTAAAATGGGTGGAAGGATTGTATAGTTATGAGGGTCGTGTGGTCCGAAGTAGTAATACATGTCAATTCTGTGATGCACCAAGGCAGTGAATAATGGCATATGATTTATAGGAAGTGATGGAAGCAGAAAGCATTTTTTAACATTTCAAACGGAGAAGTGAAAATGTAAAGCTTCTATGGTCAAGGTAAGTGAGAAATAACCACATTGGGATGGCTTGGGTGGAAAAGACATGAGGCAAGGCTTCTATTTTGTTATCATTAAAAGGACCGTATCACACCAAACAGTATTTAAAAATTGTATTGGTACATGTTCCCCACTGACATTGCCCAGTTATCTGGGCAATAAAAGGCATGAAAATATTTTTCAAGTGTTGCCTCTCATTTACGAGTTACACATTAAAGTTTGCAATTTGCAAGCATGAATCAAACCCAAGAAGATTTGCTCATCATTACTAGGGATGAGCCAAACACCCCCCGGTTCGGTTTGCAGCAGAGCAAAAAATGAATGCGAACACCGCTAAAGTCTATGGGACACGAACGTGAAAAATCAAAAGTGCTCATTTTAAAGGCTTATATGCAAGTTATTGCCATAAAAAGTGTTTTGGGACCTGGGTCCTGGCCCAGAGGACATGTATAAATGCAAAAAAAAAGTTTTAACAATGTACAATTTTTCAGGAGCAGTGATTTTAATAATGCTTAAAGTGAAACAATAAAAATGAAATATTCCTTTAAATATTGTGCCTGGGGGGTCTCCTTAGTCTGCCTGTAAAGTAGTGCATCTTTCCTGTGTTTATAACAGTACCACAGCAAAATTACATTTCTAAAGGAAAAAATGTCATTTAAAACTGCTCGCAGCTGTAATGTATTGTCGGATCCCCGCAAAAATCATTGAAAAACACTGCGTGAGTTCCCCCCACAGTCCATTACCAAGCCCTTCTACGTCTGGTATGAACCTTAAGGGGAACCCTGCCCCAAAATGTAAAAATAAAATAGCATATGGGTCCCCCCAAAATCCATACCTGGCCCTTCAGGTCTGGTATGGATTTTAAGGGGAACCCCACATCCAAATGTATAAAAAAAATGACGTAGGTCCCCCCCAAAATCCATACCAGACCCTTATCCGAGCATGCAACCTGGCAGGCCGCAGGAAAAGGGGGGACAAGAGAGCACCCCCCTCCTAAACTGTACCAGGCCACATGCCCTCAACATGGGGAGGGTGCTTTGGGGTCCCCCAAAACACCTTGTCCCTATGTTGATGGGGACAAGGGCCTCTTCCCCTCTTCCCCACAATCCTTGCCCAGAGGTTGTGGGGATCTGCGGGTGGGGGGCTTATCGGAATCTGGAGGCCTCCTTTACAAGGGGGCCTCCAGATCCCAGCCCCCCCATGTGAATGGGTACCCCTATCCATTCACCAAAAAAAGTGTCAAAAAAGTAAAAATGACAGGAGACAGTTTTGGACAAGTCCTTTACTAAAAATTACAAAAATAAAACGTGTCCCACGATGTCCATTCATCTTCAAGCACAGCATCCGGTGTTCCCAGAAAAAAAAGGAAAAACTCTGCGTCGATGGGAGGCATCCCTGTGACTAACGTCTTTTTTTGCTTTGACAGTTGTTATATAGGCCAGGGGTGGGACCACCCTGTGATGTAACCGGGTGACCCGCCCCTTCTGACGTCATGTGACATACCGTGACATCAGAGGGGGGCGGGGTCACCCATTTACATCACCGGGTGGCTTCGCCCTCAGCTATATATCAGCTGTCATTGTGAAAAGGCTGCAGTCGTAGAGGCGGAATTTTTTCCGTTTTTTTTTTCTGGAACGTTGGATACTGTGATTGAAGATGAATAAACATTGTGGGACACATTTTTTTATTTTTATTTTTTTTAATAAAGGACTTGTCCAAAACTGTCTCCTGTCATTTTTACTTTTTTGACACTTTTTTTGATGTACCCGATACCCATTCACATAGGGGGGGCCGGGATCTGGGGGCACCCTTGTTAAAGGGGGCTTCCATATTCTGATATGCCCCTCGCCCAGAGACCCCCACAACTACCGGTCAAGGGTTGTGAGGAAGAGAAGAACTACTCACCATTAAACAAAGAAAAAAAGCAGATTTTGAAGTAGCCTTTTGTACAGAATATAACAGACAATATAAACAAATAGAAAAGTTGTAAGAACACACCGGCCAATCTTCTTGAGGGACCCGATACTTGCCAAAACACTTCCCAACCGACCTAAATTCATCTATAAACAACCACCTATATTAAAAGACAAGAATGTAAAGAGCATCCCAGATTCACTAAAAGAACTGGTAACCTTTTTGGATCAAGTTGGTTTCTTCAGATGTGGCAAATGCCTAACATGCAGAACATGCAAGAGAGGAAAGGAGAAATCCACCCATTTTCAATAGAGATCCACAGGGCAGGTGTATGAAATATATAGGTTCATCACATGCGGGTCAACACATGTCACATACCTTTTAGAATGTAAATGTGGATTACAGTATGTGGGCAGGACCACCAGGGAGCTAAAATTAAGATTGTGCGAATATGTCAACATCAAAAAAGGATTCCGCAAGCATAGTTTATCAAATCATTTCAGAAGATTCCATAACAGAGATCCCTCAAAACTGACCTTTTGTGGGATAGATAGAGTAGAAAGACATTGGAGGGGCACTAACATAAAAAAGCTATATCACAGAAAGAAACTAAATGGATATACCAATTACACTCAATGACATCTACAGGGTTGAATGTAGACTTAGATGTGAATTGCTTTATTTCTAATTACTGATGATTTTATAGAAGTATAATTTATGTATTTTATTATTTCATTATTTTTTATATATTGTATGGAATAATGAATTTTGTTGATAATTATATTTGAGATGGGCATATCTATAAGTAGAGTCCAGCATTTTATTATTATTTTATATTTTACTGATAAACCAGTAGTAATTTACTTGCGTGGTGCCCAGTTTGGAAGAATTGAATTCGATTAGAATATAACTAATAGATACCAAGATAATCATTATCATGGCCTTTTTGAGCAGTCTGTCACCAGGAAGTCAGTCAGATTGCGTAGGAGCATCAAAAGTTGGGTTATGCAATCAAGTACAAATATGGCGGCCGACATACTTCCAGTGGAAGCAGGAAGTCAATAATACAATACGATACAATACGATACAATAAAATAATATTATAGCATCATTGTGGCAATCCTAACTTCCCATACCTTTACCAAGCAAGCTGAACAATATAACAGCAGTTAAGTGGCAACCGTTATATATAATGTATTAGATATAATATGATGGCCAGTAACTTCTTGTGCTCATGGGAGAGTGGGTTTTAACAAAAAGGAGTAGCAATATGGCGGCCGATACACGTAGGGCGGAAGCAGAAAGTTTAATAATACACAATGTAGGTAGTGAGAGGAGTAGGAGTTTTGGGTGTAGTGGGAGGGGCTTTACACATATAAGGCAGCCAGTCAAAGCCGTCCCTAGCTTCTGAAAATGCCCAGTGGGTGGAGCGAAACAAGTCAAGCAGGGACCATACACACAAGGTTCCCTTAAAGTTTGCAGCTGGTGGGAGACATCTCAATTAGTGACATAGGATAATGACTTTTGGTGGTATTTGATCGCCTCTGTGGATTTTATTTTTTGCGCTATAAACAAAGGAAGACTGAAAATTTTGAAAAAATACAATGGGGTTTACTTACTAAAGGCAAATCCACTTTGCACTGCAAGTGCACTTGAAAGTGCACTGAAAGTGCACTTGGAAGTAGTCACTGTAGATCTTATATGGATATGCAAGGAAAATTAAAAAGTATTTTAGCGTGCACATGATTGGATGGTAAAATCAGCAGAGCTTCCACTCATTTCAGATCTACCCCTAAGATTTAGAGTGACTGCACTTCCAAGTGCACTTTCAGTGCACTTTTAAGTGCACTTGCAGTGCAAAGTGGAGTACTTTTCGTAAATAACACCCAATATCTTTTACTTTTTGCTATAATAAATATCCCACGTTTTTTATCAAAAAAACACATTTTTCTCTCAGTTTAGGTCGATATGTTTTCTTCTACATATTTTTGGTAAAAAAAAAATCACAATAAGTGTATATTGATTATTTGCGCAAAAGTTATAGTGTCTACAAAATAGGAGATAGATTAATGGTATTTTTATTATTATTTTTTTTTTACTAGTAATGGCGGCCATCTGCGCTTTTTATCGGGACTGCAATATTGCGGCGGACAAATGGGACACTTTTGACACATTTTTGGGACCATTGACAATTATACAGTGATCAGTGCTATAAAAATGCACTGATTACTGTATAAATGCCACTGGGATTAGGACAGGAGAATGTGCACTGGCCAAGGCCATAATGCCTCTACATATACTCTCAGAGAACCCAAAGCCAGATACAAACAACACACCCCGACCTAACAGGAAGCGTAGGAGTGCCCCAGCAGGAAGCTTCGAACCTCATGTATACATAGACGCCATAGGGGTCCCTAGAGGGGTCCCAGATGAGTTCAAAGCAAGAGACCAAGTAGCAGCAGGGTTTGAGTCTCTGATCCCCTTCATCACCGTAAACAAGAATGTAGACTGGATAAATGACATCTACTACAATCAACAAAGGTTTGTTAATTACACCAGAGATGCACTTCGAGGTTTAGCCAAACAACTAGAAGCCGCTTCACATATGACCTTCCAAAACCGTATGGCCCTAAATATGATCCTAGCTGAAAAGGGGACTGTGTGTAAAATGTTACCTGAAACGAGTACATGCTGTACTTGTAGTCCGGATAACACAGGCCTAACTTTAGCCATCCAGAAACTTGAGGATTTGTCCAAAGAATTAAAGAAGAATTCAGGGCTCTCCAACCCCTGGGATCAGTACTTCTCCTGTTTCTAACACAGATCGGAATAGCCATTCTGATAATTCTAGTGACCCTCGCTGTCATGGTCTTCTGTGTTCTTCCCTGCTTTAAGAAGTGTGTAGAAAAAGTTGTTGACCAATCTACTCCCATGTTTGTGAACCAAGAAATACCAGATGATGATGAAGATTATGTTAGACTTGATGATTATTATGTGTTATGCTCCGTTACAGTCACCTCTCCCAAAGATGCAATGCCATAGGATTTCAGGGACAGACAGCTCTCTCCAAGCTGTATCGAGGGGGGTAGTGAATTAGTCACTGCTCTTCTCTATATATAGCCGAAAAGAGTTGCAGAGGAGAATGGGCCAGGGGAGTAGGACTTTTAGTATGAGGGACAGTTTGAAATAGACAGTTTCAAGGGGGGAAACGGTAATGGATGTGATTAAGGGAATCATTAAACGTCTATTCCAATGTACATATGAGTACATGCTTTATATATCTAACATATATCAACCTGAAAACATATTCAGAACTGAAGAGTTAACAGGACAGTTAACAGAAGAATCGCACCTCTTCTAAGAATACACTCAAAGTTAACACCAACATTTCAGAAGAAGAACGCTTCTGCAAGAGCAAAAGCAACTTCCGCAAATGAGTACCCAGCAAAAACCAAAGTTTTATCACTATATGAATCTCTATATTTGTGGTTTGTACATCTTATTGATGTATCTCAATCTTTAATGGAATTGCATAAAGGTCTTATGAAGTGGAAATATTAAGCAGAAAGTAATTTGACTCTGAACTAGTCTCAGTGTGAGCTTACTTGAAGCATGCATGCTTTATATTCAATCTGACTGGAGGTAGATATAATAATATCAGACTTTTGTTCTGATCCAAAACATTTTGGATCAGAACAAGGAGTTAACACTAGGGGGGCGATCAAGGGGTTAACTGTGTTCCCTAGGTGTGTTCTAGCAGTAGGGGGATGGGACTGTCTAGGAGGAGAGAGAGATCGGTGTTCATACTTAGTATGAACACACAATCTGTCTCTACACCCCAGAAAGAATCGGGACTTGCGTGTTTACACACACACAGATCCTGGTTCTCGCCCTGTCACGAGCTATCGGGGGTGCCCGGCGGTCATCGTGCCCTCCAGGCACTCGCATCGGCTCTGGGCACACTCGCCCCTAGTGGCCAAAAGGTGAAGCGACGTAAGCTAACGTTGTTTCGCCCAGCCATGCCATTCTGTCGTAGTAAAAGTGTGGTCAGCAAGCAGTTAATGTGTTGTGATTGAAAACATTTGATTAATATTGCACATACCATAGCGCGGGCACTTATTTTTTTTTTCTCATACTTGGGTTGCGTTTGCATCATGTTCACAGAAAACATCAACAAATTTCGGTGCCAAATCTGAATCCCAAGTCAATGAGAGCTGAATGTTAAAAAACAGTAATGGCCATTTTCTAGGCTATTTGGCAAACAAATGGCATGGGCCACTGGGTACTTCCCTGGAGAACATGTACCAAAGCAAAAAAACAAAACAAAAAGCAGAAAACTCTGGCTGAATTGCTTTAAATAACAGACCTGGAGACTGTCCTGACCCTGCCTGTTAAGTGGCACATATGTACGATGTATACAGCTTATTACAGCAACACTGACAATTACAAAGAAAAAAATGCAGTTCCAATTGTAGGCAAATGATAGCTTCTGTTGCTTTACTTCTGTTTCTAAACAAGCAACCAGAAATTCCCTTTATCTGTACCAGATACTTATCCAAGACATGGATCTAATTTAGATGTTAATAGGTGACTGCCACTCAAAAAATACCCCTCCCTTTAAACTCCATATCTGCCCCCTTTCCCTGGCAAGCCAGGTTGCACGCTTAAATAAGAGACTGGTATGGATTTGTGGAGTGGACCCCACACTTTTTCTTGTTTGTTTTTTTTTTTTTTTTTTGCATGGTGCTCCTCCTTAAAATTCAGACCTGAAAGGCTAACAACCAGCCAGAGGCGAAGCTGTCACATTTATCAGAGGTTTGTAACACTTCTGCTCCTAAATGTGCTACTTCCCACTGCCACTGCAGATTTGTAACACCAATTTAGTTTGGCCTTTCTCCAATCCTCCAGACAAGCAAGACTTAAGCCTCGTACACACGATCGGGTTGTTGGCCAACAAAACCGTGGACTTTTGTCCGAAGGGCGTGGGTCCAAACTTGTCTTGCATACACACGGCACACAATTGTTGGCCAACAATCACAAACGTAGTGATGTACTACATGGTTTTTCAGCTCTTTAGCCCCACCATTTGGGCTCCTTCTGCTAATTCCATGTTAGTAGAAGTTTGGTGAGTGTTGATTCGCACTTTTCATTTTGCGCTTTTCATTTTGCGCTTTTCATTTCGTGCTTTTCATTACGTGCTTTTCAGTTTGTTTCTGAACGTTCGTTCATCAACCAGAGATGTTGTGGAATTGGAGGAGATAACGTGCTATTTATTATTGGCCTTGGAGTTATTGCTTTGATATTATTGTTTTGGTATATTTTCAATATTTTTGGATGCATAGAATGCATTTTTTGGTTACGTTCTATTGGCAGATAGCCAGCCATAGAATTTTATTTGTTTTCTTTTTTTAATGCACAATAAAAAAATTGTGTAGAATTATACTTGGCTATGTGTTTTACTTCAAATGACATTTTGGGAGTAGGTAGTTACATAAAAAAAAAATACAGTAAGGTTGACAATGGACACCAATATAGTTGTATCTTTGATCTTAAAAAATACGGGATAATGGTGTTGTGGTAACTTGCCCAAAAAAAAAGAAAAAAGAAAGCATAATAATGCTTAATAATATAAGCATAATAATATTATTCTTGATATCACTAGAAAAAAAAGCCTTTGAAAATTAGTTTGCAACAACTCCATCAGTATCACCAGCAAAGCAGCTTCATTATTATCGCATTAAAGAAGAAGAGAATTTGTGCTGAACTTCGAGATTTCATAATTTGCCACGTCATGAATGTAAACTCTTGATTACGAATGCTAGTTTACAAGACCGACCGCTTCTGGCTCGTCCTCACTTCCGAGCATGCGTGTTTGCACTTTGGACTTTTTTCCAATGGACTTGTGTACACACGCTTGGAAAATCCGACAACACACATTTAATTGCGGAAAATTTTAAAACCTGCTAGCCAACATTTGTCCACGGAAAAAAATCTGACAACAATTGTCTGATGGAGCATACACACAGCCGGATTTTCCGCCAACAGCCTGTCATCGAACATTTCCCGTCGGAAATTCCAATTGTGTGTACGCAGCTTTAGTCCAAATCTAGGTTCAGACCAAACTGAAAGCTCATCTATAATGCTGACTTTTATGCAACAAGGGGAAAGATTAAATTCAAGTACAAATCGTAACAACACAGGGGAAAATGGATAAGGTTGTTGACCAACTGCAATCTCAAACTCTGACTGGCAGACAAGCATGGCAAGCAGCTTTTATTCTGTGTTTCTAGACAAACTAATGCCGTGTACACACAGGCAGACTTTTCGGCATCAAAGGTCCAGCGGTCTTTCCGACGGACTTCTGACGAACTTTCGAACTAACAGACTTGCCTACACACGATCACACCAAAGTCCGACGGATTCATACGTGATGACGTACGACCGGACTAAAATAAGGAAGTTGATAGCCAGTAGCCAATAGCTGCCTTATAGGGATGATCCAAACACCCCCCTTTTCGGTTCGCACCAGAACATGCAAACAGGCAAAAAATTTGTTCGAACACGCAAACACCGTTAAAGTCTATGGGACACGAACATGAATAATCAAAAGTGCTAATTTTAAAGGCTTATATGCAAGTTATTGTCATAAAAAGTGCTTGGGGACCTGGGTCCTGCCCCAGGGGACATGGATCAATGCAAAAAAAAGTTTTAAAAATGGCTGTTTTTTTTCGGGAGCAGTGATTTTAATAATGCTTAAAGTGGAACATTAAAAGTGTAATATCCCTTTAAATTTCGTACCTGGGGGGTGTCTATAGTATGCCTGTAAAGGGGTGCATGTTTCTCGTGTTTAGAACAGTCTGACAGCAAAATGACATTTCAAAGGAAAAAAGTCATTTAAAACTACTCGCGGCTATTAATGCATTGCCGGTCCGCCATTGGGGGGCTACCCCAATGCACCCTCCCAATGTTGAGGGATGTGGCCTGGTACGGTTCAGGAGGGGGGGCGTTCTCTCATCCCCCCTTTTTTCCTGCGGCCTGCCAGGTTGCGTGCTCAGATAAGGGTCTGCTATGGATTTTTGGGGGGACCCAACGCCGTTTTTTTTTTAAATTTTGGCGCGGGATTCCCCCTAATATCCATACCAGACCTGAAGGGCCTGGTATGGAATTTAGGGAGACCCCCACATCATTTTTTTAAAAATTTTAGCCGGGGTTCCCCTTAATATCCATACCAGACCTGAAGGGCCTGGTATGGAATTTAGGGGGACCCCCACGTCATTTTTTTTTAAATTTTGGCCGGGGTTCCCCTTAATATCCATACCAGACCTGAAGGGCCTGGTATGGAATTTAGGGGGACCAATACGTCATTTTTTTTTTTTTTTTTTGGTTCGGGGTTCCCCTGTGGGGAATTCCCATGCCGTTTTTATCAATGAACTTCTATGTGTATTGTCGGACCGGCAATGCATTAATAGCTGTGAGTAGTTTTAAATGACTTTTTTTCCTTTGAAATGTCATTTTGCTGTCAGACTGTTCTAAACACGGGAAACATGCACCCCTTTACAGGCATACTATAGACACCCCCCAGGTAGGACATTTAAAGGGATATTACACTTTTATTGTTTCACTTTAAGCATTATTAAAATCACTGCTCCCGAAAAAACTGCCGTTTTTAAAACTTTTTTTTGCATTGATACATGTCCCCTGGGGCAGGACCCAGGTCCCCAAACACTTTTTATGACAATACCATGCATATAAGCCTATAAAATTAGCACTTTTGATTTCTCCCATAGACTTTTAAAGGGTGTTCCGCGGCATTCTAATTTGCCGCGAACACCCCAAATTGTTCGCTGTTCGGCAAACTTGCGAACAGCCCATGTTTGAATCGAACATGAGTTCGACTCAAACTCGAAGCTCATCCCTACCGCCCCAGCGTCGTTTTTTGTCCGTCGGACTAGCAAACAGACGAGCGGATTTTTCGACCGGACTTTAGTCCATCTGAAAGATTTGAAACATGTTCCGTCTGATTTTCGACCGAAAAAGTCCGCTGCAGGTCCAACGAAGTCCACACACAGTTGGATTGTACAATGGATTCGTTCCGTCGGACCAGTCTGGTTGAAAAATCTGCCCGCGTGTACACGGCATTATGCATCATCAAAAATAAATAAAGGAATGACTACTGGGTAGTCACTATTTTGCAACTTTACTATAAATATATAATAGGTATTTTTCATAAAGTACACAAAGGTAGTGAATGTTGATAAATCAATCCATTAAAAAATCATGTTATTAGGAAAATCTCTCACATTTTTGGAAAATGTAGCAATTTATTACTGACAGTTGCCTGGATTTCTCAATTCTCCTCAGCAAGTTCAGCACAAAAAAAAAAATCAAAAATGTGTAACTAGATGATTTGTATTATTTGATTATCACATGAAATTAAAGCATTTTCAAGCTGTGATATGCATCCTTTTTTTTGCCACTTTGTTGGGACAGACAGAAATGTCTATTCTATTTCTTAGAATGAGGGAAGCTATGGGGAAGCCCCCGTACGTCAAAGGGGGACAGGGTCACCCAATTACGTCACCAGGTGGCCCCACCCTCAGTTATATAAGAGCTATAACAGCGAAGACACGTCAGACGGTGGGAGCCTCCCATGGAGGCGGGACGGTCGCGGCTTTTTTTTTTCTCTTTTTCAGTCCATCGGGTGGAGTGAACTTACATCGTGGGACATTTTAATATTTGTATTTTTTAATAAAGGACTTGTCTTACGCTGTCTATTGTCTTTTTTACCATTTTGCCACTTTTTTTGTGAAATGGTAGGGGTACACGGGCGGGATCTGGGGGTCCCCTTGTTAAAGGGGGCTTCCAGATTCCAATAAGCCCCCTGCCTGCAGACCCCACAACCAGCGTTCAAGGGTTGTGGGGACCAGGTGCTTTGGGGGGCTACCCCAAAGCACCCTCCACATGTTGAGGTCATGTGGCCTGGTATGGTTCAGGAGGGGGGCGCTCTCTCATCCCCCCTCTTTTCCTGTGGCCTGCCAGGTTGTGTGCTCGGATAAGGGTCTGGTATGGATTTTGGGGGGACCCCTACACCATTTTTTAATTTGGCACAGGGTTCCCTTTAATTTCCATATCAGACCCAAAGGGCCTGGTATGGATTTTAGGGGAACCCCCACGCAATTTTTTAAAAAATTTTGGTTCCGGGTTCCACTTAATATTCATACCAGATCCAAAGGGCCTGGTAATGGTCTGGGGGGAAACCTATGCTCTTTTTTCAATGAGTTTTAACTATATTCCCGAGACCCGACAATTCATTACAGCCGCAATCAGTTTTAACCACTTGAGGTCCAGACCATAGCCCAATGACGGCCAAAGCGCGGACCTCAATTTCTGGGAGGCCTTCATGGGATGTCCTCCTCTGTGCACACGCACCGCATGTGCCCTACAGGGCGCATGGTGCACGCGCTGTGATCACCAAGTCACGAAGACTCCGATGATCACAGATCCGAGTAAGGGGCCGATCCCGGCCCCTTACCATGTGATCAGCTGTCAGCCAATGACAGCTGATGACATGATGTAAACAAAAGCTCAGTAATTGTTTTTTTTTCTCCTCACACTGATTGCATGAGGAGAAAAAAAAGCCGATCACCGGCTTATGTTAAAGGGACATTGGTCCCGAAGAGGAAGGAGGCACATATGCCTCATCTGTGCCTGCCAGTGCCACCTGCCATTGCCACCTGCCAGTGCCCACAGTTCCCAGCAGTGTCACCTATCAATGCTCACAAGTGTCATCTATCAATGCCCACCAGTGGTGCCAATCAGTGCCACCTAGCAGTGTGCCATCAGTGTAAGCAATCAGTGCCCATCACTGCCACCCATCAGTGCCCATCACTGCCACCCATCAGTGCCCATCACTGCCACCTATCGGTGCCCATCAGTGCCGCCTCATCAGCGTACATCAATGAAGGAGAAAAATTACCTGTTTGCAAAATTTTATAATAAAATATAAAAAAAAATAACATTTTAACAGTTTAACAAAAACTAAAAAACTGCAGAGGTGATCAAATACCACCAAAAGAAAGCTCTATTTGTGGGAAAAAAATGATAAAAATGTCATTTGAGTACAGTGTTGTATGACCGCGCAATTGTCATTCAAGGTACAACAGCACTAAAAGCTGAAAATTGGTCTGGACAGGAGGGGGGTTTAAGTGCCCAGTAAGCAAGTGGTTAAAGGACAATTTTTCCTTTAGAAATCACATTTTGCTGTGGTACTGTTCTAAACACGGGAAAAATGCACCACTTTACAGGCATTCTATAGACACCCCCCAGGCAGGATATTTAAAGGAATATTTCATTTTTATTGTTTCACTTTAACCACTTAAGCCCCGGACGATTTGGCTGCCTAAAGACCAGAGGACTTTTTACAATTTGGCACTGCGCTGCTTTAACTTATAATTGCGTGGTCATGCAATGTTGTACACAAACAAAATTTGCGTCCTTTTTTTCCCCACAAATAGAGCTTTCTTTTGATGGTATTTGATTACCTCTGCTATTTTCATTTTTTGCGATATAAACGGATAAATGTCTTTGGTAAAAAAAAATGTAAATAAACGTATATTTATTGGTTTGCACGAAAGTTATAGCGTCTACAAACTAGGGTACGTTTTCTGGAATTTACACAGCTTTTAGTTTATGACTGCCTATCTCAATTCTTGAGGTGCTAAAATGGCAGGGAAGTGCAAAATCCCCCCCCCCCCAAATGCCCTCATTTTGGAAAGTAGCCACCCCAAAGAAATTGCTGAGAGGCATGTTGAGCCCATTGAATATTTAATTTTTTTGTCCCAAGTGATTGAATAATTACAAAAAAAAAGGAGAAAGTAGACACCCCAAGCTATTTGCTGAGAGGCATGGTGAGGATTTTGCAGCTCTCATTTGTTTTTGAAAATGAAGAAAGAAAAGAAAATGTATTTTTTTTTCTTTTTTCAATTTTCATAACTTTATGACAAAAAGCTAGATATGCAAAATACTCACTATACCTCTCATCAAATCGCTTGGGGTGTCTACTTTCAAAATTAGGTCATTTGGGGGGTTTTGTGCCATCTGGGCATTCCATGGCCTCCGAAACTGTGATAGGCAGTGAGGAGGGAAATCAAGAATTTACACCCTTAGAAAGCCTGAAGGCGATGCTTGGTTTTGGGGTCCCATACGCGGCTGGGCTCCCAAAAAGTCTCACACATGTGGTATCCCCGTACTCAGGAGAAGCAACAGAATGTATTTTGGTGTGTAATTTCACATACACCCATGGAATGTTTGAGCAATATATCATTTAGTGACAACTTTGTGCAAAAAAAAAAAAAAGTGTCTTTTTCCTGCAACTTGTGTCAAAATATAAAATATTCCATGGACTCGACTTGCCTCTCAGCAAATAGCGTGGGGTGTCTACTTTCCAAAATGGGGTCATTTGGGGGGTTGAACTATCCTGGCATTTTATGCACAGCATTTAGAAGCATACGTCACACATCACCCACTCTTCTAACCATTTGAAGACAAAGCCTTTTCTGACATTTTTTGTTTACATGAAAAAATAGTTTTTTTGCAAGAAAATTACTTTGAACCCCCAAACATTGTATCTTTTTTTAAAGTAAAGGCCCTACAGAATAAAATGGTGGGTGTTTCATTTTTGTTCAGACAGTATTTGCGCAGCGATTTTTCAAACACACTTTTTTAATTTTAATGCACTAAACACACTATATTGCCCAAATGTTTGATGAAAAAAAAAAAGATGATCTTAGGCTGAGTACATGGATACCAAACACCACATGCTTTAAAATTGCGCACATACGTGCAGCGGTGACAAACTACATACATTTTTAAAAGCCTTTACAGGTTACCACTTTAGATTTACAGAGAAGGTCTACTGCTTAAATTACTGCCCTCAATCTGACCTTCATGGTGATACCTCACATGCATGGTGCAATTGCTGTTTACATATGATGCCAGACTGACTCTTGCGTTCGCCTTTGTGCGAGAGCAGGGGGGGGACAGGGGTGCTTTATTTTTGTATTTTTTATTATTTATTTTGCTTTTTTATTTTATTTTTAAACTGTTCCTTTCATTTTTTTTTATCACTTTTATTGTTATCTCAGGGAATGTAAATATCCCCTATGATAGCAATAGGTAGTGACAGGTACTCTTTTTTGAAAAAGATTGGGGTCTATTAGACCCTAGATTTTTCCTCTGCCCTCAAAGCATCTGGCCACACCAAGGTCAGTGTGATAAAATGCTTTCCCAATTTCCCAATGGCGTTGTTTATATCCGGCAAAATCTAAGTCATGAAATGCTCATAGCTTCCGGTTTCTTAGGCCATAGAGATGATTGGAGCCATTCTGGTTTCTGATCAGCTCTATGGTCAGCTGGCGGAACCACTGGCTGCATTCTCAGGTTCCCTATTGGGACAGGAGAGCCAGAGAAAACCAGGGAAGATGGTGGGAGGGGGGTCATTCCCTCCCACTGCTGGTAAAAGCAGTCTATAGGCTAATTAGCTGCTAGGATTGCTTTTACATGAAAGCTGACTGCTGGCTGAAAAGAATGATACCAAGATGATACCTAGACCCACAGGCATCATTCTGGTATAACCACTCAAATTCCAGTAACATACCAGTACATTGCTGGTCCTTGTTGGGCATATATTGTAATTTTTTTTCATGCAGCCTGTGGGCTGAACGAAAAAAATAGATATGTAAGCTGAGTAAGCATCTTTGCATGTGAAATGCGTTAGCTATTGCTACCTCCTGTCTGTGTGGATGACTTTTGTTGTTTTTATCATGGAATAAAGATGGAATAAGGATGATCGTTTATCAGAGTGCAGCAGTCCAGGATTTTCTTGTTCATACAGACTTGTGCACAGTCTGCACCTGACCCTCATCAAGGGTGGATAATTTTCAACCATTGTTTGCAGAGCTTGTGGAGCGGCATTCTCTTTGCTTGGTCATGGGAGATAAGGTTGTTTAGGATCGGGGATAACCTGTTAGCTAAGAGCTTGGCGTAAAGTTTAGTATCCACATTGAGCAAGGATATAGGCCTATAGTTCTGCACTAATGTGGCATCCTTACCATCTTTCGGTATAACCGTTATGTGGGCTTCTAGCATATGACCTACCTAAACCTTAGGACACGCCATGGCATTAAAGGTGGCTATCATCTTAGGGGATAATACAGTAAAAAAAGCACTTATAATATTGCAGTGTAAGCCCATCTGGGCCTGGGCTCTTTCCCCATTCCATTTGTTTTAAGGTGGCCTGGAGCTCTTCTATAGAGAGGGGTTGTTCCATTTCCTTAGCCTGCATCTGGGAAAGTGTGTTTGGGCAGTATTGAGCTAGGAGGTCCCTAATTGCCTCTGATCTCCTATCGGCCTGAACAGGGTTCTGACTTGCAGACTTCAAATTGTACAGCTTTGTGCAATAGCGTTCAAAACATTTTGCAATGTCCTCATTTCTAGAGAAGGCTGTGCCATGTTGATCTCGAATCTGGTGAATTGTGTTGGAAGGTCTGGAAGCTCGTACTACCCGTGCCAAGAGCCTCCCACATTTGTTGCCCTGTTAATAAAAGACTCTCTGATGGAGTACATAGCACCGTCTTGTGCACTTCCCAAGCTCCTCTAGAAGTAGGGAGTGAGTGTGTGATAGTTCTTGTAGGGACTGTTGTGAGTGTGAAGATTTATGAGAGGCTACTAATCGCTTCATTTTGTCAATTAAGCTCACTATAGTCTCCTGGTGTTGTTTTTTAATTTTCGCTGCCTGAGCCATAAGTTCCCCCCGAAAAACACACTTGTGGGCTTCCTATAAGGTGATTGGAGAGATGACTGGGAAGGCATTCTCCATGAAATATTTGTTAATTCGGGATTCTAGGCGTGTGGTAAATTCCTCATCCTTGAGCAAGGACAATGTCAATCGCCAAGTTTTAGTCCTGGAAGCTGATTCCGGGAAAGTTAGGATGACCGATATGGGGTGATAGTCCGACAAAAACATTGGGTCTATTGTAGTGTGAGTAAGATAGGTTAGGTTAGGTTGGGAAAGAAAGAAAGAGTCTATGCAGGAGGACTTTTGAAATGGAACAGAGTAAAAAGTATGGTTCTTGACTGACAGAAATAAAGTATGCCACGTATCGTGCAATGCCAGTCCTTGAAGCTGTAGTTTGATTTGGCGAAGGGCTTGATATGACAACATGGAGGTGCTTGAGAAAGTGTCAATCTCTGGGTTTAGTGGAACATTAAAGTCTCCCCCTAGGAGGATCATACCCTCCTTAAAGGAGAGTAAGAGGTCACTGATTTTCTTAAAAAAAAGAGACCTGATGCTCATTTGGAGAACAAATGTTCGCCAATGTCAGTGGTTTAGAGGCATATAGGCCCTTAATGAAGACAAACCTGCCTTCTGGGTCCACCAAAGAATCCAACAATTGAAAGGGAGCATGCTTGGTTATCAATATGGAAGCCCCTTTAGTCTTTGCGGTGGGATTCGTGGAATGAATAGCTGAATGATAGAGATTATTAGTAAGTTTAGGAATGGTGTCTGAACAGAAATAGGTTTCCTGGAGGAGAATAAACTGGGCCTTCTGCTTAGTAAGGACAGACATAACTTGTGACCACTTTTCCAGTACATTTAGGCCTTTTACGTTGAGCGACACACACTTCAACGATGAGGAGTTACGGCACTTCAAATCTTTCTGCATGGCTAGATTGAAAGTGGAGCATGAGCTTTGAAAAATGTGTTCACTGCCCCACGGCTCAGAGTGCACTTACAGATATCAATGCGGCTAAGCTGGAGGATGAGGGATGGAGAGAGGGGAAGGGATGGGGGATGGAGAGAAGGGAAGAAGGGACAGGATAGTCAGGGAAAGAGGGGAGGGGTAGGGAAAAAGAAAAGAAGAAGAGAAAAGAAAAAAAAAAGAAAAAAGATAGAAAAAAGAGGAGGGTGGAGTGACCCATAGAGTAGGGGGAGAGAGAGGGAAACTTGTGAATAGCACAAGTTGTAGGAGAAAGAATATACCAGAGGTGGAGATACAAATACTATTCCACCTTAGAGACAGTAAGCTGGATGGTCAGCAGACTAACTGATAGAACTGCTGCAGGGGGCAGTGGGAATGTCTGGAATCACACACTGCTGCAATGCGGAGGATCTAGTAAATAGTAGTGTAATGGGGATCAACAAGAAAGAGAGAAGAGTATGCTAAACTGCCTTAAGGCAAATAACTAAAATCAAAGGTATGGAGTATAAATACTACCAGTTTGCAAGTGTCATACAATTCTAAACAATACTCTTATTGTGCAGAACCTTACAGATAACAAAGTCAGTCCTGATTACTGTACATATTAATAACATGTTGTTTAAACCAAATAGTGAAAAATGCCAACAAAAAATGCCAACAACCCCTGGGTGAGGTACCGTTGGTGGAAGTGCTACATAGCTGTGTTGAACAGAGAACATCGTCTGATTCCTCCACTCCGGAGGACCCGCCTAAAAGGTGAGCGTGGCTCCAAAGAGAGGAGAACAGGGCTAGACGCTAAAAAAAGGCAATCTCACATTCTGAGAACGCCCATATAAAAAAAACAAAAGTCTTTACTATGTGAAACAAGTAATATATGGGCATCCCACGGATCACCAATTTCCATTGTTTGGGAAAACAAGAAAGTGTGGGCAGGCACCAAGACTTTATAGGCACAATAAAGATACTATAATATTAAAAGTATTGTTTTTATTTCAAAAATATTATATTAAAAAACGGGGAAAGACAAAAAGATAAAAACTAGGTATGACATACAATATAAACAGAATATGCACTCCATACACAATAGGTAAGTTAGTGTAGAAAGAACAAAAAAATTGTAAGAACAACAAAAGACCAACACATCTTATTGATCTATATAGTTACAGTACAAGTTGTTGGGTTCAAACACTATGTGATGGTGGCAGTCAAATTCTGTGTAAGCTCATAAGCTCAACATGTTACGCGCCTTGTGCGCTTCTTCAGGAGCATAGAGTGAAAAAACTGTAATAAATGATACAATATTATCAGAATTTCCAGAACATTTTTGTGTATGTACATTAACGTATACACCAAGAAAAAAGGAATCAGTAAATAAAATAAGTAAATGGAGGCTGTCTAAAGAAAGCACCAAGGGAGTATCGACCCTGCAGTAGTCAGGCGGAGGAAAGGCAATGTGGGGACAGATGTAACATAGTACAAATCTATGATAAACAGTAAGAAAAGTAGAGAAGTGTATTATGAGCTAATTAATAGGTAAAGTCAGGGAAAGGGGAAGGAGGGGCAAGGGAGGAGTGAGATGGGCAGAAGGGAGGGGGGAGGGGAGGGAGGAGAATGGTCTTGTTTTTAAGGGAACAAGACCATTATAGCTGGGAATTCTGGGAATTCATACTTGAACTACTTCAATTTGTGCTGACTCGCAACTACTTTTGTTTTAAAGATTCCCACTTCCTCCAGGTACAGGGTGTGGCCATGGGCACTTGCTGTGCACCGGCCTACGCAAACCTGTACCTGGGGGGGTGGGAACGTAATATTTTCTCACTTGAGGACTTGACTGTATACACCGATCAGATTCTTATATGGCGGAGGTATATAGACGATATTTTCCTAGTATGGACAGGAACTCGCAAATTGCTGGATGAGTTCATCCAGACAATTAACCACAACTCTATGAATCTTAAGTTTACTATTTCAGCTCATGTAAACCAAATAACTTTCTTAGATCTAACTATTTTTAAAGACCAAGATGACTGTCTAGCGACCACCTTGTTCAGAAAAGAAACGGCAGGAAATACCCTATTACATGCGGGGAGTGCCCACCCTAGATCACTCATTAAGAGTATACCTTATGCACAATATCTCAGGTTACGTCGCAACTGTACACACCTAGAGGAATTCAAAGTCCAAGCTCTAGCACTCCGCCATAGACTTTTAACAAGAGGCTACAAGAAAACCATACTACGCAGTGCATATAATAAGGCCATCCGACAGTCAAGGAATTCCTTACTTTTTAAACAGAAAAATGCTTTGACCAATACTTCAGTGAGATTTATTACTAAATTTTCCCAACAACACCATAAACTTAGGGACATATTGAATAAACACTGGCCGATCCTTCAAGAGGACCCTATCCTAAACAAATATATCAGTCCTAATCCTCAAATTACATTTAAACGAACAAGGTCTTTAGGCGACCAACTGACCTCAAGTCACTATATTGCCACACCCAAATTCAGACATTCTAAACTAGGAATGGCCCAATGCGGCAAATGTTCCTCATGCCCTTGGATCAAAGTAGGAAACTCCTTTACACTACCAAATGGAGAAAAATTTATACCCAAATTCTATGCAGATTGTGATACAAAAGGTGTGGTATACTTAATGTTATGCCAATGTGGCGCATTCTATGTAGGGAAGACCATTAGACATCTACGCTGCAGAATTAGGGATCACGTTTATTATTCTGGGGAAGGAAAAATGGTGACGGCAGTCAGTAGGCACTTGGACCTCTACCACAAATTTAATACCTCTCTTGTCTCATTCATTGCACTAACAGTCATTCCACCGGACCCTAGGGGTGGCGAGTGGGACAAAAAAGTTTGTCAACAAGAAACACTATGGATCGAACACTTGGGGGCCACCATCCCTCCAGGGATCAACGAGGCCCAATCATATAAACCATTTCTTTAAATCTAAGTGGACTCAATCTGAGTGGGACAAGTACATCAAATTGTCCCCATCTATTAACTGAAATCTATTTTAGTGTCCCACCGACTAACGTAGGCCTACCTAGAATCCCCTATATACCTCTGTATACACATCTGGTTAACAGATATCAAGCTGTATACTCTTTACAAACCAATTGCAATATAATGCACTCTCATAGGTTTTACAATATGTCATTGCCCTGCACCCTTCCCCCTTTTTCCCTCCCATCCTATCATTGTTATGACCTTTTGCAACCGTTGTTTTGATACTCATATCTATATGAATATTTACTGTCCTTATAATTTGTATTTTCATGTGTTCATTGTATTTACAAATGTATCATGGAGACTGTCTATACCACCTGGGGCCAATCTTCTATCTGCAGTGTTATGGTGGGGCCACTAGGGGCAATGTGCGGCCGCCCAGCGCCACCTCTACTATGCCTGTGGATGGTGGCGCGTTCGGTATCCCATGGCTGCCATGTCGGTGCGGCCGTGTCTGCGCCGTCCCTCTCTCTCTCCCCCCCTTTCCATTGTGGACGGACATCCGTTGGCCGACATGGATGGGCAGATACGTGGTGTCGAACCTCCCTGCATCCAGATCCATTGGATGCATGGGATGGACCGCCCCTCTGTCTGCCCCTCTCTGCGCCATTGGATGACTTGCCCACAGGGGGATGAGCGGTCTGTGCCCCAGACCCGGCCCCCTCTGGTTGCCTGGTTACCTAGACGCGACTGCCGCCCCTCTCCCCAGCGCGCTGTCAGCTGTTCTGATATGCGCCGGTGATTGGGACATGCGCAGTACGCGCCAGCGGCCAGCCTGAATGACGTCACGTCGGGCTCGCAGATTGGTGACTACAGGCGGGGCGGGTGTACAAGAGACGCCGTCATGGCGTCTCTCTGTGTACTTTCTTCACAAACTACTACCTGTGGTGAGACGGCGGCGTGACGCTCCACCACCCACTTTTGTTCCTTTACTCTTACATGTTCTACAATTAGGTAAGTCTACACTTCCAGCATCCCTCTTCAATTCCACCCAGTCTAGATTCTATTGTATATGACAATTTTTCTACTTATCTAACAGACTCAGCAAGATTGGGGGAACTACCTAGCTCTGTAAGGAACTTTAACGTTCATATATCTTGAGGAAATTTACAAGCCTGTCCTTGATCGACAGCATTTCCGTTCTTTTTCCCCTGCCTTATCCACCAAAATGCTGGGAATTACTACTATCTACTAAAGAGTCGGTTACGTTTGTGGGTTTTTATCCTTCTTAACTATGAGTTTCTACATTGACTAGGGTAAGTGTATCTTCGCCCCTTCAAGACACCCTTAAATATAAATATATATGCCATCCCCATTCAATATACTGGGAATTACTTCCACATATATTACCTAGAGACTATACTTAATACCTACCCTAATCCCTCTCTCCCCCCTTCCCCCCCCCCTTCCCCCCTTCTTTTCCGTTTCCGGCCTTTTCTTCTTCCCCCCCCTCCCCTTTCCCCCCCTCCTCCCCCTCCGTCCCCGTTAGTGTTTTCCCCTCCCCCCTCCTCCTCCTTCACTCCCATCTTTTCTCCTCCTCTCTCTTCCCCTCCCTCTCCCTCACTCCCCCACTCTCCCTTGCCCTTCCCCCCCCCTTCTCCCCCCCCTTTCCCCCCCCCTCCTTTCCCCCCCCCACCCTTTATTTTTCCCCCCCCCGTTTTTTTCCCCATTCCCTTTTCCCCCCTTTTCCCTTTCCTTCCCTCCCCCCCCCCCTCCTCCCTCCCTCCTTCTCCTTTCCTTTCTTCCTGCTACTCTTTCCCCACCCTCCCCTCTTTTTTCCCCCTTCCCTTCTCCCCCCTTCCCGTCTTTTTCCCCCTCCCCCCCTTTCCTTCCTCCTTCTCCTCCCTCCCCTCCCCCCTCCCTTCTGCCCATCTCACTCCTCCCTTGCCCCTCCTTCCCCTTTCCCTGACTTTACCTATTAATTAGCTCATAATACACTTCTCTACTTTTCTTACTGTTTATCATAGATTTGTACTATGTTACATCTGTCCCCACATTGCCTTTCCTCCGCCTGACTACTGCAGGGTCGATACTCCCTTGGTGCTTTCTTTAGACAGCCTCCATTTACTTATTTTATTTACTGATTCCTTTTTTCTTGGTGTATACGTTAATGTACATACACAAAAATGTTCTGGAAATTCTGATAATATTGTATCATTTATTACAGTTTTTTCACTCTATGCTCCTGAAGAAGCGCACAAGGCGCGTAACATGTTGAGCTTATGAGCTTACACAGAATTTGACTGCCACCATCACATAGTGTTTGAACCCAACAACTTGTACTGTAACTATATAGATCAATAAGATGTGTTGGTCTTTTGTTGTTCTTACAATTTTTTTGTTCTTTCTACACTAACTTACCTATTGTGTATGGAGTGCATATTCTGTTTATATTGTATGTCATACCTAGTTTTTATCTTTTTGTCTTTCCCCGTTTTTTAATATAATATTTTTGAAATAAAAACAATACTTTTAATATTATAGTATCTTTATTGTGCCTATAAAGTCTTGGTGCCTGCCCACACTTTCTTGTTTTCCCAATTTATTTCATATTAGACGTGGCACACATAACTATTCTGTATCCGCATGACCACTATGCGATGATACGTATATGATCCATTTAAATTTCCATTGTTTAGTAACCTAAGGTAGAGGTAGAGTAAACATTACTGGAGTCAAAAAGAATCAGCTAGGGAGTGCCGTAATGACTTCTGTCATCCAAGTAAGATGAACGCTAAGCTAAAAAAAAAAAAAAAAGGGAGGGGGGCCCTTTGCAGTCCTAAGCGGGCTAAGGCATTATACTGTACATACTGGCTTCAGTGATCCCTGGGATGGGGCTATATAAACAACCAATGCATATAAAAAAGCAAGCACCTATATATATATAGAAAATAAAAGATAAATAAATAAAAAAAAGAGAAAAAGAAAAAAAAGGGGGAGGGGAGCCTAAACTTCAAGTGTTGACATGGAGAAGACATCAACTGGGCACATCCGGTAACCATTTAAAGATCCATTGTGGGTGATGGTGTTATGGCAGTCAGTAATGTTCAGGGGGCACATTAGGTTCCTGGGGTGGTATGCAGTTCTCGTCTAAGGGTAGGGAAAGGTCATGTGTATATTTCAAGCCTCATTACAGGGCAAGGGTTTAGTAGCAACAAGCTCGGCCCTGGTTGATCTAATGGTAGACATGGTTAGTCACCCAGGACTAGGGTTATAAAGAAGGCTGACTGGTGCTCGTGGCAAAGACAACTTGCCTCAGTCCGGTTAAACAAAACACAAACAGGATGAAAGCAATACAAACTTGGTTTGTATGCACTTACAAGTAGGCAGATACATGGAGTCTGGAAGGACCTCAGGCTTCAAGGCGATCCCTACGAGGAGTTGCAGGGGGACCAGGGCTGTGTTGGTTCAGGTCTCGGCGGGATACATGAGCTCCGGGTGAAGAAGGGTCAGATCTCGGTCGCCTGAAGCGTTGCCTTTGTGCTTTTGGAGAGGGATGATGCGACACCGGGCGCCATGGCTCTGTTGGGAAATGGAAGGTATACCAATCCGGAAGATCTATCGGGGTAGATCGAGTTGCTCACAGAAGGCTTGCAGGTCATCTGGTGACCGTAAGAGGGCAGTGTGGCCTCTAGCGGAGGCAGACAGGCAGAACAGAAACTTCCAGCAATATTGAATGTTGCGGGATCTCAGTAAATCCAACAGCGGGCGCAGGGCTTGTCTGCTCTGTAAGGTAGTTTGGGAAAGGTTCTAAAAAAGTTTTATCTCAGTGCCATTATGCAACACGTGGCTCCTTTCCCTAGCCTTTTGCAGTATTTCTTCTTTTAGCGAAAAGTTCACTATGCAACAAATCACATCTCTTGTGGGTTCATTGTCTCAGGGTGGAGGTCTGAGACCCCGGTGGAGCCTCTCCATCTCAATGGGGTAGTCCGCCAGGCAGCCTAGCAAATCATTAAAAATGCTGCATATCATTTGCGGCAAATCATTTGCGGCAGCTTCTATCCCCTCAGGTACTCCCCTGACTCAAACGTTATGTCTGCAGTCACGATTGTCAAGGTCCTCTACTTGACGGTGTAAATCAAAAAGATAAGACAATTGTGAGTCATAGGTGCACTGCACTTGCCTTTTAGCTGCAGTATGGAGCTGTGTGGTTTGTTCCACGGCGGGTAGCCACTGCCTGGATGTCCGTCTTGAGATCCAGGATAGCCACAGACAGGATGGTTGTTATGTCAGAGGCAACTCTCTGTAGGTCAGATAGGCTCACCGAAGGATTTGGATTCCTGCCAGGCGTGTCTCTCCCCTCCGATCGTGAGTCTGATGCGTTACTCGGGGAGTAGGACCCTGAGGCCTGCGATGCCTCGTGGTTGTTGCAGCGGAGGGTACGGAACAGTTCAGGGATGTTCCGACTTAGCTGAGTCCCGGTCTCCTTCAGTGCCCGGGAAGCCGAGGCACTTCTATTCGGCTTGCCTATGGCAAAAAGGTGTGATGGTTCCCCAAAAAGGCACATTGTGATCCTCAGCTTGCAGGAGCTCTTTGCTTAAGTGGCCATCTACGGACCCAGCCAAACCACGCCCCTTTTTATTTTTTTTGTGTTTTTTTATTTTTTACTTTTTTTTTTTTACACTTCTATTTGTAACTGTAACTGTAACAATTTGGTTCCAGGTTTGGGTCTCTCAAAATGCAATGGCATCTTGGGAGACCCTGTGGAAGTGTGTCCTAGTCTGTGCAGTGCTGTACCCTATGCTAAAACTCCACTAGTGTATGGTAGCATTCAAAACATTGACCAATACAAAGACCAGGATTGTCAGGACAGGAGGGACAAAAATAGAGGGTGTCACGCCTATATCCGCGCTTTCTGCAGACTCAACATTTTCTTTGGGGGGCTAGTTGGGTAGGGTACTAGGGAGGACATACGGAAAATGCCTCTCATGCAGCCGGCTTACTGCATTTGGATTGGGAAGGTGAGATGGAGCACCGTCTGGGCTCTGACGATCTCTTCCTGGAATATAAGGAAGGATCCAGTCCATCCTGAAGCTCTGTATAGCACATGAGCGTTCAGCAAAGCCAATTGAAATAAGTATACAGACAATTTTTTCTACCAGCATCTGGCCTTACGGGCAATTGGGTATAGTGCCAACAACGGGTCATTGAGGTCCATCACTCCCATATTTTGGTTATATTCGTAGACACAGAAGGGTTTCTCCACAACACCAGTTGCCGTAGGAAATTGGACCGTCATGTCTGCATGAAGGGAGGAGAACAAAAACATTCTTATTATCCCTCCACTTCACAGAGAGACATTTATTACACTTGAAGCACTCTCTCTCCCCCAGTCTAAGACAGGAATCTAAAAGCCGCTGGGGTAAGCCCCGGTGATTAGGTCGCACGGTGCCACATGCGCCAATCTGATGATCAAACAAGTGACTAAAAAGTGGCACGCTCATGTAATAATAGTCCACATACAAATGGTACCTCTTTCCGAATAAGGGTGACACCAAGTCCCACACAATCTTCCCAGCACTCCCTATGTAATCTGGGCAGTTCTCTGGCTCTATGTGACTATCTCTTCCCTCGTAAATCATAAAACTATATGTATAGCCTGTGGCCCTGTCACAGAGCTTATACATCTTGACCCCATATTTGGCACGCTTGCTGGAAAGATACTGTTTGAAAGACAAACGGCCAGAAAACGTAGTCAGGGACTTGATGGGGAGTAAACAAGGCTGCAAAATGTTTGTTAAAGTGGTTTATGAGGGGCTGAATTTTGTAGAGCCGATAGTATCCAGGGTCTCCACGAGGACGACAGAGTTCATTGTTGTTGAAGTGCATGAATCGCAAGATCTGCTCATATCATGCCCTGGCCATGGAGGCAGAGAACAGGGGCATATGGTAAATTGGGTCAGTGGACCAATATGACTGCAACATACTCATTTTAACTATGCCCATGTCGAGGGATAGGCCCAAAAAGGTCTTAAATTCAGAATCCGTAATTGGTGTCCAATCTCTGGCAAGAGAGGACTGGAGATTAGCGCCGATGAATTGACCAGCATACAAATTATTTTGGTCCACAATAGATCTATAGAGATCTTCTGTGAAAAACAGTGAATAAAAATCAAGTGACGTAAAACCAACTGTTTCCACCTGAATCCTGGGTTGGCCAGTGAATGGGGGAAGTACAAGTGCTGCAGAAGTGGTGGGCTTCCAGTCAGTATTGGTGAATTCTGCAGGAAGGACACTATGGGCACGATGGGCCTGTCTTTGTCTTCTTGGTGGCAGCGGAACACTACTTGTGCTTGCCACCTCGCCAGCTTGAACTGCACTTATAGGACTCGCAACGTCACCACGTGATACTGCAGTGCTGGATGTATGACCAGGGTGTACTAGGCCGCTGGTGCAGAAGGATGAGCGGTACTATTACTTCTCTGCTCTATACGAGAGCCCTGCGGTTCTTGCACCTCAACAGCAGAAGACAAACAGGGTTTGATATGCCTGACCTTGGCAGGGACCACAACTCCGTTGTCAGAGCTACCTAGACTACCTAGCGTCACCCATGACACTTATACGGCAATCAGAAAAATGATCAATTAGTGACACTGGCAACAGGGGGTGAAAGGGTTAACTGGGGGGCGATCAAGGGGTTAAATCTTTATTAGGGGGGTTAGGGGGGTACCCTAGACCTAAAGGGGCCTACCACCAATTGCCCTAACACTTATAACAGTCACAAAATGACACCAATGCAGTGATCAGTAAAATGAAAACTGTTATTGGTGTCACTGTGACAGGGGGTGGCAGGGAGTGGAGGGGGTGTTAGGGGGTAATAGGGGGGTGATTTGTGTGCCTATGTTTACTGGTGTTAGTGTGCAAATTCACCGTGATGTCTTCTCTCCTTGGGCGCCAGAACGAAAAGGTTGCACGAGGAAAGATGACATCAATTCCTCTGCTTCTGTTTACGCCAGCTGGGAGACAGGGTCATACAGGTAAGCCCATATGCCTGCCCGTGCCATTCTGTCCACGTATATCGTCGTGCGGCAGTCGGCAAGTGGGTAAGCATTAAAAAAATTACTGTTCTTGAAAAAACTGTAGTTTTTAAAAAAAATGTTTGCATTGATACATGTCCCATGGGGCAGGGCCCAGGTCCCCAAACACTTTTTATGACAATAACTTGCATATAAGCCTTTAAAATTAGCACTTTTGATTATTCATGTTTGTGTCCCATAGACTTTAACGGTGTTCGTGTGTTCTGCCAAATTTTTTGCCTGTTCGCATGTTCTGCTGCGAACTGAACAGGAGAGTGTTCAGCTCATCCCTACTCTCCACTGCTTATGCCTGTGCTACCAACAGAAGCAACAGCGATCCACTTGATCCTGTCCACTACTTATTGGGTTTTCCTTTCCCTGGTATGGCCAAGACTTTTAAATGATTGATTTCCTTTTGGCCACCAAGAGAGTTATCCCACTGCTGCTTGTCAAGTGCACCCCCACCTTGGTCTTGATTTCTTCATCTCATAGCTGAAATCCAGAGGATGGAATGCCTAACTGCTACTATGCATGATGTTATTCCACAAGTTAATAAAATTTGGGAGAGCTGGCACCAGTCTGAGGTTGGAGCCCCATTACTTTGATTTATGTCCCATTAACTGGTATTCTCCACTACTATGTCTTAGTACACATTTTCTGTGCTTAACTCTCCTTGACTCTGTCTCCACAGTTCACTGACTTAATGTGTTTAGTTTGTAAGTAATCCACGCTTTGACCTACCTGTTGTTTTGTACTGAATTGATGATTTTGTATCTGTAATGCCTGCAAAGATTTTATTTTCTGTGCTACTTTTGACATTTTTCTTGTATTTTGTCATATTTCCATTTAGGTTCTTATGTTTTTGTTATTTCTTGAAAATCAAATAAAAATACAATTATAAAAAAGAAGCAACAGCACTTAAAGTTTAAGCGAGGGATTGGATATTGTTTCCAGCCATTGCCCATGTTAAAACTCACTAACTATTAAAAATTGTCATTAAAACAAAGATACATCATGTGAAGTCACCTTTGAAATAGCCTGCTTTGTTGTTTGTGGTTGACACCTTATTATTTTTGAATGAGTTAAGAACACTTTCCATAATTCTCTTTTTCTCCCTTAAAAAGTATTTTTTTTTATAGCTTTTTTCTTACTTGCTCTATCTTGCTCTTTCATTCTCACTAATTTAAAACCACATTTTTTCTGTCTCTCTGCTCTGCATAGCTAATTAATAAGGAATGGTTTGACTTGCTATAAGCTAAAGTACAGCTAATTTCTGACCTTGCTCATTACAAGTAGCTTGCTTTTTCAAGTGGCTTGTAGCATGAGTAGTATTTAAACCATCAGAGCTGAAACAGCAGGAGTTTCAAATTACTGGAGTTGCACAGGGTCTACTTAACTTAACCCTTTCATGACTAAGCCTATTTTTGAAATTTGGTGTTTACAAGTTAAAATCCGTATTTTTTGCTAGAAAATTACTTAGAGTTCCCAAACATTATATATATTTTTTTAGCAGAGAATCTAGAGAATAAAATGGCGATTGTTGCAATATTTTTTATCACACGGTATTTGTGCAGCGGTGTTTTAAACGCAAATTTTTGGAAAAGGGACACTTTCATGAATTTTAAAAAATCCAAACAGTAAAGTTATCCCAATTTTTTTGTATAATGTGAAAGATGATGTTACGCCGAGTAAATAGATACCAAACATGTCACCCTTTATAATTGCACGCACTCGTGGAATGGCGACAAACTACGGTACCTATGAATTTCCATAGGCGACGCTTTAAAATTTTTTTACGGTTACCAGGTTTGAGTTACAGAGGAGGTCTAGGGCTAGAATTATTGCTCTCGCTCTGACGATCGTGGCGATACCTCACATGTGTGATTTGAAAACCGTTTACATATGCGGGCGCGACTTCCGTATGCGTTTTCTTCGCTGCGCGAGCTCGCGGGGACAGGGGCACTTTAAAAAAAATTTTTTGTTTTTTTTTATTTATTTGATTTATTTTTTTACTTTATAAATTGTGTTTTAAAAAAAAAAATTTTTTTTTTTACTTTTATTGCTGTCACAAGGAATGTAAACATCCCTTGTGACAGTAATAGGTGGTGACAGGTACTCTTTATGGAGAGATCGGAGGTCTAAAAGACCCCCCATCCCTCCTTTACACTTCAAAGTATTCAGATCGCCGAAAACGGCGATTCTGAATACTGTGTACTTTTTTAAATTCGGCGCCATTGGCAGCCGAGTAAACGGGAAGTGACGTCATGACGTCGCTTCCGCGTTTACAACGAGAAGGCTGGAACGAAGCCGCCCACGGCTTCGTTCCAGCCCGCCCCCAGCCGCCGAGGGCGGCCGGTTGGACACCGAGCTTCCCGATCGCACGGGAGGCCCGGTAACAGCGGCGGGAGGCGGCGGGAGGGGGGGACGTCCCCTCCCGCTCCTCCGGTATAACAACCGAGCGGCTTTTAGCCGCATCGGTTGTTATACTCGGGTAGCCGATCGCCCGCTGTAAACAACGGTACCGGGATGATGCCTGCAGCTGCAGGCATCATCCCGGTATAACCCCGGAAAGCCGAGTACGCATATCTGCGTACGGTCGGCGGGAAGGGGTTAAAGTAACTCTGTTGTGAAATTGGCTATTTGATAATGTAACTGGGATAATAAGTAGCATGAGGACTGAAGAGCTTCAATCTTCAGAGCAAAGTCATAGACACATTTTGGTGCCAGCAAGGGCACTGCCAACTGTGCCAACAACATCATAGCAACAGATAAGTTATCCCTGGGCCCCATTCAGCAACTATTCGGGTGAATCCCCAGCCAACAGCTGAAAGTTAACAAAGGAGGGGTGCTGGTAATCTTATTGTCCTAAATTAGCTGTCACAGCTTCTGCCTTCAAAGAAACCAGGGAGACCTGTGTGAGAGGCTGTCATAGTCATGTCATATTTAGCTTCTGAACACAACATTTCCAACTCTGAGCACTGGCGTCTCTCTGTACACCAACTCAGAGTTGGTCTTAAGTTCCACCATTTTGCTTTTTTGAGAACTGGTGGTAATTCTTTTGAAATCTATTTGCAGCCATATCAACAGATTCTAAAAGTGGGGTAAACAAACTACCTGAACCTAGTGCATTAGTTGAAAGACTTTCCTGAATTAGGCACAAGTCATTTATAGGAGCCATACCACCAACAAAGTGTCCTAACAATTTTCTGAAATCCTCCCAGTATTACAGTATGACAGAATATACAAGAGGTGTAAGGACAACAGGAACTGTTTTAGACTGTAAGGTTAAGCAAAGCACCAACAACATTCCATTCTATTGAAATACATTGTTGCCAAAGAATAAAAACACAAATAAAACACAAATACAATGGAAGCTTAAACCAGTCATAAATAGATCAAAATTCACCTGGATCAGAAGGAACCGGACAAATTTTGATCCATGTATGGGCAGGCTGGTTGCAATCCCCAAGGGCACCCTAACAGATAACAAAAGGTTCTCCCTTCTGTGCCAAAGGGAGACTTTTTGGATTTACCATTTAGGCTCTCTTTTGCCTGAGGGCCTCAATGAGGAAATCAATGTCCTCTGTGTCATCCAATAATATAGCCCCTTGACCAGCTTCATTTGTTGACATTCATACAGGCTAACCTAGAGAATATATGTAGCTTTGTACGGAAGGCCATGACCATCCAGACCAATTTGGATTGTGCAGATTGGTTTTTGGCAACGTGATTTATGGTATCTCTCTACATATACTATATACACTCAGTATAACTCATATATTTATATTTTACATTTTATAAATGTACACCTGTCCTTTTTATAGTTTTTATACTATTCTAACACTCCATTATTAATTTAATGATTTACTATTGGGCAACATTGGTAAAATCAATTTTACAGACCATCATGCCAATATATGGTCTTGATATAATATATGTCATACCTTGAGCATCTATTTTGGTGTCATTTACTGTTTTCAAGGTTTTTTTTTCTATACATTGTAATTATTCCTACAATTTTTAATTTTGATTTTCACCTTTTACCTTTTTTAATTTTTATTATTTATTTTTATATTTCATTTATTTTTATTATTTATTTATTTTTCATTATTTATCTTTTTTTAAATTTATTTTTACTTTTTATTTCAGCACTAATATGTTACCAGCATGATTGTATTTGAATTAGTTTCTTTTGATATATCCTGTGTATGCCTGCTTATTTCATCAATGTACACAAGGGGTTAATATTATAAAATGTGAAAGAACTCCCCCCGTCACACACCTATCCCCTTATATTCATCTGTTGCCATTGGCTCCCGTGACTTTGACAAAGCGCAGACGCGTGAAACATGTTAGTCACGGTCACCACGGCAACATCGAGCTTACGTACCATCCAGCTTCTTGGGATCTTCAGCTTCCGGTTGTGACTCCGTTCCCCGGCTTCCAGATTCAGCCCCTGTCCATTGGAAGTGTTTCCTGTGACACCAGGGACCTGTATGTCAGTCCGGCATGCTGGCCGTGTCTGATCCGCTGTGACACGGGTTACCACTCTCCCCCTGGCACAGAGCGCGAGAGACAGTGGTGTTGTATCCAGCTTCTGCATTGCAGGGAACGTTGCATCCACCTTCCACATCCCCTCCAGCGTGGGTGTCATCCACAGTCAGGCCAATGGTTGTAGCACAATGAGCGGTCACCTTGGATTCCACATCCCTCCCTGCACAGCTGAAATATTGAGCCTTCCACTTGCTCAATACATGGAATAAATTTCCCAATATTAACCCCTTGGCAGTTGGCGGTATTGTAACTATTTTTCAGTATATTTCAACAATGGAATTGATGTCTTCCTATTGAGTTTTTATATTTGATCTTTTTCATTTGACTGTTTTTAATCAATTTTGGCGTGCATTTTATTAAACTAATCTTAGCCTCACATGTTCAGTCCTTTTATCTTTCTGGCCCTATTTGAGCGCTGTCTGTTTGTGTATTACTGATGCTCATTTTTCCTAAGAGTTGACAGCTGCACTGGACTCCAGTCATTTTTCTTTTACATTGGACATGACACTATGATGATTCTTCAATGTCTGCCAATTTTAGCGCTTGAGGTCTGTGTTGTTATCTTTTTTTTTTTTAAATTGTTTATTTATTAAGTATATTCAAGTATACAGAAACAGAGTATACATTCACATAGAAAGGTCATTGATAGCAGTATTGTCTCGATGAGACAAAAGTTTTGTAACTTATTATATAGCAAGAAGAAATAACATAAAGTGTCAAATGATTCTCAGACCTTACATGCATGTCATGGTAAAAAAAAAAAATAAGAGGGTCAGTTAGTGAAACAAAGCAACGTTATGGTCATTGTCACTGTTTTACTCATACAATAGAGGAATCTGTCATTACACCTCATTAACTCTGGACTACCTGGGTATTCTCCATGTTGTATTCAGAGGAGTCCCAGTGTCTCCATATAGCATCAAATCTGAAAAGGCAGTCATCAGTTATGGCTGTGATACGTTCCATCCTGCGGATATCTGTGATGGCTGACAAAAATTGTGCAAAAGTTGGGGGGGTACTGGCTAACCAACATTGGGGTATAACCCGTTTAGCCCCTAGTAAAATGAAGGCCATCAGTTTCCTAAAGGTTTTTGGCCTCTTTGGGGGGGGGGGCAGGCCTAGTAAGAGATGTATAGGTTGGTGGGGTACAGAGATTTTTAGAATCTTTTCCAGAAGGGCATGAATCTGTGACCAGTATGGCACTATCAAAGGACATTCCCAAAATATATGGAAATGGGTGCCTAGGGATGAACCACATCTCCAGCACTGCCCAGATGTAGTCAGTTTCTGTCTTAGTAGAAATTCCGGTGGCCTGTACCAGAACAACAGTATTTTATATGTTGTTTCTGAGTCACCCATCTAGATATCTTATGGTTCAATTAGTTTTTATTGATTTTAGACAAGTTTATAACAAAAGAAGAAATACAACAAAAATAGAGACCTGACATGAAATCACTTGGGGTACCCAAGTGAACTAAGTTATAGAATTCAGACTAGTGCAATCAATCGCTCAGACTTAGATACTTTACATTGTTTCATTTTCTGTAGGTACTGAGTATGAGACTTGAGTCTGTAAGGCATTAGGTACTAGGAACCCCGGTCTAGGAAGCCCCAATGGGGATCTTCTGCTTCCACAGACTCAGGGTCCTATGGTAAATAACTAAAATAAGATTGTGCAAACATATCATCTACCATAAAGTGCGTATACTTGTAAAGTGTAAGAAGTATAAAACAAAAATAAACCTCCACTAATGGAGGAGCCGTTATTGAGATAGATTGCATTTATATAGGTCTGATGGAATCTGGGTGAAGAGATTAGAGGCAAGAAAAGAAGAGAAAAGAGAAAGTGGGAAGAACAGATACAGTCAGTAAAAGAATAAGGAAAAGAGGGGGGGGGGGGGGGGAGACAGCGAGCCCCACTCTGTAAAACAAACCAAACATAGGATTCATCCCACGTTTTACTGGTGTTTTGTGTGTGACCATTAGGGGGGGTTTGTGTTTTTCAATCTCTGTTTAAGTTTGTCTGAAGTGGAGTAATGCCTCCAAACACTCCAGATGTATGAAAATTTAGCTTGTTTGTCCAGGACATTGGCCTGCATTTCCTCCATTAGCATTACATTGTTTATTTCATTGACCCATTCTGCAATAGAGGGGGAGTTGGTAGATTTCCAATGTCTGGGAATGAGTTGTCTCCCTGCACTCATAAAAAACTTCAAAAGACTGTTTTTCTGTGATTTTACGGCTCCGGGGAGAATAGACAGGAGGGCAATGGTGGGAGAAGGCATAAGGGGTTTATCATAGATCTCTGAATAAATGTGGAAAATCTGCGTCCAAAATGGTAAAAGCCTATCGCATTCCCACCAGATGTGCAAATAAGTACCTCTCTTGGAATTGCATCTCCAGCACGTTTCTGAATTGGCCGGGAACATCATCCTGAGTGTTGTGGGGACCCGATACCACCTCGAAAGGACTTTATAGTTCTTCTCCTGTATGTAGCTCGAGATCGAGGTCTTGCTTGTGAAAAGAAAGGCCTTCTTCCAGTCTGCCTCAGATATATCGATTCCGATCTCTGCTGACCAGTTTGTTGTGTAGGTAGGAGGGGCATCGTGTATGTGTTCTAAGATTTGTTTGTGTATAAGTGATAAAGGGTGTCTTGGGGTTTCCGGTAAGATGCAAAGTTGTTCAAATCCTGTTAAAGGTCTATGAGTTAAGTTAGAGTTGTGTAGTTGTTTGCAGTATTCGCTTAAATGTCTACGGGTGAGCCAGGTCACCCTAGAGGTTGTATCTGGAGGGGCCGATGCAAATGTACCTAAGATGGGATCTACAAATTGTCGTGCGGTGGGCCAGTGCTCTCTAGAGTATTTGTCAATGGAGTTTATGGAATGACCTTCCGGGAATTTAGGGTTATCAAACAAAGGGGTGAGTGGGCTGGGTTCCGAGGATAGGGCGTAGGAGAGTTTCCTACGATACCAGATAGTCAAAGCGTCTCTTGTAAGGGGGGACAATGTCGCTAACGATTTAAATGAGTGGTCGTATCCCCATAAGAGGGCTCTGAGATCATGTATTGCTAGATCTTGCTCCACAAGTGTGGTAGCTTTGGTCATGGGTCGAGGAAACCACTCAAGGATACGAGAGAGTACTGTGGAAGTATGATATAGCTCAAAGTCAGGTAAACCCAGCCCACCTTTTGTGATAGGGGAACTCAGGAGTTTATGTTTCAGCCTCGGGTGTCTGCCCCTCCAAACGAAACGGATAGCCATTGATCTTAGGGAGCGGAAAAAGGCAGGGGGGAGGACTATGGGGAGGGCTTGAAACAAGTATAGAAGTTTGGGGAGAATGTCCATTTTTAGTGTATTGATACGGCCCATCCAGGATACCGCTAATTCCGTTCGTTCTTCCGATAAACGTCTGAGCTTTAGGAGGAGGGGGCTATAGTTAAGGGCGTAAATATCCGAAAAATTTTTCGGGATGGCTGTGCCTAGATAGGAAATGGAGTTCTGTTTCCATTGAAATGAAAAGTTTGATTGGAGGGTTGTGAGTGTGGGTTGTGATAAAGATATGTTTAGGGCCTCAGTCTTAGAGATGTTTAATTTATAGTTACTAAAGCGACCGAATCTGTCAATCTCTGCTAGTATAGAGGGTATGGATGTGTGGGGTTTAGTTACGTACAGGAGTAGGTCATCAGCATAGAGAGAAAGTTTACAGTGAGATGAAGGGGTCTGGATGCCTTGTATGTTGGGGTTCGATCTAATGGCTTGGGCGAGGTGTTCTATGACTAGGGCAAACAGGAGAGGGGAAAGAGGACAGCCCTGCCTGGTGCCGTTAGTGATCGTAAAGTTTTGTGATTGGGTGCCGTTCACCAGGACGTTAGCTGAGGGTCTAGAGTAAAGGGCCATAATGCGCGCCAACATTTTCGGGCCAAGGCCTATTTGGGAAAGGGTGGACTGGAGAAAAGACCAGCTGACCCTATCAAAGGCTTTCTCTGCGTCGCAAGAGAGAAGGCAGGTTGGTATACGGTGGCGTTGGGCAAAGGTGATTAAGTGTATGGTCTTGGTGGTGTTGTCCCTGGCCTCTCGGCCTGGGACAAAGCCAACCTGATCTTTATGTATTAGATTTGGTAGTAGGGGGGAGAGGCGATTAGCAAGTATTTTGGCATATAATTTTAAATCTATGTTTAAGAGGGATATCGGTCTGTAATTGGAACATATGGACGAGTCTTTTCCAGTCTTAGGGATGACCACTATTTGAGCTTGGAGACTAGATGTAGAGAGGGCAATATTATCCTCTAGAGTGTTAAAAGCTTTCGCTAATAAAGGAGAGAGTTGCGTTGCGAAAAGTTTGTAGAAACGAGATGAGAACCCATCAGGGCCAGGGCTCTTACCATTTTTGAGGTGTTTAATGGCAGAGAGGAATTCCGTATCGGATAAGGACTCCTCTAAGTCTTGTGAATCTGATGTAGGGAGAGTTGGAAGGGCTGTCTCTTGAATATAAGAGGCTAAGTCAGGCGGTGAGGATGAGGATAGCGGAGTCTGGGGGGTAAGGTTATATAGTGCTGAGTAGTACTGGCGGAATTCTTCGGCAATGGCCGAGTTCTGCCTGATTTTGCCTTTAGTGGGAGAATTTATGAATGGGATGGGTGTTCTCTTTTGGCGGGGTTGAAGGGTGGACGCGAGATGTCTACCGCACTTATTGGCTTGAGAGTAATAAGTGAATCTGCCCTTGTCCCTAGCTATAAGAGATTTCTCTGCATATATGCGCAGAAGGTCTCTCCTGGCATTGGTGAGGTCAATGAGTGTTGTGTCGATGGGGTTTTGTTTGTGTGAATTTTCTAGGGTGGCGATGGTAGTGAAAAGGCGTTTCGTGTCTGCTATGCGCGCGTGTTTAAGTCTGGAGCCGTGTTGCATAAATTTACCCCTGAGCACACATTTAAGAGCCTCCCATTTCGTGAAAGGGTCCGTAGGGTCGTGAGTGTGGTCCGCCACAAAGTGTTTAATAGTCTGTGATATATCCTGGGAGCACACCAGGTCGTTTAAGAGATTGTCGTTCAATCTCCAGGAAGAGTTTCGGTTGCGTGTTGGTGTGCGTCCCAAGCTAATGTGGATAGGGGCGTGGTCAGACCACAAGGAGATCCCGATAGATGCTGACGGCGAGAAGTCTAGTAGGGATTGTGAGATAAAGAGATAATCTAATCTCCCGTAAGTGGCGTGTGCTGGTGAGTAAAAGGTGTAATCTTTGGTGGAAGGGTGTAACATACGCCACACATCCACCAAAGATAAGTCAGTAAAGAGGGTTCTGATTTTGGTCAGAGAGGTTGGAGAGATCGAGGACTTACCGGTTGAGGAGTCAAGACGGGGTATCAAGGTGGCATTCAGGTCCCCTCCCAGGATCATGTTGACCGTGCCAAACTTTTTCAGACGGGCGATGACGGAGGTGAGGAATTGTTGTTGGTTCTGGTTGGGAGAATACACGTTAATAACAGTGTATATGACATTTTTATATGACAATTTGAGAAAAATATATCTGCCTAGCGGGTCGATATAAGAGTCAAGCACATCCGGCGAAAAGGATGCATGAAAGGCTATAGAAACCCCTTTGGATTTTGCTGAGGGATTGGAGCTATGGAACCAAGTAGGATATCTTTTATGAAGGATTTGCGGGATTTTGTCTGACCTGAAATGGGTTTCCTGTAGAAGCAGGATTTGAGTCCGCATTTTGTGGAAATGAAAGAGAATTTGTCGTCTCTTCTCAGGAACATTAAGACCCCTACAATTTAGAGAAGAAATTTTCAAGGCGGTTTCGGTTGCCATAGGAAAATTGTGTTAATGGACAAAAAAAAACAGGATGAAGGGAGGCTCGCTGTCTCCCTAGAGAAATAAAAGGGGATTAGGGGAGGGGAGGGGGGACATCTAGTGGTGAGGAGAAGGAAAGAGTTGAAGTTGAGATACTTGAGAGAGGAAGAAAAGAAGGGGAGAGAAAAAAGGAGAAGAAGAAAAAAGGGCCAATACGGCTTTACTAATGGTGTTGTCAACAACAAATCAGCTAATACCCCGAAGGGCGCTGAGTGACCTAAAAGGGGGAACAGTGGTCAACACAGGGGGGAGCCCACACACGCCGGGCTATAAAGTTTGCAATAACAAGAGTAACATAATGGCTCTGTATGTTAACAAAAACTGGTAACAATGAACATAACATTTCAAGGCCCTGTATGTCTAGGTAGGTTAGAAACTGCACTGCTGACCTCATAGGAGAGATTATCCCCCAAAGGTTTCAGATTAAATGTATTGCACACAGGGCCATTACTCCAGCAACAAGGGATGAGGGGGGAGGGAGGGGGGGGGGTGGGGGTGGGGATTAGGGGGAGAGGGATGAAAATGGATGGGACAATACATAGGATTTGAAGGGCAGTGTCTTTGAAACGGAGCACCGCACTTCAAAGATAACAGGGGACATAATCTGCAACGTTAGACCTGCAATGAGGAAGAAAAACATATTGTGTTGGTTATTTAAATGTTCCAATACAAATGTGATCGGGGACGCCGCCACCGATTAGGAACCTGTGGGAGAGATGGTAAAGAAAAAAAAATGGAACAGTCGAGGATAGAGTTCATCCTTCGGTCGCTGAGGAGAAGTCAGACTTGGGTCGTTTGCTCTTCTTCGATCGTTTCTGCCAACCTGGCGCAGCTTTGAAACCTGGAGTGGCGGCATGAAGGGGCCAATCTGGGATGGAAATCTGTGGCAGTTCAAAAGTTCCAAGAAACTTAGGTAAATCACCTAGCGTGCGGAAAGTCACAGATTTTCCTTCGTGGGATGCAGACAGGTTGAAGGGGAAACCCCAGCGATATTTAATCTGCTTGGCTTGAAGGGCCCCAGTGAGAGGCTTCAGGGCTCGTCGCATGTCCAGGGTCAATTTGGATATATCAGGGAGGAGAGACACTGGGGTTTCGTTAAAGTAGATGGCAGCTTGAGCACGTGCAGCTTGCATGATGGCATCTTTAATTGCATAAAAGTGCACTCTGCAGATCACATCTCTGGGGTGTTCCAGGTTTGGATTTTTGGGGCCCAGGGCTCTGTGGACCCTGTCTAGCTCCAGCGGGTCATCTTTATCTTTCTGAAGAAGGTCATTAAAGATGGCAGTGACAGCCGGCGCCAGATCTTTGGTTTCAACCGATTCAGGCAGACCGCGTATGCGAATATTGTTACGTCTGGCTCTGTTCTCTTGGTCGTCCTGATGGTACATCAGTTGCTGTATCTGCAGAGTGTGCTCATGTAGAATAATGTCATGCGTTTGTAGAGTGGATGCGGTTTCCTCCATAGTGTGTTCTACCTCCTCTATTCTGTGAGTAATGTCTCTGCGGAGCTCCGACATCTCTTGTTTATATGAGCGCTCTAAGCGTTGCACATAGGCCTCAAAATCATGTCTGGTGGGAAGTGCTTTGATATATGCTTCCATGTCCCATCCTGTGTATGATCTGTGGGATTCAGGGGAATGGCAGGCTGAGCGGGTGGATCCAGCTTCAGAGTCAGGGGGAGATCGAGCCCTTTGCCTGGTTTTCATGTGCGGTGTGGAGCGCTGTGAAGCAGCTCCTTGTGAGGCAGCATGTGAGCCTGAGGTCCGGGCGGGCGCCATCTTGGACGAGGGGGGGCCGGAGCGGTTATGGCCCAAGTGTGTGAAGAACCGGTCTATATCCCCTTCTGGATGTGGATCGGGGGTTCGGTGCCTGTCTCCCCCACCCTTCCTCCCCATAACAGACCTGAATGGCGGTGCTGGAGAGCGCTGTGAGCCTCGTTTGTGCCGGCGTGTGCGGGAGCTCCTAAGGAGAGCGGCTTACTCCTCCATGCACCAGGCCACGCCCCCATCTAGATATCTTAGATGCACTTTCCCAAATAATCTTCCATTCACTCAATAGGATAGGCCTATTTAAGATGCGGACCATTTGCGCATATATGTGTGAGTCTGCTCTGTGATAGGAGAGGCAGCATGTAAGATTTTATAAATAGTGGATATTAGATGAGATTCGCGAGGACCTCTGGAGCACACCATTTCAAATTCAGTAGGTATAGATAGGGTCAGATGTAGTATTTTGGTGGAAAAGAAATGTTTGAATTGTAGAAAGGAGTAAAAAAGGTTTTTCGGGATTTTATATTTAGATTGTAGGTCAGGAAAAGTGAGGAGTTTACGTGTCACTGAGTTAACCAGGTGACGTAGTTGGAAAATACCGGCTTTAGTCCATGGCAACATGGCGTCATAAGAAAGGCTATCAGGAATCTCTGGATTAAAGATAATATTTGTTAAAGGAGAGCATGGGGGTGAAAGTGTATATTTACTAGAGCAACTTTTCCATATTGAGAGTGTAAATAGCATCGGGTTTAGGCTGATTTTACGAAACTGAGAGATGAATTTATCTGAGGATGGCCATAGCATGTAGCATGGGTGTGCGGGTACTGTAATACCCATTTCTATCTCAGACCATCTATTAGGGGCATATCTAGACGTCCAGGAGGTTATTGCTCTGAGATGTGAAGCGTAGTAATACTTAATTATGTCGGGTGCTCCCAAACCTCCACCAGCTCGGGGTGCAACAAGTACCGAGCTAGCTATCCTATAGGATTTATGATTCCATATAAAGTTTAGAAAATTTTGTTTGATTAGCTTTAATTGGGACATTGGAATTTTAACTGGAAGGGTCTCAAAGAGATAAAGGAGCTTAGGAAGCACTGACATTTAGAGGACATTTATCCTTCCGAGAAGGGATAAAGGAAGTGTTATCCATGACTTAATAATTTGTTAATTTCTATAAACATAGGAGGAAAATTGGCCTGAAAAAGAGTGGCGTATGAGGAAGTTAGGTGGACACCAAGATATTTTAAGGAATGGGGGCACCATCGATACTTTAAATTTTCCTGTAAAGTCGAGAGCATATCTGTTGAAAGGTTTATAGGAAGGGCTTCAGTTTTGGTCGGATTTATTTTAAAACCTGAGATATTACCAAATTGATGTAGGATTGTATGGAGAGAAGGGAGTGATATATGGGGGTGTGTCACTGTTAGTAGGATATCATCAGCGAATAAGGACAACTTGTATTCCCGATGTCTCAGCGCCACCCCCCCATGTCTGGGTGGGAGTGAATAGTTTCAGCCAGAGGTTCCAGACAGAATGAAAAGTAAAGGTGACAGGGGGCATCCCTGTCGGGTACCGTTACTTAGGGAGAATAGCGGAGAGACATGGGAAGACAGCTGTACCTGGGAAGCGGGCGTGGAGTAAAGCGCTTTCAATGCGTGTATAAAGGGGCCTGAAAATCCATATCTAGCCAAAATGGCGAACATAAAAGACCAGTTTAGGCGATCAAATGCCTTCTGGGCATCTAAACTAAGGACTACCGCAGGTTTCTTAGTTTTAGTCAGTAGGTAAATAAGATCGATAGTTCTTCTAGTGTTATCTCCTGCGTGTCTAGTGGGAACAAAACCAACCTGGTCCTTATGTATGAGTGAGGGGAGAAGTAGGGACAGTCTGTTGGCTAAGATTTTAGTGAAAATTTTATAATCAGAGTTCAGGAGGGCAATGGGGCGATAATTGTCTGGTAGTGATAAGTCCTTATCTTGTTTCGGGATAACTGTAATAAAGGCATGGAGAAATTGGGAATGCGGGACAATTCCTGACATCAGAGAGGTAAACAGGCTTAACATATGGGGCATTAGAACTGATAGGAAGCTTTTAAAGTATGAATAAGAAAGTCCATCAGGCCCAGGAGACCTGTGGGTCGGAAGTTGGTTAATAACCGCAGTAACCTCTGCAGCAGATATGGGTGCATTGAGTCCTGAGCGTTTCTCAGGGGAAAGTGTAGGGAGATTTAGAGATTTAACGAAATCATCAAATTTTTCTTAAGTGAATTCGGAATTTTGGTCTGTAGCCAAGCAGTTATAGAGTTTTTGGAAATAATCACGAAGACCTTGGACATGTGCTGGGGGCAATAGGTGAGTTTACCATTGGGTTGTAGTATTAAATCAGGGATTGAGGCTGCGGGTCTGGGCTTTAATTTATTGACTAGCATTCTATGGGGCTTATTAGCAAATTCGTAAAATTTTTGCTTGGACCAAAGCAAGGACTTAGCAAATGCATTCAGATCTAGAGATTTGATGCGGTTACATAATGATACCACCGATCTGAGGCGCTCCACCGTAGGAAGGCTAAGAAGGGACTCTTCTGCTTTCGATAGATCATGTAAGAGTGATGGTCTTTGGAGAGCTTGGTCTCGTTTGAGACGGGAGTTTGAGGAGATGCATTCTCCCCTGAAGAAGGCTTTATGAGCCTCCCACAGAGTAGATGCCCCAGAAACCGAACCCTCGTTGAGTTAAAAAAATTCTGTCAGTTTTTTCTGAAGACAGGTATAAATATCAGGTATTTTAAGAAGGGTCTCATTAAGACGCCAATGACACATCCTAGATGTAGGTTTGGTTAGGAGAAGGTCAAGTACTATGGGGGCATGGTCCGACCATGTAATTGTATTTATTTCTGAGTGAACTACATATGATAGTAAGGGCGCTGAGACAAAGAAGTGGTCCAGTCTTGTATATAACTTGTGGGGGGGCGAATAGAATGTAAATTGTTTGGCTGTAGGATGTTTCACCCTCCAAGTATCAAAGAGGTTGTGAGCTCTGATAAGTTTTCTAAAAGATGTGGCCAAGTTTTGAACCTGGGGAGGTGGGGTATGTGCAAAAAGAGCACACACCTGTCTTTAGTCGGGGACATGCACAAATTGAAATCACCCCCAATGACCATGAATGGTTGAGAAAAAGATTGCAGTTTTACAAAAAATATCTCAAGTTATCCAGTCTGTCCTGTGTTGGGTGCATACACATTGGCAAGGGTAAATGAGACATTTTCGCGATCACAGCTCAGGAGAACAAAGCGGCCTCGAGGGTCTAAATATGTAGATGTGACACGTATAGTAGAATTGCGTTTCAATAATATGGCCACTCCAGCCTTTCCAGAAGGGTCAGATGCCATATAAGGGAAATGTTTGGAGGCAAATTTAAAAGAGCCCTCCGCCTTGAAGTGTGTCTCCTGAACCATGATCACTTCTGCTTTGGATGTCCTAAACTCTTTTAACGCCAGCCAACGTTTGCGGATGGAACCTAAACCTTTAAAATTGCATGACAATATACTTACAGCCATAGCTCAGGTATATGAGTATATATTACATTTAAAGGGTAGTAAAGAAACGTGTACCATGATGCATAAAACATAGCAACAAAAATATCATTAATGATCATATGACAGTATTGTATAATTTTTGAAACATAACTGTGTTTTGAATATCTCTCAGAAAAAAAACCCATGTGTATGAAAGACTCTATCAAAACAAGGGATATGGGAATAGAAAAAAAAACAATAAAAATAAAAGGGAGATCCAGGTGAGGACCAAAAAGGATCTCTAGCAATAAGAAAAAAAGAAAAAATATATACCAATTAGGTATTAGGCCTGAGGAACGTGAAAGCCTCAGGAAATCACGGTCTCGATTCCAGACCATGTTAAGGGGGGGCATGTCAGTCTACAAAATCAGTCGCGTGGGCCTCCGCCCAATCCGAACAGCTTATAGCAAAAAAACAAAACAAAAAGAAAAAACAGGGAACCACCAACATGGAGGTTTCATGCGGAATTATAGCAAACAGGCAAATGTGTAAGGTAATTCAAGTGTGGAAGTTTGACTCTGAGCCCAGAGTCTCAGAACACATAAGTCAAAAAAAAAAAATAGGACCTATGTGTAAAGAGGGACTAAAAGGATATGTCATAGGATATTTTCAGGTAGGGCCTTTGAATGGAGCAGCTCTTTGAGGAGTAGCTGGTGTCTTCTTTGATCTCTGGCGCACCGGGGTCCAGATTTTTCCAGGCCTGGACATCTGTTGAGATGGCGGAATTTGTATCTGCAGGTCTTCATCTGGTATGGGAGGGAGACCTAGGTTTTTGATAAAAGTCTCACATTCTTGCAGGTCTCGCATGGAATGTTGTGAACCGTCTTTAATGACTGACAGTCGGAACGGAAAGCCCCAACGATAAGGGACTTGGTATTGCTGCAAGTGGGAGGTAACTGGGCGTAAGGCACAGCGTTTAGCCAAAGTGATGGGCGATAGGTCATTAAAAATTTGAAGTTTTATGCCTTTAAATTCAACTCTTGATCTGTTTCGAGTAGCAATGGTCAAGGCCTCCTTGCTCTCATAAAAAATGGAAATGAGCGATGATGTCCCTGGGGTTGGCACCTTGAGGAGGTTTAGGAGCCAGTGATCTGTGTGCTCTATCTAGGCGCCATTCTTGTCAGGGACATGAGGTACCAACATGACAAAGAGAGCAAGGAGGTAGGGTCGAATTTCTTTATCTGGTATGGATTCCGGGACTCCACGAATACGTAGGTTCTGGCGGCGTTCTCGATTTTCGAGGTCTTCTTGCTGCATCTGTAGTTGTGAGACTGTTTTTCAAGCCTGCATTTTCTTCCTCTAGGACATGGATATATTGAACCATGTCATCAAATTTAGTTTCCAAATGATCTGTACGTTCACCTAGCTGATCTATTTCACCCCTAAGCTTGTGGGCAAGCTTATTTACTTCTTTGGTGATGTTATGGGTGATGCTGTGAAGCAGAGCCTGCAGCTTGGTATCTGAAACATCCACTGTTATGGGTAGTGATATTGCGGGGGAAACAGGTGGTTGTGGGTGCTGTGAAGAGTCTTCAGTGAATAGAGAGGGGTCGACCAACGGGAAGTTATCTGCTTGATTCATGGCTGTCTCCAGAGTACTTGAGGCCGGGGAGTGAGGCCTCCGTAGGTATTTTTCCGTTGAGTGGGCTTGCCGGAGTGCGGCCTGCGAAGCTGGTTTTGAGTATATGGTACGTTGGTCTCCAATTTTACCCATACACCGTTTGAAAGATAACTTTGGGGTTCCCTGAAAGGTTAGCTTGTCTCCCGAGTCTTGAAAAAATAGCGTTGCGGAGCGGGAGATTCGTATATGCAGGCGGAGGCCAGAACTTAGATCTCAGACGTCTTCCATTTTTGCAAGCTGCACGTGTGTCTTACATTTGACGGTTGTAAGGGCAGTTATTTAAGTAGCTGTTGCAGGGCATAGTATTCCCAGTGGTGGATACTGTCGAGGGAGTGTAAAGAAAAAGACTGTAGTGGATAGGGACAGTAGATAGGGACAGAAGCAGCTGGGTGTACTTGGAGTCCCAAGATGGCCGCCGGCTTCCGTGTGTAGGCCGAAGCCGCAGACTTTCCATTGGGCCGGCTAGCCGTGTAAGCTCCGCTTCACCTGGGCCTAGGGAATCCTGGATGGTCACAGCTAGTGGGGCAGTGGGTAGTTCTTTATAGGGGTAGTTAACTGTGGGAGGACAGATATAGATATTTCACTACTTACTGTGTCCACGGGAGGAGGATGCGGCCGGATCAATAGGCCGCAGGCTGCTGATGGACGCCAGGCTCACGGCTGGAGATCTACAGGCTGCTCGACTCTGTTGCAGGGCTATCCAGTGATCTCCGGAGGTGTGCTGCTGGAAGGCTGAGACGGGATGGTCGCTCAACCTCCGAGTCTCAGTGTATAGGAGCGAGGAAGCCGGCAGGCCTCAAAATGGCGGCGGGTCTCGAGCCTGGAGATCAGGGAGCCGGGCCACAGCCGTGTAGAGTCTGTAGTGAGAAAATATTTAGCTGCAGCTCCGGTAGAGAGTGTTCTGGTGAGTATGCTGTGGTTTTGGAAGATCTCCAGGGTGAGAGAGAGGGAGGATGGCAATGGATTTTTTGCTGGCTGTGCAGAGCTCAACACAAGCACGATCTACTTGCTCTGTGTCTGGACATGCCCCTGTGCTGTTATCTTATTGTACAGAATTTGACCTACCAACACAGATCATGCTATTATATTCTGATGGTGGGCGCATATCTTACAGGCTGGTTGTAAAGAAGTTGATCTACCAATTTCCCTGATGTCAGAATACAATAGCACAGTGGGGAGGTTGCCCTCATCCATCCAACTAGTGTGTGGTTTGGTGAATCAAGTCATTTTTTTCCTTCAACCTGCTAGTTGAATGAAAAAAATGACATATCTATAGGTTGCATAAGGGAGATGTTAATTGATTAGTTCTGGGTATAAGAAGGAAGGTATGGGGTTTCTACAGACTAATTTGTCATCTGCATAGATATTTGCCAGCACACCAGGGATCAGCACAAAGTGGCATCCAAACAGATAGTTATTGCATGATAACAACACAAGAAAGGTCCAACGTTTCGGAGTCATGCAGGACAGCACCCAAACCTTGAAAGCTTATACCAGGAACGTGTGCAATGGGAATATGAAGTATTATGTATAATTTGTCATCTGAGCACAACCTGTATCCTAAAGAAGATTTGTGCTTAAAGTAATGGACATTTGTTTTTTTTAGAAAAACATTGTTGGGGTGGTTGGATGCTTCTGAAAGGCTAATTTCACTTTTGTAAAAAATAAATAAATGCACATTTTTTTTTAGGTAAAAAAAACGTGAATTTACTATTTCTTTTCTTGGGGGGCCACAGAGCTTTATACCCATTATAAGCAGATCAAAGGTGCAATATCAGGCTCCTGCAGACTCTCAGCACAGCTGTCTGCCTGTAACTCCCATATGAGCAGTTACTGAAGAGCAGGAACCATCAATGAACTGCAAGGGCACTACAGCACCCTTGTATTTTTCCCTAGCTTGACAGTAAGACATATACAGTATGTTTAAACACTCCTCGAGGTGATTATTTTATTTTATGAAGAGCGAGACACTAATGCATGACCAATGTAAAATAAATAGGTAAAAAGTCTTTTTGTTTTAACCAAAGAAAAATGTACCCCCTTCCTGACCAGGCCATCTTTTGCGATACCACACTGAGTTGCTTTAACTGACAATTGCGCTGTCGTGCAACGCTGTACCCAAACAAAATTGACGCCCTTTTTTTTTCCACAAATAGAGCTTTCTTTTAGTGGTATTTGATCACCTCTGCATTTTTTATTTGTTGCGCTATAAACAAAAAAAAGCAATATTTTTTACTTTTTGCTATAATAAATATCCCCAAAACTATATTAAAAAAAATTGATTTCTTCATCAGTTTAGGCGAATATATATTCTTCTACATATTTTTGGTAAAAAAAAAATGTCAATAAGCGTATATTGATGTGAATGTGTGTATATTTCTATGAGACAGTTCACACTGTTAGCTTAGCTTTAAATTCTTGCAATACAATTTGCTGCATTTGGGATAGATAGGATTGAGCTGTGTCCAGGCATGAAGTTTTGGGAATGAGTGGTGGAAATCGTGGCTAATCACATCATGCATTTACATGCAGTTACGTACTGCTTGACTATGCACATTTTTTTCTAAATATGAAAGACCAAAAAAGGGCTGTTTATGAGAAAAACAAACAGGAACTGTGCCTGTGGCTCATCTGGATGATCTCAGGTGCTGCACACATATCTAGTGGGGAAGTATGTCTGCTAGAGATCTTAGTCATAAGACTATTATAGCTCTTGTGCAGGACATTAATAGGTTGATTTACTAAAGGCAAATAGACTGTGCAGTTTGCAAAGTGAAGTTGCTCCAGAGCTTAGTAAATTAGCAGAAGCTCTGCTGACTTCCATCATCCAATCCTGTGCAAGCAAAAATGCTGTTTTTTTTATTTTAGTTGCACGGGATTGTGTATCTTTTGCATAGAGAACCTTCACTTTATTTACTAAGCTGTGGAGCAACTGCACTTGCAGAGCGCAACTGTACATTGCACAGTCTATTTGCCTTTAGTAAATCAACCCTTAAATTTCCTTGCTACTCATACAACATAAAGAAGAAGTGTTTCGAGTCATCACCACAATTGGGCATCCTTTTCACAGGAGGACAAAGATAAAAGAGGTGAGTAAAACATATGCATATATGGTGTTTGTAGTTTGTTCCTACATCTGTGCATTGATATACCACTTTTGAAATTGTGCCTTTGTGATGTGAATATTTTTGACCCCAGAGGCAAAGAACTGTGGGTCTTGATAGGGCTAATTGCTCGTTTGTACCTAGTAATGAGATTTAAAAAAAAATTATTTACCAATTTGTCCCACATGGTCTTTTTTCACATGCAGTTTTTTTTTTCATTTTACTGACAAAACCCACCTAATCTCTATGTTTTATAATTGCTCCACAGAATTTGTTATTTACTTCTTGGTATGGCCATGTTGGCAGGAAAATCAGGAAATTAAGAGTGAGATTTGGGGAACATCTGAGTGTTATTGAACAAGGTAGAACTAAGTACAGTGTACCTAGACATTTTAGGGAAGTACATGACCAATCTACAAGGGGATTACAAGTGCTGGTGATTAATCCTATTCCTAATACATTTTCTTTTCTTTTTTTTTTTTAATTGTATTTTTATTAAAATCTTTTCAATGAAAAGATTACAGAAGGTTTAAGCACAGAAATGAATCAAAGGTTTAAAATACAGGGAAAAAAATGTCTACAAAGGCAGGACACAGAAGTGTACTGCACATCCTAATACAAAGAATATACATCAACTTACAAGCATAGCAAAAAACACATACAGAGGTCATACATGTAAGACAAAGCTGATTTAGAGTACCGGTATATAAGTATGGTCAGAAAACTCCAGAGGATATCAAACTACTATATACCTGGAAAGAATGGTAGGAAAATGGGTCTCTGTAGGTAGAGTCAGAGAATGGAACATGTAGATTTCAAGACTCAATGGACTGAATTTGCGTTCCATATTCCGAACTATCCCAAGGCTCCCAGATTTTGCCAAATTGGGGTATGGTGTCATGTACACTGGCCGTCAGATATTCCATTCTGCGAGTCTCTTCAATAAGCTGAAGAAGTCTAGACCATGGTAGGGGGGAATTGGATAGTCTCTTAGCAGCAAGGAGGATGTAAGAAATTAGCCTATTACTTTTTTAGTAATACCTGAAAAAGGAAGGCCCAGTAAGTAATGTAGTGGGTCAAGCGGTAGAGACACCCCCACCACTTTCTGTATTAGTAACATCACTTCTTGCCAGAAGGGCTGTACCGTTCGCGCTAGCGCTGTTTGGTGCCAAGGACTCTTTAAAGACTGCCAGATGCTTCCATCAGGTGCTGTTCATCTGCAGCTCTGCACCTGAGTCTCTGTATCCTGCCTGTTGTTGTATTTGCTAGTGACCCGGCTCCGTCTGACCACTCTCCTGTCTCCAATCTGATCCGGCCTGCCTGACCTTGCTTATATCTTGTGACCTGTTGCCGAACTCCTGCCTGCCTGACTATTCTTTGATCATCCCTCCTGCTATATACTTGCCTGATCTCCTGCCAAAACGGACTGTGTGACTCTGCTTTGCCTGTGTCCTGTGACGCTGCTTCTAGTCTGCTCTGCCAAGCTCCAGGTTCTGCTGCTACCATATCATCCACCTGTCTGCTTACTGATCCACTTCAGCCTACCAGCATCCGCAGCTCAGCCATCCCGGAGGGACGTCTTTCCAGTTCCTGTGTTTGCTACCGCAAGAACCTGCATCAGGCCCTCCTACCCACTGTGCTCAAGAGACCACTGTTCCCACTTCCAGTGGCTCCTGAACCAGCGCTTAAGAGAGGTCTCCTTCTACCAGTCGGGCTCAACTACCAGGTACCTAATAGAAACCTACGAGAGATAGGGTGAACCAAGTTTCGGAGCTGAAATAGGGAATTGTTTATCCAAGGGAGAATATGTCCCAAGGACAAGCTATCAGGAATAGATGGGTTAAATAACACATTCATAAGAGGAGAACACGGGGAAGAAAGAGAAAAGTTCTTTAGGCATTTACGCCATATGGTTATTGTGAAATATATTGGAGCCGTACATTGGCGTCTAAAAAATGGGATCTATATGGGACATATGAGACCAGATTAGGGAGCATGGATGAACCTGATACAACACCCCCTTCTCAATGTCAGCCCAGTGACTAAAAGCCTGTAGGTTGGACCAGGAGGCAATGGCCCTTAAATGTGAGGCATAATAGTATTTAGCAATATCTGGCGCTCCCAGGCCCCCCTAGATCTCCCAGCAAGGACCACTGAACTTGCAATGCGATGTGCCTTACCATTCCAAATAAATTTCTGAACATTTCTCTGAATAGCCTTAAGTTGGGAAAGGGGGATAGCAACCGGTAAGGTTTCGAAATAGTATAAGAGCCTAGGTAGGATGGACATTTTCAGTACATTGATCCTACCAAGGAGGAAGGGGGGTACCTAATCCAACTTTGCAGAGACTTATTGATATCTGCAATCAGGGGATGGTAGTTGACCGAGTAGAGAGAGGAGTAGGTGGGAGTAATATGAATTACCAGATATTTAAGAGAGGTGAAGCACCATCTATAGGGATAGGATTCTTTGAGTTGAGATTTGGGTGCTTTATCCCTTGGTCTGTTTGCCTTCCTTAATGGTATCTGGTCATAATATTATGTAAACCAGTGGCCTCCCTTGTCCATCGTTCATTGCTCAGATTCATGTGGATGATCCCTACCTTTTGATTGTGAAATATTTTTGGTGATACTCTGGTTTATTTATCCCAGTTTGTTAATTTTATCTAATACAATTTTTGTAATCCTACTCATCTTGTTGTAGATCTAATTGTAAACACTAGACTTTATTATTATTGACACGGTTGGTCTGCTCCCCCTTGTGGCAGTTCGGTGGCACGCCTTCCCCCTTGTTGTTCTCTCTGGCGGACTTGTGTTTACCCTGGCCAGGGGTGGCTTTTGCCGCCCTGGCTTGCCCTGATTGGCCTGGACCCTCTGGCCTATGGGCTTCTTTGGGACGAACACACGCAGTAGCACGGAATCGTGCACCTGCACAGTGTGGGTAAACTGACCCCGTGACGTCAGACGCCGCCCTCAGCGCCGTAAGCGGATGCTCGCGGGTCGGGGAGCTCTTATAGCAGTCCTCACAGACTGCTATGTGAGCAGCAACACCTCTCCACGCTGGGCAGATATTTTGGACAAAAGCACAGACATGGTAGGTCACTATTAAGGCATCCTTCTCCAGTTTGCTCCGAACCTCCTGTTTTCTATGCCACCTGCTTTTCCTTATACCCTGCGACTGTTTGTTTACAGAGTTTTCTCTATGTGCTTCTTCCTGCAGCCAGGGCTTTAACCCTGAGACCTGTCAGAATTAACAGCTATATACACCTACAGCATCTAATGGTTTTTACTCTAACTGGATAGCTACTTTGTATACGCACATCCAAACTTTTCTGCCCATCCATACAGCCCAGCTTCAATAATCCTCTCTAGCAGCATATTGTAATTTGGTGAGATCCGTATACAGTATGCGGTGTGGTGATTTTCTGGGATGGTTTTTCTCTCTTTCATTCCTCCCATCTTTTCTGCCTTCCCCTCCCCCCTTTTTCCCCTTTCCCTTTTTGTGAATATGTTGTAATCCGAGTTTAGGAGGGCTATAGGTCTATAGTTATCTGGGACGGAATGGTCTTTACCCGATTTATGGATAACTGAGATATATGAATGTAAAAACTGGGGATGTGGGGATTGTCCTTTGAGTAGGGTACCATATAGAGTTAGCATGTGGGGGGATAAAATATCCAAGAAGGTCTTAAAATAGAAATAGGGCAGTCCATCTGGGCCTGGTGATTTATGAAGTGGGAGATCCTTAATTATATTGTAAAGTTCCTCTGCAGTTATAGCTGAATTTAGATCAGTCTGATCGGATGAGGACAGTTTTGGGAGTTTAAGAGCAGGGAAAAATGTGTCAAATTTCGCTTGGGTAAAGTTAAAATGGTTATCATGGGTAAGGCAATTATACAACTGTAACTAGAAGCTGCCAAAAATTCTGGTCATCTCCATGGGGCAATGTATTCTAGACCCATCCACCCGAAAAAGATAGTCAGGAAAAGACTTGAAGGGGCATGGACGCAGTTTATTAACCAACATCCTGTGTGGCTTATTAGAGAATTCATAGAATTTTTGTTTCATCCAGAGTATGGATTTGGCCGCTTTACCAAGGTGTAAGGACTTTATCTGTTCCCTGAGGGAAGTGACCCTACGCAGTTTCAACACTGTGGATTTACACAGCAGCCAGCGCTCAGCTTTCTGCAGAGCAACCGTCAAGGACTGTAGAAGTCTATTTCTATCTTTTTTTATGCGGGAGCCCTCTGCGATACAAGCACCATGAAAGACCACCTTATGCGCCTCCCACAGTGTGGAAAAATCTGAGACAGACCCCAGGTTGAATTGAAAAAACCCCTATACCTTTTCTAAAGATGAATTATTTAAAAGGCTCTATGAGCAGGAGCCTTTATGGATATTTTTCATGAACACTTTGTTCCATACAGGACCCAGTGAAGAAATTGAGACCAACACTGCCTTTTAAATTAAAGTGAGTGTAAAGTCTATTTTTTTTTCTATAAAAAATAACAAACATGTTATACTTGCCTGTACTGTGCAGTGGATTTGCACAGAGCAGCCCAGATCCTCCTCTTCTCAGGTTCCTTTTCTGTGCTCCTGGCCAAGTCACAGCCCCCTGTGTCCATTCAGACACAGAGCAGCCCTGGGCCCCACCCCCTCTCTCTCCTGATTGGCTAACTGGCTTTGATTGACAGCAGCAGGAGCCAATGGCGCCACTGCTGTGTCTCAGTCAATCAGAAGGGAGAGTCTTGGATGGCTGAGACACGCGTGGACATTGCCGGACAGAAAGGGGGCTTAGGTAAGTGTTAGGGGGGGCTGAGGGGGGCTGCTGCAAACAGAAGCCTTTTTATCTTAATGCATAGAATGCATTAAGATAAAAAATCTTCTGACATACAACCCCTTTAACTCCTTCAGCTTTAAGTTCATTTCTGCTGCTTTAAGTTTTCTTCTCAGTATGATCAACATTTACAATGTTTGTTTGTTTGTTTTCTTTAATAGTATTAGGCTTTATTATCTATCAGTGTTAGTGTTAATTTTTTTTTTATTTAGTGTGTACTTTTCATACTCTTATGATTTAGGGTCTATTTTTGTTTATTTCCATTGTTCTAACTATGCAGTTATGTTGGCTTTTTTCCTTTTGTGATTACATATTGTGATACCTTTATTATAATTTAATTTGCCCATGCCTCCTTCTGTATACATTTAACTATGCAGTTATGTTGGCTTTTTTCCTTTTGTGATTACATATTGTGATACCTTTATTATAATTTAATTTGCCCATGCCTCCTTCTGTATACATTGTTGGCCCTTTGAGTGTTTTAAAAGAACACACAGTACATTATATGACATCTAAGATAAAGTCCAGATCTGCCCATGCCCTCTTTCCTATATTTCCGGCATTTCCCTTTATCAATAGATATGAGAAAGGGGTTTTAACAGCCCTGAAATACATAGCCACATCCATATACGTCTGACATCATCCCGCTCTTATGGAACTGCTATCAGACTTCCAGTTTTGCAGTGCATTCCATGCTGGCTCCATTGGTGTCCATACATCCACAGCCATTTTCAGGAAAGCCACTCTGCATTGCCTGGTAATGCTTCCTTGATGAGCTGTGGACCAGGTCCACAGCTGCTTCCTGGTGTCACTCTGCTATACCTGGTCGCTTCCCTGGCCAACTCTGCATAGGCTCTCAGGACTGTTCAAGTGGTTTTCCATATACTGCAGGATGATGTGCCCATCTTTACCTTATCACATGTGAGTACATAATATTCTTTTAACACTATGTTTTAAGTAAATCTACACATAGATGGTAACGCCCCCCTGTCGTTTCCTGTTTTTTTCATTTTTTAAATATTTTATGTTCTCCACTGACAGCACCAACTGAGGAAGAGAGATCCACATTGTTTCCTAAGTGACAAACTGCTATTCTTAGAAGTGCTGAAGAGGCAACCATCTGCACCATTATCTGTTCTCCATGTAAGCGATGACTTTCTAAAACTGTCAGACCCTGTTGTTTTAGCCCTCATTATTGCCAATACTTAGAGACATTACAGCTGACATAACCAGGTGCAATGCAACTTACAAATTTATGCAACATACCTGCTGATCTGTTGTCAAGAGGGACATGCCATAACAAGTTTTTCTTCTTGACGAGTGGGCTTTACAACACACAGCAGTTTAGGTTCCACCCAGGGGTCAAAGTACAATTATCATGTATTAAAGAATATTATAGGGATACAACGGCGCTACCTCAGAAACCTGTATGCCTGAGCATATACAGGAAAACGTTAAGTGGAAAACGTTTTTTGCGAACATATATATAAACACTTTTTTATATGTATAGGGGAATTGTGACGTTGTCACGGATAAGTAGGGAATGATTCAAACACATAGATGTGAGTTAGCATGGGTTTACATATAGCCTCCTATGAGATATATATAATCTATCACACAACACGTATGTTCCTGATAGGTCAATATATTATCTCTAGATCAAACAACTCCAGACAGCATATTCTATGCATTAAACAACCATATGTCAGCACACATATATTATGTCCTGTAAGGAAAGCAAAAAAATTTTTTCACATGCATCAATAACATATATATCTCTGTGTTCCATTGCAAAGATCATATACTGTGGAGATCAAAACATATTTGTGACAGTCCCATGCAGTTCATGCCGCAATCAGGTTGTTCACCAGGTGACTTTCGTGCATATAGCGTAGGATGGTGACTTCTGTGACCCCCCTCAAAGTGCTCACTCACCAACGGTAGGAACCCCTGCAGGGGTATCAGGCCTGTAGTTCTAAACAAGGACTTTCCTGTTCACTGCTGTCACATCTCCAATTTTATCCCGGTGGATCTTAATCCTTCTCTGCCGCCAGATCCAGAAATGTCTCCGTTCTACTCCCCCCTGGAATGTCCTGTCTGTATCAGATACAGACAGGACATTCCAGGGGGGAGTAGAACGGAGACATTTCTGGATCTGGCGGCAGAGAAGGATTAAGATCCACCGGGATAAAATTGGAGATGTGACAGCAGTGAACAGAAAGTCCTTGTTTAGAACTACAGGCCTGATACCCCTGCAGGGGTTTCTACCGTTGGTGAGTGAGCACTTTGAGGGGGGTCACAGAAGTCACCATCCTACGCTATATGCACGAAAGTCACCTGGTGAACAACCTGATTGGGGCATGAACTGCATGGGACTGTCACAAATATGTTTTGATCTCCACAGTATATGATCTTTGCAATGGAACACAGAGATATATATGTTATTGATGCATGTGAAAAAAATGTTTTGCTTTCCTTACAGGACATAATATATGTGTGCTGACATATGGTTGTTTAATGCATAGAATATGCTGTCTGGAGTTGTTTGATCTAGAGATAATACATTGACCTATCAGGAACATACGTGTTGTGTGATAGATTATATATATCTCATAGGAGGCTATATGTAAACCCATGCTAACTCACATCTATGTGTTTGAATCATTCCCTACTTATCCGTGACAACGTCACAATTCCCCTATACATATAAAAAAGTGTTTATATATATGTTCGCAAAAAACGTTTTCCACTTAACGTTTTCCTGTATATGCTCAGGCATACAGGTTTCTGAGGCAGCGCCGTTGTATCCCTATAATATTCTTTAATAGATTGGTACTAGGCAGGACACCCTTAGGAGTGTCTTTGTTTTAAGGGAGGCAGCAACCTAAGCAAATATACCATATAGACTGATCCTAAGCGCGGTTTTCTCTGGTTTAATACAATTATCATCTGCCTCCTTTGTAACTCCATTTAGCTGTCCAACCTCAAGGATTCCCACCTATCCATTAGCCAGGCCAACAACCCCCTGTGCCAAGAACATCTTCCTCCAACAAACCTCCACCTATAGATGTCCCAGTGCAAAATATCTCCTGCAACTATCATCCCACTCCCTACAATGTTCATGAGCAACTGTAATCTGTGCTTGGTTAGATGCAGTGGGGTATCCAGGTTATGGCACATATGGCAAGTGCGCTCGTGAGTGGCTCTTCTTCCCAGGGCCGGATTATAAATTCTACACACAATTACTGGCCAGCTGTCAGCCGCTACATTGCCTTGCAGTCTCTCCAGACAGCTGAATTATAGGCCCAAGACAGTGAGCCAGCCCGCGGCAGCGGCCGCTACATACAGTGTCTCACAAAATTGAGTATACCCCTCACATTTTTGTAAAGATTTTATTATATCTTTTCATGTGACAACACTGAAGAAATTACACTTTGCTGCAATGTAAAGTAGTGAGTGTAGAGCTTGTATAACAGTGTAAATGTGCTGTCCCCTCAAAATAACTCAACACACCGCCATTAATGTCTAAACCGCTGGCAACAAAAGTGAGTACACCCCTAAGTGAAAATGTCCAAATTGGGCCCAAAGTGTCAATATTTTGTGTGGCCACCATTGTTTTCCAGCACTACCTTTACCCTCTTGGGCATAGAGTTCATCAGAGCTTCACAGGTTGCCACTGGAGTCTTCATCCACTCCTCCATGATGACATCACAAAGCTGGTGGATGTTAGAGACCTTGCACTCCTTCACCTTCCATTTGAGGATGCCCTACAGATGCTCAATAGGGTTTAGGTCTGGAGACATGCTTGGCCAGTCCATCACCTTTAGCCTGAGCTTCTTTAGCAAGGCAGTGGTCATCTTGGAGGTGTGTTTAGGGTCGTTATGTTGGAATACTGCTCTGCAGCCCAGTCTCCAAAGGGAGGGGATCATGCTCTGCTTCAGTATGTCACAGTACATGTTGGCATTCTTGGTTCCCTCAATGAACTGTAGCTCCCCAGTGCCCACAGCACTCATGCAGCCCCAGACCATGACACTCCCACCACCATGCTGGACTGTAGGCAAGACACACTTGTCTTTGTACTCCTCACCTGGTTTCAGCCACACATGCTTGACACCATCTGAACCAAATAAGTTTATCTTGGTCTCATCAGGCCACGGGACATTGTTCCAGTAAGCCATGTCCTTAGTCTGCTTGTCTTCAGCAAACTGTTTGCAGGCTTTTCTTGCGCATCATCTTTAGAAGAGACTTCCTTCTGAGATGACAGCCATTCAGACCGATTTGATGCAGTGTGCGGCATTTGGTCTGAGCACTGACAGGCTGTCCCCCCACCCCTTCAACCACCTGCAGCAATGCTGGCAGGAGTCATAAGTCTATTTCCCAAAGACAATTTCTGGATATGACATTGAGCACATGTACTCAACTTCTTTGGTCGACCATGGTGAGGCCTGTTGAGTGGAACCTGTCCTGTTAAACTGCTGTATGGTCTTGGCCACTGTGCTGCAGCTCAGTTTCAGGGTCTTGGTAGTCTTCTTATAGCCTAGGACATCTTTATGTAGAGCAACAATACTTTTTTTTTCAGATCCTTAGAGAGTTATTTGCCATGAGTATGCAGGTTGAACTTCCAGTAACCAGCATGAGAGAGTGAGAGCGTTAACACCAAATTTAACACACCACATGACACCAGGGAGAGAAAATTGCTAATTGGGCCCAATTTGGACCTTTTCACTTCGGAGTGTACTCATTTTTGTTGCCAGCGGTTTAGACATTAATGGCTGTGTGTTTAGTTATTTTGAGGGGACAGCAAATTTACACTGTTATACAAGCTGTACGCTCACTACTTTACATTGTAGCAAAGTGTCATTTCTTCATGGTTGTCACATGAAAATATATAATAAAACATTTACAAAAATGTGAGGGGTGTACTCACTTTTGTGAGATACTGTACATTACCTTGCAGAGAACGCTGCACTGCATAGCCTCTGTACTAGTGCACTGAGGCTGAGCTCACTCCTCCCCTTGATGTCCCAGGCAGCATCATGTTATCCAGAGCCTAGCCTAAGAGGCTGGTGGGAAAGGAGTGTGGGCGGCACCGGCGCCAGTGCAACCAAGGAGGAGGAAATGCCACACAAGTACAAGTACAAGAACAAGTAAGCTCTGCCACTGCATGGGTTTTGGGAAGTCAGGCAGATAAGTGCAGCTCTGTGTTCTGGCTCTGGCTGAAGTGGGTTAACTGTTTGGTAGGGAGGGCAGGTGGGGGCTATCAGTGCCTCCTAGGCCTATCATTACCAGTACTCATTAGTGCAGCTCATCAGTGCCACCTGTCAGTGCCAGTGCCACCTATCAATGCCACCTATCAGTGCAGCCCATCAGTGCCACCTATCAGTGCCAGTGTCACCTATCAGTGCCACCTATCAGTGCAGCTCATTAGTGCCAGTGTCACCTGTCAGTGCCACCTATCAGTGTCACCTATCAGTGCCAACTATCAGTGCAGCTCATCAGTGCCACCTGTCAGTGCCAGTGTCACCTATCAGTGCCACCTATCAGTGCCACCTATCACTTTAGTTCATCAGTGCCACCTGTCAGTGTCAGTGTCACCTATTAGTGCCCATCAGGGCAGCTCATTGGTGCTGCCTATCAATGTTAGGGCTACCTCATCAGTGCTGCCTTATCAGTGCACATAATAACCACAAATCAGTGCCCATCAGTGCAGCCCATCAGTGCTGCCTATCAGTGTCCATTAGTGCAGCTCATCAGTGCCAATCCATAATTTGTTAATTGAAAGAATAAAGTTTTTTTTTCCTTAAAGTGGATGTAAACCCAATGTCATTCTTTCTAAACTACAGCCATAGGTGTTATCTATAAGGATATACATGCCTCCTGCATGTATCTTTACCTGTCAAATGACTCCACTCTGTATGTTATGAGAGCCGAAAAACTGCAGATTCTGTGGATGGGTCTGTTGTCTGGAGCTCGGTGGGTGGAGTCGTGATACCAGTAGACTCCCCACCCACCTCTACACTCCCCATGTCAATATGCATTTTTTCCTGTGTGTTTCTTACACTGAACTTCTGCTATGATCTCTAACATCCAGTGAAAAGACAGGAAAGTAACCACATGACTTCAGCATGGGAAATCATGCTGAGGTGTGGAACAGCCAATCCTTGCAGAGCTGCTGAAGAAAGGAGTGGGCGTGGGAATTAAAAAATAATGCATGTCCTAGTGCACAAAATATGTAAATCACCTGTCACTCACAGCAAGGGGGAGGATTTGACAAAGTTTTTCTCTGTTTGTCAAGATTTATCTCACTAAACAATAAAAGAGGATTGCTCAGAGCTGGATTAACTCTGTGTGGCAAGACTGGGCTCAAATGATAGGAAATCTTATACATTATGACATTAAAAAAAAAAAAAAAAAATTGGGTTTACATCCACTTTAAGGTTATCTGAAAGATGGGTTTTAAGTGGTATGAGTGGTTTTAAGCCATTTTCACTAGATACGCCTCTGGTTAGATGGTGCGAAGGGCAGGGGAGTAGCCCCCAATATGATTTTTTTTGGACCTCATGCCATTCATCAGGATACAAGATAAAGGTTAAAAAAGACAATAGATGGGGGCGCATGCGTGGAGTCTAGCGCAGCGGACATGTCCTGCTAGAGCTCCGCTCCGTGAGGAGGAAAAATCGCTGTACAAAGGCAGCCCGCCGACGTTTTCTTTACAAAAAACGATTCATTACACTCCAGAGAGGTGAGAGAAGATTTTGAGAACATAATGGTACTTGGGGGAGCCCAGAATAAATATAAAAATGCCCCCAGCGGAGGCGCACAGGCTAAGACTGTAATGAAATTGGCGCCAGTCCCCTCAGCCTCAGGCACAATCACCTCAGAGCGCAGGAGAAAGACAAAGATGTCACAGCAAATCTCCTCAGATGAATCTGACACAGAATTATTTCTGTCACAGAAATCTTCACAAGAACCAACAGCAGCTCCAAACCTTATTAAACAATTTGAGAAAATGCTACACAAAGCATTAAAGCATATCTCAGAACAAATAACCAATAATCTTACTAAAGAAATCAGAGAATTGGGAAACCGTACAGCAGCGCTGGAAATTAAAATTGAAGAATTAGAAAACATAACACAGGAATTCATGACTGAAATAGATCTCCTTAAAGAAGATAATATAAGCTTACAAAACAAACTGGAAGATTATGAGAACCGCGCAAGAAGATCTAATTTGCCTTTCAGAGGCATACCTGAATCGATCATTGTTCTATCTTCTACAATAACAGCTTTATGCCAAGAATTACAACCAGGAATACCGATCGAAAGGTTTGAAATGGATAGGGTACACAGAGCCCTCATGCCTAAAAAAATAGATGGACCCCCTCGCGACATCATAGCAAAGTTCCATTTTTATCGAACAAAAGAACAGCTTTTATTCGCGGCCAGAGAGAAAAAGAACTTAACTTTCCAAGGTCACAATTTTCAGATTTTCGCAGATCTCTCTCAAGTTACCATCTCCAAAAGACGTGCTATGAAAATACATCTGTTGGAATTGCAAAGAAACAACATCACATAAGAATGGGGTTTTCCATTCTCCATAAGTTTTACCTACCAAGGAAACAGGCATATTTGTAGATCTCCGAACGAACTACAACAAGCTCTACAAGATCTTAAATTGATCGATGGACACATCTGCAACCACTACCTCACGAAGACAAAGAGCATCCGCTTCTTCCTTACCAAAGTCATCCACTGCTATAGGGAAAAACGGCAACCAGCATGCACACAAGAGAGGCCGCTATGTATCCCCTCCTCAGGACCAAGAAGTACGGTAGATCCAATGGACTGAAAGACTGATTTTCCAGAAACATGAATATAAATATAAAATTAGCTAAGAAGATGTGTTCTCGGTGAACACACAGCATATTGGACACATTCACTATGCACTTCTTACATGATTTTACATCCCATACTTGTATTCTAATAATTAGACTACAATATGGGTCAGGGTAAATCCCCTATTCAAGTAACAACTATATATGTTAAACATAATCATCTGAAAACATCAATCTTCTCAGTTCTATATTTACTCCCAAAACATGAAACTAGGTTTTTGTTTTTTTCTTCTTTTTTCCTAAACAAAATGGTTTAAAGTATCTCTCCTTATTTACTATATGCAGCTTGAGTTGCATACTAATATCATCAAATAAATAAGGAATTTCAGTCATGACTGAAGAGATATAATTGTATTTCTTTAGTTGTATTGTTATATAGATTATAGAAACATAGTTTTAAAGTTTTCTTTTGTCCAGAATCTATATTCCATACTATTATTCCATTAAATGAAATATAAAATGGGTTAGATTAATTATTTACTCAGATGTCATCTGAGTATGTTAAATAAAATCATACGAGAACACCATTCTTATCCGTTCTTACTTCAAATTTTGAAACTGAGTAGCTTTTTCTTTTTTTCTAACCAGATTGGTTAAAAATACTTTTTCCTATCTATTAGTTACAACCTTGAGTTATATACTAATATTACCAAAAGAAGACCTAGTCATGACTGAAATGATACAAATTTACTTCTATAGTTGATATATTTATTTAGATTATTGAAACAAAGTTTTGTAGTAAGTCTAAATACTAGTCACAAGACATATCTTTTTTTATTTTTCTTCAGACTAGATAGCTTACTCTTCCTAAAAAACATAGAAATTCAATAACCTTATTTTATAAGCTTTAAGTTTTTCTTCAAAATTTATTAGACAATATAGATATGATTCTCATCAAGCTTTAAGGGCTATAAGCTTACATCCCAGTGATGTTATTTTTTTTTTCTTTTTCACAAAGTGGTTATCCTGCACATGGAAGTTACGTGCGCCTCACCTAGTCTTCCTCGGATCCCCTCACTTACTGTAATATGGAGGGGCCTGACGAAGGCCTTCGACCCCCTGTTGAGAGGTTTTACCCCTCACCACTGGCAAATTCTGAACACTTTAGTATATTATTCTCAAGCTTATGTCATGAAATCTTACCTGTCTTCTTCTTTTTTTCTAAACTAGATCACACAGGATTCTTTTTTCTCTTATCTCTTTTCAAGTCCGTATGGGTTGAGACGAGCGACCACCAAAATAGAATATGGTAAGTGCAGCCTACTGACTCAGCTACCATGGCTCCTTTAAATATTTTATCCCTAAATGTACAGGGACTCAATGTACCACAGAAACGTACTAAAGTGTTTAGATCATTTCAAGCAAAGAATGTGCACATTGTGTGTATTCAGGAGACTCATTTCACAATAAACGTAACATTTTTTAGTTCATCCTATCCACAAGTATTTACTGCCTCGGCCAATACCAAACAACGCGTAACTCTAGTAGCATTCCACTGTTCCACTCCAATCATAGTCCACTCGGAAATTAAAGACCCAGAAGGACGATATTTAATCCTGACAGGACACATTTTAGACACCAAACTAACTGTGGTCTCCTATTATGCTCCAAATAAACAGCCAATTTCATATTAACACATCTCTTGCAAGTAGTTAATGCACATAAAATGGGAACAATTATTGTATGTGGAGATTCCAACCAGGTTCTCCTCCCATTTCTGGACAAAACACCATATACTACACCTCGGAACCACTCTAAATTATGCCTCTCTCAACTTCTTTCTAAACATAATCTAGTTGATTCCTGGAGGGAGAATAACCCAACAAAAAGGAACTATACATATTTTTCACACCCTCACCAAACATTCAGTCGTATAGACCACATTTTTCTTACCACAGGGATGATACCAGAGATTCTATCATCAAATATAATCTCCATCCCATGGTCTGACTACAACGCAGTCCTAACCACCATTGCATCCACTATACCCAAACATCAAGATAAAACATGGTATCTACCAGAAATATTACTCAAACAACCTATATATAGAAACAAAATTGAACATGCCTTGAAAGAATATTTCACACTCAACAAAAGCCCAGAAATTTCTCCAATAACACTCTGGGAAGCTCACAAACCAGTGTTGAGAGGGATATTTCAGCAACAGATTGGTATACTCAAAAGAAAACGTAGAAATCTTGCACGAAAATTAGAAACACATTTTAACTCCCATTTCTTAGCTTTCCAAAACAATCCTAACTTAACTACTAAAAATGAATTAGAGAAAGCACGCCTGGAATATGATCCCTTTTTAACAGACTCAACTGATAAAATATTGCGTCGTTCCAGGCATGCCTTCTACATGAAATCTAATAAACCAGGCACATACCTGGCAAGTGCACTCAGAACAATAAATAAATCATTTAAACCAATTAAGCTGAAGATATCTAAAAATATATATACTAGTAATCCCCTTAAAATTGTCCATAAATTTTGTTCCCACGTAAAAATACTATACACGGAATCAAATTAGTTTAATTTAAACAAAGCAGATTCATTTTTTTCAAAAATTAACTTACCTGAATTATCTGACTCACAAAAAGCACAACTAGAGGTACCTATCACAGCAGAGGATGTAGCAAAAGTCATCAAAGAATTAAAAGTTAATAAAAGACCAGGACCTGATGGTTATTCTGCATTATATTACATATTTTCAGACTATATCTCCCCCACATTAGCAGAGACATTTAATGCTTTACTTGAAAATAATTCACTTAGACAAGAATCCCTAATGGCGATCATATGTATGATTTCTAAACCCCATTCAGACGATACATCCTGTACTAATTACCGACCTATTTCAATGCTTAATATAGATATCAAAATTCTTGCAAAAATCTTAGCATCCCGTCTTGGTGAGTTCATTGGCACTCTTATAAATCGAGATCAAGTTGGCTTTATGCCAACTCGCCAAGCAGGCGATAATGTACGCCGAGCGGTTCTTTTAGCACAAATTGCCAAAACACGACGCATTCCCTCCTGCTTTCTTTCACTTGACATTCAAAAAGCCTTTGATTCCATATCTTGGCCATACTTGCATTATATGTTACAAAAATGGGGTTTTGGCCCAAACTTTATAAACTGGATCAGGGCTTTATATAATAAACCTAAAGAATATGTTAAATATGCAGGTTATAAATCAGAGGCCTTTAACATTGAGAGGGGCACTAGACAAGGGTGCCCGCTTTCACCCCTGCTATTTGCCCTGCTCATAGAACCACTTGCCCAACAGATTCGATCAGAACCAACCATAACTGGAATTGAGATAGGGGGATTTCATCACAAACTCTGTCTATTTGCGGACGACATCCCCTTGTTTCTTTCATCACCGCAAATATCAGGCCCAAATTTGATGCCAATACTTGATGACTTTGCTGCCTTTTCAGGTCTTTTCATTAACTCTAAACATATCCCTCTCAACTTTGGAATTAAATTCAGCTAAAATCGGTCTCCCATTTACTTGGGCAGATAAATCTATCCCATATCTAGGAATATATCTCACTGCATCTTGTTTAGATCTTTTTTCAGCTAACTACCCTCCAATGCTAAAAAATATAACAAATATGCTGAAATCTTGGAATCACCTCCCTCTATCATGGTTCGGAAGAATCAATACAATAAAAATGACAATTTTACCCAAATTATTATATTTATTCAGAGTTTTACCTATCCCAATTCCTGCCTAATATCTGAGAATTATACAGAGAAAAGTAAACTCATTTATATGGGGCTCCTCTAGACCTCGTACGAAACAACATACATTATACCTTCCTAAGTTGAATGGTGGTCTAGGATGCCCCAATTTTGCCTCTTACTATAGAGCAGCACATATAGCAACATTAACTAAATACCATGCACAACACAAATCTCCTTTATGGGTATCGATTGAAGCAGCTGACTGCGATCCCTTATCAATCGCAAACTTGATCTGGCTTTCACAGAGAGATCGTAGAAGGTTAGGTAACCCAATTTCCAAACATTTTATCTCCATGTGGGACAAATACAAACTCAGAAATCAATTACAATATTTGCATAACCCTCTATTTTCTTTCTATAAAAATCCTGCATTCTACCCAGCATGGGTCTCACCTAGATCTTTTAAAGCATGGATTACTCATGATGTACTAAATATGCACAAATTTGTAAACTCCTCGTCCTTTATTCCCTTCCCAACCCTCTGCGATAACTACGGATTACCTCAATTGGAGGTATTTAGATACCTTCAGGTTAAAAAATTCTTTATGCCTCTTTTAACCACAAACTCTTCACTGACTCAATTTACTGAATTTGAAAAATTTTGTAAAAATTATCCTCATGCCAAAGGCATGATTTTGGTCCTATATGCACAATTAGTAACCCAACCTGAAATAGAGAAACCATCGTATGTACAGAAATGGGAGGTTGACTTAGAACGAACACTGGAAACAACAGGATGGAACCAAATTTGGTTAACAACCAAATCAGCCTCCCCAAACATACTAGCGATAGAGGCTAATTATAAAGTTTTAATGCGATGGTACCTTGTACCAGTTAGAATAGCGAAATATGTGCATAACTACTCAACAGATTGTTATCGTGGATGCTCTGACCCAGGAGCACACTTTCATAATTGGTGGTCATGCCCCAAAGCACAAATTTTTTGGAAGGCTATCTTTACTATGGCATCTAAAATGTTAGGAGTATCCATCACCCCTGATCCTACAATGGCACTCATCAATCGAAAGCCAGAATTTTTAACACATACCCAATGTAAATTACTTATCCAATTATTTACAGCGGCGAAACAAACAATAGCAAGAGCATGGAGATTCCCTTCATTGATAATGGAGGAGGTAGTAAATTGAATGAACGTCACCATGACTCAAGCTAAAATGGCAGCTCTTGAAAATGACTCGCTTGTCAAATTTGAAAAAATGTGGCAACCGTGGATTAGCAATTATTTGCCTTCAACTTTTTTTTTTTGTTTAAAAAAGTTTATTTGGAAGACATATAATAAACAATTGCAGAATATAACAATAAGATTATACAGGTGCGGTAAAGATTTGTAGGATACACAAAGTTGGGTTGCGATAATTAGTTAACAGGATACAGTAGATGTATTATAAAAAGATGTATGAGATACATAGATCCAAGCCAATATAACAGGGTGGGTTACAATAGGTGATTGTTAGAGTATAGAGAATATGATCATGAAAAATAAAGACAAAAAGAAATTCAATAGTATGGGAGATTATTTTTAGAAGGGTAGGAAGGATTATGAGGGATGAATATCAGGTAGGGACCAGAACCTCCACTTCTCATTAAAGATGTGCATACTATCTGAGAGGGTATGATGTATTCTTTCCGAGAGTCTGAGTGTTTCCATTCTGGACTCAACCTGGGGCCATGGTAGGTTCTGTGTTTTCCAGTTAAAGGCTATCATCCAATGTATAGAGCTGATTAAAGAGTGGATTAGTCTGTTGCATGGAAGGGGACATCCGGAACCGAAGCGTATAGAAGGCATATTTGGGGGGATAGAGAGATTTTTTTCTTAAGGGGGTTCTCTAGTTTGCTGATTACTTTGTGCCATATTGGTTCCAGAAATTTACAGCCCCAGAAGATGTGGATATAGCTGCCCTCCAGGTGACAGCCTCTAAAGCAGTCTGGGGAGGTTGAAGGGTAGAAGGAATGTATCTTAGATGGGGTCATGTACCATCTGATGTGTAGTTTCATTGGGGATTCTCTAAATACAGCAGCGCAATTACTTTTACAGAGATTTTCTATCATTTTAGTCCATGTATCTATTGGGAATGAGCTGCAAATCTCTGTTTCCCATTTAATCATAGGGCCAGATTTTTCAGGTTGGAGAAAGTTATTGAGGTAATTATAAAGAAGGGATATCAATCCTTTGTCTCTGAGTGAAATACAGATGTGCTCAAATAAAGTACTAGGGGGGTTAACAGATAATGAGTAGTATGTAGAATAGAAATCATGGATTAAAGTGTATTGGTGGTGTTCTGAAGGGGGGAAATTACATCTGGATTGTAGTGAGGCAAAAGTTGGGAATTTAGAGTTGAGTGTAATTGATTTTAAAGTAGTAAGGTTGTTTTTGGTCCAGTTATGAAAGAGGGTCTGATCAAGGAATGCAGAGGGGAATCTGGGATCTCCCAAGAATGAGGCCAATGGAGGGGTTGCAGGGGGGAGTTTAAAATTATCCTTGATTCTGTTCCATAGGTGTATAAATTGGGCAATTATAGTGTTTTTTTTTTGTTGAGAGTGTGATATAGTTTTGTATTAGACCATAAAATTCCCTTGATATTCAAAGGAAAAATAGAGGTGGACTCGAAGATCAGCCAAGAAATATTTGTATCAAGGGAAGACCATTGAGCCATTTGTGCTAATCTGGCTGCTAGGAAATAAAGCCAAAGGTTAGGAAGTCCCAGCCCACCTCTATTGTGTGGTCTGTGCATAAGAATATAACTATATCTAGGTTTTTTGTTATTCCAAATAAATTTATTGATTTCGCGTTGAAGGGATTCCAGTCTTGTTTTGGGAACATTAATGGGGAGGGCTCTGAAATAGTATAGTAGTTTTGGAAGGATAGTCATCTTAAAGGCACATATCCTTCCAAGGAAGGAGATATGGTAAGAGGACCAGATTTTTAACAGTGAGTTGATTTGTGAGAAAAGGGGGAGGTAGTTGCTTTTGTATAAGAGGTTGTGGGATATTGTGATATTAACTCCTAAGTATTTAAAGGAGTGTGAAGACCATAGGAAATTTAAGTTTTTCTTCAGAAGTGAGGTTAAGTTTGGAGGGCTATTAATAGGTAAAATTGAGCACTTGTTTGTATTGATAAAAAGACCAGAGAGTTTATGGAATGAGTGGAGTTCTGAGAGGAGATTGGGGATTGAGATTAGAGGGTCTGTTAGGAACAAAAGTGCATCGTCAGCATAAAGACTGAGTTTAAAGTGATATGGATCTTTCTTGTAACCTTTGATATTCGAGTTATTTCTAATGGCAATTGCAAGGGGTTCGATGGCTAAGGCAAAAAGGAGGGGGGAAAGAGGACAGCCCTGTCTAGTTCCTCTGCTTAGAGGGAAGAAATCTGAGTTATTCCCTGGAATTCTAATTCTGGTTTGGGGGAAGTGGTATAGAGCATTAAATCCATGTATGAATTTTTCTGATATGCCACATTTAGGTAATAGTTGGTTTAAGTAGGACCAATTGACACTGTCAAAGGCCTTGTGGATGTCAAGGCTGAGCAAATAGAGGGGGTGAGAATAAAGGTTAGCATCTTGGACTATATTAGTAACCAGTCTAATGTTGTCAACTAATTGTCTGCCTGGGATAAAACCAGTTTGATCCGTATGGATCAGGGAGGTGATAACTGTGGCTAGTCTGTTTGCCAGCAATCTGCCAAACAATTTAAGGTCATTGTTAAGGACTGAAATGGGATGCAAGTTTTGGGGGTGGGAATGGTCCTTTTGGGGTTTTGGAATTAATGATAGGTTAGCCAGTAGCATATCTTCAGGGAAGTGACCACCTGATAAGATATAGTTGAACATTTTGGTGAGACTAGGAGTCAGTAAGGGGGCAAATTTTTTATAGTATGATGTAGTAAAGCCATCTGGGCCTGGTGCAGTCGATGTTTTGAGGGATTTTATTATGTTGAGAATTTCAATGTCAGTGCAAGGGTCGTTTAACGAAGAGGATTGGAGTTGACTGAGCTTAGGGAGTTGTACAGAATTTAACCAGTCTAGAGTAGTGGGATGTGGATGTGTTTGGGGGCCAGAAAGGAGGTTTTTATAGAAAGAGGTGAAAATTTGGAGGACATCTTGCTGGTGTGATACGATATTGCCTTTTTGGTCACGAAGTTTGTAAACATGTGGGGGTTTAGTATCATGATTTAGTTTTCTGGCAAACATTGTTGAGGAAGAGTTTCCATGTAGCAGAAATTTAGCTTTAGAAAATCTAAGAGATTTTTCTGTGTCTTTAGAAAGTAATGTGTTTAGGGCCTTACGTTTTATTTGAATGAGGTTCGAAAAATCTGGGGTGATGTTGTTATTTAGTTCATTATATAGTTCATGGAGTTCTTTGGTAAGGCATTTAATTTCTGTCAGTTTAGATTTATTTTTAGCTGCGGCTATACTAATCAGGTGACCTCTCAAAACTGCTTTGTGAGCTGCCCAAACCGAGGTTGGGAGGACCTCATCTGACGTGTTTGTGCGGAAATATTCCTCAATATGGGTATTAATTTGTTGGACAGTAGAGGGGTTTGATAAGAGTGAATCATTGAGGCGCCAATTAAAGGGGGTGGGAGCCATGCCAATATGGGAGGTTTCAAACGCTAGTATGTTATGGTCTGACCATGGACATGGGTGTATGTCTGTTTTAGAAGAGTTTGCTAAAAGGATCGGAGTGCAGAAAATATAGTCTAATCTGGCAAAGCAACTATGAGGGTGGGAATAGTGGGTATATGCTCTGATACCAATATTATGTGCCCTCCAAGAGTCAATTAGCTGTAGTTTACTGAGAGAGCGATTTTTAGATTTACTAAAGGCTTTGGAAGAGGGGGCCACCTTGCTCCTATCAAGAGCTGGGTGAGCAGATAGATTAAAGTCGCCACCAATTATCAAATGAGGTGAGATATATTGTTCTAGTATGTTAAAGAATTTAGTGAAAAATGTTGTTTGGGCTTCGTTTGGGGCGTAAAGGGAAGCAATAGTGACATTTCGTCTGTTTATACTGCCCTTTAGGATAATGAATCTACTGTCATCATCTTTGTAAATAGAATGGGGTTCAAAAATAATGGAGTTTTTAATAAAAATGGCGACACCACGTGTTTTATTGGAGAAGGTAGTATAGTGGAATTGATTGAATGATTTATCAAAATATTGTGGGTGGTTGGAGGTAGAGAAGTGAGTCTCTTGCATTATTATTATCTCGGCACCCAGTCTCTTATACTGCTTGAATGCTTTTTTATGTTTATTAGGAGAGTTGAGACCTTGGACATTATGGGAAAATACTTTAAGACCCATATTTATTAGGGATGATAATTCTAATTGTATAGAAGAGGATCAACACGGACCAAAATAGAGGACACAGTATATATGGAATAACATTGAAATAATAGGTTGTGCATACATTTATCGATTGATGAGAGATCAATAGCTCTGTATTAATATTTAAATTCAGGGAATGAATTCTGTATAGAATAAAAGATAAGCATTTAGAATTACCCAAGATAGAATAACCTGAACTAAGAAGTCTTCCAAAGAGTATATTGTTTGCATAAATTGCCATAAGGGCTAATATAACAACAACTGAAATAACAAAAAAAAGGGGACTGAAGGACCTTAGGTCGTTCAGCCTAGTAATTTCTACCAAAGGACTTAATTGTCCAATTTCTGCCGGCGGGGAGCGCCACCCCCCTCCAGGAGAAGGCAGGGCCGCAGGCCCCTCAGGCAGAATGGGGGTCAAACTAGCAACGACGGATGGGCCAGGCAATTTGAAAAGTAGGTACTTAGCTTAAAAAAATTTAAAAAAAGGGGATTTGTGCATGGTAAAAACACTATAGGGTTAACCTTAGTATACCACTAAATAGTAGATAACCTCAAAAAAGTTAACGAGGAGAACACTTTTATATCAGTTTTTTTTAAGAGAAAAAAAAAAAATTTTTGTTAGGAACCAAAGGAGCAAACCTATGAATAGTACACAATGTAACAAATTTGCAGAATCTCACATTACTCTGGGGTGTAAATATCGGTCAGAAGGTTCCACTGCAAAATGATGTAACATAATATAACATCTTTGGTGTCTAGTCATAAGTGAGGAGGGTGATTGTGAGATCTGAAAATTTAGTAAAAAAAAACCTGTATAGGAGAAGAAGGATAAAAGAAAGAACCAACAAAATATACAAAGAATAAGAAGGAGAAGGGAACAGGGGAACTTCCCTTCTCAACCCCGCCTCCCCTTACTATATCCCCTTTCATTCCCATTCCTTCCAAAGGCAGAGTCAGTGAAAAATAGAAAAAAATAATAAAGTTAGTATGGGAAGGAGATTGGGTAAATGTTCTGAACCAGGGTTCCGAGCCGGGGTTGATTGTAGCGTCAGGGGGATTTACATAAGGTTTGAAAATTTCCTCAGCTCTGGGGTGTTAGGTAGGGAAGAACTGTAAAAACTGACTTTTGGTTGTCAACCAGTGAAAGTGGTAGCGAAAAATTTGCTTACTTAATTAATGTTCAGACAGATCAGGCGACACGATCTTGAAGGGAGTGTTGTTGCCATCTTCTTAGTTCTCTCGGATTGCGTCTGGTGGAGGGTGTGGACCATATAGGCAAAGATCTAGGGGTAGCAGGTAGACGCTGTGATGGTTGTGGATCCAGCAGTCCCAGTTTAATGAGCAGATCTTTTCCCTCAATGACATTATAAACAGTGTAGGTATTGCCATTATGTGTTAATGACAATTTGAACGGGAAACCCCATCTATATTTGATTCTGGCTGTTTGAAGGACATTTGTAACTTCTTTCATCCTGCGTCTTCGGTCTAAAGTCGCAGGGGAGATATCAGGGAAAATCTGCAGCCCTATCCCATCTAATTCAATGGATGGGGAGTTTCTGGCAGCACGCATTATATCTTCTTTGGTGATAAAGTCCTTCATACACATTATTATATCTCTGGGGGGTTTATCTGCTGTTGGTTTTGGACGCAGAGCCCTGTGCATTCTATCACATGCAAAAGCAGAGAGCGGTTTGTCTGGTACAAGGTTATGGAACAGCTTTGTAATGACTTGGTTAAGGTCTGTGATAGACTCTGGAACTCCACGAACTCTTATATTGTTTCGTCTGTTCCTATTATCGAGATCTTTAATGTGAGCTTGCATGAAAGAAAAACTGTCTGCCAAGGTTTCATAGTCCTTTCTGAGGTCATTATGTGCAATGGCTAGTTCGTCATGCTTGGCTTCTAAGAGGTCTGTGCGGCCTCCTATACTGGCAATCTCCTGTGAGAGAGCGGTGGTAGATTTGTGTATCTCCTTCTCTAACTTGTCCACAAATCTATCATAGATTGCTGACAGGCTTGCATCTAGATCAGCTTTGGAAAGGGGTTGAGAGTACTCACTGTCTTTAGATGCTTGCTCCGGACCGCTGGAGGCCGCATGGTGGCCGGCGCCATTTTGGGTCATCCTCCTCTCCATGCTCATAAGGTAGTTTGTGAGGGTATGTTGGGAGCGGTTCTGTCGCCCCTTTTTGCCGGATGGCATGCACAGAGTGATTCCGCGGGGGTGATCAAACAGATGGTGAAGTTTTCGGCTGGAAATAGCCCCGGGTATCGTGCCTGGCCTGCCTCATCAGACGGAGCTCAGCTCAGCAGCTTCCGTCCCGCATCGCGCCGCGCATGCGCCCCCTTGCCTTCAACTTTTAACAAAGAAGTTTTACTACCATGGTAGCTTACTCAGTGAGCCAATGGATTACATAGTCTTCAATGGCTGTGACAGACCTCGCCTCGACTCAACCCTACGGACTCTTCCTTTTATTCTTTCTTTCTAGTTCTTCCTCTTTCTTTTTATTTCTCCTTTCTTCTCTACTTATTCTTTTTATGATTTGGAAGCTCATATTAATCATAGAAGATAATTCCTCTTATAAACAATATCATCTGCATGTATTATTAATATCATAATAACCTATAATTTAATATATAATTTACACTGTTCGAATATGTATTTCTGAGCTTCTTTCACATTGTTGTATAATATGTACTCACTCAAATGTCAAATACCTTATTGTATGTACAATAAAATCTTTTGACAAGAAAAAAGACAATAGGACTGTTTTAAACTTCTTTAAAACAGTTCCTCCTCTGTAAGTTATACTATTTTATACATAGTGCTGCCACTGTAATCACTATCAACTTTAAATGTACCAAATTTATTTGCTACCCACTATACCTTTATATGATTGCTGCTGTTCCCTAAATACCAATTTGTGGCCTTTGTGCTACATAAACAACCTTTAACACAGCTCTGTCTAATAATCAAATTGATTATTGCTATATTCAATAACAAATCATCAAAACCTATGCCAATATGAATTTACAATCCCAAAAAAATGCATAGTAGTTCATAATAAATAATATTCTTTCATAAAGTGCTCCATAGTGTAAATAAAGTGCTCCCTGCCTAAAATAGCTTCTCAGTGCTCCAGAAAAGTGCTCCATGCCAAACACTGTGCTTTCTCACACTGACCAATGTAATTGACTTTATGCTTTTCAGCAAAGAAGTTGCAGCATGCAATAGAAACGCTCCTGGGTATTTAGACAGCAGTGTTCAGCCTTGCTCTTCTTCTCCTTGGTTCTTCTCTCCCAATATCCTCAAATCCCTTCTATTTTCTCCTATACCTCCATTAATATGTAAGGGAACTAAGAGGTGGAAACCCATATGGTGCAGTATCGTTTATTTAAAAAAATAGGTTAAAGCACATTAAACACTCAAAAGCCTGGAAATGTCACAGCGTGCGTTCCACAGGCCGAAAATAACATCATTGGATGTCTCGTCCGACGTACATTTTGGCCAGCCAATCAGGCATCCTGACGAGCTTCTACATGCTTCCGCCCGTACAGGCACATCAACACATGCCTGATTGTACACAGAGGGAGGTTGTCAGCAGGTTCTGACCAATTATTCATGGCCAGGACCTGCTGATTGGCTTTGTCCAATCACAGCTCAGAGGACTGAACATCTGTTTCTTCACCTGCAATGCAGGGACAAGAAACAAAAGAGATCTTTAGTAAAAAGCAGCACACATTACACAAATGAACACTTGTTAAGCACACATTTAACCAGTTGCCGACCGCCGCACGAACATATACGTCCTCAGAGCGGCACGGGCAGGCAAAAGGACTTACAGGTACGTCCTTGCCTGCCCGCGGGTGGGGGGTCCGATCGGAACCCCCCGGTGCCTGCGGCGGTCGGCAAATCTCCCCCGGCGATCGGTGGTGAGGGGGAGGCCATCCATTCGTGGCCTCCCCCCTCGCGATCGCTCCCAGCCAATGGGATCATTTCCCTGCCTCTGTATTGTACACAGAGGCAGAGGAAATGATGTCATCTCTCCTCGGCTCGGTATTTTCCATTCCGGCGCTGAGGAGAAAAGACTGTAATGTGAGTGCACAACACACACACACAGTCGAACATGCCAGGCACACATTACAACCTGATCCCCCCCCCTCGCCCCCCGATCCCCCCCCAACCACCCCCCCTGTCACAAACTGACACCAAACAGGTTTTTTTTTTTTTTTTCTGATTACTGCATTGGTGTCAGTTCGTGACAGTTACAGTGTTAGGTCAGTTAGTATTAGCCCCTTTAGGTCTAGGATACACCCCAAAATACATTCTGTTGCTTCTCCTGAGCACGGGGATACCACATGTGTGGGACTTTTTGGGAGCCTAGCCGCGCACGGGACCCCGAAAACCAAGCACCGCCTTCAGGCTTTCTAAGGCCGTAAATTTTTGATTTCACTCTTTACTGCCTATCACAGTTTCGGAGGCCATGGAATGCCCAGGTGGCACAAAACCCCCCAAATGACCCCATTTTGGAAAGTAGACACCCCAAGCTATTTGCTGAGCGGTATAGTGAGTATTTTGCAGACCTCGCTTTTTGTCACAAAGTTTTGAAAATTAAAAAAAGAAAAAAAAAATTTTTTTTTCTTGCCTTTCTTCATTTACAAATACAAATGAGAGCTGCAAAATACTCACCATGCCTCTCAGCAAATAGCTTGGGGTGTCTACTTTCCAAAATGGGGTCATTTGGGGGGGGGTTGTGCCACCTGGGCATTCCATGGCCTCCGAAACTGTGATAGGCAGTGAAGAGTGAAATCAAAAATTTACACCCTTAGAAATCCTGAAGGCGGTGATTGGTTTTCGGGGCCCCGTATGCGGCTAGGCTTCTAAAATGTCCCACACATGTGGTATCCCCATACTCAGGAGAGGCAGCTAAATGTATTTTGGGGTGCAATTCCACATATGCCCATGGCCTGTGTGAGCAATATCATTTAGTGACAACTTTATGCAAAAAAAAAAAATTGTCACTTTCCCGCAACTTGTGTCAAAATATAAAATATTCCATGGACTCAACATGCCTCTCAGCAAATAGCTTGGGGTGTCTACTTTCCAAAATGGGGTCATTTGGGGGGGGTTTATGCCATCTGGGCATTTTATGGCCTTCAAAACTGTGATAGGTAGTGAGGAGTAAAATCAAAAATGTACGCCCTTAGAAATCCTGAAGGCAGTGATTGGTTTTCGGGGCCCCGTACGCGGCTAGGCTCCCAAAAAGTCCCACACATGTGGTATCCCCATACTCAGGAGAAGTAGCTAAATGTATTTTGGGGTGCAATTCCACATATGCCCATGGCATGTGTGAGCAATATATCATTTAGTGACAACTTTTTGTAATTTTTTTTTTGTCATTATTCAATCACTTGGGACAAAAAAAAAATGAATATTCAATGGGCTCAACATGCCTCTCAGCAATTTCCTTGGGGTGTCTACTTTCCAAAATGGGGTCATTTGTGGGGGTTCTGTACTGCCCTGCCATTTTAGCACCTCAAGAAACGACATAGGCAGTCATAAATTAAAGGCTGTGTAAATTCCAGAAAATGTACCCTAGTTTGTAGGCGCTATAACTTTTGCGCAAACCAATAAATATATACTTATTGACATTTTTTTTACCAAAGACATGTGGCCGAATACATTTTGGCCTAAATGTATGACTAAAATTGAGTTTATTGGATTTTTTTTAGAACAAAAAGTAGAAAATATCATTTTTTTTCAAAAATTTCGGTCTTTGTCCGTGTATAGCGCAAAAAATAAAAATGGCAGAGGTGATCAAATACCATCAAAAGAAAGCTCTATTTGTGGGAAGAAAAGGACGCAAATTTCGTTTGGGTACAGCATTGCATGACCGCGCAATTAGCAGTTAAAGCGACGCAGTGCCAAATTGTAAAAAGTGCTCTGGTCAGGAAGGGGGTAAATCCTTCCGGGGCTGACGTGGTTAATGCCTTGATTACCCGAGATAGCCAGTGTCATTAGTACAGTGACAGTGTATATTATTATTTGTGTCACTGGTGATGTCAGTGGCAATTAGTCGATTTACACTCAGTGTCAGTCAGGGGTAGTTGTACTAAAACTGGTGCACTCAGAATGTGGTGCAGCTATGCATGGTAGCCAATCAGCTTCTAACTTCAGTGTGTTCAATTAAGCTTTGGCTATAAGGCTGGATTAACACCTATGCATTTTTAGTGCTTTTTGCATTTTGCATATTTGCTCTACAGAACATGTTCCATAGGAAAACATGTTGAATGGACTGTAGTGCAAATCTGCAAAATGTAAAAAGCGCTAAAAATGTATAGGTGTGAATCAAGCCTAAAACCTGGAAGCTGATTGGTTTCTATGCAGAATTGCACCAGATATTGCACTCTCTAGTTTTGGTAAATAAACCCCTTAGTGTCATATTGCCCTCTGAACTATTGCAGTCCCATTATAAGTCACTGATCATCACCATTAGTAGTATAATTAAAAAAAAAAAAAACAACGTATAAACCTAGTAGATGATAGGCTCAGCAATGGCATGCAATGCCAAGCTGCTGCTAATAAGGCAAACAGAATATTGGCATGCATTAAAAGGGGGATCAACTCCAGAGATAAAACGATAATTCTCCCGCTCTACAAGACTCTGGTCCGGCCGCACCTGGAATATGCTGTCCAGTTCTGAGCACCAGTCCTCAGGAAGGATGTACTGGAAATGGAGCGAGTACAAAGAAGGGCAACAAAGCTAATAAAGGGTCTGGAGGATCTTAGTTATGAGGAAAGGTTGCGAGCGTTGAACTTATTCTCTCTGGAGAAGAGACGCTTGAGAGGGGATATGATTTCAATTTACAAATACTGTACTGGTGACCCCACAATAGGGATAAAACTTTTTCGCAGAAGAGAGTTTAATAAGACTCGGGGCCACTCATTACAATTAGAAGAAAAGAGGTTTAACCTTAAACTACGTAGAGGGTTCTTTACTGTAAGAGCGGTAAGGATGTGGAATTCCCTTCCACAGGCGGTGGTCTCAGCGGGGAGCATTGATAGCTTCAAGAAACTATTAGATAAGCACCTGAACGATCGCAACATACAGGGATATGTAAGGTAAAACTGACACATAATCACACACATAGGTTGGACTTGATGGACTTGTGTCTTTTTTCAACCTCACCTACTATGTAACTATATGTAACTATGTAACTATATATATATATATATATACCATAGTTTGCAGACGCTATAACTTTAATGGAAACCATCAAAAATCATTATACATGTATTTTTTTAACAAAGACATGTGCAGAATACAGTTTGGCCAAAATGTATGAAAAAAAATTAAATTTTTTAAAATTTTTCTATTGGATATGTTTTATTGGAGAAAGTAAAAAATTATTTTTGGCCTTTTTTGTTTATATAATAAAAACCCAGTGGTGATCAAATCCCACCAAAAGAAAGCTCTATTTGTGTCAAAAAAATATTATGTAAATTTTGTTTGGGTACAGCGTTGCATGACCATGCAATTACCAGTTAAAGTAGCACAGGCAAAATATGGCCGGGTCATGAAGGGAGTAAAACATTCTGGAGCTGAGCTGGTTAATTGTGTGATGTGCAAAAGTTAGAAATCAGTGTATTGATGTGATTTTTTTATAGGAAAGTGCAATATTTTTAATTCAGAATTTGAGGCTAGATCCTAAAGTGGACCTCATATCATATATACAATATACATTTAATTTAGGTGTGTGTATGCTAAGAAATGCATAAGTAAGTGTTATTGGTACCCACACCTCTCACAGAGATCGCAGTAATCTCCATGATGATAATTTTATCTGCTTTCCTACCTACAAGGAAGAAGCCATCTTTGTTAGAGCATTATCTAGGGTCAGCATATACTTTTTGGACTGAGATGCCAGCCAGAGATGATAGAATTGAAAACCCTGGTGTACGTGCGGTTTTTGACTGTATTCATAAATGTCTGAAAGTTTTTTTGTTTTTTTTAACTGTACTATTGTTTTGTACTGAAAATATTAGCAATTTGTATAATCAGACGTTAAAGTTATTTAACCACTTCAATACCAGGCACTTTCCCCCCTTCCTGCCCAAGCCAATTTTCAGCTTTCAGTGCTGTCACTTTTTAAATGACAATTGCACGCTCATGCTACACTGTACCCAAACAATATATTTTTAATTTTGTTTACACAAATAGAGCTTTCCTTTGGTGGTATTTGATCACCTCTGGGATTTTTATTTTCTCCTAAACAAATAAAAAAAGACCGACAGTTTTGAAAAAACATAGTTTTACTTTGTTTCTGTTACAGAAATTTTTAAATAAGTACGTTTTCTCCTTAACTAATGGGCACTGATGAGGCGGCACTGATAAGGTGGCACTGATGGCCACTGATGAGGTGGCACCAATGAGGTGGCACCAATGGGCACTGATGATGGGCACTAATATGCGGCACAGATAGGTGGCATTGATGGGCACTGATAAGGTGGCACCAATGAGGTGGCACCGATGGGCACTGATAAGGAGGCATTGGCAGGCATTAGTAATGGGCACTGTTTGGCATCAATGGTGGGCACTGATTGGCATCAATTGTGGGCACTGGTTGGCATCCCTGGTGGCCATGGGTGGCATACCTTCTGGTCACAAGTGGTGGGCATCCCTGGTGGTCCTGGTGGTGTTCCTGGTGGTCTGGGTGGGCATCTTCCGGGGGAGATGCGCTGTTAATCAATCAGTGCAGACCCCCGTCAGAGGAGCAGCCAATCGGCTTTCCTCTATTCACGTCTGACAGACGCGAGTGAGGAAAAGCCGATACACAGCTTTTCCTGTTTACACCGTGATCAGCTGTGATTGGACACAGCTGATCATGTGGTAAAGAGTCTCCAACGGAGACTCTTAACCTAGATCGGAGTTGCAGTGTGTCAGACTGACAGCTGCCCCACCGATTGACACACTGCACACCCCCACTCGCGCCGGATCATTATCCTGATCATGTCATATGATGTCTTGGCAGGATAACTAAACCAGTTTGCGCATGTGAAATTGCTATATGCAGGGCAGGAAGTGGTCAAAGGTCCACTTTATTTTTATTACTGGGATCCAGCATAATCATTCTATCTTTTTTCAAATAAACCTTTTTTTGAAAAACACAGGGAAGTGGTAATAAATCAGTGAATGTGCTTAAGAAAAACTTTATGATACTCACATTCTTCAAAAATATAATGTAATTGTTTTAGGTGAAATAAATGTACCAAATACATGCTGCCATTCTATTTATTTCAATACAAAAACTAAAAGAAAAAGTAATATTTTAAACTTTGAAGATTTTTTTTTTTTGCACTGTTCACTTTTATCCAGCTAAATTAAAAAATTACACTTAAAAAGCTAACTAAAACATTTATGCTGTATATACAATAATGGAATTGGATAATTTATATGTGTGAATGAAATATTAAGAGGATCAAATATTAATTATTAAGGTGTCAAAAGGATCAAAATTATAGCAAATCTATATAAATCACATGAGAAAGTAGATGTATGAATAAAATATAATCAATTCCTTTTGCACATAGTAAAATGACTTTAGCTTTCCTCAGTTGAATTGTTAAATTGTACCTTAATCTTGTTAGTTAGAAAAAATTAAAATGGTATGCTATATATGTTAACAGTACAGCTTGCAGGGTACTGGCTACATAGTTACATATAGGTATGAGCAAATCAGACAAAGTTGATTTTCAAGAGGTTCCCCAAACTCAGTAAGGACAATTTGCAAGGTTTAAAAAAAAACATGGGTAGCTAGACACTGCCATGGTATGGTTTTGAAATGAAAGATCCAAAAGAACAATCGTTTACACAGAGATTTAAACGCATCCCCTCCCCTTTTAGGCGGGCTGACTTTCTCAAGGATCTGTACTCCTACTGCTGAGGTGTCACCATTATGGTATTGATTAAAGTGGCTAGCAACATTGGTGGAATGATTTTTCATAAAACTGGATAAATGCTCAATGACTCTATCCCTGAGATGTTTGATTGTGCGTCCAATGTATTGTACATTGCAGAGTCTGCATGTGATGATATATCCAACATGTTGAATAAAGGTTTAACGTTTGCACCAACTATCCACCCAAATCCCTTTACGCTATTTAAAGATCTCAATAAATTCATTTGAGATTTGACAGTCAAAAGGTTCTATAACATTCAGTCTTCTCTCAAACCACCACTTTTACAAGAAGCCAGTGGAAATACCAACTCCAATGCCCCCAGTGTAGATATGGATTCCCCCACCACCATGGACCTTGATAAATCCAATACAGATAATCCCTTTGCAGATATGGAACTATACACCCAACACTGCCTAACATCCCCTCCGATTCAACATACAAAATTCAAACCCAAGTCCATTTTCAATCCAGTACATAAAAAAGGCCCCTACCTACAAACATTCTACCAAGTCAAGTATACCTATCTTATCGACATGTGTAAATCAGTTCCCAAGAAGAAGTCCAACCTTTCTAGAGCAGAACAAAAGGCATTAGATGATCTAACCAACAACCACAACATCATTATCAAGGCAGCAAATAAAGGTGGGGGCATCATAATTCAAAATCGATCAGACTACATGGCAGAATCCCTCAGATTATTATCCGACACTAATACCTACCGCAAACTCACTCATAATCCATTACCTGAATTCACCCTGGAAGCAACCAGATTAGCCAACAAAGCCCTAGAAGAAGACATCATTTCAAAACGAGAACTGTCATTTCTCGTCAAGGGTTTCAGAAAAAAACCCTACTTTTACCATCTGCCAAAAATCCATAAGGATCAGTCTAATCCACCAGGCCGTCCCATTGTAGCTGCTATGGAAAGCATTACCAGCGGCTTTTCCATGTATATAGACCACTTCCTCCAACCCTTAGCCCAAAACCTGCCATCATACATTAGAGATAGTACCCATCTACTAGAAATGCTTTCCTTCTATACTTGGGAACCAACTTACCAGTGGGTGTCCCTAGATGTCGTATCCCTATCTCCATCCCTCACGCCATAGGCCTCAGAGCTGTGGAACATTTTCTCTCCAAGGATCCTCTCATCAACCCCAGACAGGCACAGTACATCTTGGAAGCCACCAAATTCTGTTTAGAACATAACTATTTTGAGTTTGATCATACATTTTATTTACAATCCCAAGGTACCGCTATGGGTGCCAATTTCACTCCAAGCTATGCCAATTTGACTATGGGCTATTGGGAATTACAGTATGTGCTATATAACAATCCCTTTGCTGCTCATATCATTTACTACGGACGTTACATCGATTATATCTGGGATGGTCCAAAAGAGAGTGTGGAGCCCTTTGTTGAGCATTGCAACCACAATTCCCTAGGGCTATCTTTCACTCATGTCCAAGACTCCAACAAATTAGCCGTCCTGGACTTAGAACTTTTCCACAGTGAATCCCAAATACATGCCACAAACTTTGTCAAACCAACTGCTCCTACATCCACTTCCAGAGCTGTCACCACCCAAGGTGGATCCAAAATATACCTAAAAGCAGTGGCGGCCCGTCCATAGGGGGCGCCTGGGCGCCGCCCCCCCTCCAGGCAGCAAAAAAACAAAAAGTCAAAGAAAAAATGTTTATTACTGGCCCTTTAAAAAAAAAGGAAAAAAAAGATCCTTAAGTGCACTGTGTTCGGACGCCGGACACAGTGCACTTATAGGAAGTGCCACATCTATGCAATCACGAGATTGCAGACGTGGCGTTGCATTTGCGGGCATTTAGCCCGCCTTGTGGCATTTTCTAAAGCGCCGAGTAGCTTCCGCCCGGCCATAGTAATACATACTACAGGCGCCGGGCGGAAGCTACTCGGCACTTCAGATTTGATTGACATCTGCCCTGAGTCAGATGTCACTTCCTGCTTCTCTCTCTCATTGCGCCCGAGAGAGGAAACAGGAAGAATGCTGGTGCCAGTGTGAGGAGGAGGACACCGCAGGAGACCCAAGGTAAGTACCGCTGTGTGGAGAATGGGGGGGACAGAGGCTGTATTGGGGGGGACAGGCAGCATTTTGGGGAGGATAGAGGCTGCATTGGGGGGGCAGAGGCTGCATTTTGGGGGGGACAGAGGCTGCATTTGGGGGGGGCAGAGGCTGCATTTTGGGGGGACAGAGGCTGTATTGGGGGGACAGAGGCTGTATTTGGGGGGACAGGGGCTGTATTTGGGTGGGGACAGAGGCTGCATTTTGGGGGGGACAGTGGCTGCATTTTGGGGGGACAGAGGCTGTATTTGGGGCGGGGACAGAGGCTGTATTTGGGGGGACAGAGGCTGTATTTGGGGGGGACAGAGGCTGCATTTTGGGGGGGCAGAGGCTGCATTTTGGGGGGGCAGAGGCTGCATTGGGGGGACAGAGGCTGCATTGGGGGGACAGAGGCTGCATTTGGGGGAACAGAGGCTGTATTTGGGGGGGCAGAGGCTGTATTTGGGGGGGACAGAGGCTGCATTTTGGGGGGGAAAGAGGCTGCATTTTGGGTTGCGGCAGAGGCTGCATTTTGGAGGGGGACAGAGGCTGTATTTGGGGGGGCAGAGGCTGCATTTTGGGGGGGTAGAGGCTGCATTTTGGGGGGGACAGAGGCTGCATTTGGGGGGGACAGAGGCTGCATTTGGGGGGGCAGAGGCTTCATTTGGGGGGGGACACAGGCATGCTGCATTTGGGGGGGACACAGGCATGCTGCATTTGGGGGGGACAGAGGCTGCATTTGGGGGGGACAGAGGCTGCATTTGGGGGGACAGAGGCTGCATTTAATGGGTCACAGGCATGCTGCATTTGGGGGGGACAGAGGCTGCATTTGGGAGAACAGAGGCTGCATTTAATGGGAACAGAGGCTGCATTTAATGGGACACAGACATGCTGCATGTAATGGGACACAGGCATGCTGCATTTGGGGGGGGGACAGAGGCTGAATTTGGGGGGGCAGAGGCTGCATTTGGGAGGGGGCAGAGGCTGCATTTGGGGAGACAGAGGCTGCATTTGGGGGGACAGAGGCTGCATTTGATGTGACACAGGCTGCATGTAAGGAGGGACTCCGCTTGGGGCATCTGATGTAAGGATGGACTGCTGGGGACGCCTGATGGCATCTGGTTGTAGGTGACGTGGCTAGTGACACACTCTGGGCTCCCACTGATTCTGCATTATGGTGAGTTAAATGATTTAATTTTATATTACAATGTAATAATAGAAATAACGCGCTTCAATTATCCTGACACCATAACAACCATGGTGCTGGGATGATTGAAGTGCTAACACCAGGTGTTTGGAGTATCTTTATCTGCTGATTGTTAAACTTTCTAGAATACACATTTCTATTGTTGTATAGGATCTAGGCCTGCTGTCCCTCTCTCCCTCTCCCTCCATCCCTCGTTCATCTCAGACGCTAACCACACCACCTTAGAGCCACGCCCACAATTTTGCTGAAACCACGCCAATTTTCACCAAGTGGAGGGGTCCAAAAGGAAGGGCGGGGTCTGGCGCCCCCCCATCCTAAAACTTCACCAGCCGCCATGCCTAAAAGTCAGTTCCATAGAATTCAGCAAAACTGCACCAAAGACGAAGACTACCATACACAAGGCATACTCCTTCCAGGACAAAGGGTACCCACCAAATCTGGTTAAAAAGCCTTCAGCCAACAAGCAAAAAAACTTCAACCAGAGGCAAAAACTGCAGATGATTTACAACCAACACGATTTACAACTCAGTTCCATGGCTGTCATAAAAGAATGGAGAACATCATAGCCAAACATTGGTGCATCCTGCTCAGAGACCCATTCCTGGGCCCCTCTCTCACCCAACAACCCAAAGGTATCCTACCGCAAAGCAAAAAACATAAAGAGTAAAATAGCACCTAGTAAAATCAAAAATGCCCCATCCAATCTCATATATTCCCCTCATTCCACTAGTGGGAATGTATCAATGCCGGAAAAAAATATACCTCACCTGTAAATTCGTGAACCACGGGCAAAAAAAAAACTTCATTGATTTTCATCCATATTGCCAGGACCCGACATTACATTAAAGCCGCAAGCAGTTTTAAATGACTTTTTTCCTTTAAAAATGACATTTTGTGCAGGGACTGTTCTAAACGCGGGAAACACGCGCCACTTTACAAGCATACTATAGACACCCCCCAGGTACGATATTTAAAGGAATATTTCACTTTTTTTTTTTTTACTTTAAGCATCATTAAAATCACTGCTCCCGAAAAAACGTCCATTTTTAAAAGTTTTTTTTGCATTGATACATGTCCCCTGGGGCAGGGCCCAGGTCTCCAAACACTTTATGACAAACTTTTTATGACAATAACTTGCATATAAGCCTTTAAAATTAGCACTTTTGATTATTCATGTTCGTGTCCCATAGACTTTAATGGTGTTCGCATGTTTGAACAAATTTTTTGCCTGTTTGCAAGTTCTGGTGTGAACCGAACAGGGGGGTGTCCGGCTCATCCCTAATTCATACCAGCTAATTGTGGATATGCATAATGAATCGCATGCAATTACATCACTTAATAAAGGCATGGAGCTTCTCCGCAAATGGAAAATGTTGCCTGAGAATGGTAAACCAGCAGATCCTGACCCCATACGCGGGAGGTACAGCACCCACAACCAGCAGAGAAGAACCAAGTAATCACCTCATCCAGGCCTGTACTAAAAGTCATCAACCTACTTTTAATGTAACCTGTATACCAGATATACGACACATTTTGTGCCTTCACTCTGAACAGCGAGTGTAATTTTCACTGATCAACTACCCATTGTTCGGCTGTTTTTTGACTTACTGTTCTTAGTACTCCCACCTAAGTTACGAGATGTTTTCCGTAACATGTTCTCCACGTTTGATGCGGTCTATGTGCTTTCCGCTTTCACCAGTTCAAGTTTATTTGGTTTCTGAAACCACAAGTTTGCCTGCTCAGCACAAGGCAGGGGTGCGGAGAGTTCGCTACACACTGGAAAGACCACCTACGTCACTTCCAACGCCCGATTCCACCACCAGATGGCATAGCTGCATCTACCACAACCTGAATGAATCTTAAATTGATGTCCTTCAATCTGAGAGGCCTATACAGTCCCTACAAAAGGAGAGCCCTTTGGAAAACAGCCACGGAAGCGAACTGCGACATACTGTGTGCACAGGAGACTCACTTTTCTAGCAATAAACCACCGAAATGCACACATCCCAAATTTCAGCAAGTATTTACAGCTAAGAATGCCACTAAGAAGAATGGAGTCCTAATAGCTGTCAGGGATAGGTTAACCTTTTCTCTCCTGCAGGTACATGCTGAGCCCCATGGTCGCTTCATCATTTTGGTTGCTGAAATGGACCACGTCACCTATACCCTGGTAAATCTGTATGCACCTAATGTGAGAGCTCTAAAATGTATCCGTAAAGTATTCACAATGGCAAAAATGCAGAAAGGTAGTTTAATTATCTGTGGTGATTTTAATATGGTTATGAATGCAGAGTGGGACACGTCTTCTGTGGCTCTTCGGCAGAGGCCCTCATTGGGATCCCTTTGTCATGAGGAACGGCTTTTCGATCCTTGGCGCTGCCTTAGGTCCACCGAGAGAGACTATACGCACTTCTCTGCAGTCCATAATAGTTATTCTAGGATTGATTTTTTCCTTACTGATATGTATACGTTGCAGAAGGTCCAGGCTGCTGACATCCACAACATCACATGGTCTGATCACACTCCTGTGACAATAGAGGTTGTTGATGACAGCAAGACCTCCCAAAAACCGCTGTGACACAATAACACAATTCTTCTATCGCACCCCAAAATCAGGGATGAAATTGCAGAAAAAATTACAGAGTTCTTCAAATTTAATGACAATGGTGAATTCTCCCCAATGACAATATGGTGTGCTCATAAGGCTTTCGCTAGGGGTGTCCTCATTCAGATTGCCTCTAGAGAGAGGAAAAATAAAATAAAACGTATGTCACAACTCCATGACACTATAGCAGATCTTGAAATGAAACACAAAAATCCCATCACCAAAACCAATGAGGTCCTTTCCCGCCTTACATCTTGCCAGGAGGAACTGAGACAGGAGCTTAGAGCAGATTACGAAACATATTTTAAGAAGTTAAAACTTACCTACTACTCCCAGAATAACCGCTCAGGGAAATTATTAGCTGCCCAACTGAAGAAAAAACAGGCATGCTCGAACATCACTCAGATTAAGCACCACCTCAACAACACTGTATTTCCCTAAGGATATAGCCAATGTATTTAAAGCGGGGGTCCACCTATCTATCATTTTTTTTTTTTTTTTTGAGTTCATTCACAAACTTTTCTTCTCAGCATTACATACTCACATATTGTGTGTAATATGTCCGCATGTGTCAGATTTTGTCGGAAAGAATAACTTATATTATTCACTGCAGGCGGTTTCCATCTTCATTGTGGGCATTTGAAGCCCACAAGCATTTATTTCCTGGAGGCTCGTTCCCGCACATGCTCAGTGGCATCCTGGGAAGCCTGAGACTAGCTCCCAGGAGACTGTGCGGAGTCTGGGAGAGGCTAGAAACACGCCTACACCCATGGGAGGAGAACCAGGAAGTGCAAAGAAGAATAGAGAAATAAAAGGTAATTACAGCGATTTAGATTTTTTTAAACGGCATGTCAGCATCTAGGCAAGGAAGAGAATACATACAAATATTGTTCAAAATTTGGGTGGAACCCCGCTTTAAAGAATACTACGAATCCCTGTACAACCTAAACACTGACCCCGCAACGCACCAGCCCACATATGCGGAGATAGACGAATTCCTTAAAGGAGCTCATCTACCATCAGTGGACACAGAGTCATTCCAAAAATCGAACACCCCTATTACCCACAAAAAAGTCGAAGCGGTAATCACATCTCTACCCATGCATAAATCCCCCGGTGCGGATGGATTTTCCGCCGAATACTACAAGGCACTCAACCAAACTCTCACCCCTGAACTAGTGAAAGTTTTCAAAATGACAGCCTCTTCAGGCAGCTTCCCTAGAGAGATGCTACAAGCTGTTATAGTCACTATACCGAAAGCTGGCAAGGACACATCAAACCCCCAAAACTTTAGGCCCATATCCCTCTTAAATTCGGACCTCAAAATTTATGCTAAAATCCTAACGAACAGATTAAAAGACATCACCCCCTCCCTTATAGGATTGGATCAGGTCGGATTTGTCAAAAGTAGACAAGCGCCTGATGGGACCAGACAGATGTTGAATCTCCTGCGACTTGCTGAAACCAAAAAAGTACCTAGCATGTTCCTGGCATTAGATGCAGAAAAGGCCTTCGACAGTGTCCATTGGTTTTACCTGTCTAGGACCTTGCACAAGTTCGGCATCTCGGGCCTGATCCACTCCACCATTATGTCTTTGTATACGAACCCCACAGCACAAATCTATACCTCTATTTTACTCTCAGATCCCTTCAGGCTAACTAACGGCACCTGGCAGGGATTCCCACTGTCGCCAATAATCTTTTCTTTGATTATAGAGCCACTAGCGGAATATGTAAGAAGTGATACTTCGATAGAGGGCATCAAAGCGGGACACGAATCCCATAAAATAGGGCTCTTCGCTGATGACATTATTTTAACCTTAACTAACCCACTTTCATCTTTACCTGCTATTAATTCCCTATTACACAGGTTCGGACAGGTTTCCTACTACAAGGTCAACACTAGCAAATGCTTTGCATTGACCATCAATATGCCTGACGAAACAAGGCCCAGATTAAAGGAAATTTTTCCCTGAAACTGGGACCCGCCCTCAACAACGTACCTAGGTGTGCAGCTGTCCTCCTCTACCAAAATCTATTCATGCAATTTCCTTCTACTCTTGCTTAAAGTGGAAGCAGAACTAAATCAAATAAGTAAACTACCACTCACGTGGCTGGGGAGGATAGCTACATACCAAATGCAGGTATTGCCTAAACTTCTATATGTTTTTAGAACCGTACTCATCCCTATTCCCCAGCAATTTTTCACACACATAGAAAAACTACTTAAAAAATTCATATGGGGTGGTAGAAAACCGAGAATCGCTCTAGCACAGCTTTACAAACCTAAATACCTGGGTGGAGTTGGTCTCTCCAATGCTCAACTATATTACAAAGCAGCGCTACTGGACCAGATGCGCTACTGGTTTTCCTGTCAAACGGACAATAGATGGTCAGATATTGAACGCACGGTAACCCCTGGTCACGACTTACCAGCAATGGCTATAGCCGCTAATCTTCATCACAAATCCACCGTCCCCCCATACTCAGCCATACAAGCTACTATTGCAGCATGGTCCTCTTTAGTGAACTCTAAGTTCACTGACATTCCGACCCGCACACTAAACATACCATTAGCAGCATATGAGTATCTCATACCGAACTTCTCAGCCCAAACATGGAAGAAACAGGGAGTACATTTTTTGTCCGATGAACTGGATAATGTGAACTCTATAGATACAAAAGGTTCCAATTAAACCACTACTCAAGCTCCAATCGGACCCGCTCGATAATACTCCCACAGATCTTATGGGAATTTCTGCTCAATAAATCCCTGACTAACCACAAAGGCATCTCCTTGTTCTACACATTCGCTTCCCCTACCTATTTGCAAACTAAATTACCTAATATGAATAAGAGGGAGCGGGACCTACAAAGGGAATACCCTCTGCACCAATGGCACATAGCTATAAAATACAATAGCAAATCCTCCTCTTGCATAGACCATTGGGATAATGCACAAAAACTTCTACACAGATGGTACCTCACACCCTCTTGTCTGAACAAGATGAAATCTTCCATATCAGCACTGTGCTGGAGAAACTGTTTATCCACAGGTAACCTTCTCCATATATTTTGGAGTTGTAAGATCATCCAACCTTTTTGGAAGGCTGTCCAATCCCTCATCTTCACTGTTACCAATAACCACCTCACCCTTGATCCTGCACTCACACTGCTGAGCCTGGGCATTGAATCCTTCCCCCCTCTAATGAGGAAAGTAGTAATCCATATCCTATTTGCAGCCCGTATCTCAATTGCAAAAGAATGGCGGTCACAAGCACCCCCTAGAATAGAAGAAGTTATCTCTAGAGTAAACGCTCAATACACAATGGAAAGAGCTCTTGCCTATACAAAAGGGGGATCTCCGGCTTTCCATAAACATTGGGAAGTTTGAAGATCCTCTAAATACGTCTCTTCACATTCATGAAATGTATTTACTGATACCTTGAAGCACAATTGATGCCTTTTGGTGCGGTGGTATGCTAATAGTAGCTTTCAATTTGCATATGTTGGATACTTTCCAGTGAGCTTCTATTGGGGGTGTGTTGGGTGTGTGGGGATAACTCTGTACCAATGACAACAATATATCTCTGTTCGTGATTTATATTCCTGAATTGATAGTACTTGCTACTTACACTTTAACTTCCTATGGATCCTTCATAAGATCCATGGCGAGCTACTATGCGTGTACCCAGCAAAAAGTCTGGTCACAGTGTGAACCCAGAAGGGGTGACAGGCTGTACCTCCTGTAGAGGTCAAACCTATAGTCAATTGGGTAGCTTGAACACCTAAGGAATATCTATTTTTACTTATGTAGTAAGTGCTGCATGTGTTTATTCACCTTGTATAACCTCAACAATGTTTACATTGAATGTCATGTACTGTACATTGTGAAATTCAATAAAAATCTATTGTTTAAAAAAATAAATAAATACAGGTGAATACAAAATATCTTTAAAAATGTAAAAAAATTAATGAGAATGGTATTACAAATTACACACATATATAAATACCCTTCTTCTACAACATTGTCTTATTTATTGGAGGAAGAAGGGTATTTAGAGTATATACAGTATGTGTGCAATTTTTTAATATTATTTTCCCCTGGTAATCTCTGGAGGAACCCTAGTTGAGAAATCCTACTTTAAAATAATTTTTGCTGTGATATTTGGCAAAGTCATTTCTATATCTTGGGACAGGTGTTCTAATCTACCTCCCCTCTATCCAACACTAAAAACACTTTTCGTTACTTTACTACTACCACTTCCGGACTGCCGCACGACGATGTACATCCAAACTTTGAAGGGGGATAACGTTGTTATGGCAGCAGCTAGCTGCCATAACCCCTGGTATCCCCGTTTTTGTGCAACGGTCCTCTTTCTGATAAAAGTGGTCCCTGCGGCGGATTTGCCGTGGTGGTGGGAGAGGGGCACCCCCGTCCCGCCGCGATCCGGTGCCATCCGCTGCTTACTGGAGCCATCGGAATAAAGGAATTGTCAAAAACTGTCTCTTGTCATTTTTAAAATTTTTTACAGTTTTTTAGTGAAATGGTAGGGGTACTTTTGTACCCCCTTACCATTTCACACAGGGGGGGCCAGGATCTAGGGGTCCCCTTGTTAAAGGGGGCTTCCAGATTACGATAAGCCCCCCGCCTGCAGACCCCCACAACCACCAGCCAGGGTTGTGGGGATGAGGCCCTTGTCCTCATCGACATGGGGACAAGGTGTTTTGGGGGGCTACCCCAAAGCACCCTCCCAATGTTGAGGGCATGTGGCCTGGTACGGTTCAGAAGGGGGGGCGCTCTCTTGTCCTCCCCTCTTTTCCTGCAGCCTGCCAGGTTGCGTGCTCGGATAAGGGTCTAGTATGGATTTTTGGGGGGACCCCACGCCTTTTTTTTTATGTTGGCGCGGGGTTCCCCTTAAAATCCATACCAGACCTGAAGGGTCTGGTATGGAATTTAGGGGGACCCCCACATCATTTTTTTTTTAAATTTTGGTTCGGGGTTCCACTGTGGGGAATTCCCATGCCGTTTTTATCAATGAACTTTTATGTGTATTGTCGGACCGGCAATGCAATAGCCGCGAGTAGATTAAATGACTAAACATGGGAAACATGCGCCCCTTTACAGGCATACTATAGACACCCCCCAGCAACTTTATTGTTTGACTTTAAGCATTATTAAAATCACTGCTCATGAAAAAACGGCCGTTTTTAAAACTTTTTTTTGCATTGATCCATGTCCCCTGGGGCAGGACCCAGGTCCCCAAGCACTTTTGATTTCTCCCATAGACTTTTAAAGGGTGTTCCACGGCATTTGAATTTGCCGTGAACACTCCAAATTGTTCGCTGTTTGGCGAACTTGCGAACAGCCGATGCTCGAGTCGAACATGAGTTTGACTCGAACTCGAAGCTCATCCCTAGTCTGGATATAGTCTTGTTGGGTTTTAATTTACTCTGGGCTATTTTGCTTTTGATATTTTTAGCTTTTCTACATGTAATGTTAGGTTTATTGCTTAAGGAGGATTGAAGATGGGGGTCTTCGAGCAATATCTCCCAATGTTTGAGAAAAATATTCTTCATTTTTTTTGTTGTGTATGGAATTGGGTTACAAATCTGGTTGCTTGGGAGGGTGCTGGGTAATGGTTGTTTGCCGGAGGTATGTCATGGAGATAATGTGTGTAAGACTCTTGGACCAATGCAAAGGGGTACCCCTTCTCCAGAAACTTTTGTTTGAACAAATCTCCTTGTTCCATATAGTCCTCCAAGCATTTACAGTTATGTCTTAAATGACAAAACTGGCTCTTCAGGATGTTAATTTTAAATCTAGGGTAATACTACTGAAATGCAGGTAGGAGTTCCCCGCAGTGGGCTTAACATCGTTTTTGGCATGTATTGTGGGCTCGGTATGACATAATTCCAGCTCTAGAAAAGCTAGGGAGTCGGGGTAACAAACTAATGTGAATGATAGGCCCAAATTATTAGTTTTGCAGTGGGAGACAAAGTCATCAACCTGGGATCATGTACCATCCCATATGATGACTATATCGCCTTTGTATCGTCTATGTATTGTCCGAAAAAGCAATGTTTTTAGAATAGGGATTATTGTGCCAAAAAAATCATTGTTCCCAGAGGCCCATAGTCAGATTGACATAGTTGGGGGCAAAATTAGCCCCATTAGCTGTGTCTTGGATCTGTAAGTAGTACTGGTTGTTGAATGAGAAATAATTATGGGTTAAGCAGAAATGTGTAGAATCTAACATGAATTGGGCCTGCCTTGGGTTGCTGAGTGGATCTTTAGTAAGGAAATATTGTACTGTTTCAAGTCCAACATCATGGGGAATAGATGTATATAAAGAGCTGACATCTAGGGATAACCACAGATAGGTGGGTTCCCAGAGGTATGTTTTTAGGGTGTCTAGTAGGTGAATACCATCACAATTGTAAGCAGGTAGGTTTTGAGTTAAAGGTTGTAGAAAGTGATCTATATTTATATATACCGTATATGGAGAAATAGTTTGTAACACTCTCCATAGCAGCCACAATGGGGCATCCTGGGGGGTCATTGGGATTTTTGTGAATTTTAGGGAGATGGTAGAAATAAGGTGTAAGGTAACTGTCACATTGAAGGAAGGCGGCCTCCATTTTAGTGACGATTCTTTCTTGGAAGGCCTCATCAACCAATTTATGTGCTTCTAGACTATATTGGGGTAATGGATCACTGAGAAGTCTAGTGTAAGTGTAGGAGTCAGACAGGAGTCTAAGAGCTTCTCGTAGGTATGCGTCTCTATTTTGGACTACAATCCCCCCTCTTTTGTCCGTGGGTTTTGTAAAAATATTGGTGCCACTGGTAAGGGCCTGAAGGGAGGATCTTTCTTGTGGGGAGAGGTTATGATGTTGTGGAGTGATCGTGGTCCAGTTACACATATGCTTAATTTCTGAAAAAACAACCTGGTAGAAACTCTAATTATATGGTTATATGGGCCCTTAACATGGGTGGGATTAAAGATAGATTTGGGTCGGAAGGTGGTGTGTTGTACTATTGGAGAAGTGGGGAGATGTTATGTTAGATAGACAGCATAGGCGTTATCATCTCCTTATATAATTCTTCCAGGAGTGCTAGACAAAGGGTGTTTAGTAACGGGTCAAGAGCAGACTCCTCTAAGGGAGTGTCCAACTCAAGGTCCTCCATGGGATTATTAATGGCAGATTTGATGTTGTAATATTTCTTAACTGTCAGGTTTTGAACAAATTTAGTAAGATCCACAAATAAAGAAAAGGGGTTGGGTCGTACTGAGAAGGCAAAACTGAGGCCTTTACTCAGTAGGGATGTATCCTCAAGGTGTATGACCAGACGGATAAAAGATTTTCACCATTTGAGGGATTTCCCCTTTGGTTTTAATTCTTCTTCCCCCCTTGTCTGCCTCTATGTTGAGCTTTCTTTTTAGGGCAGGCAGGGGGTTTAGTACTAAAAGAAAATATGTGATAAGGGAAGGTCAGTGGTGGGGAGGCTTTCTGAGGTGCACTGAAATGTGGAAATGTGAGTGGGAATCTCTTGAGAAATCAGAAGAGGATTGAGTAGTGATTACAAGAGGGTAATGGAGACTTAATATGGGTGTTATTTAAAGGATGTTTCTTGGTTGTAACACGACCATGTTTATGTGTTCTGTTTCTCTTAGATTTGGGTGGTAGATGACAAGGGGTGGAGATTGGGGGTATTGTGGGTCTAGTGGGGAATGGGGTGGGTGTTGGTGTGGTAGTGGTTAATGAATGGGTAGGTTTGGATTTTTCTTGGGGTCTGATGGCAGGACCTAAGCTATGGATGTCACAGGGCTTGAGTAATGGAGCATGATTATGTGCAGGGATCCAGAGAGAAGGATGTGGGAGAGATAATGGAATACTCTGGATGATATATAATCATCAACATCTCTCCTCATTTTGTTAAGTTTAGTTTTAATTAGAGAGTCCTCATCTTTTTTGGTTTTCCTTTTTAGAATGTGATACCAGGTGATGGGACGATGATTGGTATGGGTAATTAGTGTATCTGTCTGGGTTTTGCTGTATGATTATCTCTATGCATTTTTGGGAGCAAAAATCTGAACACACAGTGACAGTGTGACTGTGTACCCAGCTGAATCCCTCAATCTCGGAGCCTTGGATGCCACTGGAGTGACCATGATTGACGACCATTTCATGCCCAGCTGTGCGGAAGGGACTACCGTGACCTCACCTCCTATGTACCTGCTTTCATCCACTCAAATGTGAGTTGAACTTATTATAATAAAACATTCAGAAATTAACCCTATGCTACACTCAGAGTGGTGCCGCTCTCTCTTCCTCTCTCACTATACAAAGAGAACAGGACACTTTTTCATACATGGTAAAGCTGCCACGTATCAGGAATATGAAATGTTTCGGTAACAAACGCTTTAATTACTGCACGCATTTCAGTATTTTTATTTCCTTCTGTGAATTGACAACAATTAATTAACAGCATCCATCTGAATTCACTATTAAAATGATGTGTATGATGCTGCCTACTTAAAGAAAAAAGATAACTAAACCAAACTAAGATATGCAGAAAAGAGATTTTACAAGTATATCAGTCACATAACAGTAGAGATATTGGTGGATAGATGGTGCAAGCTGCATACTGAACATTCCTACAGTCATCTAGAAATTTACTAATTTGACAGTGAAGAAGTACTGCACCACTGCTGGGTGTATAAATATTTGGTATATTGTATTGATCAATTCAATGTTCAATAGAAATGTAATATGTACTTCTCTACAAAAATAATTAATCGTTCCTAGTGCAACATGTACCTGTAACTGTGTTCTACATACAAAGCTAAACCGACACACAACATTAAATGCAATAGGAGTCACTCCCTTATGATTCTCAGATGTATTTGTGAAAGGCAGTGTTCATGGATTTAGTGATAAAGGTGCATCTATTAGGAGCAAATCTGGGGTTTTTTGGGTTTTTTTTTTAGCTTAGAAGAGGATACTGTTATAAAGAACAATTTTTTGGTCTGTAGGTTCATGTCTTTGCCAAGTGAGATACATGAAAGAGGTCAAATTAGTGAAAAACTTTAAAAGCTCTGTATATACAGTATAAAGTTTGGGAAAACATCACTTATAATGATCGCCATATGCAAGAATAAACCATGTTTCTCTTCCAAGTCATTTAACTATTTACAAACTGCTGCATTTTAAAATTTTAGTAAGTTGTGGAATACCATTACACTGTTTATCATACTAAAATGGAGTACCATGTATCATATCTATCCAGTTAACTCTATTGTGAGTATCATCTCTACTACCCATCCAACTACATTGCTACCTACTACCTATTTAATTCCACTCCCATTTGCTAATACAACACAGCTTTACCTTCTGCAGCTGTGATTGCACATTTGTATTGTTATGTTGATTATATAAGCCTAGGCAATATATTATGATATTATATATATATTATTATACTATATATTATAGATTATATTATATTAACATTTCAGTGAAAATGTTCCCTTTTTTATTTTCTGGTGTAAAACATTATTAAAAATGCATGGATGCTTTGTTATAATAACTGAATGCAGCTGTAAAAAAAACTGCTGATTATTTTATTATAATAAAATAAGAAAGTTCCACTTTTTTGAATACCTTGACATTCACTCACCACCCACTTTATTAGGTACACCTTGCTAGTACCAGAGATGCCTTAATTCTTTGTGGCATAGATTTAACAAGCTGTTGGAAACATTCTTCAGAGATTTTGGTCTATATTGACATGAAAACATCACGCAGTTGCTGCAGATTTGTCGGCTGCATATTCATGATGCAAATCTCCCGTTCCACCACATTCCCAAAGGTGCTCTATTGGATTGATATTTGGTGACTGTGGAGGCCATTGGAGTACAGTGAACTCATTGTCATGTTCAAGAAAGCAGTGGTGAGATGATTTGAGCCTTGTGACATGGTGCATTATCCTGCTGGAAGTAGCCATCAGAAGATGGGTACACTGTAGTCATAAAGGGATGGACATGGTCAGCAACAACACTCAGGTAGGCCGTGGCATTTAAACGATGCTCAATTGGTACTAAGGGGCACAAAGTGTGCCAAGAAAATATCCCCCACACCATTATACCACCAGCCTGAACCATTGATAAAATGCAGGATTGATCCATGCTTTCGTGATTTTTACACCAAATTCTGACCCTACCATCTGAATGTCTTAGCTGAAATCAAGACTCATCAGACCAGACAACATTTTTCCAATCTGTAAACTCTAAAAATGGTTGTGCTTGAAAAAAAACCCAGTAGATCTACAGTTTTTGAAATACTCAGACCAGTCCGTCTGGCACCAACAACCATTTTCCATGCAGATTGTTTTTAAGTGCAGCGTTAACCACTTGGTTCTTTTATCACAAAGTTGAATTCTGTTTGAACTTTGCCTGTCCGGCAAATGAGAGAACTAAATGGAGTTTTGACCCACTCACTGAGCTAAATCTTACACCACAATGGAAAGTGAAATATTTAACATGGTATTATTGTTATATATTATAGCGTCCCACTCAGGTTGGTTGTCAGAGAGCTGGTGGCCCTAGCAACCAGTGACATATCTCCATCCAGCCATTCAGTTGTCTACCCAGGTATAATAGAAATGAGTATTATGCTGCGTACACATGAGCGGATTTTCCGACGGGAAATGTTGGATGTGAGCTTGTTGGCTGAAAGTCTGACCATGTGTATGCTCCATTGGACATTTGTTGTCAGGCTTTCCGCCAACAAATTTTGGCTAGCAGGTTCTCAAATTTTCCGCCAACAAAACTTTATTGTCTGACTTTCCGATCGTGTGTACACAAGTCCGTCGCACAAAAGTTAACGCATGCTCGGAATCAAGGACTAGCCAGAAACACTCGGTCTTGTAAAACTAGTGTTCGTAATGGAGATACCAGGTACGTCTTGTACGTCACTACGTTTGTAATTGTTGGCCAACATTGGTGTGACCGTGTGTATGCAAGACAAATTGGATCCAACACCCTTCGAACAAAAATCCACGGTTTTGTTGGAAGGGAAGTCAAATTGTGTATATGAGGCATTAGTCATTTTCTAGATTAATAGGCAAGGTATTGCCAAACAGAGGACATGGGGAGCTGGGCAGTGGCCTAAAGACATGTACCAACGCAAAATTTATTTAAAAAAAATATATCATTCAGTAGGGAGAGGATTTCATCAGGAAGCTCAAGGGCAACATTGAAAATTTCATAAATCATTTAAATTACATGTATGTTGAGTGCCTGAAAGCTGTACATAATTTTACAGAACATTATGATATTCAGGGACAGCATTAATTGCATTGTATTGAGGCATCACATAAATGGAATACAGGCATCACATAAATTGAGTACAACTTTTGCAAAAAAAAAAAAAAAACTAAAAAAAAACTAAAAAAAAAACATTTTTCTTCAGCTGTCTGCCTTAAAGTCACTGTTGCAATGTGCATTTTCTACAAATATATACAGTATGCATTTTTTTTTGTAAAAGGCAGACTTAGCCTCTAACTTCATACACTTTGCAAAATAGTAACAAAAGTTTGTTGTGTGTGATCTTTTTTCAGAACAATTCTGTATTCTGTACAAAGTTTACCAACATTTCAACCCAAAGTGCACCAGAACTCCTCCAAAGCATAAACACACATTCCAAAGAGAGCATACAGATTTAATCATGATTAGATAAAACTGAAATAAAGGACATACTTGGAGCAAATTTTTGAAGTCTTTTTTGATAGTCTGCTATTTTAGAAGGAGAGAGCAGGAAAATTTAATAGAAAAAAAATGATTGTCTGTTCCCTAAGATTGAAGAGAAAAAAATGTTGTTTTTTTTTAGGAGACTGAAGATGAAAAAAATTTTACATATTTATACCTCAGGTTTGGGCAGGCTGCAATTCTGAGAGATTGAATGGGCAAATTACATCTGTAAATAAAAAATGAGTGTCTTGATTCAGAAAAATGTAAATTTTTTCACCACAGTTATTAAACCGTTTTGGACATGCCACATGTTTTAGGGATTCAGCAGACATATTGTATTTTAAAATATAAAACATGTGTCTATTTTTACTAGGTACTATTTTTTCTCTATTATAAGAAAAACATGTACAGGTTTGAAACACACCTTTGACTAGGTCTGACGGTCTTTCCGAACCAACGGACTTGGACACACACGATAGTACTAAGTCTGTTCATAAGTCCATTTGGTTTGAACGTAATGACGTAAACGGGACTAAAAAAGGATGTTCAATAGCCAGTAGCCAATAGCTTCCCTTACGTCGTATTTGGTCCGTTGGACCAGCACACATACGAACAGTTTTCCCTATTTTAGTCTGTCGGACAGATTTGAAACATGTTCTATTTCTAGGTCCGTCAGATTTTTATCCTGAAAAGCTATCGGGCTAGCCCACACACTATCGGATTGTCTGCCGGACTAATCCCGTCGGACCTAGTCTGCCGGAAAGTCCGCTCGTGTGTAGGCGGCATTACTCCCTCTGAGGGAGAGAGCAAGCAGAATGCATGTTGAATAAAAAAATTAGTACCTTGTTTCAGCCTCCAAGATTTGAAAACATTTACAGATTTTCAATGCAAATATTAGGCCTGCATTGTCTGCAATTTCTGAGCAACAGAGTAGGCATTTTAATTTTGGAAATAAAAAATGAGTTTCTTTTTGTGAATTGAAAATAAAAAAATTACCAATATGCACCATACCTTTTCACATTCAAAAACATCTTTATTAAAGTAAAAAAGCAGGAATTATTACAATGTTTTATAATGACAACACGGATTAAGCCAATTGGCCTAAAGGCCATTGAAGGACAAAGAATAGTAACGTACATTACATCATACACAATTGTAGATGGCCTGTTATATGGCTTTCAACTAGGTTTAGGACATTTGCCGGTTGAGCCTTAAGAAAGTTCACAACTGAAGAATATTTGATCTTGTTATGAAGCCCGCAAACATTCCATGTGAGGCATTTTAGGGGGGCCTATATCCTGCTGGGAAATATAGAAATGCAGTGGTGGTCATCGGACCGACACGGCAGACCCCAATATAGGGCATCATAATGCAGACACATGTAAAATCTGTGGCACATATAGTGCCTTGAAAAAGTATTCACACCCCTTGAAATGTTCCACATTTTGTCATGTTACAACCAAAAATGTAAATGTATTTTATTGAGATTTTATGTGATAGACTAACACAAAGTGGCACATAATTGTAAAGTAGAAGGAAAATTATAAATAGTTTTCAAAAATTTTTACAAGCAAATAAATGAAAAGTGTGGCATGCATTTGTATTCAGCCCCCTTTACTCTGATGCCCATAACTAAAATCTAGTGGAACCAATTGGCTTCACAAGTCACCTAATTAGTAAATAGAGTCCACCTGTATGTAATTACATCTCAGTATAAATACAGCTGTTCTGTGAAGCCCTGAAAGGATTTTTAGAGAACCTTAGTGAACAAACAGCACCATGAAGGCCAGGGGATGCAGAGTAGGCCCAAGAATGCAGAGAAGGCCCTGACCTGGGGGGGTTGCAGAGAAGACCCTTGACTTGGGGTGTGCAAAGGAGGCTCTGGGCTGGGGGGGTGCAGAGAAGGTCCTAGATTGGGGGGTGCAGAGGAGGCCCAGGACTGGGTTGGTGCAGAGGAGGCTCTGGACTGGGGGGGTTGAAGAGGGGGCCCTGGACTAGAAAAGGTTTGTGGGGGCTGTAGAGGAGGCCTTGGACAAGGAGGGGAGTGCAGAGGAAGCCTTGGACTAGGGGGAGGCACAGAGGTGGCCCTTGACTAGGAAATGGTGGTTGGCGTGGCAAGGCCCCTGGATAGGGGGTACAAGGGAGATAATGGAATAGGTGAGGGGGTGCCTGGAGGTCCCCGATTAGGAAAGGGGGTGTCTGGAGGCCATGGACTAGGACAGAAGGTGTCTAGAGGCCCTGGACTATGAGAATGAGATCATGGAGGCCCTCTGGACTAGGAAAGAGGGTGCTGGAAGGACCTGCCAGTCTCAGGGAGAAAGAGTCTGGATCTAAAGCCTGGGGTGAGGAAGAGCCTGCCTGGTCCCTGGAGGTTGAGTTAACAACATAAATGGGGACATTTATCAACTCTCGCAAGTAATGACAAACAGGAGCAGAGAGACAAGTTGTGTGATAGATTTATTGCTTGTTTGGCTGTACTTCTCCTGTGGATCACAGCAGTGCAGATTGTTCTGCACTCCTGTGACCCATTTTCAGCAGACAGCGGGCTGTCGGCTGATGTCACATAGCCGATACAGGCTGGGGAAAGATCAAAACCATACAGAGGGGATCTGCCCACATGCCTGGACCAGCACCCAGCTCAGCCTCTCATGCAATGCGCTGAGAGCCTGAGACGGCTGCTCCCGCCCCCTCCTCCACAGCCCAGTTTTTTAGTGAGCACAGGGGGGGGCAAAGCAGAGAGCCAGACACTGACAGTCACCATCTCTCTGCTCAGGAAGCACTGAGAACTGAGTGATCGGCAGTGTTTGATTATTCAGTTCTAGATCTTACAGCCGGCGGGGGACAGATGCAGCATCCACCTAGGTAAGTATGTCGGTTATTGGAAGATTTTCGTCGGATCTCAGGCCTGTTTGTTAATATATCTAAATCGCAAGCTCTAAATGTCTCCATTCCACCTTCGTTAGTAGATAGTTTGAGAAACCATTTTGCCTTTACATGGAATGAGTCTTCCGTTCCATATCTGGGTGTCCATCTTGCTGCCAGCATGGATCGAATGTGGTTAGCTTTCCCCCAATATACAAGAAATTGGAGGCAGTCCTTCATCAGTGGGCACAATTTGAGCTTTACTGGCTGGGCCAGATCAATTCAATTAAGATAACATTGCTCCCACCCCTACTGTATCTTTTCCACTTCTTGCCCATCCTTGTTGATAAAGATCACTTTTGACGCTTTCAAGCGAAAATGAGTGATTATATTTGGAGTGCTAAGGGTCCGCTTACGTCCTAAAGGTGGACTGGATCTTCTGAATTTATTTTGGAATTATCAAGCGGTGCAATTAGTTCAGATCTCAATCATATATTCACGAGCAGCTAAGCCTGATTGGGTGCATGTGGAACGATAGGTGATTCCCCAGTATACTTTGGACTCTTATATCCGCCCCTTAGCCAATATATTTCATAATGTTCATAATGTTCAGTTCCCCCCAGGTATAGACATTAATGTTTTTCCTACAGAATCCTGTGCCATAAATGGTGGCTCCCCCATGCATGTGCAGAAGATACATCATCACGGTTCTGGCCAGTCACACAGCCGGAGTCCGCGGACCCAGAAGGAAGACAGGTGAAGGAGGTGGTCTCCAGCTATGACATTGCATTGCTGGAATGCTTCCTTTTCAGGTAAGTTTCACATAATGTGCTAGTATGCGATGCATACTAGCATATCATGGCTTTAGAACCAGCCCACAGTGTCCTTAACCACTTGCTGCCCGCCCACCATCATATAATGGCGGGGCGGCTCTCGTTCTAGGTGGACATCATATGACGACGCCTAGAACAGCCGCTCTCATGTGTCTCCAGGGGCGTGCACCACGGCGATCACGGCCACATTGCTAGGACACGGTGCAACCCCCATCTCTGTAAAAAGCCGCAGCCCTGGCTCTTTAACCATGTGATCGGCTGTGTCCAATCACAGCCGGTCACATGTAAACATGGAGATGCCGGTAATCGGCTCTCCTCGCCTCACGCTGACAGAGTGTGAGGAGAGGAGAGCTGATCAGTGGCATCTCCTCACAGAGGACATCTAGGCATGTAATCAGGGCACTTAAAATCAGTGTCCTGATTACAATAAAGCGCCCACAGTGCCAGAAGTGAGTTCCCACCAGTGCCAGTAATGTGCCCACCAGTGCCAGCAGTGAGTACTCACCAGTGCCAGCAGTGAGTGCCCAAAAACAGTGCACACAAGTGCCAGCAATCAGTACCCATTAGTGATGCCAGTCAGTGCTGGCTATCACTGCTGCCCATCAATGCCACTTAGCAATGCCCATCAGTGTCCATCAGTGCTGCCTATCCGTGTTGCCTGTTTCCACCAGTGCCACCTATATGTGCCAGTCAGTGCCACCCATCAGTGCCCATCAGTGCTGCCTATCAGTGCTCATCAGTGCCACATATCAGTGCCCATAAGTGCAGCATATTCGTGCCTCCTCATTAGTGCCACCTAATCAGTGCCCATAAGTGCCACCTCATCAGGGGCCATTGGTGCAGCCTGTGCCCATCAGTGCCGCCTCATCAGCGCCCATCAGTGAAGGAGAAAAATTACTACATTTTGTAAAATTTACAAAATTTACTGACAGAAACTAAGAAAAACTTAATTTTTTTTCAAAATTTTCAGTCTTCTTTTTTTTTATAGGAAAAAATAAAAAACCCAGAAGTGATTAAATACCACCACTTTTTGTGTGAAGAAATGATAACAATTTCACATGGTTACAGTGTAGCATGACCACGCAATCGTCATTCAAAGTGTGACAGTGCTGAAAACTGAAAAATGGCTTGGGCAGGAAGGGTTGAAGTAGTTACCAGCTGTAAAACAGAATGCTTTGTGGATTATGATACGGGAGCAGATGGTTAGCATCCTACATGACACTGTTCAGAAATTTGAGCTTATTTGGGAGCCTAGGGTACATTATATGAATATTTCCTTGACTATGTAAAGTAGGACAATTCTCAGGGGATGTAGATGACTCCTATTGGCAGCAGTCAATTATCTGATCTTCTCTTTCTTCCTTGCAGTCAATTCTCTGATCTTCTCTTTCTTCCTTTCTTTCTTACTCTCTGTCTGTTTTTCTGGGGGTGCTACTGTTTAGGACTGCTGTTATGATAGTGAGGGGCTCACCCTCGTGGGTTCTGATGAACATGGGATGCCATGCAACCACAAGCACTATGTGATATGATTTAGGTGGGGAGCTCTGAGCAGGTGGCTCCCCAGCTTTCTAGATTTTGCCCATGTATTCCTGTTGGATTTTTCAGGGAAAATTTTGTCTCTTATATATGTTATATAACTATATACAGTATCTCACAAAAGTGAGTACACCCCTCACATTTTTTTACATATTTTATTATATCTTTTCATGTGACAACACTGAAGAAATTACGCTTTGCTACAATGTAAAGTCATGAGAGTACAGCTTGTATAAGTGTAAGTTTGCTGTCCCCTCAAAATAAAACCGCTGGTAACAAAAGTGAGTACACAACTAAGTGAAAATGTACAAATTGGGCCCAAAGTGTCAATATTTTGTGTGGCCACCATTATTTTCCAGCACTGCCTTAACCCTCTTGGGCATGGAGTTCACCAGAGCTTCACAGGTTGCCACTGGTTGGTGGATGTTAGAGACCTTGCTCTCCTCCACCTTCTATTTGAGGAAGCCCCACAAATGCTCAATAGGGGTTAGGTCTAGAGACATGCTTGGCCAGTCCATCTCCTTTACCCTCAGCTTCTTTAGCAAGGCAGTGGTCGTCTTGGAGGTGTGTTTGGTGTCGTTATCATGTTGGAATACTGCCCTGCGGCCCAGTCTCCAAAGGGAGGGGATCATGCTCTGCTTCAGTATGTCACAGTACATGTTGGCATTCATGGTTCCCTCAATGAACTGTAACTCCCCAGTGCACTCATGCAGCCCCAGACCATGACACTTCCACCACCATGCTTGACTGTAGGAAAGACACACTTTTCTTTGTACTCCTCACCTGGTTGCCGCGACACACGCTTGACACCACCTGAGCCAAATAAGTTTATCTTGGTCTCATCAGACCACAGGACATGGTTCCAGTAATCCATGTCCTTCGTCTGCTTGTCTTCAGCAAACTGTTTGCGGGCTTTCTTGTGCATCATCTTTAGAAGAGGCTTCCTTCTGGGACCACAGCCATGCAGACCACTTTGATGCAGTGTGCGGCATATGGTCTGAGCTCTGACAGGCTGTCCCCCCACCCCTTCAACATCTGCAGTGATGCTGGCAGCACTCATACGTCTATTTCCCAAAGACAACCTCTGGATATGACGCTGAATACGTGCACTCAACCTCTTTGGTCGACCATGGCGAGGCCTGTTCTGAGTGGAACCGGTCCTGTTAAACCACTGCATGGTCTTGGCCACCGTGCTGCAGCTCATTTTCAGGGCAAACTTCTAATAGCCTAGGCCATATTTATGTAGAGCAACTTTTTGCCATGTGGAACTCCCAGTGATCAGTATGAGAGAGTGAGAGCAATAACATCATGGCTAAATGGGCCCAATTTGGACATTTTCACTTAGGGGTGTACTCACTTTTGTTGTCAGCGGTTTAGACATTAATGGCTGTGTGTTTGGTTATTTTGAGGGGACAGCAAATTTACACTGTTATACAAGCTGTACATTCACTACTTTATATTATAGCAAAGTGTAATTTCTTCAGTGTTGTCACATGAAAAGATATAATAAAATATATACAAAAATGTGAGGGGTGTACTCACTTTTGTGAGATACTGTATGTTTAAGCTTTATACATGGGACTTACAGCCCATTTGTTTATTTGTTCTATTTACTGAAATGTTCCAATGTCTTGTAGCACTGGGTGGTCTTCTTGGAAGGTCTACGTGAATGAGCTATGTTTTTGTCTTGATTCATTTTTGCCAATAGCTCTTCATCTATTAATCTCAAGTGTAAGCTAATTTAAGGGAAACACTATGGGGTTTTAGCCTCCACATATTATCTTTTGCTCTATTGTCTAATTTGGGCTACCAACACTATGTTTGGCCTTCATGCTTCCTCCGAGATGTGTAAATTGTAACGTCTCTAATTGTGTAAAGACTTTGTCTTTGCTGTCTATTTGTGAACTTTTGTCTCTCTTTCATACTGTTCACTTTCTTATTTCAATAACAATTGTTTGAAAGAAAAATGGGTATCAGTAGCTGGGAACTGCCATGGAGGACATGTGCCAATGCAAAAACACATATTTTTAAATTCTTTTCTTTTTTTTTTATAATGCAGCTTAAGGGGCCCCATTGCACAAATTATTTAACCATTTCCCACTTAAGAACATCCCTGTATATCCTTGGATTCAAGTGGTTATACCGGGGCAATGGCTGCAGCCATGATCCTGGTATGTTTTTTAGCTGGTCATGCTGAATAACGTAAAAGTGATCTGAATAGCTAATTAGCAGCCAAATTGCCTTTACAGGTGGCGGAATAGGGTCCCCCCTCCTACCACCTTCCTGGGCTCTCCTGTCCCAACAGGGAGCCCAGGACTGAAGCCAGCAGTTTTACCGCCTGACCATAAAGATGTCCAAGGATCAGAACATCCCTGATCATCTCTATGGTCTAAGAAACCGTGAGTAAGAAGTATTTTGTCACCCCCCATTTTTTTCTCTAGAACCTCTGCTTAAAAAATACATATTTTTGGGGGGGTTCTAAGTAATTTTCTAGCAAAAAAAAGGTGGAACATTTTTATTTAGCTACAGGAGTGTGCTAGGACAGTATTGTTATTGCAGAGGGGCCATCCAGCTTTGATTATCATAACTGACCCTGGATCTACATCACTGGAAAACATGATTGATATTGAATAACCATTAGGGGACATTGTGTTTTTTTTTTGTTTCAATAATTTTATTGAATTTTAATGTATCCCAACAATTCACATTAAAAACAGGGTTTATGCAAGAGAAATTGTAAGAGAACTATTATAGCGCTTTGGGCGTGCACGCATGCGCGCATAAGGAACTTGGCGGATCACAGATGCATGCAGAAATATGCACACCCGTGGGAGCGCGCCTCCCCAGTTCCCTTTGGTGCCAGACGGTCTATTTAAGGGACGCACTCACCTCTGACAAATGCTGACCGATCTTCAGCTGTTCCCTGCTACCTGAATACTGTTGTTACCTTGCCTGTTAACCGTTGCTGAACCTTGGCTTTCCTTGACCCTGCTTCTGGACTCTCCTACGCTCCTGATTACTGATTCCTGATCCCGGCTTTCCAATTGACCTTCCTCCTGCCTAATGTCTTGGTACCCTGCTGCCTGCCTGCTACCAAACCCAGCTATCCTAGTGACTTTTACTTTTGCTTCCTGCTTGGCTCAACTCTGCCATCTGAGTGTCTGCGACTATGGTCCTGCGACCAGCTGTGACTTCCTGCCTTCCAAGAGTCGCATCCTCTGCTACAAGTTCCCGGGTCTACATTTGCAGACACTAGTGTTCCTCCTGTCCCTTGGCTCCCTCTGTCCCCACTCTCAGTGGGACCTGGGCTGGAGATACAAGAGAGGTTAACCTTGTCACTTCAGACTCTGACCAGGTACGTGACAGTTTCATTGCACACATTTGCAAATATTTGTGGAAGCTGGAGTGCTCACATCAAGGCTCCCCTGTATACGGTGGTCCTAACTCTATACACAGGGCACAGGGACACATTAGATGCCCAGCAATAACACAATGGCAGCTGAAGGCATCCAATGTGCCCCACATCAAATCAGCAAACAAGCTTTACAAATGAGTACATTTTATCGTGTTTCATTGGCACTATGTACCAGCGAGATAGAACTTTGTAGTTTGCCTAAACCAAAGTGGTATTGAGGATCCCTATGTGCATTGTGGAAGATCATCTAGACCAGCCGTCCTCTACTGTGTCTGTTTCCAGGTGTTGATCCTAGGCCAGTATCGTGCATACATCTGTGCTCAAAGAGAATCCTCAATTAAATATCATCTGTGAGTTGCTTAAGAGAATTTAAAATTAAGTATTTAATGAATGCAAAACGTTTCCATCGAAGGCATCTCAAGAGATTGAAAAAAAAAAAAAGTGATGGTTTTATCCCCTTTTGATCAATAAAATGCTCTATTCTATAAATTACCTTATTAGGCCACAAAGAGAAGCAGTGAGGAGATTGGCCTGGGGCAACAAAAGACGGTTAAAAGAGGGGCCAACGGAGTATGGGTAGAGTGATTGTGATTACAGCAATTGTGTTTTTTTTTTTAAATAAAGGACTTTTTCTACAGTGTGGGTGTTTTTTTAGCATTTGCCAATGAGTAACAAAGTGTAAAATGTACCCCTCACTCATTCACATAGCATAAGAACAAATTATCAGGGCCCCCCTTAATCTAAAGGAAAATTCCATATTCTGGCAAGTTCCACCTGCAGGCCTCTGGCAACCCTCGACCAATGTTGAGGGCATGTTGCTTGACATGGTTCTGGAGGGGAACATTGTGTCCTTGGGGTGTTGCTCTTCATGTTCGGTGCTGGATTTACATACCTGGACAATGTTTTGTTTATTTATTTAAGGACTTTTTCTATGGTATGGTTGGGTGTTTTACTATGAACAATTTTTTGCAAATTAGTAACAAGGTGTATCATGAACCCCTTAATGTGAGGGGAGTAAAATATCTGGGGGGCCCTTTATTTTAAAGTAAGCATCTATATTTTGATCATCCCCCTATGCAGATTTCCACATCCACTGGGCCAAGAATGTAGAGATGAGGCTCTTGTCCCCATCAGTGTGGTGAAAAGTTGTCTAACTTTGAGAGCATGTAGCCTGGTATGGTTTAGGAGAGGTTTACACATGTTTTCTGCCCCCCCCCCCCCTTTTACTGCATGCCTGGATAAGGGTCTTTTATGAATCTTTAGTGGAACCCTACACTGTTTTTGTTAAACAAACAGTACACATTGTTAACACTGGCACTGCATCGCTTTAACTGACAATTGCGCAGTTGTGCGACATTGTACTCAAACAAAATTGACGTCCTTTTTTTCCCAAATAGAGTTTTCTTTTGGTGGTATTTGATCATCTTTCGCGGTTTTTATTTTTTGCGCTATAAACAAAATAAGAGCGACAATTTTGAAAAGAACACAATATTTTGTACTTTTTGCTATAATAAATATCCTCTTTTTTTTAAAAAAAGCAAATTTTTTCTCAGTTTAGACCGATATGTATTCTTCTACATATTTTTGGTAAAAAAAAAAAAAAATCAAAAATCGCAATAAGTATATATTGATTGGTTTGCACAAAAGTTATAGCGTCTACAAAATAGGGGAAAGATTTATAAAATTTCTATTATGATGTCCCCATGCTACGCCCACATTTAACTGCACGACCGGCCATTACATATCGACACACTAGTTCATTAAGAGACCATTTGGTCCAGAGTGAATTTGTAGGCGACTTCCGAAACGAACCATGTAAAAGGTTTGGGACCTTCACCTGCGGTGGTTGCTCTATATGCAGATACATGAACACCAGTAAAAATATCATTCTCCCCAATGGACGACCATACCAACCCCATCACTTTTTCAACTGCAAGACCGAGAAGGTGATATACCTTCTTACCTGTCAGTGCCAATGTTTCTACGTTGGGAAGACCAAACTGAAGTTCTCCCTGCGAGCCTCCAGGCATATCACTTCCATGAAAAAGGCAAAACCAGATCTTCCTCTGGGAAGGCACGTAATTCATGAACATCATGGGATCTTTTCAGGAATTCAATTTTTGATCCTGGGTAGAATCCATCCCAACCCCAGGGGCAGGGACTGGAACAAGGTCCTCTTACAACGGGAAGTCTGTTGGATTGTTGACCTTGCTGCCACCTCGTCCCCAGGCCTAAATTAACAGCTTAGCTATAGGCCATTTTTAGAGGGGTTTGCATCAGGAGAATGTGAGAAAGATCTATAGTCTCCTATATCATGGTTTCTCCCCCTCTCTCCCCCCTCCTTTGATCTAACACACTGTCCGATCGTCCAATCTAGGTTGGTCACCTGTGTTAATGTTATGTTTAAACCATCTACTTAGATTTGTCTACCCCTGACCTGCTCATCGTGTTTTAGTTCCTTGATGATGTACATTTGACCTGTTTTCATGCCCTGCAGTTGTTGGATTTCTCATTGCCATGTCCGGTTATGGCGCACTATATGTTCGTGTACATCTGTTGGCCCCTCTTTGCCCCGCCCGGCGCAGGGGGGCCTCCCAGGGACTCTGTGTCCCTCTTGAGGGGCCTTTTTCATGTGGCATCCTTGCAGGCATCTAAATTCCTGGCTCGGCCGCCCTCTCTGCGTCGGTGGGTCGCCGCTGCATGACCCACCTCTCAGGCTTATGCCTGTGGGGTGCGCCGTGCAGTGATGGCTCGGGGTCCCCCCCGTCCTGTTTGACACCGTTTACATGTTGCCCCCTATTTCCAAAAGCTCTGAATACACAGTAGGTCCCCTTTTTTGTTTAATATGTTCACATAGTAAACATGGAGAACCATGGATGCATCTGTGCTTGACATGATCCTCCTATCCTGTGGTCTTACTATGTAGCCGGCTATTATATTGTTACGACGTTCCTGGCTGCTAAGATACAGTTGGCTGCGCTCTGTCTCCTCTCACAGAAGAGTGGGAGGAGTTCTGGGCTAATCCTGGCTGGAGTGAGAATGTGGGGATGCCGCAGAGAGTGCAGTGTCGCCATGAAATCACTCTCACCTGGAGGTTCCTTTTTCTTTGCCCTCTTCCATGCTAATTGACGTGATCCATGCTAATTTACAGATCAGTGTCACGCCCGATCCCTCCCCTCTCAGTCTTTTAAATGCTGCAGTGATCAGTGTCAGTCTGTCAATGCCCTGAATGGAGGCGACCCGTTTGGACATAGATGCTGCAAGATCTGACGCCCACTAACTAAAGAGCCTTATACTGGTATGTAAGCTTTTGCCTTGTTGCTTTATATAAGTCCAGGCACTTTACTTACTTTACATTGATTTACCTTCTCTCTCACAGCACTCTCTCTGTTTGTTTGCAGACTCTGCTGGTGTGAAGATCAATATGTTCATGCGAGCTAATCAATGACCATTCAATTGGTACCCCACACTCCCTTCATATAGCCCCTTTTTTCTACTCGCCCTAGATTCACCACTGTATACTTTCTAGCACTCAGGTATGATACTATTTACTGAGCCAACTATGACCCTTGGACTGAAATTTTTGACTTGGATAATCTTTAATTGAATACCATATTTTTTATTATCCCTTTCAGACATCCACTTGGGTCTGTGCCATCCTGACACAGTACCCTCTTGGACGGGCTCCTTGACTCGGTGTCTCTTTTTTGGGGGTGGATCAGTGTGGGCAGAGTGGGGCCAACCACACACACCCAGGCTCCGGTTTTTGGATCCATGGGTGGTTTTGACATATCCGCCACCATGGTTCGGGCAATGGGTGCTCCAACACTGTCATGTTTGGGTAGGCTGTTTCTTTTGTTTTGGTTTCATAGACTACATGTTCTCTATGCAATGCTATGACCATATTATGCGATAGAAAATGTATTTATTTATATTTTTTCCAATCTTGTATTTCACCATACAGTAAGAGCTTGTCCCCCGAGTCGCCCTTGACGAAGGGACTGTCAATTTCAGTCCCGAAATGCGTAGGCCTTCGTGGAAGACATTACAGGCATCTTTATCCAATGCACATCAGTACAGCTGTGTTTCAGCTTTTTATTGTGTTCACTGTGTTATGTTTATTAGCTATGCTAATGTTTTGTATACATATATAAATTTTTCTATGGAATAAAATTGTTTTTACATTACGCTGTTGCCGTTAAAGTCCCACAACCTTATTTGGGGGTATTTTTTTTCACCTATCAATCTAGGGATGTTGGCAACATACATGATCTAGCTGGTTAATGTGTTCCCTAGTGTGTGTTCTAACTGAAGGGGGGAGGGGACTGACTAGGGGGATGACAGATCGATGTTCATACTCTGTATGAACAGACGATCTGTCACTTCTCCCCTCAGAAAACCGGGATCTCTGTGTTTACAAAGGTTCTCCCCATGTTGCGAGTGATCGCGGGAGCCCAGCAGTCGTCAAGACCTCTAAATACTCGCATCGGCTCTGGGGCGAGCAGCGGGCACGCGCGCACACCCCTACTGGCCGCCTTAGGAGCCGACGTAACATGACGGCAATTTACCTGCCTGTGCCATTCTGCTACAGTATAACTGCAGTGGCTGGTCGGCAATCGGTTAAGAACCCCTTCAAATTTCATACCAGGCTCTAATTCAGGCATTAGGCCTGGATAATCAGGAAAAGAGGCAAGCTTGCAGTCCCCATTCTGTACCACACTGGACCATATGTCCTCAACATTAAGAGGGTACCTTGCACAGTTCCCATTGTTGTTCCTTCACAAGAAAATACAAAAAACATTAAACTGTTAAAATATATACAAAACAGACACCATAGAAAAAAGTACTGTGTTTATTTTGTTAATTGAAAAAATGTCCCCAAATGTAAATCCATCAATACCCCATTCAGTTATTTAGATCCAGGTTCAGTTAGGATGATTGGTCAATGATGTCAACCAGGATCGCTTGCTGCTTAGAAACAGGCTGACAAGAATCGGTTATTAAGTGGTGGTAGTAATACCGCTGCTAAGTGAATGACTTCTGGCATTAGCAGGAGGTATGCATATGTGAACTGGCCAAATATGGCCATTTTGTTCACCTGTTCTGTGCACTATGAACAGGCTAGGTTAGAGTCATACTCATGTTCACCCCAAAGCTCATCCCTAACTGTCAATGACCTCTCTAGCTGTTTGTACTCAGAAGCATGTACTCATTCTGAAAGATCCTTAAAGATCACCACAAAGACTCTAACCAGGTTTCAGTTTGTCTCTAACAACATGTGTACATTAAGGGACTAGCAGACTACCAATATACTATTATTATTATTATACAGGATTTATATAGCGCCGACAGTTTACGCAGTGCTTTACAACATTGGGGCAAACAGTACAATTACAATACAATTCGATACAGGGGAAATCAGAGAACCCTGCTCGTTAGCGTTTACAATCTAGGAGGGAGGGTCAAGTTATACGAAAGGGTAATAGCTGTGGGGGATGAGCTAATGGAGAAAATAGTGCAGTTGTTAGATGGAGGCAGGATAGGCTTCTCTGGAGAGGAAAGTTTTCAGGGATTGCCTAAAAGTGGATAAGTTTGGAGACAGTCTGACAGATTGAGGTAGCGAATTCCAGAGGATGGGCGAGCCTCGGGAGAAGTCCTGGAGGCAGATATGGGAGGAGGAGATGAGGGAGCTAGAGAGCAGGAGGTCTTGGGAGGAACAAAGAGGGCGATTAGGTTTGTATTTTGAGACTAGGCTAGTGATGTAGCTGGGGGCAGAGTTGTGGATGGCTTTGTAACTTATTGTTAGTATTTTGAATTTAATTTGTTGGGCAAGTGGCACCCAATGGAGGGATTGGCAGAGAGGGGTAGCAGACACTGAGCGGTTTGTAAGGTTGATTAATATGGCAGCAGCATTCATGATGGACTGAAGGGGGTATAGTCTATTTTAAAGTAAGCCAATGAGGAGCGAGTTGCAGTAGTCAAAGTGAGAGATAACCAAGGAGTGAATCAGGAGCTTTGTGGTTTCATTGGTTAGAAAGGGAAAGTTCAGAGATGTTGCGGAGGTTGAGTCGGCAAGCTTTGGAAAGTGATTGGATGTGGGGCCGAAAGGAGAGTTCAGAGTCCAGGATAACACCTAGCACGCTGACATGGGTGGATGGTTGTGCCATTGCTCTTGACAGATAAGTCAGGGGAAGAGGAACGTGGGGGAGGAGATATTATAAGTTCAGTTTTGGACAAGTTGAGTTTGAGGAAGTGGTGTGACATCCATACAGATATGTCTGTTAGTAACTTAGTGATGCGTGAGGAGACTGATGGAGTGAGTTGAGGGATGGAGAGATAGATTTGTGTGTTGTCAGCGTACAAATGATATTGAAAGCTGAGGCTACCAGCTGACCCAGGGAAGAGGTGTAGATTGAAAATAAGAGGTCCAGGAACAGAACCTTGGGGGACCCCGACGGAGAAGGGAAGAGGAGTGGAGGAATTGTAAGTGACACTGAAGGTGCTTTTGGATAGGTAGGATGAGAGCCACTGAAGAGCACAGTCACGGAGACCGAGGGAGTAAAGTTTTTAGAGGAGGAGGGGGTGGTCAACTGTGTCAAAGGCAGCTGAAAGGTCCAGAAGTAGGAGTACAGACTAGTGTCCATTGGTTTTTGCAGTTAGTAGGTCATTTGTGAGTTTTAAAATAGCAGTTTCTGTGTAGTGTTGAGGGCGAAATCCAGATTGAAGGGGATCAAGAAGGTTATTCTTAATGAGGTGGTCACTCAGTTGGTTGTGAACCAGGCGTTCAAGAAGTTTAGAGGAAAAGGGGAGCAAGGAGATGGGGCGTAGATGGTTAAGGTTAGTGGGGTCGAAGGAGGGCTTTTTAAGTATGGGTGTGACTAGTGCATGTTTTATAGCATGGGGAAAATGCCAGAGGTGAGGCAGAGATTGAAGATGTGAGTTACAGAGTGTAGGATAGAGTCAGAGGGCGACTGTAGTGTTTGACAGGGAATAGGGTCCAGGGGGCAGGTGTTTAGGTGGGCGTTGGAAAGGAGTTTAGCAACTTTGTCTGTAGTAGCAGATTTCAATAAGGGGATTGTCAATTGTACCTGTTGATATGGGGTCTGGGGGCGATACCTGTAGAGTGGAGATTTCATCACGGATTGTATCAATCTTGTTTTTAAAGTGATTAGCAATCTCCTGGGCAGTGGTTCTCCTTTTACCATCCAAGCAGGAACATCTGCCAAGTGTGAGAACCGATTTCCCACCTCATCGATCAAACTCTGATCAACCCTCAGACATTAATTGCAAGCATTCTTCCTTCCCAATTCTACCTTATTTCTTTGTGGCTGTATAGTGTCTTTATCTTTTGAAACATCTTTTTTTTTTCTGTAAATGTTTTATTTGCATCAACTTTGACCTTTTCATAATAAACCCTTATGATGAAAAGTGTTAACCTTGTCTCTAAAGCTCTTAATGCAAGCTATAAATGAACCTGCCTCTTAAAGGGCGCTACTATTGTAGAGTAAGACCTCTGAGCAGACTGTCTGTGGTGGCAGTGTGTGTGTTGCAGACGCTTATTCTAAAATTATCATTGGTATTGCTAAAATTACGAGTCTCCAGCGGCTTGGTCTTTAATGGGGGTGGTGGCAGTTAAAGGGTTAATTGTGTAATTAGCCCAGTGACAATCGCTCTCAGGCTGCTTGCACCTAGATTGTGGTCCCGCAAGCTGGAAAATCTTTGTGCTGGGCGCAGCTAAGAGTGGCATTGTTACGTAAGTGACAGCGGGGTGTGAGGTTGGCCGGTCCTTCGTCGCAAGTTAGTGAGGAGGGCAGGGATCTGACACCCGCGTTTGTCGTTACAATAGAAAGTATGAGGATATGAGCTACGATTTCAGTACCTGATTTGTGACCCTTGAAGACAAATTTCTTCACATTGACTATAGCTACAGGGACTAATGAAGGCTTGTTTTAAGCTTTTACTGCTTGTAATGAAAATGTTAATTTTTAGTGTGCCTAGTCTAGACACAGGTTCATTATGAGAAATGTTGTATTTTAATCTACCATAATGGATATTGACAACTCACAAGGACTCAGCTTAACCACTTCCCGACCGGCTCCTGTACTTTTACGTTGGCAGAATGGCACAGCTGCGCAAAGTAACGTACCCTGCCGCGATCTCCGTGAGTCGGGTCACGGGTCCCGCGGACTCGATCGCAGCGGGCATACCCGCGATCGCCTCACGGAGAGAATGAACGGGGAGATGCCGTTGTTAACAGCATCTCCTTGTTCTGCCTAGTGACAAGTGTCACTCGATCTCTGCTCCCTGTCATCGGAGCAGAGATCAGTGACGTCACACACCAGCCCATCCCCCTGACAGTTAGAAATCACTCCCCTAGGACACACTTAACCCCTCCCCGCCTCCTAGTGGTTAACCCCTTCACTGCCAGTGTCATTTATACAGGAATGCATTTTTATAGCACTGATTGCTGTATAAATGACAATGGTCCCAAAAATGTGTAAAAAAAATGTCCGACATGTCCGCCATAACGTCGCAGTCACAATAAAAATCGCTGATCGCCGCCATTACTAGTAAAAAAAAATAACTTTTGCGAAAACAAATCAATAAACGCTTATTGCGATTTTTTTTTTTTTTTTTACCAAAAATATGTAGAAGAATATGTATCAGCCCAAACTGAGGAAAAAAATGTTTTTTTATATATTTTTTGGGGATAATTATTATAGCAAAATGTAAAAAATAATGCGTTTTTTTTCAAAATTGTCGCTCTTATTTTGTTTATGGTGCTAAAAATTGCAGAGATGATCAAATACCACCACAAGAAAGCTCTATTTGTGGGAAAAAAATGACATCAATTTTGTTTCGGAACCACGTCGCACGACCGCACAATTGTCAATTAAAGTGACGCAGTGCCGAATCGCAAAAAACGCTCTGGTCAGGAAGAGGGTAAATCCTTCTGGGGCTGAAGTGGTTAAATGACACTGTATTATTTGTTTTTACTTCTTTTGAATATATTATGTAACAATATGAGCTTACTTATATTGTGTTCTGACTATATATAAATCTGAAGATGAAGATGCCCCTATGACAAAAGCTTCAAAAGAAGTTGTTATAACAAAAAACACATAAACGCCCACTGCCTTTTTTTTTTTTTTTTTAAAGTAACGTACTGAGTAGAATTATAGGGGTCTGATAATGTTGAGTTATATATATGTATGTATATAGAGACTGTCGCTTTAAGAATTTGTAATATACTTTCTTGCTTCTTCTTAGACAAAGTTTTCAGTCTATGATGACCTTCAATGCCAGATAAGAAGCAACAGTTTACTCCCTTTTCTTGCTCTGAGAAATGGACAGTCTTATCTAGCTGGTCTGAACCAGTACCAAGATGGTGGAGCCCATGTTTTCTTTCGCTTTCTATCAGTCACATGATGTAACCACCCATTTAATTGTTCCCTTGCTACTAAGAAGATATGAATGCTGATTGGACTAAACTATACGATCACACCTATAACACGCCTAGTGCTTATGCATATTCATACATATAAATTGTATGACCCGTAGATGTAAGTTCAGAAACACTTTCACTTTACTGCTTGTTAAGAATTGTGTATTGTGTTTCTCCACTGCAGTGCATGGAATAATAAAAAGCACCTAGTTATCTTATCTTAAGATCTGGACTCACTATCTCCTCATCTGTCTTGTTTTGAGACCACTAAATTGGATTTAACAGTACTCCTGCCCTATAAGCCCTGGCAAATGGACCTTAAAAAAGTCAAGTGAGCTATGCTATAGTGCTAAGGTCTATTTACACCTATTCATTTTAATGCATGACACGTAGCATCTATTACATAATTATTATAAAAGATGAAAACAAGAAGTAAGATGGAATTTTAAGATGGAATTAACCATCTTAAGGAATAATATTGAGGAATAACCAAGCTGTGTTCCAAACTCAACTAAATCTAGTTGCAGACTTGGAAACTAAGCATAAAAAATCACTTTCACAGTTTGTAGTAGTAGACCTTAGATTAGAGGGAGAAAAACTCTCCTCTCTGATGAGACAAGAGACAAGGGCTAGGAACATACATTATGAACAAGGGAACAAATCAGGTAAACTGTTGGCTCACTCACTAAGGAAAACTTCCCAGAGAAATTATATCCCACATATCGATTCTAAAAGAGGGAATCGTCACTTTATATATAAGGAAATTGCAGAGGTCTTTCGAGAATACTATCTAACCCTCTATAATATGCAGAATAATTAATAATAAATAGTGATTTTAACTGCCAAATATATGAGGGTGATTAATTAAGCCCCATCCTGGCCCTGATGGCTATATGGTAACTTACTATAAGGCATTTGCTTATATTCTGGGTCCAAGATTTATAAAAGATTTTAATTCATTCCTAGAAGATCGGCCTATTCCAAGGGCACATATTACAGTGATTCCCAAGGAGGGTAAGGACCATGCCCAATGCAAAAACTATCGACCTATATCATTATTAAATGTTGACCTAAAAATTTTCACATGGATATTAGCCTCAAGGCTTCAACCTCTCCTTTAGAATGTCATCCACCATGACCAGGCAGGCTTTATGCCTACAAAAGAGGCAAAGGATAACACCACTAGAGCATTAGTTATTAGGTAATAGATATTAGGCTTATTCTCATAAAATACCATTGTGCTTGCTATCTTCCGATGATGAAAAGGACTTTGACAGGGTGGATTGGACATTTCTGAAGGAGACGTTGACCCATTTTGGGGTAGAGAAGGTGTTTAGCAAATGGATCGAGGCTATATACCTGGCTCCATCTGCTGCGGTAAGAATTAATGAGGTCACCCCCTCTTATTTTAATATGAGTAATGGTACAAGACAAGGTTGTCCCTTATCTTCATTGATTTTTATATTAACTCTTGAACCATTGCTGCGACATGTTTGACGAAGTACGGATATTCAAGGCTGTTTGATCGGTAAACGGGATCATAAAATTACGGCCTTTGCGGACGATATATTATTTTTTATTACTTCACCAGAAACCACGCTACCAAATTTATTAAGCGAATTTGACCAGTATAGCCGACTTTCAAATTTTAAAATTAACATCCAGAAGTCAGAAATACTTAATATTACGCTGTCAACTAAACTAGTACAGGCTCTTCAATAATCATTTTTCTTTCCCATGGGCATCGTTATCTTTGATATATCTAGGGGTTAAATTGACTTCCTCAATAGATAAAGTTTTTCAAGTAAATTTCCCACCGCTATTGCGAGAACTCTCTTCCGATTTGGAAAGATGGAATAAAGGTCCATATACATGGATGGGCAGGAATGCTATCCTCAAGATGAATATTCTACTAAGACTATTATTATTATACAATTTTCATAGGAACCACCCCTATTAGAGTTAATATATAAATTCAGACTTAGGCCGCCTTATATGTGTGGCCGAAGGGACTCATCCTGTATGCTCCCAATCCGAAAGGTTTGTCTGAAGTTATGGATCCAGAAAGACAAATTCTGGTCTAATAAACTCACTAATATATCCAATATGGCCTGAAGATAGGAATAGTACACTCCTTAATGTTTACAGCTCTGACAAGCATAAAGCCTAATATTAAGTTTAATATGTTACTATTGTATATAGTGATACTCATTTTTTGTATTATTACACTGATCCATTTGGTTTCCTCTTAGCCTTTCACTCCCCTCCCACCTCTTGGGGAGCGCCGGCTTCAATTCAGGCTTCACGGCACGGTGGAGAGACATGGAGACCTTCCACTGTTCTCCCTTCTTCATGTTCCCTTCCACGGTGGGACGATAATTTCTTCGCCCACCAGCATCACCGTGCTGGCGGTGTTCCTTGATCTCCACTGGACACCTCATGACGCGTGCACTTGAGGCTGCGGCTCCTTGTGCACGTGGCGTCATGGCGTCACGCATTTGCGACAGAGGAGATGGCAATGACCGGAGCTTCGGCTCACAGGAACGCCAAGGGAGCCACACCATGACCACCATTGCGGTGAGGGCCAGGAGGGGGTGGGACGTTTGGAACGACACTCGTAACCAATCAGTCCAAACACTATTTAAGCACCCATTGCCTGGGGATCTAGTTGTGATCCCAGGAGAGCTCCCCACACATAGAAAAGGATTCAGGTTAAATGCAAGTACAACCTCTAGCATATTACACTACCTTCTATTTGCAAATACAATATTAGTGTATATTATACAACCTTGATATATCCAACATTTTCAGCGTTTTATTCAGTACTTTTTATCATTTCATATTTATTTTAAGAGCTAGTCATCTGTGCCATATACTACTGATACTATGGCACTGATACAACAACACTATCCTTCAGTATCATTCACCATTCGGATCACCTCACATTTAATACAGAGACTACACCATTTAGGCCATACACTATAGGTATATGGTATAAATATAACCACCACTTATTATCATTAAATTACTCATTCAATCACATCAGTCCTTCACGCACGTTTATCATTTTTAGTTTGTTTGTTTTGTTTTGCAGTTTCTTTGTTCTTTTTTCTTTTTTGTTCATTTTTTTCACTTGCTCACACACACATGTTCACACACCCATTCACACCTTTACACACTCATGTCTTTTCACCTACACACTTAAACACTTTTTGTTCACCCCTTTGATACATGCACTCATTCACTTAATTTATACTTACTTATAGCCAATATGTTATTTGATAAACAATACATTCTTCATCCCCTTTATCGCATCCTCCCCTTGGTTAGGAAACCACAATAAGACAACCTAGATATAGCATTAGCAATATAGAATAGTTCAGCATACTGTATCCTTCTTTACATATATCGAGTTAAGAATCCAATACTTGTTTATATAGGTGGGGACATAGCTCATTGGGTGCTAGGACATCATTAAATAACAAAATACTTAATTATTTATTACAATGGGGGATTTCCCAATTTTTGTTTCACAATACTGTTTGGGGTGGGCTGCTGACTCTAATTCATGTGTTTTTTCCATTGTTTAGACTATTATTATTATACCTCTTTCAGACTTTGCCAATAGTCATCCCAGAGTCCTTTCTGAAATCAGTACGTAGTGCTTTTATCAGATTTATTTGGACGAAAAAACATCCACGCTTATCTTTCCATTATTTGGCTATGCCAAAAACCCAGGGAGGTATGGCTGTCCCAGATCCGATAAGGTACTATAAGGCAGTGCACCTTGCTAGGGTACTAGCTTGGTGCAGAGACAAGGGAAACAAAGCCTGGGTAGCGATTGTACAATCATGTTCGGAGATTCCACTCCGATGTCTGCCATGGCTACGGCCAAGAATATTGGGGACCTTTAAGACACCATCCCCTAATATGAGCAACCCTAAGAGTAATTCAACAAAGTTATATGTTTTCAAAATTAGATTAGGAAATTACCCAGCTCTACCCAGTCCTGGGAAACCCGTTATTCCTTTCAGGCATTTTAAACAAACTCTGAGATGTGGTAAATTTCTGATTAGGTGACTTCCTTTAACCATAAAGGTTGAAAACTAGAAAGGAAATACAGTGTCTGTTTGACCCGCCACTGGATCTGTGGCGAATGCAATAGCTTACCCATTTTATTAGCTCCCTTACACGTGGAGAGATATCAGACCTCTCAAATACACCATTGGAAGACCTGTGTCTGCTAGAAACCCCGTCTACCCATGGGGTATCTGAGGTATAGAAAATGTTAATAGAGCCCCCTGTGGGCTTTGTTCCAAGATTCCTTTAGAAATGGGAAAGAGACTTAGATATTATATTCTCTAAAGAGCAACAAAGTCACATTTTATATTTTGCCCATTATTCCTCAACAGCTATTAATTACCAAGAGCTATGCTATAAAATCCTTACAAGGTGGTATAAAGTTCCATCACTACTAAGGAAAATATAACCGGAAAAGACAAATATTTGCTGGCGCTGTGGAGAATCGGAGGGTAATATGCATCACATCTTCTGGTCATATGTCAGAAGATACTTGACTTTTGGTCCAAAGTGCGAGATACTATAGGACAGTTAATGGATTATGACCTGGGATCTGACCCAGCTAGATACTTTCTTCATCTTTCAGATCTTTCAAAACGTAAATATAGTAACTCGCTGGTCATTTATCTTTTGGATGCGGCAAAGGCCTGTATCCCGGCCCTATGGAAGCAGGAACAACCCCCCTTTATCTCACTGTGGCTTAAAAAAATAGTAGATATATATGCTATGGAAAAGGGTATCGCAATTATGCAAAGTAAAGAGGAAAAATTCAACAAAAAATGGAAACCATGGTCCCTTTTTCCATGTACCAGGGAATATGGCTGTGTGCTAGTGGAAGGGGAGCAGGCAGCGCTTTAATCTACACTTTTTTTAATTTTTTTTTTCTTTTTCTTTTTCTTTTTTCTTTCCCCTTTCCCCGTTGTTTAATTAATGTTTATATAGTAACTTTATATATATATTCAATGAAATATAATCAATTTGCGTTAAGATATACTTTATGGTACGCATGCAATTTAAATGTGTTTGTAAAATGTGTTTGTTTATATGTATATAAACTGTGGAAAAAATAAAATATAGCATTTAAATAAATAAATAAGAATGCAAACAATTTTTTGTTGTAACAAATTAAATGAAATAGAGAGAGGGAGGATGAGAGATAGAAAAAGGGGATAAGAGAGAGGTGACGGGTAAGGGAGGGATGATGAGGGGAGATAAGAAATAGAGGATGCGCAGGGGCATGCATGGGAGTGACAGCAACGCAGCCCAGCCAAGACAAGTGACTAAAGGCGCAGAACCCGGAAGGAAGACCAGGTGAAGGTGGAAGTGCCTGGGACCTGCCGAATTGATCACAGGGCAGCGCTGGAGGGCTCAGTCTGACATGTAAGTATACCCTAATGTGCTAATATGCTGTGCATACTAGTACATTATGGCATAACCTACCTCAGAGCCTCTAAAAAATAGTAATGTTAGCGAAGTTTACTACTACTAATATTACAGGATCCCAGGAGCTTCTTATAGGGCCCTCTACTGACCAGGTGGCCATTGGGCAGTGCCCAAGTGCATAGTTGCCAACATTTAAAAAAAATTCCAGGGACACTTTTTAACCAGTGGTATATTTAGAGTAGCTGATATCCCCTATGTTCCTCTATACAACACAGTAGTAATCACAAAATTAAATGAGTACTAATAACGGGCAGAACAATTGTGAGGACTGAGATTTCCTTTGGTTGAACTAACAAAAGTGTGCCCATTCTAGAGCTGGTAATATTGAGGATATTCAATGTAATTTTAAAGAACTGTTTTTGTGGGAAAGAGGCATAGGGGAGGAGTATGGATGGTATAAAAGTGGGAAGTATATGCAGGTGAGGGAGAGGAATGCAGAGGGTAACAGTGGGCACTATGTACAGGAGAGGAGTGTGGAGGGTATGGTAGTGGGCACTATGTACTGGAGAGGAGTGTGGGAGTATTACAGTGGGCAGCAGGCACAGCAGAGGAGTGTGGGGGGATGACAGTGGGCACTATGTATAGCAGACGAGTGTGGAGGGTATGATAGGGGCAGTATGTACAGGAGATGAGTGTGGAAGGTATTATGGGGCAGTATGTACAGGCAAAGAGTGTAGAAAGAAAGACAGTTGGCAGTATGTGCAGGAGAGGAGTGTGGAGGATATGACAGTTGGCAGTGTGTACAGGAGAGGAGTGTGGAGGGTATGATGGGGCAGTTTGTACAGGAGACGAGTGTGGAAGGTATGATGGGGCAGTATGTACAGAAGAGGAGTGTGGAGGGTTTGACAGTGGGCAATATGTACAGGAGAGGAGTATGGAGGGTTTGACAGTGGGCAGTATGTACAGGAGGGAAGTGTTTGACAGTGGGCAGTATGTACAGGAGAGGATTGTGGGGGTATGACAGTGGGCACTATGTATAGGAGAGAAGTTTGGAGGGTATGACAGCGGGCACTATGTATAGAGAGGAGTGTGGAGGGTATGACAGTGAGCAGTATATATAGGAGAGGAGTGTGGAGAGTATGACATTGGGCACTATGTACACGAGAGAAGTGTATGACAGTGGCCAGTATGTACAGGAGAGGAATGCGGGGGGTATGACAGTGGGCACTATGTATAGAAGAGAAGTGTGGAGGGTATGACAGCAGGCACTATGTATAGGAGAGGAATGTGGAGGGTATGACAGTGACCAGTATGTACAGGAGAGGAGTGTGGAGATTATGACAGCGGGCACTATTTACAAGTGAGGAGGATGAAGGAATCTGGGAAGGAAAAATATAAAGGTTTGTGAGGTGGTTTTGGAAGGATATCAATCAGCCAGTGGGGGGAGTAACTGGGAGTGATACCTTTTGAAGTAGGGTCTGTCATCTGCAGGTTGGGAAATGATCACCCGTGATATAAGTTGAAGGGAGGTGGCTAACATGGGAAGTGACTGGGAAGTTACCTGGTTGGTGGTAAGTGTGAATTGGATGATGTGTTTCAAGTTTCTTTCACATGCCGTAATGCTTATTGCCCTCTGAAAAGTGATCTGTGATGGATTGCTTTTCAATGAGTGGTAAAGCAGCAGCTGACAGGCGTTCATAAGGTGCTACTGCCGCCTCCTTGTTTTTTTTTTTTTTTTTACATTGCTGAATGGTAGTTTTACATTGTTGGACTATGCTGCTACTGCAAGCGAGTTTGACTTGCAGTTGCAGAGTGGCCACATTAAAATCAATAGGCGAGTTTGACCAGCGGTGCTGTCAAACTCTGCAGGTGTAAAGCACCTGTGATAGGTAGTGTCCGAAGTGGAGCTTGTGTGCTGAGGATTCAGGCGAAAACTTAGTCAGGCAGATCAAGTTGGCAACAGATCAGGCAAAGCAGTACAGTATCAAAATCCAGAGAGTGGTCAGGCAGGTAAAAGGTCATACAAGAGCTGGCGGTGAAGTACAAAATCAGCAGGCTAGATAGTAGTCAGGAATTCAGGCAGAAGTTCATATACGGCATTCAGGGTCACAAAGCAGTCACAACACCCAGGAAGCTAGTCCACACAAACGGGCACTGAGAGATAGGAAGTGCTGCTATTTATGGGCTGCTTTGATTGGAGATTGTCCACAGCTGGCAGCAGGTGGGGCTAGTGAGTCCAAGGTAATGCATCAAACTGAGAGAACATAGCCATAACTCCAGAGCTCTTCTGTGGCACAACAACTAAGACTGCAGCTGTGGGACCAGGAACATCCCGGTTTGAATACACCCAGGTACATGACAGCAGGCTTCAAGCTATCCATTGAGCTCAGTGCCTCTGACAAGAAGTGAGGAGAGGCACTGTGAGCTCATTCTCTGAGTCTGCTGCAAACAGAGTGTGCCAGCTTGTATTTAAACTGGCCGCTCTGTATGCAGCTTCTGACAGGCTACGCAAGGAGCCCTGTATCTCCAGTACCATAGATGGTAGGAGCCCCAGTGGTGGGGTAGGTCTTCAGCTATCTACCCCCTAAATTTGGGGTCTCTGTGACCCCTGGGTGCCAAGCCATGACCCTCAAAGTCATTCTTTTTTTGGGGTTTTTTTGAGGCAAATGGGCCTATCTAAAGTTAAAAGGCCTGGAGCTGCAGCTCCAATAGCTTCTGTGTTAATCTGACCCTGCTAACATCACAGTATGGCAATGTGATGTTATGGACACACTGTAGTGGCATTTCAGATCAATGCACAATTTTGCCTACAATACATGTAGTGAGTTTGGAGAGGTAGAGGGTAAAATAAATTTATGAACACTACAGTGCATGTGCAGGTGCTGCTGCAATGTTGAGTTCAGTGGCTAATTGCCTTGCTCCAGCTGTTGCTATAGTGAAGAGGGGAAGGTGATGATGTTTGGGCAAGTGGTGAGAGTGCACTTCTACTATAGATCTACTAACAAAACTTCTTCCTGTACTTGTCTTTTCACCACTCTGACAGCACTCCCCACCCTGGTGCTGCAGTGAACAAGACACATGACAGGCATAGGAAGAAACTTTGGCAGGTAATTGGTAAGCTAATCTGTCAGCCTCCCTCCGTCTCATCATTTTGAAGCCTTCCTCCCACCACTTTGCCAGCAATAGAACCACCACCTCAGTCTGCCAGCACTACACCCACCGTTTCTCATTACACTACAAGCATTTCCCCCCTGTCTTTTCTACTCTGCAAGCATTACCTCAGCCCCATTCAGCCCCACTCTGAAAGCATTTACCCCCACCCCCACACACACTCATGCAAGCATTGTCTTCTCACACCCTATCATACTTTGCAAGAATGTCCCCCTCTCTACTCTGCAAGAATCCCCCTTGCTACTCTACAAACATTTCACTCCAAACCCCTCATTACTCTGCAAGCATTTCCTTCCTACTCCCTTACTACTCTGCAAGAATCTCCCTTACTACTCTACAAATATTTCACTCCAAACCCCTCATTACTCTGCAACCATTTCCTTCCTACTCCCTTACTACTCTTAAAGAATCCCCCTTGCTACTCTACAAACATTTCACTCCAAACACCTCATTACTCTGCAACCATTTCCTTTCTACTCCCTTACTACTCTGCAAGCATTTGTCCCTAACTACTCTGTAAGCTTTTATCCCTAATCCCCTCCTATTAGTCTGCAACCATCTTCCCCTACCCCCATCACTTCTCTGCAAGAATCTCCCCCCACTACTCTGCAAGTATTTCCGACTCACTACTCTGCAAGCATTTCCCTCCCCAATCCCCTACTCTACAAGCACCCCCTCTTTCCCCACTACTCTGCAAGCATTCACCACACCATACATTTGTATAATATTTACAGTATATCACCTTAAGGCAACACTGAAGTTGCATTGTGTGACAGCCATATAACAATTCAAGGACAGAGTCTGTACAACTTTATTTATACCATGCATAGAACTTTGAAGTTATATTATATTAACTGGCTTATATACACATGTGCGTGAAGCATGGTTAATACTATAATATTTTGCATTTGGATTATATGGAAATCATTTGGAGACTGATATATGACAGTCCTGGAATAAGGTCAAAGATCATAGTTTTACAAAATCTCTGTTTGCTATATTATACACATGGATTTGTGTTATTTACTCATTTTATGGAATTAGTATTTTACTTCATAGTTGTTTCTCCATGTTTTTTGGGGATCAGACTGAAATTATATACTTGTGATATTTTTGATCTAAACAAGGAGAATTTCAAACTATTTAAAATGTTTTCCTGCAGATAAGACACCACTAACAGTTGATGGAAATTATCAACACAAGGGGCATGAAAGTGGGGCTTTTCTTTCTTAAAAGTTTTTAAAACAAAATAATCATTATGGCGGTTATAGATACAATTTTGTCTAGTAAATTTAATAAAAATCTTTCTACTTTCCTATAGATGGTTGTGATACTAAGCTTTTTTGTATGAGGTCCCAAATGAATATTTTATTTATGTCTTAGTCAGTAAAATAACACTTGGCTATGATACCTTATAACCAAAACAGTTACATTTTTCATAAGGGATTAGGAAAACTCTGCTCAGCAATATTAACATCTGAACTGGCTAATTAACAAAGCTGCAGTGCAGTTTCATAAAAACTCTCCCTTTATTTAAAAAACAGTAGTTGTGATGTTTCATCTCTTTTGCCTAGTGCAGCTGCTGCTTGTGGGATAGGACACAGAAATAACATGCATAGGTGAATTTCTAAAAATAAATACATTAAGATTGGAGTCAGTAATCAGTGGACACTATTAAAGTGTAAGCATTAGATAAAAAAAACATATTATTCACCAAAGAGGTAAGTAGGATACAACAGGGAAAAAAATAGGTTATAGGAAATTCAAGGAAACAGAAAGTGTAGCTGTTAGATAAGTGTATACAAATAGATAAAAGCAGGCCAAACACATTATCACTGTTGCCAAATCACTGAAAGAGGATGCAATTATTAAATCTATTAAGAAAGAAGACATAACTTTTTTTTTGGTTCATCAGTGATGGAAGAAAAAAAATACAATGGGATCACTAAAATTAAAACACTTATGCTGAGGGAGACCTGGATGTAGCAACTATTTAAACAATTACTTCTGTTAAGAAATACATTGCACTAACAATAACAAGTTATGGGATCATATTGGTTCTAGTAACAAAGGTTTGTTTTCAGGATTTCTGAAAGCAGAGTTTCTGGTAGCAGAGTTAAAGCTTTATAAAGCAATAGGTGCTGATGATATTCAAGCCAGAAGTCTAAGAGAATTTCAAGGTATAGTTTTTTTTAATTGATTTCTTCTAACACCCACTGACTAGTAGGCAGCTATTGTTTATCTATCCTCAAGAAAGGTAGCAAAGTAAAACCTGGCAGTAACAGGCCAGTGAGTTTAACATCTGTTGTAGCCAAGTTAATGGAATCACTGACCATTGATCCTTTAAAAACACACAATTTGCTAGACCCAAAGCAGCATGACTTACCAAGGGCAAGGCATGCCAGTCTAATCTGGTTGAATTTTTTGACTATATTACTAATCTGTTGGACCAGGGTGGTGCTGTGGACATGAGCTTGATTTCAGCAAAGCATTTGATACAGTTCCACATAATGATCTAAAAAAAGCTAGGAGCTAACCCTTTTATGCTTTAGATACTAGAGTGTGATTGTTAATGGGGTTCATTCAGAACAGAGACCAGTCACTAGTGGTGTACCACAAAGCTCTGTACTAGATCCTGTTCTAATTGTGGACAAGGAAAGATTACTCCTGCGCTTGTGAGGATCTGTTTGGGTTTGAGAAAAGTAGTATTGTGAAATTATGGCAAAGCTGAAAGAGATGGTGTTGCATGTCCCGCTGCCCAAAAAATGACCCCGGGGTGGTCAGGTAAGGCTATATGGAGAGTGATGGATGAAGGGCGCGTGATCAGTTGCTCACATCAAAAAGTATAAAATTTATTCAAATGAAAAAGCCAATAAAGGCAAATAAAAGCGATTAAATAATGCCAATACTACATATCAATACAAACAGGTAACAAAATATAAAAAACATGGAAATTTAAAGATAAAAATGGGTATCATGAGCCCATATTGAGGCGGGTGTTTAGAGTTGGCTGACGCATTTCGAGGATAACCTCTTCATCAGAGCCTTTGAGAACCAGGGCGCAGTCTCTATGGGCCAGTAGGCCAAAATCTGTACATCAACATAATGGCTGGTTGGAAAAGATGGCCTGAAAAGGAGGGCCTGAAAAGGGGAATATGGTTTTCTGTGTTCCATACCAGTCCACGTAAAAGCGTTCTATGTGGTAGTAGAAGGTGTGTGTGTTCTCCTTTAAATTTGTAGAGAAGGAATTGTAGGATGATGTGGACCTGTCACTGGCTGGATGAAAGGGAAATTATTCAGCCTGTCTGCGTCCTCCTGGGAAAGTGCTGTCCTGTATTAGAGAGGGTGGAGGGGGGTGAAGATCTCTTGAGAGGTTACTGCAGCCAAGTGTGTCTGCAGCTGTCTCTCTGCCTCAGATAAAAGAGTGCTGGGAGGAAGGTGTTTGATTTGTTGGTATGCTCTAGGGATTTAATCTGGTGTAGGAGTTGGGTGATCTTGGCATTCCGTAATCTTTTCTCGTGAGCTCCTATTTTTATCAGCGTCCCTCTCAAAAAGGCCTTGGAAGTATTCCAGAGAACATATGGACAGCCCACAGAGTCTTTGTTTTCTTTAAAAAAAGGTCTTAATCTCAGAAGCAATCTGCTCCTTGTATGGGGATCAAGCTATAAGTAAGGTATTTAGCCTCCAGATTTTCCCAGGTGGTATAGTGGGGGTAGTAAAAATGTGCATACTGATTGGCGCGGAATCTGATCAAGTTATCAAGTCAATTTTGGTGTCCGAGATTGCTTGTAGAGTGGCTGAATTGGTTAAGAACAGATTGATTCTTGAGTAAGTTCTTTGAGCGCTGGAGTAAAAGGTATAATCTTTTTCCTCATTGTGATGGCACCTCCATGGGTCATATAGGTTTTCCCTGTCTTTAAAAGAAGACAGTGCAGAAGAGCATCTTTTAGAGGTGTTCGTAGTGTCTAGGGAGCTATCTACAATGTAATTAAAATCTCCACAGATAATTAGGTGGGATCTTCTAAGGGGTTGTATTTTGTGAATGAGATCTTTGTAAAAACTATTCTGACACTTGTTGGGAACGTAAATGTTGGCTATCGTGATGTAATGACCAATAATATTGGTCGACAAGATCAGATAGTGACCATCAGGATAAATTGCAATGTGTTCAAGCTTGAAGGCAAGGGAAGCTCTGACAGCTACCATGACCCCAGCCTTCTTTTTAGAGGCATTAGCAAAGAAATATTGGGTGAACTGTTTATGGGAGCATTTTGGTGCGTGTCTAGCTGGGAAATGTGTTTCTTGGACAAATAGGATGTCCGTTTGTAGAGATGGGGCCTCTTTCCATAGTAAATTGCGTTTGAAAGGTGAATTCAGGCCATTTGCGTTAATTGAGGTTATAGTGTAGGCCATGAGGAATGTATAGAGGGATGTCTAGGAATGTATGATAAGATTATACCTTATGATACTCCGAGTATAACTTATTAACTTTCTAAATAGTAACAACTTTTACTTTTGTATTAGAACTTGTAGGAGTGCTTAGCACCCTATACAAAATGGAGGTGACAAGTAGTAGGTGACAAGTAGGGAGAGTAACAATGAACAGCCACTGGCACATTTTTGTGGCTAATTAACAGAAAACAGGTTAATCCTGATGTACAGAGCTACTGATCAGTAAGATCGTGGCTCCGAGCATTGCTGGGAAGGCAGGCTGCATGAAGGGGAGAGTGGTGGAGCATTTATGAGGCCCCAGTTGAGGAGGATTTTTATGCCATCTTTAGGGAAGGCGAAAGTGGTGGAGTGATCTTGATGGGTTACTATGAGCTTAGCTGGGAAACCCGACTTATAGGGGATGTTGCAGTCCTGGAGGACAGAGGTAACTGGGGCAAATTCTTTCCTGAATTGAGCAGTGGCTGCAGATATGTCAGCATACAGGGAGATCCCTGTATAGGGAGCTGGGATAGTCGGTGTGGTTCTGGCTGCTCTTAGGACCTGACCCTTGACATGATAAAAATGGATATGTGCCAGTACATCCCGAGTACATCATTAGATAGGTAGGTTGGCTTAGGAAGTCTGTGGGCTCAGTCAATGATGAGATCAGGTATGGTGAGATGTGGGAGCAGTTTTAGAAACAGATGCTGTAGATATATATTTAGGTCAGCAGGTTTTATAGTTCTCGGGTATACCACAATATTTTTATGTTGTTACGGCTGGACCTATCCTCAAGGTCTGCCAATTTAACTTGCACGTTTTGGAGCTCTTTTGATTGTTGCTCGAGTGCAGAAACCATATCATTATATGCTTTAGTGTTGTCAGAAATCTGTTTCTCAGCTATGTCAGCATGTTCCTCAATGTGATCCACTCGTATATTAGGTTGAGAGATAGAGGCATGGAGTTCCCTTTGAATTTCTTTGTGGAGAGGGAGCAGCATGAGTTTAAGTGTATGCTCATATGCAGGGTGATCACTTGCAGGGAGAGCTGCCAGTGATTCTTGAGCATCTTCCTCAAAATGGGGTAGTGGGGTAGGAGAGCACAGTTATTATTTATAAAGAGTAGCCTTATTAGGGGATTGATTTGGTGTAGGTGAAGGTCACTTACCTCTGTCAGGGGACTGTGAGGGAGAGGAGTCCATAGCCAGTGTATCAGGCTCTATTTCTTCCATTGCCTGGTTTGTGATGAATGGAGAGCCTTGTGTGAGTGGCTCTGTGTCCCTGTTGGTGCCATCTTGGAATGCCTGTGAGGAAGAAGCAGGGGGAAAGAACTCTGTAAGGTGGTGCGGGGTGAAGTATTTTTCCCTCATGTTATTGCTGCCTGTCTGATCTGGAGTGCCTGTGCTGTATGCTAGGGTATGTGTCTCCTGTGACCGGCGCTGCCAAGTATACAGAGGTCCGGTCTGCCGCTTGTCCTCTCCCTTTTGTTTTCCAGCGGGTCTGGAGTGTCAGGGGAGTCAGGGCTGCTAGTTGTGGTGTGTTTCACCTGTTTTTGTGGGCGTTGTGAACTTCTTTGTCCCATTGTGGAGCAGAACTGCATGATCAAGCAGCCATCTCGGTCCGCCTCTTGGCCACGCCTCCCACAAAATACAGTTTTTAAAGGATGGTTTAATTTATTAGGGCAAAAAGCTGTCCAAACCTGCCTGGCTTTATGAGAAAAAGTATTTTTTTTAGATTGTGGCATGATGTGTTGCTTTTTGAGATCTTTTAGCATGCTTCACTTTGTCAGACAGCTTCTATTTAAGTGATTTTTTGATTCAACAGGTCTGGCAGTAATCAGGCCTGGGTGTGGCAAGTGAAATTTAACTCAAAAAATTGTAGTTAATCACAGTTCATTCATGATTCAGCATGGGAGGGGGCAATTACTTTTTCACATAGGGCCAAGAAGGGTTGAAGAGCTTTTTTCCCCTTAACCAAGTGAAACAATAACTTAAAAACTGCATTTTGGATTTACTCTGGTTATCTTTGTTTAATATGAAAATTTTGTTGATGATCTGAATCATTTAAGTGTGAGAAATATGCACAAAAGTAAAAAATACTTTTTCACAGCACTGTGTATATATATATAGATAAATATATCTATATATCTATAGATATATAGATATATATACATACATAAATACATTATACAGCATAAAAAAACAGTATAATTGTAATATATATCATATATATACATTATATATTTATGTAGCAAAGGCTTTTTTTTCTAAAATAGAATGTGGAAATTTTAAAACCTCTGTTGGGTTTTTATTGCTGTTTGTGTACTCATTGGCGAGAAATCTGTCACTATCAGATCTTGTGATCATTGTCTCTGGTACAGACCATAATAGGAAATCCACATTTTATTGACTTGTCATAGAAACAGAAGATAGTGGGTAGGGATTAAATTTGAGTTTGCTATGATTCATGGGTCACCAAACTAAATGGCCAGATTTGGCCTGTTCATCCACACAAAGGTCTGGCTGCTACTGTAGCTGGAAGTTATTTATTTAGTGGTGGTATTACTATCATCCCTAAAAGACAACTTCCCCCTGTGTGGGTTGAAAGCACCTTTGGTTGCTAGGACACCAACGACCCTACATCATCAATGGTTGTTAGGATGCTGGCAGGCAACACTGTCCTAGTAATTAGGGTTGTTGTGCAGGCTGGCTGCCTGTGTCCTAGCAACTGATTACTTCTGGTGCAACAATTTTTATTGAAAATGTCCTCTTACAAAAGTTACCTTAAAGGTTTTACAGTTTCGAAAGAAAAATGCAGTACAACTGCAAACAAAAAGCAATAACCTTGGAAATTAAACAAGCAGTAGCATAGTTGTGCTCACATCAAATGGGTACATTGAGCAATAAGGGTGCCAGCAGCTAACAACTATAAAAAGACAACAGAGTGGTGAATGTAGGGGTTACAAAATATCCAAAGTACCCCCCCAATTCATGAGGAAGATTGCTCTTTGCTGGCAATACTAAGCATCTCTAACCATCTGGCTAGTTGGTAAGTTGAGCTTGGAAATTCTTTGGTTTTATTTTACATCTCTAAAAATGACTGCAATGGGAAAAGAAAAGAAAAGAAAAAAAATATTAAGGGAGGGGGGGGGGGTGTAGCAATCAAAAGCACTTTCCTGGGTAAGAGGAAAAAAAAGAAAAAGAGGAGTAATAGAGAAGAGGAGGAGCACCTGTGTGGACTCATCTTTAGGCTTCAGCAGTCTCCACTGAGGCAGGTTACATGAAAAGCAAAATGCCATTGATGTTCATCTGAGCATTATAACCTATCCAAGAGCTCCAAACATTGAGGTATTGGGCATGCGTATCTATCAAAATTAAAGTGAGCTTTTCATGCACCATAGTGCTCATGAGTCTCTGTTTAACTTCACTGACATTAAGGAAAGATTGCCTTCGTGCCCAGGCAAGAGTTTGACGTGTGGCCAAGAACACAAACCCCACCAATTTCCTTAGTCTTAAAAAGAGATATAAAAGGGTTAATGTAGTAGAACTTCCAGGGGTTACGGGCAAAAGTGGCATTAAAAGCAGAGCGAATCTTACCATAAACGTGTCCAAAACTATACGTGTCCAAAACCAGATTGCTTAAGGGCAGGTACCACCAGATGTGGAGGAGGGTTCCACATTCTCTGCAACCCCGAAAGCACATTGGGGACAGAGAGAGGGTAAACGTAGCATTGCAATCAGGGGTCATATACCATTAAGAGAGCATCTTATAAGTGTTTTCTTGGCAAAGACGTTCTAGGAGCACTTTGAGGAAGCAAATCTAATTTTAGCCCACATATTTTTCACATTTTGTCATGTTACAACCAAAAATGTAAATGTATTTTATTGGGATTTTAGGTGATAGACCAACACAAAGTGGCACATATTTGTGAAGTGGAAGGAAATTGATAAATGGTTTTCAATTTTTTTTACAAATAAATATGTGAAAAATGTAACGTGCATTTGTATTCAGCCCCGTTTACTCTGATACCCCTAACTAAGATCTAGTGAAACCAATTGCCTTCAGAAGTCACCTAATTAGTATATAGAGTCTACACTTGTGTTATCTAATCTTGGTATAAATACCGCTGTTCTGTGAAGCCCTCATAGGTTTGTTAGAAAACCTAGGGGAATAAACAGCATCATGAAGCTCAAGAAACACACCAGACCGGTCAGGGATAAAGTTGTGGAGAAGTTTAAAGCAGGGTTAGGGTATAAAAAAATATCCCAACCTTTGAACATCTCACGGAGCACTGTTTAAACCATCATTCAAAAATGGAAATAGTATGGCACAACTGCAAAAAAAGTCCTGTTTGCAGTTTGCGAGAAGCCATGTGGAAGAAGGTGTGAGAAGACACAGCAAACATGTGGAAGAAGGTGCTCTGGTCAGATGAGATTAAAATTGAACATTTTGGCCTAAAAGCAAAACGCTATGTGTGGTGGAAAACTGAAACTGCACATCACCTTGAACACACCGTCCCCACTGTGAAACATGGTGGCAGCATCATGTTGTGGGGATGCTTTTCTTCAGCGGGGCAGGGAAGCTGGTCAGAGTTGATGAGAATATGTATGGAGCCAAATACAGGGCAATCTTAGAAGAAAACCTGTTATGCCCCGTACACACGGTCGGATTTTCTGATGGAAAATGTGTGATAGGACCTTGTTGTCAGACATTCCGATCGTGTGTGGGCTCCATCACACATTTTCCATCGGATTTTCCGACACACAAAGTTTGAGAGCGGGCTATAAAATTTTCCGACAAAAAAATCCGTTGTCGGAATTTCCGATTGTGTGTACACAAATCCGACGCACAAAGTGCCATGCATGCTCAGAATAAATAAAGAGATGAAAGCTATTGGCTACTGCCCTGTTTATAGTCCCGACGTACGTGTTTTATGTCACCGCATTCAGAATGATCGGATTTTCCGACAACTTTGTGTGACCGTGTGTATGCAAGACAAGTTTGAGCCAACATCCATCGGAAAAAATCCATGGATTTTGTTGTTGGAATATCCGATCAATGTCCGACCGTGTGTATGGGGCATTAGTCTGCAAAAGACTTGAGACTGGGGCAGAGGTTTACCTTCCAGCAGGACAACAACCCTAAACATACAGCCAGAGCTACAATGGAATGGTTTAGATCAAAGCATATTTATGTGTTATGCCACGTACACACGAGCGGACTTCTCGTCGGACTGAACTCTGAAGGACTTTTCAACGGATTTCTGTCGTAGTTCCGATGAAACGGACTTGCCTACACAAGATCCCACCAAAGTCCGATCATTTTGAACGTGATGATGTACGACCGGACTAGAAAAGAAAGTTCAATAGCTAGTAGCCAATAGCTGCCCTTCCGTCGTTTTCGGTCCATTGGACTAGCATACAGACAAACGTTTTTTTCGATAGGGATTGAGTCCGTCGGAAAAATTTGAAACGTTCTAATTTTAAGGTCCGTCAGATTTTTCGACAGATAAGGTCAGATGAAGCCCACACACGATTGGAATGTCCGACAGATTCGTTCCGTCGGACCTTTTCTGCCGGAAAGTCTGCTCGTGTGTACGCGGCATTAGAATGGCCCAGTCAAAGTCCAGACCTAAATCCAATTGAGAATCTGTGGCAAGACTTGAAAATTACTGTTCATAGATGCTCTCCATCCAATCTGACAGAACCTGAGCTATTTTGCAAAGAAGAATGGGCAAAAAATTCACTCTCTAGATGTGTAAAGCTGGTAGAGACATCCCCAAAAAAACTTGCAGCTGTAATTGCAGCAAAGGGGTTGTAATGAGTGGTAAAAATTGGGAGTGTTCAAAAGGCCAGAAAGAGGCAGGTGAGATGAAAGCAGTCCACTGGAGTCCCACAGCCGCAGAGAGTACAGCATGGAGGGCTCATGAATTGTGGGGTGGAAACTAGGTAGAGTCCAGGTAAGATTAAGCATCGGGAATGTGGAGCATTCAGTGAGCAGAAATTGAACCCAAATTGGTATTACAACAGTAGCTTGGAGAGAGACTAGAGACGCTATCTGGGCAGTCGTATAATAATATTTAAAGCGATACTAAAGTCATTTTTTTTTAGTTAAAAATAACAATAATGTTATACTTACCTGCTCTTACCTGATCTCCCAGATCCTCCTCTTTTCGGGTCCCTCTTCAGTGCTCCTGGCCCCTCCCTCCTGTTGAGTGCCCCCACAGCAAGCTGCTTGCTATGAGGGCACCTGAGCCAAGCCACAGCTTCCTGGGTCCATTCAGACACGGAGCCACAGCCCGGCGCCATCCCCTTTCTCTCCTCATTGGCTGGTTGACTTTGATTGACAGTAGAAGGACCAATAGCACTGTGCTGCTGTGTCAGTCAATGAGGAGGGGAGTCCTGGGCATGTGAGACACCCATCCAACATCGCTGGATATAGATGGACCTCTTGTAAGTATTAGGGGGGCTGAGGGGGGCTGCTTCACACAGAAGGCTTTTTATCTTAATGCATAGAATACATTAAGATTAAAAAAACCTTCTGCCTTTACAACCACTTTAATATGGGACACTGCCAGGCCACCACCCTATGGTGATATAAAACAGAGTCAGATAGCCTAGGTCTATGGTCCTGCCATATGAAGGAAAGGACTTATGCTGATGATATGCAGGATGTGCGAGGGGATGGGAATCAACAAAACCCTAAAATAATAAAGGAGTTTCGGCAGGTAGGTCATATGGAGGACATGTATTCTGCCAAACCAGGAAATTTGCAAAGACGCCCAAGAGGTGAGAAGCTTAGTCAAATCCTTTAAGAGAGAAGGGTAGTTGTTCTGATACAGGGTATAAAAGGTGGGAGTCGGACAAATGCCAAAGCAAGGCAAAGAAGGGGGCCAGGAGAATTTATAGCTTCCTTGAAGTTTGGCTAATTGGTTTGTGGATAGGAAGAGATTTAGGGCTTTAGATTTAAACGGAGTTGTCAACGGAGTTGTCATCCTCCTCCTTCCCCTCAGCTCCCTTGATCTAGAGACCTTGGGCTCACGATCGGTCTACCTCTCCTAGCGCTCCCTGGATTTCTGCCCATGATTCTGGGCTATATATCTGGATAGATGTCCTCAGGCACCCCCGGATTCATAGAGTGCCTGCAGCATCCTATTCCTTGCAGCGGTGGAGGTGGGACAACCTTTCATTCATCACACTGGCTTCTGAGTGAGTGTCACATTACAGTTAGTGCAGATGTCCATGGGGCATGCTGTTCGGCTGATTATCATTTTGACTACATGGTTTCAACATCCTTTTAGACTGTTTTTACCCATCAAATTTGCCAATAGATTCTATGGTAATTACGGTTGTCATTGTCAATATTTTTACCATCCTTTGGATCAGCGCTTCCTGAGTTGTTTTTATCTGCTTGCCCTCATCTGGTCTTTTGAGTTAGGGTGCAGAGGCATGAGTTTTGTGTTTTTTAGACTTCCTGGGTTTCCATTTTCTGCGCCTGGCTCACTGTGGAATTTTGAGCTTTAGATTTAGCTTAACTGACTCCCAAGTAAGACACGGCGTGGGAATCAGAGAGAAGAGCGAATAGGTTAGGTAGTGAGATGTGGGGTTAGGAAACATACAGCAAAATGTCATCCACAAATAGCATCTGCTTATGATGTTTACCAGCCAACTCTAAACCTTGAATTTCCAGGTGCACTAAAATGGCTTCTGCAAGGGGCTCCAAAGCTAGGATGGACAGGATGGGAGGAAGGGGGCAGCCTTGTTGGACAGGAAACAAGTCAAAAGTGAAGCCTGCATATTTGAAAATGGAGGAAGGGTGGGCATAAAGAGAAGAGACCCACGAGAGAAAAGTGTAGCTGAAACTCCATCGCCAAAGGGCAAAATGTATTCTCAGGTATTCCAATGTATTACCATGTATTCCCAGGAGATTGTGTCAAAGGCCTTCCAAACGTCAAGGGATAGTAGAAGGGCCAGGGCAGAAAGGAATTTGGCAAGGTGGATAAGTTGTATGGTCCGTCAAATGTTATCACCCATGCCATGCAAGGGGAGAAAGCCAACCTGGTTCTTGTGAATCAGTTTGCTGAAATAAGAGTTGAGCTGAGAGGCCATTATTTTAGTGAGAATCTTGACATTAATATTTAAAAATGAGATAAGGTGGAAACTGGACCAAGCATGTGGATTCGTATTGGGTTTTAGGATTGTAATGACGTTAGCCTTAAGAGATTCTGATGCAAAAGAGTGACCTAGCTGATCCCAAATCCTGTTCCAATTGTATCCAGTGTTACTCTCTCAAACAGTGGCATTGAGAAGCTGAATGAGGTAGCCTCTCCCTACTGCCTTGTAGGCATAGCATAGTCAGTGAAGAGACTAGCAACTGATTACTCCATTGGTTGCTAGGGTGCCAACGGCTGCCCAGTCATTGGTTGTTAAGGTACACTAAATCTGGTACCTGGTCCCTCATTCACCAAAAATAAGTAAATAAATGCACAACATATTTGACAATGGCCTAATGGATGTGGGGGTCTGCAGGGGGCAGATTTATCGGAATCTGGAAGCCCTCTTTAAAATAGGGTGGTTCCAATACCCTTCCCCACATGAATGGCTAAGAGGTATGCCCATGTATTCTCATTCACAACTATACACACAACACATTTTACAAAGTCCTTATTTAAAAAATAACAGTCCTGCAGTGTAAATTCATCATCAATTATATTTTCCATTGATAAAGATCCACATCAATCATGCTGACTAATTACCCAGTGAAAAAAACATGCCATCCACCAGAGACAATGCGCACCCAATGGACTTTCACCACAAATGACATTTCTTAGCCCGGAAACAGAATGTAAACAAAGAGGCATGGGGACCTAGGTAAAGTCATTGACCAAATATGGTCATGGCCATGACCATATTTAGTCAATGTTGTCATGTGATATCCAAAACCCCTTTATTTAAAATGTGTGTTTTGTTTTAGCTGTGTCATTCATTGCAATTACCATGGATCTATATTTCTTGATGATGTGATTAGTGATGGAGTTAATAAAGGACTTTTTCAAAATGTGTTGTGTGTTTATTTGTAAATGAGTACTCAGGGGTACCCTGTACCCCTTATTTATTCATGTCGGGGTGATATCTGGGACCCCTCTGTATTTTAAAGGGACATTCAGATTCAAATAAGTATCCCTCAGAGACCCTCACATCCACCAGGCCACGTTTGTAGGGAATAGGCCTTTGTTCTCATCAAATAGGGAAAAGGTGCTTTACCAATGGAAACTGTGGCAAGAAACCCTCTCAGTATTGTATGCATGTGGGCTGGCATGGTTCAGGTGGGGGTAGCAAGTTCACTTTCTCCTGTTTTCTGGCCTGCCAGCCTGCATACTCAGATAAGAGTCTGGTACGGATTTTGGGGGACTCCATGACACTTTTTGTTTGCTTGTTGTTTTGTGTGGGATCCTCCTCAAATTCTATACCAGATTCCATACCAGTCCCTCATCTAGATAAAGGACTGGTATGGATGTTGAGGGGAATCCCAGGTGTCTTGATTTCAAGCAGAACTCATACAGGAAATGTTATGTAGTAGCACCTTAAATGGCATTTTTTCTTTGTAAATGTTACTTATGGTACAGGTGCGCTACTTCACGGGCAGGCTTAAGGCATATTATGGAAAGGAATTGTGTTTTTTGAATGTTGCCCTTTAAGCTCCATCAAAAGAGCTGCACCCAGCTAAACAGTAGTTTTGAATGAAGCCAGTCAGCAAATGGCATTTAGCGACATGTTTTTTTTTTTATGTCACATTTGCTTTACTGTATTAAATTCTACATGTCTGACACTAGACATAAAATAAAATAAAAAGTAATGGTGAAAGAGGACACCCCTGCTGAGTTTCCTTTGTCATGGGGAAGCCAGGTGACAGGAAGGAAGACATCTGAACCTGGGCTGTAACTGTCGAGTAAAGGGCCTCTAAAGCTTTTTGAAAAGGGCCACTAAAACCGTATGCATTTAAGGTAGCAAACATATAATGCCAACCCAGCCTATCAAAGGCCTTTTGTGCATCCAAACTTAAAACCTAGGCCAAACAGGAAGACCTGTCCAAGAGATCTATCAGATCTATTGTACGGCGGGTTTTATCCCCGGCGTGCCTGCCAGGGACAAAGCCCACCTGGTCACTATAGATCAGTTTGGGAACAAGTCTGGATAGTCTGGATGCAAGAATTTTCGTAAATATTTTATAATCTGACTTTAGAAGGGCTATGGGCCTGCAATTATCTGGGATAGAAGGGTCTTTACCAGGCTTTGGGATGACAGAAATGTATGAGTGGGAAAATTGCGGGTGTGGAGATGCACCCTTAGGTAAGGAATCATAAGAGGTCAGACAGAATATCAAAGAAGGTTTGTAGTAAAAATAGGGCAAGCCATCAGGGCCAGGTCATTTATGTAATGGAAGGCCCTTAATTATAGTTAAAAGCTCTTCAGCCGTTATAGCCGTAGTCAAGATTAAGGATGAGCCGAACACCCCCCTGTTCGGTTCGCACCAGAACATGCGAACAGGACAAAAGTTCGTTTGAACACGCGAACACCGTTAAAGTCTATGGGACACGAACATGAATAATCAAAAGTGCTAATTTTAAAGGATAATATGCAAGTTATTGTCATAAAAAGTGTTTGGGGACCTGGGTCCTGCCCCAGGGGACATGGATCAATGCAAAAAAATTTTTTAAAAACGGCCGTTTTTTTCAGGAGCAGTGATTTTAATAATGCTTAAAGTCAAACAATAAAAGTGTAATATCCCTTTAAATTTCGTACCTGGGGGGTGTCTATAGTATGCCTGTAAAGGGGCGCATGTTTCCTGTGTTTAGAACAGTCTGACAGCAAAATGACATTTTGAAGGAAAAAACACATTTAAAACTACCCGCGGCTATTGCATTGCCGAAAATACACATAGAAGTTCATTGATAAAAACGGCATGGGAATTCCCCAAAGGGGAACCCCGAACCAAAATTTAAAAAATAAATGACGTGGGAGTCCCCCTAAATTCCATACCAGGCCCTTCAGGTCTGGTATGGATATTAAGGGGAACCCCGGCCAAAATTTTAAAAAAAATGACGTGGGGTTCCCCCTAAATTCCATACCAGACCCTTCAGGTCTGGTATGGATTTTAAGGGGAACCCCGCGCCAAAAAAAAAAAAAAACGGCGTGGGGTCCCCCCCAAAAATCCATACCAGACCCTTATCCGAGCACGCAACCTGGCAGGCCACAGGAAAAGAGGGGGGGACGAGAGTGCGCCCCCCCCTCCTGAACCGTACCAGGCCACATGCCCTCAACATTGGGAGGGTGCTTTGGGGTAGCCCCCCAAAACACCTTGTCCCCATGTTGATGAGGACAAGGGCCTCATCTCCACAACCCTGGCCGGTGGTTGTGGGGGTCTGCGGGCGGGGGGCTTATCGGAATCTGGAAGGCCCCTTTAACAAGGGGACCCCCAGATCCCGACCCCCCCCTGTGTGAAATGGTAAGGGGGTACAAAAGTACCCCTACCATTTCACTAAAAAACTGTCAAAAATGTTAAAAATGACAAGAGACAGTTTTTGACAATTCCTTTATTTAAATACTTCTTCTTTCTTCTATCTTCCTTCATCTTCTGGTTCTTCTGGTTCTTCCTCCGGCGTTCTCGTCCAGCATCTCCTCCGCGGCGTCTTCTATCTTCTTCTCCTCGGGCCGCTCCGCACCCATTGCATGGGGGGAGGCTCCCGCTCTTCTCTTCTTCTCCTCTTCTTCTCCTCTTCTCTTCTTCTTCTCTTCTCTTCTCTTCTTCTTCTCTTCTCTTCTTCTTCTCTTCTCTTCTCCTCTTCTCCTCTTCTTCTCCTCTTCTTCTCCTCTTCTTCTCCTCTTCTTCTCCTCTTCTTCTCCTCTTCTTCTCCTCTTCTTCTCCTCTTCTTCTCCTCTTCTTCTCCTCTTCTTCTCTTCTTCTTCTCTTCTTCTTCTCTTCTTCTCCGGTCGCTCTGCACCCATTCTGGCATGGAGGGAGGCTCCCGCTGTGTGACGGCGCTCCTCGTCTGACAGTTCTTAAATAACGGGGGCGGGACTACCCGGTGACCCCGCCCCCCTCTGACGCACGGGACATGATGGGACTTCCCTGTGGCATTCCCCGTGACGTCACAGGGAAGTCCCGTCAAGTCACCATGCGTCAGAGGGGGGCGGGGTCACCGGGTGGCCCCGCCCCCCGTTATTTAAGAACTGTCAGACGAGGAGCGCCGTCACACAGCGGGAGCCTCCCTCCATGCCAGCATGGGTGCGGAGCGGCCCGGAGAAGAAAATGAAGAAGAGAAGAAGAGAAGAAGAGAAGAAGAGAAGAAGAGAAGAAGATGAAGAGAAGAGCGGGAGCCTCCCCCCATGCCATGGGTGCGGAGCGGCCCGAGGAGAAGAAGATAGAAGACGCCGCGGAGGAGATGCTGGACCAGAACGCCGGAGGAAGAACCAGAAGAGCCAGAAGAACCAGAAGAAACAGAAGATGAAGGAAGATAGAAGAAAGAAGAAGTATTTAAATAAAGGAATTGTCAAAAACTGTCTCTTGTCATTTTTAACATTTTTGACAGCTTTTTAGTGAAATGGTAGGTACCCCCTTACCATTTCACACAGGGGGGGGCCGGGATCTGGGGGTCCCCTTGTTAAAGGGGGCTTCCAGATTCCGATAAGCCCCCCGCCCGCAGACCCCCACAACCACCAGCCAGGGTTGTGGGGATGAGGCCCTTGTCCTCATCAACATGGGGACAAGGTGTTTTGGGGGCTACCCCAAAGCACCCTCCCAATGTTGAGGGCATGTGGCCTGGTACGGTTCAGGAGGGGGTGCACTCTCGTCCCCCCCTCTTTTCCTGCGGCCTGCCAGGTTGCGTGCTCGGAAAAGGGTCTGGTATGGATTTTTGGGAGGACCCCACGCCGTTTTTTTTTTTTTTTTGGCGCGGGGTTCCCCTTAAAATCCATACCAGACCTGAAGGGTCTGGTATGGAATTTAGGGGGAACCCCACGTCATTTTTTTTTTAAATTTTGGCCGGGGTTCCCCTTAATATCCATATCAGACCTGAAGGGCCTGGTATGGAATTTAGGGGGACTCCCACGTCATTTTTTTAAAAAAATTTTGGTTCGGGGTTCCCCTTTGGGGAATTCTCATGCCGTTTTTATCAATGAACTTCTATGTGTATTGTCGGCAATGCAATAGCCGTGGGTAGTTTTAAATGAGTTTTTTCCTTCAAAATGTCATTTTGCTGTCAGACTGTTCTAAACACAGGAAACATGCGCCCCTTTACAGGCATACTATAGACACCCCCCAGGTACGAAATTTAAAGGGATATTACACTTTTATTGTTTGACTTTAAGCATTATTAAAATCACTGCTCCTGAAAAAACGTCAGTTTTTAAAACTTTTTTTTGCATTGATCCATGTCCCCTGGGGCAGGACTTGGGTCCCCAAACACTTTTTATGACAATAACTTGCTTATTAGCCTTTACAATTAGCACTTTTGATTTCTCCCATAGACTTTTAAAGGGTGTTCCGCGGCATTTGAATTTGCCGCGAACACCCCAAATTGTTCGCTGTTCGGCGAACTTGCGAACAGCCAATGTTCGAGTCGAACATGAGTTCGACTCGAACTCGAAGCTCATCCCTAGTCAAGATAGCTAAATCTGCTGAGGATAATTTTGGGAGATTTATGTTAGAGAAAAATGCCTCAAATTTTTCTTGGGTAAAATTAAAGTGATTTTCTGGAGTCAGACAGTTAATACAATCTATGATAGAATTCACCAAAAAATTTTGGCATCTCATGGGGCAGTGTGTTCTAGATCCGTCAGCCTGGAGAAGGAAGTCAGGGAATGAATGGAATTGACGTGGATGTATTTTGTTGACTAACATTCTATGGAGTTTATTTGAGTATTCATAAAATTTTTGTTTCGTCCAGAGTAAGGATCTGACAAAAATTTGGCCCTGGACTTCCTCATGACTGGCCCACTTTAATTTTGAGTGTCCCCAAAAGCGCCCCCCTTACATCAGAGTGTCCCCAACAGCGTCCCCCTTACTTTAGAGTGTCCCCAACAGCGCCCCCCTTACATCAGAGTGTCCCCAACAGCGTCCCCCTTACATCAGTGTCCCCAACAGCATCCCACTTACATCAGAGTGTCCCCAACAGCGTCCCCCTTACATCAGAGTGTCCCCAACAGCGTCCCCCTTACATCAGAGTGTCCCCAACAGCGTCCCCCTTACATCAGTGTCCCCAACAGCGTCCCCCTTACATCAGAGTGTCCCCAACAGCGTCCCCCTTACATCAGAGTGTCCCCAACAGCATCCCCCTTACATCAGAGTGTCCTCAACAGCATCCCCCTTACATCAGAGTGTCCCCAACAGTGTCCCCCTTTCATCAGAGTGTCCCCAACAGCATCCCCCTTACATCAGAGTGTCCCCAACAGCATCCCCCTTACATCAAAGTGTCCCCAACAGCATTCGCCTTACATCAGAGTGCCCCCAACAGCGTCACCCTTACATCAGTGTCCCCAACAGCGTCCCCCTTACATCAGAGTGTCCTCAACAGCATCCCCCTTACATAGGAGTGTCCCCAACAGCATCCCCCTTACATCAGAGTGTCCCCAACAGCATCCCCCTTACATCAGAGTGTCCCCAACAGCATCCCCCTTACATCAGAGTGTCCCCAACAGCGCCCCCCTTACATCAGAGTGTCCCCAACAGCATCCCCCTTACATCAGAGTGTCCCCAATAGCGTCCCCCTTACATCAGAGTGTCCCCAACAGCATTGCCCTTACATCAGAGTGTTGCCAATAGCGTCCCCCTTACATCAGAGTGTCCTCAACAGCGTCCCCCTTACATCAGAGTGTCCCAATCAGCAGCTCCCTTCACATCACAGTCCCCATCAGAGAACCCCCAGCAGCAGCACTTCACATCAGTGTTCTCCCTCTCCTACCCCTCCCACATGTACTCACCGTTTTGAAGGCAGCTTCTTGTTCCTCTCTCCAGTCATGTGATAACAAGTGATAGGGGAGAAAGGAAGGAAAGTCTGCCGTTAGTCTATCTCGCCCTGCAGCCTGGAGGGAGCATAACGCCTAATGCTCTCTCCAGCAGCATATGACGGAAGCTGCTCCTCCTGACAGGAGTGAAATTGCGATCACTCACTGTCAGAAAGGAGTGGTTCCAGGACCGCACCTGACTGGCCCACTGAGCCATCGGCCCACCGGGAATCTCCCGGTAGTTCCAATGGCCAGTACATGCCTGGAGGTGACCTTTCGCAGTTTCATCACTGTGGGGCCACACAACAGCTGCCGCTGCGGTTACCAGAGCGGATGTCAGGGACAGTATAAGTCCATTTCTATCTTTCTTCAACCGAGAGCTTTCAGCTATGCAAGCACCATGAAATACAGCCTTGTGTGCCTCCCACAGCGTAGAAAATTCGGAAACTGACCCCGTATTAAACTTAAAAAAATCCTCTAAACCTTTTGCTAAGATGGAACGTGAAACTTCGGATTGTAAGAGGTGATCATTAAGGTTCCAATGACGAGATCTGGTGTAAGCCTGAGAAAGCATAAGGTCTAATATGATAGGAGCATGGTCTGACCATGTAATAGGTGATATGTCAGACTCGACCACATAGGGGATAAGTGGGGCTGAAATAAAGAAGTGGTCAAGACGTAAGTACATTTTATGAGCTGGGGAGTAAAACGTGAACTGCTTAGCTGAGGGATGCCTGATCCTCCATGAGTCGAAAAGTCGACAGGATCTAATACACTAATCCCCTCTGACACATGGGGACTTGACGCGGACTTCCCTGTTTCCCTGTGGCAATCTCCGTGATGTCAGAAGGGGGCGGGGTCACCCATTACGTAACCCCGCCCCTTCTGATGTCACGGGGAATGCCACAGGGAAGTCCTGTCAAGTCCCTGTGCGTCAGAGGGGGGCAGGGTCATCGGGTGGCTCCGCCCCCAGTTATTTAAGAACCGTCAGAGAAGGAGAAGCATCACACAGCGGGAGCCTCCCTCCATGCCATCATGGATGCAGAGCGGCCTGAGGAGAAGAAGGGAAGAAGACGCCGCAGATGAAGATGCAGGATGAGAACACCGGAGGAACATCCAGAAGAACAAGAAGAACCAGAAGAACAAGAAGATGGAGGAAGAAACTGAAGCAAGATAGAAGAAAGAAGATAGAAGAAAGAAGAAGCATTTGAATAAAGGAATTGTCAAAAACTGTCTCTTGTCATTTTTTACATTTTTTGTGAAATGGTAGGGGTGCTTTTGTACCCCCTTAGCATTTCACATAGGGGAGAGGGCCGGGATCTGGGGGTCCCCTTGTTAAAGGGGCTTCAAGATTCCGATAAGCCCCCCGCCCGCAGACCCCCACAACCACCGGGCAAGGGTTGTGGGGATCAGGCCCTTGTCCCCATCAACATGGGGACAAGGTGTTTTGGAGGGCTACCCCACAGCACCCTCCCAATGTTGAGGGCATGTGGCCTGGTACGGTTCAGGAGGGGGGGCGCTCTCGTCCCCCCTCTTTTCCTGCGGCCTGCCAGGTTGCATGCTCGGATAAGGGTCTGGTATGGATTTTTGGGGGGACCCCATGCCTTTTAAAAAAAAATTGGGCGGGGTTCCCCTTAATACCCATACCAGACCCGAAGGGCCTGGTATGGAATTTAGGGGGACCCCCCACGTCATTTTTAAAAAAAATTTTGGGGAATTCCCATGCCGTTTTTATCAATGAACTTTTATGTGCATTGTCAGACCGGCAATTCATTAATAGCCGCGAGTAGTTTTAAATGACTTTTTTTCCTTTGAAATGTCATTTTGCTGTCAGACTGTTCTAAACACGGGAAACATGCACCCCCTTTACAGGAATACTATAGACACCCCCCAGGTACGAAATTTAAAGGAATATTACACTTTTATTGTTTCACTTTAAGCATTATTAAAATCACTGCTCCCGAAAAAACGGACGTTTTTAAAACTTTTTTTGCATTGATCCATGTCCCCTGGGGCAGGACCCAGGTCCCCAAACACTTTTTATGACAATAACTTGCATATTAGCCTTTAAAATTAGCACTTTTGATTATTCACGTTTGTGTCCCATAGCCTTTAACTGTGTTCGCGTGTTTGAACACATTTTTTGCCTGTTCGCAAGTTCTGGTGCGAACCGAACAGGGGGGTGTTCGGCTCATCCCTAATCAGCAAATAAACAGGATCAACTGTCAATTGAGGTATAATGACCAAAGTAAAAAAAAAAAAAAAAAGGAGAAAACCATTGACAATAGTACCGAATGGGTTAGAGAAAAAATTCTACCCCGAACAGGAAACAGGGTAGTCACAAAACCTTGTAAACCAGAGCAGCGTACTTAATTTGTCTCGAACTATGGAGAAACGGAAATGTAAGGTGCAATGAAGTATGGATCCAAGATGGAATGTGTAAAGGGGTCAAGGAGGTTGCTTGGAGGAGCGTAGACGTTGAGGCGTAGAGAGATGTTTCCTAGATTTACCCCTCACTGGGGTCCAGATGCGGCTGGGAGTGGTAGGAGGTGGACGAACCTGGGATGAAGGAGGGATCAAATCTTCTTCTGGAAGAGGAGGCAGGCCTGGATTTTTCAAAAATGCTTCACCCTCCTGCAGTTCACGTAGGGTATATTGAACTCCGTCTTTGGATACAATAGGGCGGAAGGGAAATCCCCAGTAGTATGGAGTTTTATGATGTTGTAAATGGGAGGTGATTGGGCGCAGGTTTCTCCATTTAGCAAGGGTAATGGGGGAGAGTTTACTAAAATTTTGCAGTTTTACCCCCTTATACATAAGTTGGCATTTATTACGTGTCACCAGGGTAAGTGCCTCTTTGCTTTCAAAAAAATGAAACCTCACTATAACATCTCTGGGTCTGGCTCCAGCCGGAGGCTTTGGGCCAAGAGAACGGTGGGCTCTATCTAAGCGTCAGTCTATATCCACCACTGTGGGGGCCAGGGTATTAAAAAGGCCCAGAAGATAGGTGCGTAAGTCAGGGTCCCCTATTGTTTCAGGGATACCTCTGAAGCACAGGTTCTGCCTTCTTTCCCTGTTTTCCAAGTCCTCCTGCTGTAGTTGTAGTTGAGAGACTGAAAAACGTAAATTATGATTTTCCTCCTCAATAGTCTGTACGCAGTTTATCATCTCATCCAATTTCTATTCAAGAGTATCTGTACGCTCCCCAATTTGATTTATTTCCCCTCTCAGTTCTGCAGCTAACTTTCTCACTTCTGCTGAAATGTTGCATGTGATTTGTTGAAGTAAGAGCTGTAGTTTAGCATCCAACTTGGCGTCTAAGATATCTAGGGTGAGGATCACATGTGGAGAGGAAGGAGCGGAATCCAGACTCTGGGTGTTAGCTATTGGAGGGTTTACAGCATTCTCTGTTCCCAGGGATGTATCCATTGCGGCGAAAGGGTCTGCGGGGTTATTCGAGGCCGCAGCCTTGTAACAAAGCGCTCCATGGTCAATCCCTCATGTGGCCCAAACAGCAGCTTGTAATATTGCTGCTGCTGGCCAACTTTGTCCATGGGGTGCCCAAAGAGTGTGGTGGTCGGTAAGGCTTACCCCCGAAGTTATAAATGGCTATAGTAGCAATTTGGGGGTCTCCGAGAGCAGACGAGGCCCAGAGCTCACTTAAATAGCATCTTCCATGTTAGTAGAGAAAGGCCACTATTCGTTTGCTGGGCACACCTGCCAGTTGCAAAGGGGACTACTTTAGTGGTTGTGGGGGGAGGATGGTAATCTGTGTGGCTCACCAAGCTCTGTAGAAAGGGAGCTGGGTGTAGCAAAATAGCCGCCATCTTTCGGGAGCAGGCCAAAGCCGCGGTCTTTCCTAAGAGCGGCCGCTGCATGGGTGAGCTCCGCTCCATTCGGGACACAGCTTTCCCCCCCAAGGACATGTGTCAAATCCCAGCTGATATTAAGACGGACAGTCACCTCTAGGGGTATCGGCTAAAGCAAGGGATGATCGGATGTCCAGCTACTCACTGTGCTTGAGAGGGGTGGCTGCAGCTGGATCAACAGGCCACGAGATGATGCCGGGCCGTGGGACACCGGAGCTGTCAGTCGGGACTCTTCTGGTGATTTCTCCCGCTGTGGGTCCGAGTCTGTAAGAGTAGTGGTTGGTGGGCAGGGATGGAGCGCCCATTTACACCACAGATCATGGCAGTCAGGTGTGGAGGATACGAGAGGTCCCGCAGGCCTCAAGATGGCGGCGGGCTTCGGCAATGTGATGCCAGCTGCAGTTCAGGTGCAGGTATAGCCAGCCAGAACTCCTCAATATCAGCTGGGACTGTAATAGGGGATTCCCAGGGACAGATGGAAGAGGTTTGGAGTTTCACTGAGGTGAAATAAGCAGTGGATGGTGGTGGATTTTCGCTGGATGAGCGAAGCTCAGTATCAGCACGTCTTCTATGCTGCCAAAAAAAAAATTATATGTTGCCATATTTTGGATTTTATAGAAAATAACAGCACTGCAGATTGAAATGGAAATTTAATTTTCAATAATATTAAATTAAAATATAGCTTATGTAACAGTTGTATATCCAATATTATTTGTTGCTATATTTTTTTCACCACAAAAGTGTTCCTTATTAAATGAGTTGCTCCCCACTAAACAGTATTGTATTATTATTATTATTATTTATTTTCAAGATTTTATTTTCAATGATATCAAAGTGGTAAGCAAGTTTGCAATTTGGAAGTTCATAGTTTGTGAATTTTTGGACATGTTCACTAAACGCACCTATGAATCAAACCCAAGCAGATTTGTCCATCACTAATCGTGGGAAATCTTCCAGTAGGGATACCTTTTCCAGCAATAACTTTCTAAGGGTGGATAAATATACTGTATGCTGTATGCAAAAAAAGGATTACATTCATCTTTCCACAATCCGCAAGCATTCTCTTTTATAAAATGTTAAATTGGTCTTAAAAAAAAACTCCTACTAAAAAAATAAGTACTTAAATGTAATCCAGAATAAATGTTACCATCAGAAACGTAATTATAAAATAGCATTTTAGCAGCAAAATCTAAAGGAAGAAAAAAACAGGATGATCCAAACAAATCCGTCTTGTCTATCACTTACATACGAAAAATAAATGAAAAAATCAGCACAAAATGAAAGGAAAGATTTGACTAAGAAAGCAAATTACTGTACATAGATGCAAGCATTATCTGTTTGGAAAAGTTGTCAGAAGGAATGAGTATATGAGCTAGTGAATTTCTAAAATAAAAATAGATAAAATAAATGAAAATATTTTTATGAATGCAGGTAAGCCTTGAAGAAAAAAGGAAACCCATGACCTATGAAAACAGGTTTTGTAGAATCATTCTCTGCCTTGGAGTCTGGTAAGAATGTCAAGTAAGAATTCAGAAAAAAAAATTGTGATGGTTTGGTTTTGTGCACTGGTGATGATTACTTGGATTTTTAAATGTTATGATTCTTTACAATTTAGGCAGAGCAACTTATTTTTATTCAGGTGAAAAAAAACTATTAAAAAATACTCAGTTTCCCTTGCATGATTACTGTTGTATATGACAACTGCAACTGGCATTTTCCCAAAAAACAGCGTTAACAGCAAAGACCAATGCTTCACCTTTCTTAGTGTCTTGCTGCATAAATGAACTTTGTACTGGACCTCAAAAATTTGGATTGCATTGGATTGGAAGCTATATATTTCAATTAGGTGCATCAGAGTTCTCAATGGCCTTCAAAGAGGAACTATGATGGTGAACATCTTAGAAAGTACTTAGGACCAATCCAATATTTTCAACAGTATGGATGGAATTGCACTAATATACTAAAATTCTTTGTAAAAAGATAAGCATCAAGCTGGTATTCTAAAAATAATGTATATCTAGGGCATTTTTCTAAGATTCGGCAAACATTTCAGGAGTCGGTGCTGAATTCAAGCCTCATTGAAGTCAATGGTAGCTGAATATTAAAAGCATTTCTGAACAATTTCTAGAGTAATAGGATGGGGATTGTTAAACAAATGGCATGTGGGGACTGAGCACTGCCCTTGGGAACATGTACAAAGCAAAATAAATAAATCAAATGTTTTTAGCAAGGAGCAACTTTAATAATTCCTAAAGTGAAACATTACTACTGCAGCAAAACTGACATTCACAAAGGAAATAAACGTCATTAAAATTGCCAGCAAATGACAGTTCCCGGATCCTTACTTCTGTTTGTAAACTAACATTCAAGAATTCACTTTCTAACATACAGGTTAATGAGGGACCCCAAAAAAAAGAGTGGGGTCCCCCTGAAAATAAAAACCATATCGGGTCTGGTATGTACAGTATGTTAATGGTGACCCCATGTAAAAAAAGGAGTTGGGTCCCTCACAAAGTCCATTCCAGTCCAAGTACATGGCCAAGTACATGGCTGCTTTGTTTGCATGGCCAGGGTTTTTCGGCCTGTAAATTAATGGGGCTGGAAGACATCACTGGTTTCTAAGGATTCGGGGGAGCACCACCTATCTTTTCCCTAACAACCTGTGGAAGAAGGAAGCTGTTATATATAGTAGCAGGGGAAAACTGCCTTCGCCTTGGTCAACATCACAGAAACTATCTCCTGCAATCCTGTTCAAGACTTGCTTTGCTGGCATCCCTTCTGGCTCCAGATCCTGCTTGCTGTTCCACTACATTGATCCCTGACTTCTGGCTTGGCTGACTATCTGTTCTTAAATGTGAAAGAAGGGGGGGTGTGAGTGTGGCGCCGTCCTAAATCCTATTATTAGAACCAAACTTCTACAGTGAATTATAAATACAAAAAATATATATATTATAAAGTGACTTGTGCTATAATCCGTTGAAAAAATTAATAATATATAAATAAGTAAACAAGATAAAATAAGATAAAATATATCACACGTGACATGCAGTTTGTGAAAATATCATAAACCTTAAAATGCTAGAAATAATAAAAATATTATGTGATCACACTAAGATATTATATAGTGGGTAATTAAATAGTCCATATGAATGGTGTCACTTTGTGGTAAATTTGCTGTTTGAACCAGCCGTGATATGTGCCCAGTGCACCATAAAGTGAAATGCAACAATCGCTGTGAAATTTCCTGGTGTATCCCTTTAAACAAAAACAGGTGTGTTCCAAGTGCTGGTGTCTCGCACTGTGATCGTGCAGAGACTCACCAGCTTTTTATCCCCTTCAGGGGTAACGTGCAGTCACAGTATTTGCCACTGTGCGGCAGTACTTGGCAGGATCAGGATCAAGATGAAGTCATTAGGACATGAAGGAGAAAGAAGAGTTCCATAGTGTAAAACCATTTAACACTTTTATTAGGTCAGATTACAGGTGGTACTCACATTGTGGTGGATTCAAAATAAGCAGTAAGCAGTATGTTATCCAAAAACATCAGATACGAGGAGATGTCTGCAGTACGTCAAAATAGGCCACGCCCTACGCGCGTTTCATCAGAGGACGTCTACGGGAGCGTGACCCTTGTGTCATCTCCCCTCCCTTTTGTACTGTGCGGTCTATAATATACTTGCTTTCCAGCGGCCATGTTTTTAATATGCTTGCGTTCCAGCGGCCATGTTATTTATGTGTTTGCGTTCCATATCGCTCAAGCGGCCATGTTTTCGAGGATATTGCAGACCGGAGACCGCGGTCAATTTCCTTATGATTTTAGCACCGTGGAACGGCCAGATAATAAAGAAACCGAAGCACGCATCAGTCTATCTGAGCCAGAACCTCCCACCAAAGGGCCCAGAGGTGACACCACGCGGGCATACAGGCCTCTTCCATGACTGTGTCACTGTTACACCGATCAGATTAAATGTATGATCCTAAATTTATGCATATGTTTACCGCACAGTATATTTGGTTACAATTGATAGCCTGACCTTACAATAAAAATACCCAAACAATATTACATTCAGTACATTTGTGTAAAAACATTTATATTAAAAAGTATATATTTAATAAAAAGTATATTTAATTAAAATATGTTCTATTAAAACCTATTGGTATAGACAACAGAAAATTAGTAAAAGGTATATTAAATATAATTAAATGAAATTAAATGAAATAAAGTAAAGAAAAAATGAAATAAAAATAAAAATGTTTAAGAATTTTTTTTTATTGATAAAAGAATTGAATAGAGAGAGGGGGTTATGTAAGCTATTGATATAGGGATGGTTATTATCTGTATTTGGGGTCAGGAGGTTGGGTAAAGGGAAATCTTATATAGGTAAACCTATATTAAACAGGTAGTATTTGAATATTAATAATCCAATAGTTACAGAAGAAATAAAAGGAGGGTCAAAAATCATTTTTTATATATATAAGGAAGATCAAGAAATATTTTAAAATAGTGATACTTATGGATGCATATAGATATACCCATGTAAATGTTTTCAATGTTTAAAAATATTGGGGAAATGGTAAGCTTATTTTAATAATTAGTAAGGAAACAATTAAGGTCAACATCTATATTAATTCCCGATGGTTGGAGTGTATCCAGCTGGAAGATCCATCTAGTTTCGTTTTGTGACACTTTTACTTTTTTATTGCTACCCCTCCAGAGTCCCTTAATTTCATCAATATCATAAAAAAGCATACCCCTGGGGTCTCTGTTGTGGTATTCTCTAAAATGTCTGGACACACTATGTTTTTTAAAACTGTCCTTTATGTTTGTGATGTGTTCCCTAATTCTTATGTGTAGTTTCCTAGTAGTACGTCCCACGTACTGTTTATGACACGGACATCCTAGTAGTACGTAGTACTATCAAATATACTGTGCGGTAAATATATGCATACATTTAAGATCATACATTTAATCTGATCGGTGTAACAGTGACACAGTCATGGAAGAGGTTTGTATGCCCACGTGGTGTCACCTCTGGGCCCTTTGGTGGGAGGTTCTGGCTCAGATAGACTGATGCGGGCTTCGGTTTCTTTATTATCTGGCCGTTCCACGGTGCTAAAATCATAAGGAAATTGACCGCGGTCTCCGGTCTGCAATATCCTCGAAAACATGGCCGCTTGAGTGATATGGAACGCAAACACATAAATAACATGGCCGCTGGAACACAAGCATATAAAAAACATGGCCGCTGGAACGCAAGCATATTATAGACAGCACAGTACAAAAGGGAGGGGAGATGACGCAAGGGTCACGCTCCCGTAGACGTCCTCTGATGAAACGCGTGTAGGGCGTGGCCTATTTTGACGTACTGCAGACATCTCCTCGTATCTGATGTTTTTGGATAACATACTGCTTACTGCTTATTTTGAATCCACCACAATGTGAGTACCACCTGTAATCTGACCTAATAAAAGTGTTAAATGGTTTTACACTATGGAACTCTTCTTTCTCCTTCATGTCCTAATGACTTCATCTTGATCCTGATCCTGCCAAGTACTGCCGCAGAGTGGCAAATACTGTGACTGCACGTTACCCCTGAAGGGGATAAAAAGCTGGTGAGTCTCTGCACGATCACAGCGCGAGACACCAGCACTTGGAACACACCTGTTTTTGTTTAAAGGGATACACCAGGAAATTTCACAGCGATTGTTGCATTTCACTTTATGGTGCACTGGGCACATATCACGGCTGGTTCAAACAGCAAATTTACCACGAAGTGACACCATTCATATGGACTATTTAATTACTAACTATATAATATCTTAGTGTGATCACATAATATTTTTATTATTTCTAGCATTTTAAGGTTTATAATATTTTCACCAACTGCATGTCACGTGTGATATATTTTATCTTATTTTATCTTGTTTACTTATTTATATATATTATTAATTTTTTCAACGGATTATAGCATAAGTCACTTTATAATATATATATTTTTTGTATTTATAATTCACTGGAGAAGTTTGGTTCCAATAATAGGATTTAGGACGGCGCCACACTCACACCCCCCCTTCTTTCACATTTAATTTCTCGCTTACTTCACTTCGGTGGAGATAGCGGACGTGAGGGCAGTTAGTTTCCCACGCAATTCCATTGCGCGGATTCCCCATTTTCTTTTGTCATTTACTATATTTGGTATTTTCTGTAATCTGCTGCAATGGACATTTTTAAATATCTTAACAATAGAAATATCAACCTAACGGAGGTATTCAATCAGGAACAAGTTGTAAATAAAAAAGATATGGATAGCCTTTTTAAACAATTGAGACACACCATAGAGAAGCAAATTAGAGTCTGGTGGGACATAGCCACAATTGAAATGTACATCACTGAAAAAATCACCCTAAGGAGGCTCAGGTGGGATGTCTCACCAAACGATGCAATCAATGACAAAAGGCTAATGGAGGAGTGGTATAGATTTTTCAATGACAGTGAAAACGCACTACTACGCAAGATAGTGGTGCGAAGACAGGATAAGTTGAAAAACATCGAATTAGAAATACTGCAAATCAGAGATCAATTAATACCATTCCTCGATTCAAGGGAGTATAAAGATAAAGAAAACATCTTACAAGAAACAGTTAAAAAGTACGACAAATAAATACAGCTAAAAAAACAGAAAAAGTTAAAAAAAACGTACTAGTTTACAAGAATCAACAGGTTTATAAGTGGCAAACGGATGAAACACATACAGAAGAAGACCATAACATCTCAATGATTGATGAATCTGGTGACAGCTCAACGGAAGAAGATATATCAACATGGCAGGAAACAAATGTTGCAAACAGCAGGACCCAAAGGGAATCGCAAGGACATGCACCAACATCTGAACATGGAAGGCGAGGGCATAGCCCTGAACATAGGAGGCATAGACAACAAGAGATGCATGAAAATAGAATACAACAACAAGAAAGTGTACCATTCACACCAAGAACACCTAGGTATAGAAACAGATATTCACCTTTAAGGTACGAACAGGAATATACCCCCTATGTTGAACCTCAACAGAGAAGGGTTTTTTTTCCCAGGGAATACCGCGGAAGATCACCGGCCCTCAGAAGAAGACTTCACCACACAGGGGAGAAAGAGACCCCCAAGGATGGAGACCCTTCAGATTTCCAGACAGGAACAACATGTACCCGCGGTCATGGTGGAACCCAAGGGTAACAAGAAATACAGACATGAGAACGAGGAACAGAACACAAGAGGGCACTCAATGGGAAGAAAGAATGAATCAGGGATACAGAATACCGAGAGGAGGAAGAGAAAACGGGCAAGAGGAAAGAGGAGGGGCAAAGAAAAAGAAGAAGAGAGTATTAGTATCAGACTCCTACTTACCAGACCGGTGAGTCCGCTTGGGCAGAGAGTAGGCTCCCTTACGCGTCCGACTCGCGGCCCCTGGTAAGGTAACAGGAAGCACAGGAGTGCGGAGTGGTATGAGAGCCTGTGAACTAGAGTCCAGATGCTGGTGGAATAGCAGTCTATGAACAGCAGGTGCAGGCTGGAACACAGGCGATGAGACTGAGCAGGATGGTCAGGAGACAGGCTGGGTTCGGCAACAGACGGGCAACAAGGTACAATAGGAGCAGGCAGAAGCGGAGTCAAACAGGCCAAGGTCGGGTACAGGCAGCAAGAAGGGGAATCCAAGGGCAATCCGGGTCGTCAGGAGATCAGGTAAACAGGAAGACAAGACAGGAAACAGGAACTACGGCACAGGAAGCTGATGATCAGGCAGCACTGAACAGAGTGCCTGACAAACTTAAATAGGCCGGCTTGCTCACAGGCACTCCCTCTGGTGGCCAATCCCATGACCAGCAAGGTGAGCTCTCTGACAATTAGGTGGAGGTATCTTCAATCTTAGTGAGGCCACTTTCAATGAAAATCAAATGAGGGTACTCGACTTGGGGCTAAAATATGCACCAGAAAAAAGTTTAGCCCCCTTCGAGGTATTCATAGATCTACAAAAATTTGTTAGAAAGCTAAATATCAAAAAAATGTTTGCAATGAAAGGGGAACAAGAATTACATAAGAAAAAGGATGACTCAGTCTACAAGCATTCGAAACTGAAAAACAACTCCACATTTAATCCCAACACTCAGCAAAATGAAAGCCTCATAACTTTTAAGAAAATGGTGGAACAAGATATAAGGAAGATGAAACCAAATAAAACAAAATCGAAAGTTTGGAAGATCATTAAAGAAATAGAAAAGAAAAAGAATATCGTTATACGTCCAGCGGACAAAGGGGAGGCCTAGTCATATTAAATAAAAAAGATTATGAACTGGAAATGGGGAAACTACTTAGTATCCCAAACACATACAAAAAATTGAAGGGTAATCCAAAGGTGGAATATAACAAGAAATTGAAAGCCTACATGTACAAAGGGGAGAAAAAAGGAATTTTAAATAAAAAAGAAGCAAGATATTTGGTCCCCGAAACAGCAAAAACTCCCGTGATCTATTATGTCCCTAAAATCCACAAAAACCAAACCAACCCCCCGGAAAGACCCATAATAAGTGGTATTGATGGCCTATTTTCAAGGTTGGGGGCCTGTCTAGATGGATATCTACAGCCACTGGTAATCAGGGGCAAATCTTATTTAAAAAGACAGCAAACAGTTGATCACTGAGCTAAAAAACTTCGATATCAAGGAAGAAGATATACTTGTGACAATTGACATCAACTCACTATATACTAATATTGTACAAGCAGATGGCCTCAGCGGAGTAGAATGGGCATTATACCAACAAACAGACCTGAAAGAGGAGCAAATAAAATATTTATTGGAAGAATTAAAGCTAGCCATGAGTCACAACTATTTCTGGCATAAGGGAGACTTCTATACCCAAGTGAAAGGGGTAGCTATGGGAGCTAAGTACGCCCCGAGTGTAGCCAATTTGCTCCTTAACAAATGGGAAAAAGAACAAATCTATAGTACCAACAGGTCCCATCTGAAATTTTATCGAAGGTATATAGATGATATCGTAATAATCTGGGGAGGCACTGAGGAGGAGTTACAAATATTTTTTGACGAATTAAACCATAACATCTATGGTCTATCTTTTTCCGGCAATTGGAGTAGACATAACATCAATTACCTCGACCTCCAGATATACAAAGAAAAGGGACATCTCAGCACAAAAACGCACTTTAAAGGCACAGACAGGAATGGTTACATTCCCACTAGTAGTTGCCACCACCCAAAGTGGATTGGGAATATCCCAAAGGGACAATTTATGCGGATACGCAGAAATTGCAGTAACATAACCGATTTTGAAGAACAAACAGATATCCTAATCAAGCGGTTTGTGGATAAAGGATACAAAAGGAAGGATCTCTTATCACTAAAAGAAAAAAGAAAAAATATGGATAGAAACAGGCTAATGGAAGGCACACAGAATACCCATAAACAAGAAAAGAATAAACAATTGGACTTTGCCTTCCTAACTGGATACAATAGACAATATAGAACTATGGAATCGATTGTCAAAAAACATTGGCCCATTTTACAATCGGACCAAGTTTTAAAAACAGTACTACCAAGGAAACCCATCTTTATTTATAGGAAGGCCTCAACCCTTAGAAATAAACTAGTGCATAATGCACTTGATCCCCCGAAACAAATTAGAATAGGTAACAACCTAAAAGGCTTTTATAAATGTGGGAAATGTTTACCTTGCAGAGAGAGCAAGAAAACAAACAAGAAGATAACAAAGTTTAAGTCAACAGCAAATGGAAAAGAATACACAATCAGGAACCTAATAACGTGCAATAATACACACGTTACTTATGTGTTAGGATGTCCGTGTCATAAACAGTACGTGGGACGTACTACTAGGAAACTACACATAAGAATTAGGGAACACATCACAAACATAAAGAACGGTTTTAAAAAACATAGTGTATCCAGACATTTTAGAAAATACCACAACAGAGACCCCAGGGGTATGCTTTTTTACGGTATTGATAAAATTAAGGGACACTGGAAGGGTGACAATAAAAAAGTAAAAGTGTCACAAAACGAAACTAGATGGATCTTCCAGCTGGATACACTCCAACCATCGGGAATGAATATAGATGTTGACTTTAATTGTTTCCTTACTAATTATTAAAATAAGCTTACCATTTCCCCAATATTTTTAAACATTGAAAACATTTACATGGGTATATCTATATACATCCATAAGTATCACTATTTTAAAATATTTCTTGATCTCCCTCATATATATAAAAAACTATTTTTGACCCTCCTTTTATTTTTTCTGTAACTATTGGATTATTAATATTCAAATACTACCTGTTTAATATAGGTTTTCCTGTATACGATTTCCCTTTACCCAACCTCCTCAAATACAGATAATAATCATCCCTATACCAATAGCTTACATAACCCCCTCTCTCTATTCAATTCTTTTATCAATAAAAAAAAAATTCTTAAACATTTTTATTTTTATTTCATTTTTTCTTTACTTTATTTCATTTAATTTCATTTAATTTCATTTAATTATATTTAATATACCTTTTACTAATTTTCTGTTGTCTATACCAATAGGTTTTAATAGAACATATTTTAATTAAATACACTTTTTATTAAATATATACCGTATATACTCGAGTATAAGTCATTCCGAGTATAAGTCGAGGCCCTAATTTACCACAAAAAAAAAATGGGAAAAACTTATTGACCCGAGTATAAGACGAGGGTGAGAAATGCACAGCTACTGTAAGTGGAAAAGAGGGTCAACAATGCCCATTTGCAGCATCACTGTGCCCATTTGCATGCCTCACTGTGCCCATTTGCAGCCATAGGTCCCCTGAACTTCAAACTCGGTAGTTAAGGGTTCCTAGATGCCCCCTAGCTGCAGCCAAAATTTGGGGTCTCTGAACCCAAAGGGTCCCAAAATGACATTGCTGCAGATAGACACAGTTGACCGAATTTGGGGCCCCGTATCTCGGGGCCACTTAGTGCTAAGAACCCCAAATTTGGTGTGCAAACCCAGTGGAACTAGCACCATAAAATTTCCAAAGCTGGGGTTTCTAGCACCAAGTGGCCACGAGATACAGGGCCCCAGAAATCAGTTCAGAAAATGTCAAGCACTTTTCTGCAGCAGAGAATGACATTTTCCGAACCAGTTTTGGGGCCCCGTATCTCAGGGACACTTGGTGCTAGGAACCCAAGCTTTGGATATGTTATGGTACCAGGTCCATTGGGTTTTCACTCTAAATATTGGGTTCCTCACACCAAGTGACCCTGAGATATTGGGCCCCAAAGTCGGTTCAGAAAATGTCAAGCACTTTTCTGCAGCAGAGAATGACATTTTCTGAACCGATTTTGGGGCCCCGGATCTCGGGGCCACTTAGTGCTAGGAAATTAAGCTTTGGATATGTTGTGGTCCACTGGGTTTGCATACCAAATTTGGAGTTTCTAGCACCAAGTGGCCCTGAGTTACGGGGCCCCAAATTCGGCTCGGAAAATGAAATTTTTTGCTGCAGAAAAGTGCTTGACTCGAGTATAAGTCGAGGGGGGCACTTTCAGCACAAAAAAAATGTGCTGAAAAATTCGACTTATACTCAAGTATATACGGTACTTTTTAATATAAATGGTTTTACACAAATGTACTGAATGTAATATTGTTTGGGTATTTTTATTGTAAGGTTAGGCTATCAATTGTAACCAAATATACTGTGCGGTAAAAATATGCATAAATTTAAAATCATACATTTAATCTGATCGGTGTAACAGTGACACAGTCACGGAAGAGGCCTGTATGCCCGCGTGGTGTCACCTCTGGGCCCTTTGGTGGGAGGTTCTGGCTCAGATAGACTGATGCGGGCTTCGGTTTCTTTATTATCTGGCCGTTCCACGGTGCTAAAATCATAAGGAATTTGACTGCGGTTTCCGGTCCGCAATATCCTCGAAAACATGGCCGCTTGAGCGATATGGAACGCAAACACATAAATAACATGGCCGCTGGAACGCAAGCATAAAAAAAACATGGCCGCTGGAACGCAAGCATATTATAGACAGCACAGTACAAAAGGGAGGGGAGATGACGCAAGGGTCACGCTCCCGTAGACGTCCTCTGATGAAACGCGTGTAGGGCGTGGCCTATTTTGACGTACTGCAGACATCTCCTCGTATCTGACGTTTTTGGATAACATACTGCTTACTGCTTACTGCTTATTTTGAATCCACCACAATGTGAGTACCACCGGTAATCTGACCTAATAAAAGTGTTAAATGGTTTTACACTATGGAACTCTTCTTTCTCCTTCATGTCCTAATGACTTCATCTTGATCCTGATCCTGCCAAGTACTGCCGCACAGTGGCAAATACTGTGACTGCACGTTACCCCTGAAGGGGATAAAAAGCTGGTGAGTCTCTGCACGATCACAGCGCGAGACACCAGCACTTGGAACACACCTGTTTCTGTTTAAAGGGATACACCAGGAAATTTCACAGCGATTGTTGTATTTCACTTTATGGTGCACTGGGCACATATCACGGCTGGTTCAAACAGAAAATTTACCACGAAGTGACACCATTAATATGGACTGTTTAATTACTCACTATATAATATCTTAGTGTATATACTAATATGTATGTAATATTTTTATTATTTCTAGCATTTTAAGGTTTATGATATTTTCACAAACTGCATGTCACGTGTGATATATTTTATCTTATTTTATCTTGTTTACTTATTTATATATATTATTAATTTTTTCAACGGATTATAGCACAAGTCACTTTATAATATATATATTTTTTGTATTTATAATTCACTGGAGAAGTTTGGTTCTAATAATAGGATTTAGGACGGCGCCACACTCACACCCCCCCTTCTTTCACATTTATTTCTCGCTTACTTCACTTCGGTGGAGATAACGGACGTGAGGTGCAGCAGTCCACCATTTAGTTTCCCACCCAATTCCGTTGCGCGGATTCCCCATTTTCTTTTGTCATTGACTATCTGTTCTGGTTACTGAACTTTGGCTATGTTTTGACTACGTTTGTTCTTTTTACCTTTATTATTAAACAAGTGTGATTTAACTGACTCAGCCTGATTTCATGGTTTCTGACAGTAGGCGAAGGCCATGAATTCAGAAAATGCAGTCAATCCACTTGTTGGTAATATTTTTTCCAGACTGGATGAACTGGATCACCGCATGGATCAGTTTGCCATGCCATTACAAGCGCTCCTGGGTCGCACGGCTCACCTAGAATCTCCTACTGTGGCCGCCCCAGTACAACCTATGTTGCAGGCCTGCTGCTGCTGAAGTCTCTGCACAGGCACCCACCTCGAGTATTACCTCTATAAGAGATATCTCTGATTCCGCTCCGCTTCCAGAGCAATTTGCGAGCAATCCAGTCCAATGCAGAGGATTTCTGAACCAGGTGGAGATATACTTTGAGATGCTGCTCCAGGCATTTCCCACTGACAGAAGCAAAGTAGGTTTTGTGATATTTTTGATTTCTGAGAGAGCCTTTGCCTGAGTAAACCCTCTATGGGAGATGAAAAAACCTGTCCTGTGCTACCGAGTTTGTGGCTTCGTATTTGATATTCCCGCATGCTCCGCTTTTGCTGCCATGTCCATCAGAGTACGAGAACTGTTGCTGACTACGCCATTGAATTCCATACTCTGGCAGCAGAGGTTGCATGGAACAATGAGGCCCCTGTGGCTGCTTTTTCTCATGATCTCTCGGATACTATCAAGGATGAGATAGCAGCCCGAGATATACCCACTGAGCTGGAGAAGTTGATCACGTTTGCCATCCTCATCGACTCCAGACTCAGAGAAAGACTCTCATTTAAGAAGCGCTTGTGGAAGCCTCCTGTATGTTTGTCTCCAAGCTTTGCAGTCCCACCCATGCCTCCCTCACCTCCCATGCCTCCTGGTACCGAGTCGGTCAGTGCAGGTGAACCCATGCACTTGGGTTTCACGCGTCCCTCTGCAGATGAGAGAACCTTTAGGAGGATGGAGAGATTGTGCCTTTATTGTGGTCAGGCAGGTCACTTTTTGAAGTCTTGTCCTACCCGTCCAGGGAACCCTGAACCTTGAGGTCCTGTCACGGACAGACCTTAGGTGGCATTGTTTCATCCCCAGTTATCCAGAAGGATAAGCCCGTGGTTTCGGTCACCCTTTCTTGGGCTGAGTCGTGCATCGAGATACAGGCTCTAATCCACTCCGGGGCTGCAGGCTTGTTCATTGATGCTGCCTTTGTATCGAAGCACTCGATTCCACTGCAGCTGCGTGACACTCCACTTGCCATTGAGGCTCTTGATGGGAGATCTCTACAGCCTGCCCATGTGACTCATGAGACGGTTCCGTTGTTCATGGCCATTGTTCATGGTCCTTTGTCTGTCTTGGAGGATAAGGCCATGGAGGAATATGTTGCAGACGCAATTGCTCGAGGTTTCATCCGCAAATCCTTGTCTCCTGCTGGTGCTGGTTTCTTCTTTGTGAAGAAGAAGAGTGCTGAACTGAGACCTTGTATTGATTATATGGGTCTCAATCGTTTCACGATTAGGAATGCCTATCCGATTCCATTGATTATGGGGTTATTTGACCGCCTCAAGGGAGCAACGGTTTTCACAAAGCTTGATTTGAGAGGGGCATACAATCTTGTGAGGATTAAGGAGGGCGACAAGTGGAAAACTGCATTTAATACCAGAACAGGCCATTATGAGTATGTAATCAATAAGCTGCAGCACCTGCAGGGCACTAATGCTGGGCCTGCATCCCTTTAGAAGTGATTTCCTATTTGGAGTATCTCACCAAAAATTACATTTTTGCTGCAGGGGATGCCTGAAATCTGACTTAGGGCAAACTTCTAGCAAAATCAGTGAGCCAATCACACAAGTAGGTAATTATGCTTCTGGAGGGCCTTCTGTACACATTCTGTGTACAGAACACCTCCAGGGAGCCATATTGCATTACATTTTTAGAAAATTACATAGATTGAACAGGAAAGGTAATTTTTAATAACATTCAAGCACAATATGACTTGTGTCGCAATTGTATACACTATATTATTTGTTCTTTATTTGCTATTTTTTCCCCACAAAAGTAGATTTACCCTTTAAATTCTCTGTTGGATTCTTCTGGAACTACAATGCTACTCTACAGAGCTTTACGCCAGATCAAAACCCATAATTTAACTTTGCATGATATGTGGCGTAAGTTATTTCCCAACGAAAAAGATTATACAGTATGTTTTACTCCTCTCCCCACCAAAAGTATTTGAGGATTGATTATTTATTTTTATTGCAGAGAGATCTTCCTTTCTTGACTCAAGCCACAATCAAGCCCATGTTTCTCTCAGATCATCACCCCATTATGGTCTCCTTGTCTCTCTTGGAGATTACCACGCTGATGACCACGCTGATGAAAATTTAGAGGTTGGATGCCTCCCTTTTGAAAGATTATGAGGCAGTACATCGTCTTTCCTCTAGACTCTATACTGAACATTACTTGTCACAGATTAACCTCTTCAGCCCTGGAAGGATTTGCCCCCTTCTTGACCAGGCCATTTTTTGCTATACGTCACTGCGTTGCTTTAACTGACAATTGCGCGGTCATGCATAAAAATTGACGTCAAAAGTTATAGAGTCTACAAAATAGGGGATAGATTTATAGCAATTTTTTTTTTTTTTACTAGTAATGGCGATGATCAGCATTATTTATCATGACTGCAACATTGCGGCGGACAGATTAGATGCTTTTGACACTTTTTTGGGACCATTGACATTTATACAGTGATCAGAGCTAAAAATAGCCACTGATTACTGTATAAATGTCACTGGCAGAGAAGGGGTTAACACTAGGGGGTGATCAAAGGGTTAAATGTGTTACCTCAGTGTGTGTTCTAACTGTGGGGGGGTGGGAGTGACTAGAGGAGGAGACATATCGCTGTTCCTAAATAATAGGAACACATGATCTGTCTCTCCTCTCCTCACAGAACCAGGATTTGTGTGTTTACACACAGATCCCCATTCTGTCTCTCGTGCCAATGATCGCGGGGGGCCAGCTGTCATCGTGAGCGCCAGCCACACGCATCGGGTCCCCCACTGTGCAGGCTGCTTAGGCTCTTAAAGGTGCCTGTACGTCATTTTGCGCAAGGCTTAGGCTCTTAAACCTGCCAACTTGTATGTACATGTGGCAGTCGGGAAGTGGTTAAACTAATGACCATGTGGGAAACGCATAAATGTGTAATTCAGGGTGAATTGTGGCTTTATCTACCCAGGTGAAAACAATGAGTCAGGCGACGATTAGAACTCTAATGCCGCGTACACACGGTCGGACTTTACGGCAGACTTTGCCCGGCGGACGGGATTTAGTCGGACAATTCGATCGTGTGTGGGCTCCAGCGGACTTTGTTTTCTCAAAAGTTGGACGGACTTAGATTTGAAACATGTTTCAAATCTATCCGACGGACATGAGTCCTGTTGAATAGTCTGCTCATCTGTATGCTAGTTCGACGGACAAAAAGCCACGCTAGGGCAGCTATTGGCTACTGGCTATGAACTTCCTTGTTTTAGTCCGGTCGTACGTCATCACATACGAATTCGACAGACTTTGGTGGATTGTGTGTAGGCAAGTCCGTTCATTCGGAAAGTCCATCATAAAGTCAGTCGAAAAGTCCACCGGGCAAAGTCTGCCGTAAAGTCCGCTTGTGTGTATGTGGCATTATTGAACACATTAAAGCGTTGGAAGTGTAAAAAAAATGTATTAAGACCCGATCTCTATTACTTGAGGAACTCAATAAACAGACAAGGGGAAGATATGTATTGGGGCCGAAAGTATTTTATGAGCATGGCAACAAGAGAGATAGATTGTTTGCTCGAGCGGTACAGATGTCAAAGTCCTCCCTTTATATTTATCTTTGAGATCAAGGTGGTAGGCTTCTTTAATGAAATGATGAGACATTTTCAAAGCTATTATGCTGAGTTATACAATTTACTCCAACAAGATCCCACTCCTACCCTTAAACAAGATACCCATCTTCAGCAGATTAAGAACTTTGTGATGAAATATAATCCAAAATTCATCTCAGCACAAGCTGCTTGAGATCTTGAAAGCCTTCTCTCTCTGGAGGAGCTTGATGCTGCACTGATGGCCACCTTTCAAACACCATCCTAGCCACTAATAGAACCCAACAGGGATGCCATTTATCTCCCTTAATTTTTACATAAACACTAGAGCCATTCCTTAACAAAATATGATCCAACCCGAATATAGGAGGCCTCCACCATAGCTAACAGGGAGTATAAAGTAGCAGCATTTGCAGATGCTTTTTTGCAGATGATTTTTCTTATGATGCCACAGATCTCACTGCCTAACCTGCTCAATAATTTAGAACACTTTGGACACATATCAAATCTAAAAATTAAATACTCAAAATCCCATGCACTGAATATTTCTCTTCCAGTGTCGAAAGTAGCTAAGTATTGGGACAATTTCCTGTTCATATGGAAATCAGATGCTATTACTTCAACATTAAAATCCTGGCATCCTTTAATTAATTTTATGATAGAAGTGTTTGGGCTCTTCTTAGTAAGATTCAGGCAGACCTTAAAAGCTGAGTAAACCTTAATCTTTCCTGGTTTGGGTGTTCAGAACTCATTCCGATACTCCTCCCTAATTTTTTCTTTACCACATATAACAGTTTGTATACACAAGTTATTTGGAAGAATTCCTTGCCACAAATTAAATATTCAAGACTCACCCTCCCAAAATTGAAAGGTGGGGTGTGCCTTCCAGATCTATATAAATACTACCTGGCTTGCCACCTAGTGCAAATTGTAGATTGGAACATTCATGCTTGTAGAAAGGCATGGGTGGGTTTGGAAAGTGCTGTATCCCAACAGTCTTTAAGACTTATGCCTTGGATCACATCCAGATGCCTACCGAAACAGCTTCTAACCAACCCTCTCATTGGCCCCTCACTAATGTGCTTTTGTGTGGCTCGTAAATCTCACCTTTTCATCTGCCCTGCACCTGCTGACTACACCTTGGTGCAACCCGTACTTCCCCCTGGGCCTATCCGACAATTTTTAAAATCAGGAATGCCACACAATGAGATTCTGGCCTATAATTTTTCCTTAGGGGGACATTTGCTTCTATGGCCTGTTTGGAGGAAGGTATAATGCTGCATATTTGGTGGAGCTGTGAGCTTCTAATACCCTTCTGGACTGAAGTCCACAAGATAATTGCACAAGTCTCTTCTCTCCCTCTAGATTTTGTCTGGCCCAGTATCTTTTGTAACATACGTCTCTCCCCAGAAGAGAATATTTCTGGTGTCTTGCATTGCCAGCTCATTGGAGATCAACAGGTGTTCCAATGGTCAGCACATGGTTTGTGAAACTGAACAAAATTTAGGAAACAGAGGAGATTATCCATATTTCTGATGAACGCATTTACAAATTTATGGCCATTTGGGTTAGTTGGATGCACTTCAAATCCACCAACCGGTATTTGAGGTATAGTTGATGGGACTCTCCAACCTTCCTATTTTTGCATATAACTATGGATTATGACAAAGTGGTTGGAATGCTGATGGCCTTTCCCTGCTGGCTCACTCCTTGCAATCTCTGGGTGTCTAGGAGGAGAGAGAAGGCCTACCCCTTTCAACCGATTGACTCTGATTATGTTCCTCCTCACCACATTCCGCCCTCCCTTCCATCCCCTCCCTTTTGTCTTTTTACTCTAATTTTATCTCCACTATGATCCTCTACACCACAGACGCACATCATTATCCTCTTGGGAGTATTGAGCTTACCATTAAGCTTATATTGCAATGTTATACCATCAGATGTGTGAATTTGCATTCTAGCTTATCTCTTGATATTATGGCAGCATTTATTTATTTTTTTAGCTAATTTCTATTGTTATATGGTACAATATATGTATTCTTTTTGTGCATGTTAATGTCATCTGTTTCATCCTCGTTTATATGCTGTACTTGATGACATTTGTTCTCAGTAAAATCATTTAGGGGAAAAAAAGAAATTACTATGAAAGAAATTTGTTTCCTTAATGTGCTATAGGGGTGAGATTTAAGTTAAAATTAATGTGAACAATTGACAAAGTATACAGTGTCACTGTGCAGAGCACACATAAACCTTTCAAAAAGCTACATTTTAACTGTTTACTATGGATTTTTAATTTTCTTGTTTGTGTGTGTGTGTGTGTGTATGTGTGTGAAATGTTTCCTAAATTTCAAGCTTACAAGAACATGTCATTTACAAAAACAGCCTAACAACCTCTGGTGGATTACCAATGGTAATTCATTTTAATGTATGCTACTTTTGCAACACTGGACCAGCAAATTACATCTGGGGGGTGATCTTTTAAGGGATCAATTATTCCATTCATTTCTTTAATCACCATAAGCATGTCTTTTTCTGCAAAAAGCTATATGTGATACCAGTTGTCTATATCCATTATTTATTGCTATTTGCTCCACAAAAAAAGTAACTACTATAGATGTTTCATGTCATTTGTCATGTTACAGTATATTTTGAGCACCCTCTTATTTTTCTTACTTAATTTTGTTTTTGCAAAGATGTCTAACTATGCAAATAATGAACAGAATATTGCACATAATAAAATGTTTGAGGCTAATTGATTTTTTCTGTAAATTACATATATTAACACTAGCTGAATTTGAAGGCTCTGAGTTGTAATGTGTAGCCCCATACCAGGAGCCCAGCTGGTAATGACAGCCAAGGCTGTTAATTTCAGTTTTTGGCAAAATTATCACATTTCACATGCATTCAGATTTAACCCTTAATAAAGCACACCATAGATCCTTCTTACAAATGAATATCTCAGGATTATATACAGTAAAAGAAATTGAAAGCATTTTAAATACCTCCCAAAATGTAACTCCTTATCTCCCAAAGATGCTTCAGTTATTTGTTAAATCATGAACTTAAAATGACACAACCATTATTGTCTGCACTGTTGTGCCCCCCAAAGTACACTTATTTAACAAAATCATATACAGTGTCCACTTCAGTGTATGACACCAATTAAAAAATATAGCATTAATGTGCCACACTAAAATTTTGTTTATTATACCATGTAGAGTCTATAAAACAACGCACAATATCTTTTCCACGCTGTAAAACATCTAAGTGTTTCCTATATGTGACAAATCAGAAAGGCACTCACCTTCTTTAGTATACATGTGTAGAATGAAAAAATATGTTTGGTTTCAGATAGATTCGTTATGATACTAATGTTGTTTTGTTGATTCATTTTGGAATTAATTTAGTTTAGTTTTATTTTATTTTGTTTGTTTATTCATCTTTTAACAAATTCAAATTGGGGGCACATAGGGGCGGCTGGTATCTGGGGACCCCTTGTTAACGGGGGCTTCCAGATTCCGCTAAGCCCTCCACCGGCAGACCCCCACAATCACAGCCCAGGGTTGTGTGGAAGAGGCCCTCATCCCCATCAACATGGAGACAAGGTGCTTTGGGGTAGGGGAGCAGAGCCCCCCCACCCCAAAGCACCCCCTATGTTGAGGGCATGTGGCCTGGTATGGTTTAGGAGGGGGAGTGCTCGCTCATCCCCCCTTTCCTGGTCTGCCGGGCTGCATGTTCGGATAAGGGTCTGGTATGGATCGGGGGGGCCCACACCTTTTTTTTTTTCATTTTGGCATAGGGTTCTCCTTTACCACTTTGCACCCGCGCTATAGCTGAAAGACGGCTACAGCACAGATGCCAATTGCTGGGAGCGCGTCCCTGGATGCCCTCCTGTTTACTCACTCCCCGCGCGCCCCCGGGGGCGCACATTGGGGAAAATCTGTGTTGGCCGTGTCCGTTGGACACAGCCAATCATAGATCGTGCTAAATGGCCAATCACAGCGGCCATTTAGCACTCGATCTTTGTGTCCAATGATAGATGATCTCAAATGTAAACACAGAGACCGCGTGTGAGGAGGGCGAGCTTCTGTGCTTCAGGATTGTGAAATTGTGAGTGCATTAAAACACATATACATTGCCCACAGTACCTTTTGGTGCCATCTGCCAGTGCCATCTACCAGTGCCATCTGCCAGTGCCATCTGCCAGTCCCATCTGCCAGTGCCATCTGCCAGTCCATCTTCTAGTCCCATCTGCCAGTGCCATCTGCCAGTCCATCTTCTAGTGCCATCTGCCAGTCCATCTGCCAGTCCCATCTGCCATCTGCCAGTGCCAGTCCCATCTACCAGTGCCATCTGCCAATCCCATCTGCCAGTCCCATCTGCCAGTCCCATCTGCCAGTGCCATCTGCAATCAGTGCCACCTGTCAGTGCCATCTGTCATCAGTGCCACCTGTCAGTACCATCTGTCATCAGTGCCACCTGTCAGTACCATCTGTCATCAGTGCTACCTGTCATTGGCACGTGCCATCTGTTATCAGAGTCACCAGTGCCACATATCAGTGTCATCAGTGTCACATATTAGTGCCATCTATCATCAGTGTCACATGTCATCAGTGCCATGTGTAATTCGTTGCTACCTGTCAGTGCCATGTGCCATCTGTTATCAGTATCACCAGTGCCACATATCAGTGTCATCATTGTCACATGTCATCAGTGCCACGTATTAGTGGCATCTGTCATCAGTGTCACTTGTCATCAGTGCCTTCTGTCATCACCAACAATATTTTGGCATAGGGTTCTCCTTTACCACTTTGCACCTGCGCTATAGCTGAAAAGAAAAGAAGAAGAGAAGAGCGGGAGCCTCCCCCCCATGCCATGGGTGTGGATCGGCCCGAGGAGAAGAAGATAGAAGATGCCGCGGAGAAGATGCTGGACGAGAATGCCGGAGGAAGAACCAGAAGAGCCAAAAGAATAAGAAGAACCAGAAGATGAAGGAAGATATAAGAAAGAAGAAGCATTTAAATAAAGGAATTGTCAAAAACTGTCTCTTGTCATTTTTGACAGTTTTTTAGTGAAATGGTAGGGGTAAGTACCCCCTTACCATTTCACACAGGGGGGGGGGCGGGATCTGGGGGATCCGCAGGTAGTTTTAAATGGGTTTTTTCCTTCAAAATGTCATTTTGCTGTCAGACTGTTCTAAACACAGGAAACATGCACCCCTTTACAGGCATACTATAGACACCCCCCAGGTACGAAATTTAAAGGGATATTACACTATTGTTTGACTTTAAGCTTTATTAAAATCACTGCTCCTGAAAAAACGGCCATTTTTAAAACTTTTTTTGCATTGATCCATGTCCCCTGGGGCAGGACCCAGGTCCCCAAACACTTTTTATGACAATAACTTGCATATTAGCCTTTAAAATTAGCACTTTTGATTATTCATATTCGTGTCCCATAGACTTTAACGGTGTTCGCGTGTTCGAACGAACTTTTTTGCTGTTCACATGTTCTGGTGCGAACCGAACAGGGGGGTGTTCGGCTCATCCCTACTCGGCAAAGGCCACGTACCAGTGGGGTGTCACCTCAGTCCCAAAGGGTTAGGTCCCATGCCAGCCTTCCCTATTCCCTTCAAAACCCCTTGAGGCTTCCTCCTAATTCAGGAGTGGCTAACGTTCCCCCTTTCACTGCCCAACCAGGAGTCCAGGCGGACACAGATAATTTTTCCCCGATAGACTTTTTCCATGTAATTTTTATTGAGGACATGCTTGCATAGATTGTGGCCCAGTGCAACCTGTATGCACAACAATTTATAGCAAGTAACCCAATCTCCTACGACTGGAGAGCCCTAATAGTGGAGAAATCTTAATTTTTTTGGGGGCCTCACATTCTGTATGGGACTAAACAGAAAAAATGAATTACGTTCATATTGGTCTACCCTCCCCATCTACCACATGCCCATAATTTCCTCAGTAGTGCCCAGGACTAGATATCTCATGATTATGAGATTCCTACACTATAACAACAATACCCAGTGCCCTCCCCAAAATGACCCAAATTTTGACAAGCTTTATAAAATTTGGCCGCTAATAAATTATTTTTCTGAAATCTTCCCCCAGTTGTTTACCCCAGACCAACACATATGTGTGGATGAGTCCCTTATCAAATTTTCTGGCAGGCTGGGCTTAAAACAATTTATTCCCACCAAAAGGGCCCGCTATGGGGTGAAAATGTATAAATTGTGTGACCGAGCTACAGGGTATACCTATGCCTTCATGGTATACGAAGGGAAAGACACCCAGCTACATCCTCCTAATTGCCCAGAATACATTAGCTTAAGCGGGAAAGTTGTTTGGGAACTCATAAACCCACTCCTGGAGAAAGGCTACCATTTGTATGTGGATAATTTTTATGCTAGTTTGCCCCTGTTCCGCAACCTTCACAGAAAGAACATTCCAGCATGCGTCACCGTAAGGATGAACCGGAAGGGCTTTCCTCAAAGCCTCATCAACAAGAAGTTAAGAAGAGGGGAGGCGGCGAGCTTATGGAATGAGGAAATTCTGACTGTGAAGTGGAGGGACAGAAGGGATGTCTACATGCTTTCTTCGATCCACAACAATACATTCGTTGAGATCAGCAGGAGGAATGGCCCAATCAAAAAGCCAACATGTATCCACGCATACAATATGTTCACGGGGGGGGGTGTTGACCTCAACGACCAGATGCTCGAACCCTACCTTTCCACTAGACGAACATACCAGTGGTATAAAAAAGTTTCAATTTATTTGTTTAATTTGGCCATATACAACACCTATGTAATCTATTGCAACTCCACTGAAAGACCCAAACCCAGGATGAAATAACCACTGCCCTTATATATCCAAACAGAGCACCAGAAAACATTAGATCCAATGTGATTAGCAGACTCTCTGAACACCACTTTCCCAAGAGGCCAAAATGTCAGAAAAAATGCCGGGTGTGCACCAAACGAGGAGTAAGAAGAGACACCACTTATCATTGTCCCCAATGTCCTTCCCAACCAGACCTCTGCATAGTTGACTGTTTCCGCTGTTACCATACTTCACTAAATTATTAGTGAAGTATGGTAAACATAACCCTCACTTCCTGCCATTTACCTTTACACCCCTTATGCCTCTGTTTGCTCTGTAACTGACCCTGGCTTGTTATTCGACCACGCTTCTGCCTACTGATTCTTTTTATACCTCTGCCTGATCTGGAACTGACTCGAGACTGTTATTCTACCACGCTTCTGCCCACCGATTCTGTTTATACCTCTGCCTGATCTTGAACTGACCCTGGATTGTTTGACCATGCCTCTTGCCTGCCTCTTAGACTGATCTTGTACCCTGCCAGTGGACTAGTGGGATTCAGAACACACGGTTCTCACATATGTGTGGGGCTCCAGAATTGTTTTTCTGGATGAAGAAAACAATTTCATTTGTTTTTTCACTCCTAGTTTAGGGTCTGGAGACTCGGAGGCTTCAAAGAGATTTGGGTGGGAGAAGCCTCTACCCCTGTCCCCATTCTGTCCTGAACAAGGCCCTACTTCTGCTTGCTGCCTGTAGGACCTATGCCATCATGCCTCTGCCTGTCGCATGAACTGACCACACCACATGGACTTGCCTACTACCAGGACCAATATTTTGGCACTGCTGACAATCTCTGCCTGCACTGACCCTGGACTGTATATGGACAGTATCCCTGCCTGCTGCCTGTACTGACTATGGACAGTATTCCTGCCTGTTGCCTGGAAAATTGTGTTCGCTTTTGCTGACCAATTTCCTGCCTGCTGCCTGGACCAGTGCTATCCTCCTGTGTACAACTGCGCTACTACCATCACAGGTAATCTTTTGTTTACTCTTTGCTCAGCATAATGTATTTTGGGGTGTAATTCTTGGTATGTGCATGTCCCTAGAACACCTAATGGTGTTCCTTGCATTTTGGGCCTCTGTATGTGGCCAGGCTGTGTAAAAGTCTCACAGATTTGGTATCGCCATACTCAGGAGGAGTAGCAGAATGTATTTTGGGGTGTCATTTTTGCTATGTACATGCTATGTGTTGGAAATATCTTATAAATGGACAACTTTGCGTTAAAAAAATGCGTTTTCATTCTTTTTCCACATTTTCCAAAAACTTCTGGAAAAAAATGAACCATTCAAAAGACTCATAATGCCTCATAGATTATACGTTGGGGTGTTAGCTTTCCAAAATGTGGTCACTTTGTGGGCATTTCTATTGTCCTGGTGCTCCAGGGCCTTCAAAAGTGTAATAGGTGGTTGAGAAATTAGATGTGTAATTTATGCTTCTAGAACGCCTGATGGTGCTATTTCAATATTGGGCCTCTGTATGTGGCCAGACTGTGTAAAAGTCTCACACATTTGGTATCGCCATACTCAGGAGGAGTAGCAGAATGTATTTTAGGGTGTCATTTTTGCTATGTACATGCTATGTGCTGGAAATATCTTATAAATGAACAACTTTGCATTAAAAAAATGCGTTTTCATTTTTTTTTTCACATTTTCCAAAAACTTCTGGAAAAAAATGAACTGTTCAAAAGAGTCATTATGCATCATAGATTATATGTTGGGGTGTTAGCTTTCCAAAATGTGGTCACTTTGTGGGCGTTTCCATTGTCCTGGTGCTCCAGGGCCTTCAAAAATGTAATAGGTGGTTAGGAAATGAGATGTGTAATTTATGCTCCTAGAACACCTGATGGTGCTCCTTGCATATTGGGTCTCTGTATGTGGCCAGGCTGTGAAAAAGTCCCACACACGTGGTATCACCATACTCAGGAGGAGTAGCAGAATGTATTTTTGGGCATCATTTGTGGTATACACATGCCATGTGAGAGAAATAATCTATTACAATGACAATTTTGTGGAAAAAAAATCTTCATGTGGCAAAAAAAGACAACATCAAAAACCTCACCGTGCATCTTACTAAATACCTTGGAATGTCTACTTTCAAAAAAAGGGGTCATTTGGGGGGTATTTGTACTTTCCTGGCTTGTTCGAGTCGCAAGAATTGAGATAGGCCGTCAGTACATCAGGTGTGATTAATTTTTTATGATTTGCACCACAGCTTGTAGACTCTCTAACTTTCACACAGACCAAATAACATCCACTAATTTGGGTTATTTTTACCAAAGATATGTAGCAGTATAAATTGTGGCCAAAATTTCTGAAGAAAAATTAATAATTTGCAAAATTTTATCACATTAACTAAGAAAAATTTGTTTTTTTTCAAAATTTTCCATCTTTTTTCATTTATAGTGCAAAGAATAAAAAACCCGGAGGTGATCAAATACCACCAAAAGAAAGCTCTATTTGTATGAAAAAAAGGACAAAAAATTAATTTGGGTGCAGTATTACATGACTAAGTAATTGTCATTCAAAATGTGACAGTGCTGAAAACTGAAAATTGGTCTGGGCAGGAGGGGGGGTTTAAGTGCCCAGTAGGCAAGTGGTTAAAATCCATACCAGACCCAAAGGGCCTGGTATAGATTGGGGGATGACCCCACATTTTTTTCCTGAATTTTCTATTGCTGGCATTCTTTTGTTTGCATTTCAGCTCTCAGTGGGGAAGCCTGCTGATAGCCGATGAGGCCCGCTCCTTAACAACTGGCTATTCTTCACATAGAATTCAAATCAGTCGAATATTTTACGACTGATCTGAATAGACCTGAAAATTTGGAATTCGTTAGACAACAAATAAACAAAGCTAAATTAAACAAATTTTAACCCAATTTGTCACTGTTTCATTCGGAGATTTGGATACATCCAAATCTCTAAATATTCAAAAATTTGTTTGAATTTATATTTGGACCAAAGCAAATTGCACATGTCTATTCTTTAGTACTTTCCCATTATAGAAAGGTACAGTAACTCAGCTTTAACCACTTGCCGACCGCATAACGCAGATATACTGCGGCAGAATGGCACGGGCAGGCGAAATCACGTACCTCCTACGTGATCTGCCTCCCGCGGGTGGGGGGTCCGATCAGACCCCCCGGTGCCCGAGGTGGTTGGCTTGTGTCTGGCAGTGATCAGATGTGAGGGGGAGACCATCCATTCGTGGACCCCCTCGCGATCGCTCCCAGCCAATCAGATTCTTCCTCTGCTGCTGTATAGTACACAGCAGCAGAGGAAGTGATGTAATCTCTCCTCGGCTCGGTATTTTCCGTTCCGGCGCCGAGGAGAGAAGACATCTGAGTGAGTGTAAAACACACACACACACACACACAGTAGAACATGCCAGGCACACATTACACCCCCGATCACCCCCGATACCCCCCTGATCACCCCCAATCACCCCCCCGTCACACTGACACCAAGCAGTTTTTTCTTTTTCTGATTACTGCATTAGTGTCAGTTTGTGACAGTTAGTGTGGTAGGGCAGTTAGTATTAGCCGCCTTTAGGTCTAGGGTATCCCCCTAACCCCCCTAATAAAGTTTTAACCCCTTGATCACCCCCATCACCAGTGTCACTAAGCGATCGTTTTTCTGATCGCTGTATTAGTGTCACTGGTGACGCTAGTTAGGGAGGTAAATATTTAGGTTCGCCGTCAGTGTTTTATAGCGACAAGGACCCCCATAGACTACCTAATAAATGTTTTAACCCCTTGATTGCCCCCTAGTTAACCCTTTCACCAGTGATCACCGTATAACTGTTACGGGTGACGCTGGTTAGTTAGTTTATTTTTTATAGTGTCAGGGCACCCGCTGTTTATTACCGAATAAAGGTTTAGCCCCTAATCGCCCGGCGGTGATATCAGTTAGGTTTTAGGGTCAAATAAGGTCTGCGTTGCCCCAGGCAGCATCAGGTTAGCGCCAGTACCGCTAACACCCACGCACGCAGCATACACCTCCCTTAGTGGTATAGTATCTGAACGGATCAATATCTATTCCGATCAGATCTATACTAGCGTCCCCAGCAGTTTAGGGTTCCCCAAAATGCAGTGTTAGCAGGATCAGCCCAGATACCTGCTAGCAGCTGCGTTTTGCCCCTCCTCCCAGCCCTGGCCAGCCCACCCAAGTGGAGTATTGATCGATCACTGTCACTTACAAAACACTAAACACACATAACTGCAGTGTTCACAGAGTCAGGCCTGATCCCTGCGATCGCTAACAGTTTTTTTGGTAGCGTTTTGGTGAACTGTTAAGCACCAGCCCCAGGCAGTGTCAGGTTAGTGCCAGTAGCGATAACACCCACGCACGCACCGTACACCTCCCTTAGTGGTTTAGTATCTGAACGGATCAATATCTGATCCGATTAGATCTATACTAGCATCCCCAGCAGTTTAGGGTTCCCAAAAACGCAGTGTTAGCGGGATCAGCCCAGATACCTGCTAGCACCTGCGTTTTGTCCCTCCGCCCGGCCCAGCCCAGCCCACCCAAGTGGAGTATCGATCGATCACTGTCACTTACAAAACATTAAACACACATAACTGCAGCGTTCGCAGAGTCAGGCCTGATCACTGCGATCGCTAACAGTTTTTTTGGTAGCGTTTTTGTGAACTGGCAAGCACCAGCGGCCTAGTACACCCTGGTCGTAGTCAAACCAGCACTGCAGTAACACTTGGTGACGTGGCGAGTCCCATAAGTGCACTTCAAGCTGGCGAGGTGGCAAGCACAAGTAGTGTCCCGCTGCCACCAAGAAGAAGACGAACACAGGCAAGTCGTGCCCATAATGCCCTTCCTGCTGCATTCGCCAATCCTAATAATTGGGAACCCACCACTTCTGCAGCGCCTGTACTTCCCCCATTCACATCCCCAATCAAATGCAGTCGGCTGCATGAGAGGCATTTTCTTTATGTCCTCCTGAGTACCCCTACCCAGCGAACCCCCCCAAAAAAGATGTCGTGTCTGCAGCAAGCGCGGATATAGGCGTGACACCCGCTATTATTGTCCCTCCTGTCCTGACAATCCTGGTCTTTGCATTGGCGAATGTTTTGAACGCTACCATTCACTAGTTGAGTATTAGCGTAGGGTACAGCATTGCACAGACTAGGCACACTTTCACAGGGTCTCCCAAGATTCCATCGCATTTTGAGAGACCCGAACCTGGAACCGGTTGCAGTTATAAAAGTTAGTTACAAAAAAAGTGTAAAAAAAAATAAATATATATAATAAAAAAAAAATAGTTGTTGTTTTATTGTTCTCTCTCTCTCTATTCTCTCTCTATTGTTCTGCTCTTTTTTACTGTATTCTATTCTGCAATGTTTTATTGTTATTATGTTTTATCATCTTTTCTTTTCAGGTATGCAATTTTTTATACTTTACCGTTTAACCACTTGAGCCCCGGACCATTATGCTGCCTAAGGACCAGAGGTCTTTTTCCAATTTGGTACTGAGTCGCTTTAACTGCTAATTGCGCGGTCATGCAATGCTGTACCCAAACGAAATTTGCGTCCTTTTCTTCCCACAGCTTTCTTTTGATGGTATTTGATCACCTCTGCGGTTTTTATTTTTTGCGCAATAAACGGAAAAAGACCGAAAATTTTGAAAAAAAAAGATATTTTCTACTTTTTGTTATAAAAAAAAATCCAATAAACTCAATTTTAGTCATACATTTAGGCCAAAATGTATTCGGCCACATGTCTTTGGTAAAAAAAATGTCAATAAGCATATATTTATTGGTTTGCGCAAAAGTTATAGCGTCTACAAACTAGGGTACATTTTCTGTAATTTACACAGATTTTAGTTTATGACTGCCTATGTCATTTCTTGAGGTGCTAAAATGGCAGGGCAGTACAAAACCCCCACAAATGACCCCATTTTGGAAACTAGACACCCCAAGGAAATTGCTAAGAGGCATGTTGAACCCATGGAATATTTATTTTTTTGTCCCAAGTGATTGAAGTGATTAGATAATGACAAAAAAAAAAAATATTTACAAAAAGTTGTCACTAAATGATATATAGATGGAGGGAACCGCGCTTGACCAAATATTAAAAAACGGCAGCAGCAATATAGTGCGATTACACCAAACATAAATAGTCCAATAAGAAAAGGCTGCGCTCAGAAAAGAAAGTCTATGCAAATGACATCAAGGAGATTTTCAAATCCTTCCAAAGTAAAAACACCACCACCGTGTACTTCTAAGCAGTAGTGACAATCCACCCTAGTAGTTGAGCCTGCTTACCAGATGGCAAGCATAAAGGGCAGGTGGCTATAGCCCAGCCAAGGCCTTTAGCTTGCTGGCAGTCCCGGTGTTCATATGGGGGGTAATTCTCCAGGTTCACTTGGGTTGTCACAGATCACAATTCGCCACGAGAACCACGGGTGACCCAAAAGGAAGGAGAACTCACCATAGTATAAAATCTTTCAGATATTTATTTAAAAAAGTAGTAACTTACAGTTAAGTTAGTAAAATCGCATATACGAAAAGCTGGCCGGCATGCAAACATACGGAGCCCGTCCTCTCACTCCGGAAGCGTGGTGACGTCAGTGCGTACCTTCCCAGACGCGTTTCGTCATCATTTGACGACGAAAAGCCGGCCGGCATGCAAACATACGGAGCCCGTCCTCTCACTCCGGAAGCGTGGTGACGTCAGTGCGTACCTTCCCAGACGCGTTTCGTCATCATTTGACGTTGACAACGTCAAATGATGACGAAACGCGTCTGGGAAGGTACGCACTGACGTCACCACGCTTCCGGAGTGAGAGGACGGGCTCCGTATGTTTGCACGCCGGCCGGCTTTTCGTATATGCGATTTTACTAACTTAACTGTAAGTTACTACTTTTTTAAATAAATATCTGAAAGATTTTATACTATGGTGAGTTCTCCTTCCTTTTGGGTCACCCGTGGTTCTCGTGGCGAATTGTGATCTGTGACAACCCAAGTGAACCTGGAGAATTACCCCCCATATGAACACCGGGACTGCCAGCAAGCTAAAGGCCTTGGCTGGGCTATAGCCACCTGCCCTTTATGCTTGCCATCTGGTAAGCAGGCTCAACTACTAGGGTGGATTGTCACTACTGCTTAGAAGTACACGGTGGTGGTGTTTTTACTTTGGAAGGATTTGAAAATCTCCTTGATGTCATTTGCATAGACTTTCTTTTCTGAGCGCAGCCTTTTCTTATTGGACTAAATGATATATTGCTCACACAGGCCATGGGCCTATGTGGAATTGCACCCCAAAATACATTCTGCTGCTTCTCCTGAGTATGGAGATACCACATGTGTGGGACTTTTTGGGAGCCTAGCCGCGTACGGGGCCCCGAAAACCAATCACCGCCTTCAGGATTTCTAAGGGTGTAAATTTATGATTTCACTCTTCACTGCCTATCACAGTTTCGGAGGCCATGGAATGCCCAGGTGGCACAAACCCCCCCAAATGACCCCATTTTGGAAAGTAGACACCCCAAGCTATTTGCTGAGAGGCATATTGAGTCCATGGAATATTTTATATTTTGACACAAGTTGCGGGAAAGTGACACTTTTTTATTTATTTTTTTGCACAAAGTTGTCACTAAATGATATATTGCTCACACAGGCCATGGGCATATGTGGAATTGCACCCCAAAATACATTTAGCTGCTTCTCCTGAGTATGGGGATACCACATGTGTGGGACTTTTTGGGAGCCTAGCCGTGCACGGGACCCCGAAAACCAATCACCGCCTTCAGGATTTCTAAGGGTGAAAATTTTTGATTTCACTCTTCACTGCCTATCACAGTTTCGGAGGCCATGGAATGCCCAGGTGGCACAACCCCCCCCCCAAATGGCTCCATTTTGGAAAGTAGACACCCCAAGCTATTTGCTGAGAGGCATGGTGAGTATTTTGCAGCTCTCATTTGTTTTTGAAAATGAAGAAAGACAAGAAAAAACTTTTTTTTTTTTCTTTTTTCAATTTTCAAAACTTTGTGACAAAAAGTGAGGTCTGCAAAATACTCACTATACCGCTCAGCAAATAGCTTGGGGTGTCTACTTTCCAAAATGGGGTCATTTGGGGGGGTTTTGTGCCACCTGGGTATTCCATGGTCTCCGAAACTGTGATAGGCAGTGAAGAGTGAAATCAAAAATTCACGCCCTTAGAAAGCCTGAAGGCGGTGCTTGGTTTTCGGGGTCCCGTGCGCGGATAGGCTCCCAAAAAGTCTCACACATGTGGTATCCCCATACTCAGGAGAAGCAGCAGAATGTATTTTGGGGTGTAATTTCACATATTCCCATGGCATGTTTGAGCAATATATCATTTAGTGACAATTTTGTGCAAAAAAAAAAAAAATTTGTCTCTTTCCCGCAACTTGTGTCGCAATATAAAATATTCCATGGACTCGATATTCCTCTCAGCAAATAGCTTGGGGTGTCTACTTTCCAAAATGGGGTAATTTGGGGGGCTTTTGAACTGTCCTGGCATTTTATGCACAACATTTAGAAGCTTATGTCACACATCACCCACTCTTCTAAGCACTTGAAGACAAAGCCCTTTCTGACACTTATTGTTTACATGAAAAAGTTATTTTTTTTTTGCAAGAAAATTACTTTGAACCCCCAAACATTATATTGTTTTAAAGCAAATGCCCTACAGATTAAAATGGTGGGTGTTTCATTTTTTTTTTCACACAGTATTTGCGCAGCGATTTTTCAAACGCATTTTTTGGGGAAAAAACACACTTTTTAAAATTTAAATGCACTAAAACACACTATATTGCCCAAATGTTTGATGGAATAAAAAAGATGATCTTAGGCCGAGTACATGGATACCAAACATGACATGCTTTACAATTGCGCACAAACGTGCAGTGGCAACAAAATAAATACATTTTTAAAAGCCTTTACAGGTTACCACTTTAGATTTACAGAGGAGGTCTACTGCAAAAATTACTGCCCTCGATCTGACCTTCGCGGTGATACCTCACATGCATGGTGCAATTGCTGTTTACGTTTGATGACAGACCGCCGCTTGCATTCGCCTTAGCGCGAGAGCAGGGGGCGACAGGGGTGCTTTTTTTTTTTTTTTTTTTATTATTTTTTTTTTTTTTATCTTATTTTTAAACTGTTCCTTTCATTTTTTTTTTTAATTACTGTATTTATCGGCGTATAACACGCACCGGCGTATAACACGCACCTCAATTTAGGAGGGAATTTTAAGGAAAAAAAACTTTTAGGAGGGAAGTTGAAGGGAAAAAAACTTACATTTAAATGCCCATCATTGCAGCCTTCTCAGTGCAGCCTTGTCAGTGCAGCCTTGCCCCAGTCCAGCCTTGTCAGTGCAGCCTTGTCAGTGCAGCCATGTCAGTGCAGCCATGTCAGTGCAGCCATGTCAGTGCAGCCATGTCAGTGCAGCCTTGTCAGTGCAGCCATGTCAGTGCAGCCATGTCAGTGCAGCCTTGCTAGTGCAGCCATGTCAGTGCAGCCATGTCAGTGCAGCCATGTCAGTGCAGCCATGTCAGTGCAGCCATGTCAGTGCAGCCATGTCAGTGCAGCCTTGTCAGTGCAGCCATGTCAGTGCAGCCATGTCAGTGCAGCCTTGCCAGTGCAGCCATGTCAGTGCAGCCTTGCTAGTGCAGCCATGTCAGTGCAGCCATGTCAGTGCAGCCTTGCTAGTGCAGCCTTGCTAGTGCAGCCTTCCCCAGTGTCCAGTCCAGCCTTGCCCCAGTCCAGCCTTGCTGAAGCCTGTGAGCTTCAAAATCGCCGACCGCGATTTGAAAATGGCGCCGCCGGCGCCGAAATACACAGAGCCGCTCCTCGGCTCTTCTCGGCGGCTCTCGTTTACTTTCGGTTTCACTCGGACGGTGAGCGGAGCTATCCGAAACTAGCCGAGTATACTCGGCTAGGTTCGGGCGGCGCTCGAGTGAAACCGAAAGCCGCCGAGAAGAGCCGAGGACCGGCACTGCGTATTTTGGCGCCGGCGGCGCCATTTTCAAATCGCGGTCAGCGATTTTTAAATTCTGACAGCTCGGATCGCAGGGGATCGGCGTATAACACGCACCCGCGATTTTCCCCTGATTTTAAGGGGAAAAAAGTGCGTGTTATACGCCGATAAATACGGTATTTTTTTTCACACTGGTGACAGGGGGTGATCAAGGGGTTAAAACTTTATTAGGGGGGGTTAGGGGGGTACCCTAGACCTAAAGGGTGGTAACAGTAACTGTCCCAACACTGTAACTGTCACAAACTGACACCAATGCAGTAATCAGAAAAAAAAAACTGCTGGTGTCAGTTTGTGACAGGGGGGGTGATCGGGGGGGGAATCGGTGTGTTTTGTGTGCCTGGCATGTTCTGCTGTGTGTGTGTAGTGTTGTGCACTCACATACCTGTCTTCTCTCCTCGGGCCGGAACGGAAATTACCGCGCCGAGGAGAGATGACATCATTTCCTTTGCTGCTGTTTAGCATACAGCAGCAAAGGAATGATTCGATTGGCCGGTGGCGATCGCGAGGAGGTGCCACAAATGGATGGCCTCCCCTTCACCTCCGATCGCCGTGGGACAAAAGACGACCACCTCGGGCACCGGGGGGGGTCCGATCGGACCCCCCACCCGCGGAAGGCAAATCACGTACATGTACGTGATTTTGCCTGTCCGTACCACCTTGCCGACATACATCGGCGTGAGGCGGTTGTCAAGTGGTTAATGTGTTTTATTGGTAACCATTTTTTTGTCTTCAGGTATGCCATTCACAACTTTGAGTGGTTATACCAGAATGATGCCTGCAGGTTTAGGTATCATCTTGGTATCATTCTTTTCAGCCAGCGGTCAGCTTTCATGTAAAAGCAATCCTAGCGGCTAATTAGCCTCTAGATTGCTTTTACAAGTCATGGAAGGGAATGCCCCCCCCCACCATCTTCCGTGTTTTTCTCTGGCTCTCCTGTCTCAACAGGGAACCTGAAAATGCAGCCGGTGATTCAGCCAGCTGACCATAGAGCTGATCAGAGACCAGAGGGGCTCCAAACATCTCTATGGCCTAAGAAACCGGAAGCTACGAGCATTTTATGACTTAGATTTCGCCGGATGTAAATAGCGCCATTGGGAAATTGGGGAAGCATTTTATCACACCGATCTTGGTGTGGTCAGATGCTTTGAGGGCAGAGGAGAGATCTAGGGTCTAATAGACTCCAATTTTTTCAAAAAAGAGTACCTGTCACTACCTATTGCTATCATAGGGGATATTTACATTCCCCGAGATAACAATAAAAATGAGTAAAAAAAATAATAAAAAGGAACAGTTTAAAAATAAGATCAAAAAGCAAAAAAATAATAAAGAAAAAAAAAAAAAAAAGCACCCCTGCCCCCCCTGCTCTCGCGCTAAGGCGAACGCAAGCGTCGGTCTGGCGTCAAATGTAAACAGCAATTGCACCATGCATGTGAGGTATCACCACGAAGGTCAGATTGATGGCAGTAATTTTAGCAGTAGATCTCCTCTGTAAATCTAAAGTGGTAATGTGTAAAGGCTTTTAAAGGCTTTTAAAAATGTATTTAGTTTGTCGCCACTGCACGTTTGTGCGCAATTTTAAAGCATGTCATGTTTGGTATCCATGTACTCGGCCTAAGATCATCTTTTTTATTACATCAAACATTTGGGCAATATAGTGTGTTTTAGTGCATTAAAATTTTAAAAAGTGTGTTTTTTCCCCAAAAAATTCATTTGAAAAATCGCTGCGCAAATACTGTGTGAAAAAAAATGAAACACCCACCATTTTAATCTGTAGGGCGTTTGCTTTAAAAAATATATAATGTTTGGGGGTTCAAAGTAATTTTCTTGCAAAAAAAAATTATTTTTTCATGTAAACAAAAAGTGTCAGAAAGGGCTGTGTCTTCAAGTGGTTAGAAGAGTGGGTGATGTGTGACATAAGCTTCTAAATGTTGTGCATAAAATGCCAGGACAGTTCAAACCCCCCCCAAATGACCCCATTTTGGAAAGTAGACACCCCAAGCTATTTGCTGAGAGGCATGTCAAGCCTATGGAATATTTTATATTGTGACACAAGTTGCGGAAAAAAGACACTTTTTTTTTTGCACAAAGTTGTCACTAAATGATATATTGCTCAAACATGCCATGGGAATATGTGAAATTACACCCCAAAATACATTCTGTTGCTTCTCCTGAGTACGGGGATACCACATGTGTGAGACTTTTTGGGAGCCTAGCCGCGTACGGGACCCCGAAAACCAAGCACCACCTTCAGGGTTTCTAAGGGAGTAAATTTTTGATTTCACTCTTCACTGCCTATCACAGTTTCGGACGCCATGGAATGCCCAGGTGGCACAACCCCCAAATGACCCTATTTTGGAAAGTAGACACCCCAAGCTATTTGCTGAGAGGTATAGTGAGTATTTTGCAGACCTCACTTTTTGTCACAAAGTTTTGAAAATTGAAAAAAGGAAAAAAAAAATTCTTGTCTTTCTTCATTTTCAAAAACAAATGAGAGCTGCAAAATACTCACAATGCCTCTCAGCAAATAGCTTGTGGTGTCTACTTTCCAAAATGGGGTCATTTGGGGGGGTTTGTGCCACCTGGGCATTCAATGGCCTCCGAAACTGTGATAGGCAGTGGAGAGTGAAATCAAAAATCAAAATTTACGCCCTTAGAAATCCTGAAGGCGGTGATTGGTTTTCGGGGCCCCGTACACGGCTAGGCTCCCAAAAAGTCCAATACATGTGGTATCCCCATACTCAGGAGAAGCAGCTAAATGTATTTTGGGGTGCAATTCCACATATGCCCATGGCCTGTGTGAGCAATATATTATTTAGTGACAACTTTGTGCAAAAAAAATAAAAAATAAAAAAAATTGTCACTTTCCCGCAACTTGTGTCAAAATATAAAATATTCCATGGACTCAACATGCCTCTCAGCAAATAGTTTGGGGTGTCTACTTTCCAAAATGGGGTCCTTTGGGGGGGGGTTTGTGCCATCTGGGCATTTTATGGCCTTCAAAACTGTGATAGGTAGTGAGGAGTGAAATCAAAAATTTACGCCCTTAGAAATCCTGAAGGCAGTGATTGGTTTTCGGGGCCCCGTACGCGGCTAGGCTCCCAAAAAGTCCCACACATGTGGTATCCCCGTACTCAGGAGAAGCAGCTGAATGTATTTTGGGGTACAATTCCACATATGCCCATGGCCTGTGTGAGCAATATATCATTTAGTGACAACTTTTTGTAATTTTTTTTTTTTTTTGTCATTATTCAATCACTTGGGACAAAAAAAAAAATTAATATTTAATGGGCTCAACATGCCTCTCAGCAATTTCCTTGGGGTGTCTACTTTCCAAAATGGGGTCATTTGGGGGGGGGGGTTGTACTGCCCTGCCATTTTAGCACCTCAAGAAATGACATAGGCAGTCAAACTAAAAGCTGTGTAAATTCCAGAAAATGTACTCTAGTTTGTAGACGCTATAAATTTTGCACAAACCAATAAATATACGCTTATTGACATTTTTTTTACCAAAGACATGTGGCCGAATACATTTTGGCCTAAATGTATGACTAAAATTGAGTTTATTGGATTTTTTTTTATAACAAAAAGTAGAAAATATAATTTTTTTTCAAAATTTTCAGTTTATAGCGCAAAAAATCAAAACCGCAGAGGTGATCAAATACCATCAAAAGAAAGCTCTATTTGTGGGAAGAAAAGGACGCAAATTTCGTTTGGGTACAGCATTGCATGACCGCGCAATTAGCAGTTAAAGTGACGCAGTGCCAAATTGGAAAAAGTGCTCTGGTCAGGAAGGGGGTAAATCCTTCCGGGGCTGAAGTGGTTAAAGTATCTCCCCTGGTTATCATTTAAAAAAAAAATCCACTCATTTTCCACTCTTCCTCCTTTTCACTATGAAAAGGTAGTAGTATTCTAACAATCCACAATGGCAAGCATGACCATTTCTACTTAAAGTATCATTTTTTACAACAAGTATGTGACATATTCAATACAGAAACATCTTATCCTCCTCTTGTCATCTTTCCTTGTCAAAAGAAGTTTATTGAGTATACAATGTTATAAAGATACATAAAGTAAGTTTACAAGGATCTTTAAAGTAAGCTCATTGTTTTACAGTAGGGTTTATATAGGTAAATATCAAGACATTTCAAATATTAAACATTGGGTTCACGTAAACCTAAATTAAAGATATATATCATTTCCTTGGTTACTTTTGTAGGTATTTAAATGATTTATACCTACTATACATATTGTTTACAAGTAGAGTGTATATAGGTCAAATAAATTCTGATAATGAGCTTTAATCGTAAGGTGGAGAAAAGGAAAGAGAAAGAAGAAAAAGGTTTGAAAGGTAGAGGTATGGTCCACAAGGTTGTCCCGCTCGTCAGTTTATTATTCTTTTTAGTTCTCTTTGAAGTCTTAGAATGGGTGTCTCTGTAAGTCATTTAATCTGTTACCATGGCAACAGGACAGAGTCATTGAAGTTTGACAGGAACTGTTGTTTTATCCAAGGATGCCAAAGTTTTTCAAATTTTGGAATTTGATTTTGATCGATGGCTACCATCTTAGCATGGGACATTGTATTATTCATTCTGTGAATTGTTCCTCTTATCATCTTTCATCCTGTCTCTCTGCTCTGCTTCTTTAGGTAACTGATTTCAAACATCTTGCAAACATTAACTTACTGAACATGATTACAAATTACATCAGCATTGCTGTTGTCCTTGGTAACCACTGATTTTAATCATTTTTCAAACATTAAGCCATTGTGCAGGACTGAAAGTGATATCCCTTTGCTGTTGCCCTTGGTAACCACTGACTACAATGATCTTCAAACATTAATCTACTGTGCATGACTAAAAGTGACATCTGCCTTGCTAAGACTGCTGTTTATATGAGTCTTGAGCCAACCAATGTCGGCTGATATTTGGCCCGTGTGTACTAGGCTTTACTGTACTGCTGCATTGCCTAAGATGAAAGGTCTAATCACGTTTTCTTGTACCTATCCTGCCTTTCGGGTAAAAAGTCTCCACTTGCACCAATGTGTATTTTTATCAGCTCTGATTGATTAATAAGAAAAAAACTCTCCCAGTATAAGTTTAGTACAACTCCTAGGGACAGCATTGCGAGAGGTAGGCACTGCCAAGTGCCATTTTAAGAGCTTAGCGTGTTGCAGGATTAACACAGCACTTCAGCTAAGGGATACTAAAAAAAGCAAAAACAAATAACAGTGTTCCAATCTAAACAGCCTGAAAGTGCACAGGCATTTCTCCATCTAAGACACCTTTCATATGGGGTGGACTCTGCCTGCTCAGCACGGAATCAGTCCGATGATCCCCATTGAGCAGGGTGATGGCTTGTCAATGTCTGCTCTGCTTATGCAGAGCGGACAGAGACACAGTCCACTGTTCTCTATGGGCGGTCAGATGTAAATGGATCCCCAATCTATCTGTTTTTGGCAGATAGGATCAGATCGGATGCCGGTGGGTGTCAAGGGGCACATGTCCCTTGACACCCACCAATCCATAGAGGGCAATGGAACGTCCAATCGGGTCCACCTGTTCGTTTTTTAGGCGGGTCCACCCGTGTGAAGGGGTCCTTACTGTCTCTCAGTCTGCTTCTCTCTCTCTCTTCATCCTCCAATATGTTTTCAACATTTTTTTTTTTTTCCAATAGTGCCCTCTCTACCCCTCCTCTCCACCTCACAATCTAGGCATATCAGTCCCACTTCTTCCCTCTCCCTATTATTGAAACCATCCTCTACTGATTTTTCTAAGCACACACTTATGCCCCGTACACACGGTCGGACATTGATCGGACATTCCGACAACAAAATCCTAGGATTTTTTCCGACGGATGTTGGCTCAAACTTGCCTTGCATACACACGGTCACACAAAGTTGTCGGAAAATCCGATCATTCTGAACGCGGTGACGTAAAACACGTACGTCGGGACTATAAACAGGGCAGTAGCCAATAGCTTTTATCTATTTATTCTGAGCATGCGTGGCACTTTGTGCGTCGGATTTGTGTACACACGATCGGAAATTCCGACAACGGATTTTGTTGTCGGAAAATTTTATAGCCTGCTCTCAAACTTTGTGTGCCGGAAAATCAGATGGAAAATGTGTGATGGAGCCTACACACAGTCGGAATTTCTCACAACAGGGTCCTACCACACATTTTCCGTCTGAAAATCCGACCGTGTGTACGGGGCATTATAATTTCCAGAACACTGGTACGTGTGCCGTCATATACATCACAACTACTTCACCCTATTGCTTCTCCTAACTTCTAGGATATCATCCCTAACCCTGGTCCTCCACCATCTAATCCTCAAAACTGACACATTCCTTCTTCTGGCAGTAGCTATAACCCTCATGCCTTAACTTTGATTGATACGCTTTCATGAGCCAGCCCCCCTTTCTTATGTGCCCTCTTGAATGCCAACTCAATCTGCAAGTAAACTCACCTCTGTCAATAACCTTTTCATCTCCAACTCATTCAATCTATCTGCTGGACTCACTCAACTAGACCCAATGGATGAAAAGGAGATGGAGTTGGACTTTTCCTTTTCCCACATAGCACCTTCCATGTTCTTCTTATGTCCCTTTCATCTTTCTATGCTCACTCACTGTATTAACCTTTTTTCTCTGGTTTCTCTGATGGTTGTAGTGATTTTTTATTCTTCTGGACCAGTATCATGCTTCCTTGATGACTTCTCTGCTTGGCTACCCTACTTTCTCCCCTCTGAAATACCCACCATCACCCTCGGTAATTCTAATAATACAGTCAACATTAACACCCCAGCTAACTTATAACTCTACCTTTATTGACTACATTATTTTTTTTTTCTTAAAGCCAGCTTCTCTATGTACTAAATATACCATTAATGTACTTCAGTTGCAGAAAGGGAAAAAAAGCTGTCTGTGTTCTCGAGCAAGTCTTACCTTTCTTTTCTTTTCTAGAAAATTCCTCCACGATTTCTTGGCATTTCTACTACTGGACATGAGAACTGTTAGTAAAGTAAGGAAGTTCCATGACAGCTTATGTAACTCAACCACAACCTGCTCCCCTGATCTATGTCCTGCCCACCTCTGTAGTTCCATGCTTCTTCAATGGAGTCATTGTCAGTGGGAACCATGACCCTGTATGCATCTAAAATTTTGACATGTGATTGTCTGTGCAGCCTCTGCAACAAAGTACATGCCTTTGTGCAGCTCCAAAGTGACCGCACCAAATAGTTAGTGTGGGCAAACTGGGAGGGTTAAATACCAATACAATAGAACAACAATTGTGATTAGATCTTCACTGTCCAGATTTGTCCCCCAACCAAAATATCAGGTTTACCTCCACACTCAAAGATTTTCTCTTTTGACCCTGCTACCACTAAAGTAGCCACTTCCTTCTTGAGGCCCACCTGACCACTTACCTGTTGACCCTATTCCCTCACAACTTTACGCCCACCCTTAAGTTCTGTTCTACACTCAAATTTTCAATTTCTCCATCTTCTTCTCTATCAGCATCTTTCCCATCCTGCTCAAATATACACTTGTCACCCCCAAACTTAAAATACTATCACTGGATGTCACCAGTTTGAACAACTTAAGACACACCTCTCTGCTTCCATTTGCCTCCAAACTTGAACCCCTTACCCAAAAACTGAGCTGCCACCTTATAGATAACCATTCTGATTCCCTACAGTGTGGCATGCAACTGAAACTTGACTTTTTCAACTCTTTTCTCACTGGACGACCTCTATACAGGTTATCCTCCCTTCTTTCTATCATAAATGCTGCTACTAGACTCATCCACCTTATTAATAAATTGGTGGCTGCCACCCCTCTCTGCCAATCCCTCCCTGGGCTTCTGCTAGCCCAATGTATAAAGTTCAAAATACTATAATATACAAAACCATCCACAAATTCCCCCCAGCTACATCACCAATCATCTAAAAAATATTGCCAGAATCCACCACTCCTCTCAAGATCTAATACTTTTTAACTCCCTAACCAATCTTTCCCATGCTTACCTCCAGGACTTCTCTAGAGACTCTCCCATCCTCTGGAACTCCCTAACTGTTTGCCTCCAGGTGATCCCTGAAAACTCATCTCGGCCTCTACCTAAAACTGTATTTCATACTTTTCCATCAGCTCACCCCTTACAGCAATTACTTTTTGTACCACTTACCTTTTTTCAGGAGCAGGGCTCACTTAATCCTCTTGTATTGAGTTGTATTCTATCTAAGCTCAGTCACCCTTTGATCTGTATAATAATAACAAAACAATAACAGTGTTCTTATAAATGGTTCTTCAATGAAGAATTCAATTGAAATATACACCGTGGAATTCATAAAGACTGGATTTTGCAAAAGTGTCTTTCATGTGTTCTAAAAGTGGTACAGCAAATCATGTATCCATCTAGAACTTGTGCCTAAATTTAGCTCATACTGTGCTATTTTTAGAATGCACACATAAAAGAGACTTTGGAAAAATCTGTCTGCTGGTTTATCTATGCCAAAAGAAAGTTGGTCTCAGGGCCAGTACAGGGGGGGAGTGAAATAGGCAGCTGCCCTGCGCGGTACTATTTACTACAGGAAAGGGGGGAGCAGGTGAAGTGCTGGCCAGGCAGTGTGCTTCTAAAATATCCTGCACCAGCCACTAATAGCTCTGTGCCTGGCTGCAACTGCAACAATGTACCAAGTGCAGAGCGTTCCTGCACCCGGGACAAGCTTAAAACAGACCATCCCTTCACTTCTTCACTCCCTGCGGAGATACTCCCCCTGAAAGATGCATCATAGTCCTGGCCTGGCCCGGCATGACGTCACTCATTGGGAGGACTCAGAAGAGCATAGAGTACTTCTGTCGGAGCTGAGACCTAGAGGATCCGAGGAGAGGAGGAACTAGTGGGTACACAGTATTGCACAAGTAAGCAGATAATGATTGCCATTTATTAGTAAATTAACTCTTTGGATTGACGGGGGTGCTGAAGGGAGTTTAATTACATTACTGATGGTATTTAATGTCTATATATGCAGCATGAGGGAGTTAATGTATTGACACTGGTCACTAATGCATCAGTAACCAGTGGCAATACATTAACTCCCTCGTGATGCATAATACAAATACCATTGTTAATTAACCACTTGCTGACTCCCTGCAGTACGTATACTGCTACAGGGTGGGAGCTACGGGCATATGCTGCTGCCTGTTTCAGGGTTCTGGGCACATGCTCCCACTCGTGTTTCAGGCCTACTCCCCTGTGAATTGACACAGCAGGAGTCTGTCAGCAGATCCCAGCCAATGATTCATGGCCGGGACCTGCTGATCAGCTATGTCAAATCACAGCCCAGAACCCTGTGTTGACAAGAAACACAGGGCTCTTTACAAAAGGGAATGATCACTTTTTTTTTCTTTTCCCCGCAAAGCAGGGAAAATATACAAATCAATCTGCAGTAAAAAGCAGCACACATTACACATTGTTAGACACACAATTAACACTTGATGCCCCTAGACGTTAACCCCTTCGCAGCCAGTGTCATTAGTACAGTAACAGTGTAAATTATAACACTGATCACTATATTAGTGTATTAGTATTTTTGAATTTCTGAAGTAAATTAACTGATGATATTCTAATTTTATGAGATGATGAGATGCACCTGTATATGTATATATATATATATATATATATATATATATATATATATATATATATATATATACACAGTGGGGACGGAAAGTATTCAGACCCCCTTAATTTTTCACTCTGTTATATTGCAGCCATTTGCTAAAATCATTTAAGTTCATTTTTTTCCTCATTAATGTACACACAGCACCCCATATTGACAGAAAAACACAGAATTGTTGACATTTTTGCAGATTTATTAAAAAAGAAAAACTGAAATATCACATGGTCCTAAGTATTCAGACCCTTTGCTCAGTATTTACTGGAAGCACCCTTTTGATCTAATACAGCCATGAGTCTTTTTGGGAAAGATGCAACAAGTTTTTCACAAGGCTTGAGACGAGAAGATCTGGATGCCGCACACTGGGTAAAGTTGAAAACTTGTCTTTATTGAAAAAGTGGGATCATCAAAAATACAAGACCATCATGCAGAGAGTACGGGAAAAACTGACGCGTTTCGCACTCGGAGCTGAGTGCTTACTCATAGCTAGTGACTATTAAAATGACTGATTCTTATATATCTTCTAAGCGGATATCACATGACAACCTGGTTAAACAAAAATGAGTCTCGAGTCAATTCTGTGAAATCCCGGCATCTGCTGATCAATCAGTATGCTAACTAATAAAAACACCCTCTTTTGCTTTGCTTGCATTCAAGGAAACAAGTTTTTCACACCTGGATTTGGGGATCCTCTGCCATTCCCCCTTGCAGATCCTCTCCAGCTCTGTCAGGTCGGATGGTAAACGTTGGTGGACAGCCATTTTTAGGTCTCTCCAGGGATGCTCAATTGACTTTATGTCAGGGCTCTGGCTGGGCCATTCAAGAACAGTCACGGAGTTGTTGTGAAGCCACTCCTTCATTATTTTAGCTGTGTGCTTAGGGTCATTGTCTTGTTGGAAGGTAAACCTTTGGCCCAATCTGAAGTCCTGAGCACTCTGGAGTAGGTTTTCGTCCAGGATATCCCTATACTTGGCAGCATTCATCTTTCCCTCGATTGCAACCAGTCGTCCTGTCCCTTCTTCACCATGCTTCACTGTTGGGACTGTATTGGACAGGTGATGAGCAGTGCCTGGTTTTCTCCACACATACCACTTAGAATTAAGGCCAAAAAGTTCTATCTTGGTCTCATCAGATTAGAGAACCTTATTTCTCACCATCTTGGAGTGCTTCAGGTGTTTTTTTTAGCAAACTACATGCTGGCTTTCATGTGTCTTGCACTAAGGAGAGGCTTCCGTCGGGCCACTCTGCCATAAATCCCCAAGTGGTGGAGGGCTGCGGTGTTGGTTGACTTTCTACAACTTTCTCCCATCTCCCGACTGCATCTCTTGAGCTCAGCCACCGTGATCTTTGGGTTCTTCTTTACCTCTCTCACCAAGGCTCTTCTCCCCCGTTAGCTCAATTTGGCCGGACGGCCAGCCCTAGGAAGGGTTCTGGTTGTCCCAAACATCTTCCATTTAAGGATTATGGAGGCCACTGTGCTCTTAGGAACTTTAAGTGCAGCAGAATTTTTTTTGTAACCTTGGCCAGATCTGTGCCTTGCCACAATTCTGTCTCTGAGCTCTTCAGGCAGTTGCTCTGACATGCACTGTGAGCTGTAAGGTCTTATATATACACAGGTGAGTGGCTTTCCTAATCAAGTCCAATCAGTATAATCAAACACAGCTGGACTCAAATTAAGGCGTAGAACCATCTCAAGGATGATCAGAAGAAATGGAGAGCACCTGAGTGAAATATATGAGTGTCACAGCAAAGGGTCTGAATACTAAGGACCATGTGATAATTCAGTTTTTCTTTTTTAATAAATCTGCAAAAATAACAACAATTCTGTGTTTTTCTGTCAATATTGGGTGCTGTGTTTACATTAATGAGGAAAAAAAAATAACTTAAATGATTTTAGCAAATGGCTGCAATATAACAAAGAGTGAAAAATTTAAGGGGGTCTGAATACTTTCCATTCCCACTGTATATATACAGTATCTGTGAAATTGACTGAGAATATGGCCAAATATTATAGCAATTCACAGCTTTTGTTTCAAATGTGGAACTTCAGACAAACAGCAAGTGCTTGGTTGAAATACATACTGTATATCTGAGCTGTCTTTCCTGCCAAAGGATTTGTATTTTTTTACATGCAGTCCCTTCATCACTGAAGGATCCACAGCAGACTAATAAGGGATAAAAATGGAATGACTGATACTCAACACAGTAATTTTTACAGTACTAGGTAGGAATTTCATAAATGAGCAAAATCCAACCTCAACGGACAACCTCAATTAATTTGCCAGCAGTGAATTTGAATTTTCCTATCTGAATGATGTTTGCCACCCAAGATAGAAGAAGCATCATGGTGTTTGCTGATCATGAAAACACATACATGCAAGGCATACTTAGTAGATTATGAGTGTATACCTATGTCATTATTGCTCTGCTCAAATTTTTCAGCAGTGGGATAGTAGATGAGTCATATGGCATGTATTGTGGTACAAATAAATGCTTTAAGGGAAAATATACATTATAAAGAAAAAAAAGAATCTATTATTTTCCTGAGGCTTGATAACAGTGTTATATTTTGCATAACATACATGTATTTTCAATTCCTATACTCAGGAGAACTAATTTGTGAAGTAACCATCTTGAGTTATAGTAACTGGGTCAATGTTTCTGTGGAAAGAAATGCTGAAATGTTTTTATAGTGTTCTGTTTTCATCTGAATGCTGAATACAAAATAACAAAGGTTATCTTTTTGATACCTAATATCTTGCCTTAAAAAAAAAAGAAAAATCCCCATATACAAAATATAAACTGTGTTTTGTCATATGTAAAATGATGCCTTCAACATGTTTTCCTTAATACCTATAGATTTTTTTGATCTACCAATTATATTGGTAAATAACTGGACCTTTATGATTATTTTCTTTATTTGCAAGAATTAATGAGCATTGACACTGATATTGCTGAATGGGAGTATTACCTCAATACAATAATGGGCCCTCAGATGTATTTAACCACTTACAGACTGGAAGATTTTCTCCCTTAATGACCAGGCCATTTTTTGCGATACGGCACTGCGTTGCTTTAACTGACAGTTGTGCGGTCATGCGACGCTGTACCCAAACAGAATTTACGTCCTTTTTTCCCACAAATAGAGCTTTTTTTGGTGGTATTTGATCTCCTCTGCGGTTTTTATTTTTTGTGCTATAAACAAAAAAAGTGTGACAACTTTTTTTTACATTTACTTTTTGCTATAATAAATATCCACAAAAAAGTCTTCATCAGTTTAGGCAAATATGTATCTTTCTACATATTTTTGGTAAAAAAAATCACAATAAGCGTATATTGATTGGTTTGCGCAAAAGTTATAACGTCTACAAAATAGGGAATAGATTTATTGCATTTTTATTATTATTTTTTTACTAGTAATGGCGGCGATCTCTGATTTTTAGTGGGACTGCAACATTGCAGCAGACAGATCAAAAACTTTTGACACTTTTTGGGACCATTAACATGTATACAGCAATCAGTGCTATAAAAATGCACTGATTTCTGTGTAAATGTCACTGGCAAGGAAGTTATTAACACTAGGGGGCGATCAAGGACTTAAATGTGTTTCCTGGGAGGTGTTTCAAACTGTGGGGGGGTGGGACTGACTGGAGGAGGAGATCGCTGTTCCTAATCACTAGGAACCGCAGAGCTCTCTCTCATCCCCTGTCAGAACGGAGATCTGTCTGTTTACATTGACAGATCCCCATTCTGGCCGGCGGCCCCTCGCCATGCAGTGTGCGCCTACTATGACTCTTAAAGGACCCGGCGTACACCTACGGAGATTTGCGGGAACGAGCCAGCCTGCCGCAGAATAATAATGGCAGCTGGTCAGCAAGTGGTTAATAAGGGAAAAAACAATGATAGCCAGTAAAATACTGTAGTCAACCCAACTCCAGACAAATTTTTTTAATAGACTTGGAAAACAAATTGTTCTTTTCATTTTTTTGCAGTCCAGGACATCATTGATGAGATTTCACCTAAATTTCATGTTCCCATGACAGCCTGTGACGGCATGGTCAAGTTACCAGGCAGAAAGATACAGACAGTAGGAATAATCTGATAGCTGTTGTAGTGCTTTTCTATTTTACTAAATAGCTTTGTTTTATTCTATGTCTCCATTGGAGAGATTTCCCATCATTCCACGCCCTTATAGGGAGTTAAGAGAAAACTCCCTAATGGGTTCACTGATCACAATAATAAAGCTGGAAGAGGTTTTTTACCTTCCCAACTCTGTCCATAGCTAAAAAAATGTTTGAGTTGGGCTTTAATCCACGGCACTTTCTCCATCACTTTTTGCCTCACAATATATGCCTATGTTGCTGCATTTTGCAATAAGGTATCAATATAAAATTTCAAACACTGCATAATTCTTAGAGTATTGTAAAATATGCATTTTAAATGTAGAAAAAAATTCAACCCATTTGTGTGGTTAGCAAAGGGCTTAGTATATATGGTTTTCCAATCGAATATAAAATATGCTGCTTAGTCTAGAAAACTTGTGACAAGTATTTTGCCTATTCTTTCATATGTAGCGTATTGATGCAGGCTTTGTGGCCTATTAAAGCTATATTTATCAGTTTGTAGTGATAAAGTATACTGCCTTGTCCTGGTAGCTTGAGTGGCCCAAGCTACTGGGACTAACTAGTAGACTTTGCCACTAGTTATTGTTGGCCCAGTAGCAGTTTGTATCCCAGTTTCTGGTGGCTCTATTGGTGGGATTATTGCTGGTCACTGGTGGCCCATTATAATCTAGCTAATAAAACTTCTGCAGTACAAATTTGTCAGATAAAGGTGACATCTAGCATCTAAGCTGGGCATTGGTGGTAGTTCTCTGGTAGCTTGCACTCTTCCCACAATTATTAATCTAAAGGGAGTGGTGCAAACTGAGTTGTGCCTCTCACTCTTTTTAGCCTGCAGTTTTGCACGCTGATTGAATACAATCCTCTTACATCAATGAGTTTGCAAATGAAACTTGAAAATCATAAGAAAATTATTCATGTCACATGTAAAAATATCTCACATTTTTAAGAGACAGCACAAAACACAATAAGGTATTTTTTTAAATGCACAGCTGGTAATTATTTTTGCTTTAGGGCTGGATAGATTTTGAATCATAAAAAGGACACATTGCAGAGGAAATATTTTCTAAATCTTTATATACATAAAACCTAATAATGGCACATCTCTGTGCTCGCTGTATGACCGTGGGGTATTTAAAAAGGGCCCAGCTACAAATCCATCATCATTTTCATCTACATAGTGATTGCTTAAGATTAAACTGTTTGATGTAATGGTAAAAATATGTATTATCTATGTATGACAGTAAATTTATTCCTGAGTATTATAATTGCTGCAATGTCTCTACATAATCATCCATTGCCAGTTATTGCCACAAGGTTATCAGGGATTCCAAACAAAGACAGTAAATTATATTTAACAATTTCTTAAAGCTGAACTCCAGGGGAAAAAAATCTTCCCTTGCAGCAGGGCTTTCGCCACACTGCAATAGTTAAATGCTTGTTTATTCCCAGGGTTCCAGTAACAAGGACATGTATTTTATCCCTTGTTTCACCAACAGCTGGCACTCTCCTCCTCTTCCTGATGCTTCAGCTTGTACGTGGTCCCTCTGTCCTGGTGTCCCTGCACCGTGCTTGATGACGTCAAAATTCTTGCAACCGTTAGAGGGCCTTGGAGAAAAGCCTACAGGCACCAGTCACATACCATTGGTTAAGCCTGTGGAAGTGGAATATTAGGTAGGCAAAGCTTCTTTTTAATGGTTCCCTGTGCATAAACTAGCAAGAGAGGATTTTTCTTTTCCTTGAGTCACATATTGATTCACAAAGTGTACTGTATGTAACAAATTACACTGTTGCTTTTCATCATATTCTCCTAACAACAAAATATAAATCCACCATCAGGACTTGTCAAGTTTACATCTCTAATTGATTTTGATTTTGAGAAAACATTTCAAAATTCTTGGTCATGCTATTTATTTATGTATTCATTTATATACATAGCAAATGCAATCATTTAATTTCAGACTTAATGCTATAAATGTTGCAAATAAAAGACCAACTGGCTGTATAGCTTTTACAAAGGGTATGTTTTAAAATAATATTGATCCAACATATTCATTTTCTCAGTTTTCTATATTATCACTTGAAAGAGCAAGCCAGCAAAGAGAAGGACCAGCTCTTGTTACAAGGCTGTGAGTATCAGCATTTTATTGATAATACCTTCTACTATGGTCAAGAGGACAGCCATACAAACCCTCTTTGAAAGTCTTTTAAAAACATAATATCATTGTCTTTAATCCGCATCTACAGATACAATTTGGGGGAACCTTGAGTATCTGTTTTTTTCATTTTAAAATGTCAACTGTATGTTTTTTCACTTGTAACAAACCTTTTTTTTACATAACAATTTATATTGTTTTTTTATCAGTACCAAGATAGTCCATTAACTAACCGGGTGGGTACACTATAGGCTCAGCTTCAGCAACTGATCCCTTGCAACCCCTCCCCCCCCTGCTTCTTTATACTAACCTGGATGATGGTACGTTTTTATGAATTATTACGTTTTCCTTATCTGAGGCTATACTCTAAATTTTTCCATAGTCATTGGGTAGATAACACACCCCTTTTCCCCTCTCTGAATGCCCCTAATATATCATTTTCTTTATCTAAACCAATCTTTATATTATGATTACTTGGTGATGTAGTATGGACATTGCCCTCTGGGTTGTTCGGACAATAGACACTCTCGGTACCGATTAGGCAGGCTTTATGACTGGTACACAGTTAACTTATTCTATTAGCCATCTAAAACATATGAGGATGTCAGAATATATACGTAAACCATGTACTGACTAGTGACTACACTCAAGGGCAGGGTTAATTCAGCTAAGACTCATTAACCTTTACCGAAGGCTATGTGTACAAACGGACTGGAAATGTTTCCAAAACAGGATTTTTATGTGTTACCCACACTTATAATTCTGCTATTGTAACTGAATTAATCTTTTTGTCACCTGCCCTCCCCCCTTTCGATTGTATCAATATATATTTCATGATCACATGATCACTACCTTCTTACGTTTAAGACCCGAATATGGTGGGGGTACACCCCCGGCTAACCTGAATATTAAAGTCTTAATCTCCAAAACTCCAGGGGCACCTCGCATATCATTCACGATTAGAAGTCCCGGGTTTGTCACTCTTGCCTTATTAACATCCACACCCATTCACACTTAACCTTGTTAAACTCTAATCCACCACAGGGGAATTTGGATTAATATGTCCCTAAACCTCTGCTGCCACCTACTTCCTTACACACTAACCCCTCCCACGTATCCTTTCAAATCCTTATTTCACATACAATCACCCTAGTAATTGGGATGTTTTGTAGCACTTTAATTATTGTTGGTAATTGTTTTTCCACACTAAGCACAACTGTATCCTTGACATGGGCTTCGGGTGCATGGGATGCACCAAGGTGGTTGGTTTCCTGGTGCCCCGTGACCCCATGCCCCCCCTTCTGATCAATAGACTGGGGGGAAGCTATGCCCTCCCCAGCTCTTCCTCCCTGCACATTCCCCCAACTATACCCCTTCCCCTCACTTTCATGGCATAATTGGGATGCCTAACTTCACCACTGATAATTTTGCTGTATATGCCCCGACTACTTGCTCTGCCATGCCTTATGAGTTTTATGTCAATATTGATATTGTCCTCTCTTTCCTACAGCCGTCAATTATATGACAATGCCTTATGTCAACCAATACAGTAATCATCATTGTGGGATCTATATTCCCACCAATCTAACTATTGTATGTGTACTGTTGTATTCTCATTTATGTTATGTTTACTTTTTTGTATTTAGCGACCCCCTGAGTATCTTGTGTGGTCCCTGGCTGCCTGTACCCCCCCTTAGCGGCGGACTTGTGTTCCCCCTGGTAGGGGTATGATCCTGTGAGTCCATTCCCTTCTTACTATCCCCATGCCTAGGGCTCCCCACCCACTGGCTCGGTCCGAATGCACATGCGTGTTAGCGCGAGATCGTGCACATGCGCAGTGCAGGGAAACTGACCATGACGTCTTGGGCATCCCTTGATTGGGGAACTCATTTAATGGGTCTTCGGGCCCTTGGATGAGCAGGGCTGATTTCTCTCCATTGGAGGTGTTGTGTGTGTGTGTGGGGACAGGAAGGATGTGACCGGTCCATCAAGGATCCCCATGGGAACGTTTATCTCCTGTTTTGGTTTATGCATTACCCTGCACCCGATAATACTAATATGGATACCTTTATTAATGATAGAATAATATACTCCTTCTTGGTTAGTTACCAGCAACACTGGACATGTATATCTCCGCACCCTCCATGATTCCTTATGTAACGTTACTAGCCGCTGCCCTCAATTTCAACCTGTCACCCCACCTTCACCATACCAGGAGCCTCTTCCTATCTTGGCGATGGCCCTTATATCATCCACTGATGTAATTGCTGTGGTAAGTTTCATTCTTAATTAAGCCCTTGTCTAATGTCCCATCAATTAGGGTCTTGGGCATTTCTTCCCTATTCTTCCCCCCCTCCCCCCCCTTTTTCCTTGGTTCCTCTCATGTCTTCCCCTCCCGCAGCCCCCAGCCCTGTTCCCCTTCTACCTTCCCACGCCTCTCCCGGTCTTCTCTCTTCACCCTCTTTCCTTTCCCCCTCCCCCTTCCCTCTCCCCTACTTTCTACCCGTTCCTCTCTGCCCTTTCCTCCCCTTCCCCCCATTTTTTCACCTCATTCATCCCCCCTCCCTCCTTCTCTCCTTCCTTTTTCCTTCCACCCCTTCTTCCCTCCCCGCTTAGCCCTTCCCTCCCCCTTTCTCTCTTTACTTTCCCCCCTATTTGTCTTAGTGTCCCTTCTACACCTTAACCAGTCAACATATTGGGTCTTTTAACAACACTATGCCTTTTATTTAGAGATCTATGCACAATCCACATGTTCGTCGTGGGGGGAATTTAGCTGCGTGGCCTGGGCCCGCATGTGACAATTTATTCATTGGGTAAGCTATCTTTGTTATTGAAGCATTATACGCTGTGATTTTATCTTTATTATTATTGAACCATATTATGTGTATTTTATTGTATCATTTGTTTCTTAGATTGGTTCTCCTGAGGAAGTGGTACAATACCACAAAACTAGTAGAGACCTTGACCAATCTTTAACCTGCATCTATAGATACCCTTTGGGGGAACCCTGAGTATCTGTTTTTTTTTCATTTTAAAATGTCAACTGTATTTTTTTTCACTTGTGATAAACCCCTTTTTACATAACAATGTATATTGTTTTTTATCAGTACCGAGTCCATTAACTAACCGGGTGGGTGCACTATAGAGTCAGCTTCAGCAACTGCCCCCTTCCCCCCCCCCCCTGCTTCTTTATAATATCATTGTAATTAGGGGGTTTCTATTTAGTCTCCTCTTTATTGTCAACTGCAAGCATTGTGCCTGCACCACACCAGAGGAATGCACAAGCTTACCTGAAAAGCCCCCAGCTCATACCTCCCATGCCTGAACATACTTGGACTGGGAGCCCTGCCATGACAATTTCCTTGCTTAAGCCACAATGATTGCTCCAGGAAGAGGGGAGCTCATGACTCCTATGGAACTCCATCAGTTCAAGCCCAAGTCCATCTTCTTTAAAATTGTATTCAGCTGAATGTTCTGCAACTACCCAGACCTGCAGGGATCCTGCATTTAGCTAAATATTTTATAAATGCATATGAAGCACGGGGTTGTTGAAAAAAATATATACACACCTAGGTGGATGCAGTATTGGTCCGATACTGCATCTGTCCCTTGCTGCATCTAGGACTGACAACTGAGCGATCAAAGATTGTTCTCTTTAGTCTGCAGAGAGCAAATGACTAACAATCACCAACTCTCTGCTTAGCCCCTCCAGCACTCACTGGGGTGCTGGGCTGTGCAGGGGGCAGGAGCAGCTGGCTCAGTCTTCCAGAAGCTTTGGCCATACTTCCAATTTTAGACACTTGATATGTTGCATGGTAGCTATATTAGTTATACTAGTGAGGAGGTCTTATTATTCCAGCAAACCTGTCTTTATGGACCATGAGGTGCAAGAACCTTGGGTTGCATTATATTCTGGCTAAGTCCAGTTGCATAATGGTGGCAGATATCCTTACAATTTATAGGAGTGGGTAAATACTAAATTGTACGGTTTGGGAATCACTTTGTAACACCCCAATCTTTCTCTGCACGCGAGCTTGGCAGGACGGGGCGCATTTACTTTTTTTTTTTTTTTTTTACCATACATTGTTTATTTTTACACTGTTCTTTTTAAAAAAAAAAATCACTTTTCTTGTTCAATGTTTTTAGTAAAGTTTCAGTAGAGACATTACAGAAGAGAAACAGTGTTAGCCATACATTAGATCATTGTAAACAGGTTCGCATGAACGTGAATGATTGAGGTTTCCTACAATGGTTTTGCCAATGTAGTCTATACTGAGAGTTAAGCAGAAGGTGGGGTCATCGTCCATCACCCCCAGACACCCCAGTTGGGGACACGCTGTGTCATGGGGGAGGACAACTCGCCCTACCTGAGATGTGGGAAGTTTTGTTAGGATGACTAAGTGCATAAAAATGTGTGCAGTGAAGACAAACAAACGTCCAAGTATGGACTAAACTTGCGGTAAAAACATTAGAATAGCCAGCGTCAGCGAGCTACGAGAAAGTTATTCAGTCTTGGGATGAAATCCCAAAGAACCAATAAACTGGTGTGTATAATACTTTTGTTAACTGTAAAGCAACTGTATAATAAAAGAAACATACGCTTAAAGTTTAACAATGCAGTAAGTTTGACCTGGAGATAGGTTTAACTATAGAAATGAGTTGTAAAATGTCAACTACCTACAGGAAAGGGGAGGTAGGATATTTAGAAGAGAGAATAGGGTAAAGAGGGGAGAAGGAGAAGATTGGTGGGTAGGTAGGGTGGGGGAGAGTGGAGAGGGTGAGGGAACGTGTGAGGTTCCAGGAATTTTTAGCTAGTATCGGATGGGTTGGTCAAGAGATATGAGATGATGCCTCTTATGGGAGTAAAATGGATTCATCAAAATTGGGTGGGAGAAAGTGTGTACCCAAGGGGACCAAAGGGCTTCAAATTTGGCGACTTTATCGGATATGACTGCCTCTATTTTTGCGTGGATCATCGCTTGTGTGACCTTGTTTTTGACTGCAAGGACACAGAGGCTGGAAGTTTTCCAGGATTTGGCGTTGATTTGTTTGGCTGCCGTTGTGACCTGCAAGAGAAGTTTGAATTGGCGTTGGAATAGGTTTTAGCGGTCTGAGATTTAAAAGTGCTATAGTCGGGTCAGGTTGTAGAGTTGTATCGAAGAGAGTGGAGAGTATGTTAACAGGATGGACCAAAAGGTTTGTGCAATTGGGCATGACCACCAAATATGGTGGAAGTTCCCTTGTGCGGAACAACCTCTAAAGCAGGTGGAGGGATAGTGAGGAACATATTTGGCTATCCTGGCTGGGACCAAGTACCAATGGGTCAGGACTTTGTAATTGGTTTCCAATGCCACAATGTTTTGGGAGGAGGATTTTGTGGCCTTTTATATGTGGTGCCAGTCCACATCTTCTAAGATGATTTCCAAATCTCTTTCCCATTTAGAGGTGTAGGAAGGGACAGGAGAGGGTCCTGTGTTAAGCAGTTGGGTGTAGAGGGTTGAGATCATGCCTCTTCTGTGTGGGTCACTATTTCAGGATTGTTCAAAGAAGGACATGGAGAGAGAAAATGAATCTCTGGGAATTAAGCATATGAAGAAATGCTTTATCTGGAGGTATTGGAAGATTTCAGAGGTTGGGATGTCATTTGATTCCTTGAGGGTCGGAAAGGGCTTCATGCCATTAGCGATTATACATTTATGTGCTCGGAAGAGGTTAGTGGAGGACCATTTGTGAAAGGAGGATAGTAAGGTCCAGGCAGGGTAGAATGAAGGGTTGTGTAGGAAGGAGAGCATGGGGTTATGAGGAGATTGAAGTAAGTGCTTGGACTTAAGACAGTCCCAGAGAGAAAGTGAGTGGCATATAACTGGGTTATGTATTGTGCAGCAATCGGATGGGTGAAGCCAGTAGAGGTTTGCAACAGAGAGGGGGTCACATTCAACAAATTCCAGGGCCATCCAAAGGGGTATTTCAGTGGTGGAGTGGTACTTAGGCAGTTGGGCTAGTTGATCAGCATAGTAGTACTTTGTGAAGTGTGGAAGGCCTAGGCCCCACCTGATCTTCGGTAGGTAGAGGGTAGAATATGGAATACGGGGTCTAATGGTGTGCCAGATATAGAAAGATGTTCGTCTCTGTAATATGCGGAGATAGTAGCCTGGAACCGGGATAGGTAGAACTCGGAATAGATATAATATTTAAGGGAGAATCGTCATTTTGACTGCAGTTATTCTACCCATCCAGGCGAGTGGGAGATGAGACCATTTGGTGAGGAGGCTGGTAAGGTGAAAAAGCATAGTTGGCTGAGTAAAGGTCTGATGGGTTAGCTGTGAGCTTAATTCCTAGGTACGTGATGTCCCGGATAGACCAGGGGAAGGGGAGTTAGGTTTGTAGATGTATCGGGTCGGCAGTAGGGATGGAGATGCTTAGGGCTTTGGACTTTGTCAGATTGACTTGTAGGCCAGAGATTCGGCCAAAGTCTGTCAGGAGCTTAAGTAAGTTGGGTGCAAAGGTCAGTGGAGATGACAGGAAGAGTAGGACATCGTCTGCAAACAGACACAATTTATGATGATGAAGAATATATAAAACACAAAGCTATATACCAGTAACGAGTTGCCATTATGAGCCATGATTAATCAACATTCCGAAGGGCCAGTTTATTCGCTTACGGAGAAATTGTTCAGAAAATAATGACTATCTTAAACAAGCTCAGTGGATAGGTAAGAGGTTTGAAGAAAAAGGGTACAATAAAGGTTTTATAGAAGAAAAAATAACAGAAGTCAATCAAACCTCAAGAGAAGCGCTGATCCAAGATAAAATCAAGGTAAATGACAAAACAGATGACATACCTCTGATAATGGACTTCAGTGTACAACACAGGAGGATAGAGAGGATTATAAAAAGACATTGGTCTATTTTAAAAACTGATACTACTTTGGCAAATATACTCCCAGAAAAACCGAGATTCATTTATAGACGAGCTCCAACTCTAAGGGACATCATAGCTAAAAATGTACCCAACCCACCCAAGAGCATAACTGATTTAACCTTTTTTCAGGGTAAAGGATTCTATCCCTGTAAAAGGTGTTATGCCTGCATAAATACTAATCAAAATGGATACAAATGTCAGAAATTTTCTTCAACAAGTACTGGACAAGAATTTTAAATAAAGGATTTTATATCCTGCAGGACTGAGGGGGTGGTATATGCTTTACATTGCTCCTGCTCCCTCCAATACATTGGCAGAACGAAACGACCAATGTGGAAGAGAATAAGAGAGCATATCCAGAACATTAGAAAAGGCTATCCAAAACACAGTGTTTCAAAACATTTTGATAGGTATCATAACTGAGACCCTAGGGGTCTCCAATTCTGGGCTATTCAAAAGCATAAGGCTCATTGGAGGGGTTCCTATAAAGTGAGGGAACTCAGCAAGAATGAATCCAAATGGATATTCCAGATGGGTACATTAGAACCCCATGGTTTGAACATTGAATTCGACCTGAATTGTTTTATTTCTGATTTCTAGAGGTTTTTTCAGATTTATATTTTTATGGTATATATTTTATTTTATTTAAATTTTTTATATTTTTTTATATTTTTATTTTTTGGTCCTAGATTCTCATTATTTGTCCAATACCAGTTTTTTCTGAGTGGCAATATTTGGTTCAGTTCTAGCAATTAAATAGTGGTCATCATCCATTTTTGCAATGTTCTATCAGAGAATTTTTAGATTTTAATTTTACATTTTAATATTATCTCCCTATTTCTTATATCATATCTTATTTTAATTTTATATATGTGTATTTTATATTCATATAGTCAATTATCAAAACCATTAGAGACAATGCTTTGCTATATATTCCCTCTGTGAGATGTTATACCAATTGTGACCACTGGAGGGAGTTGAAGAAGTAAATGTGATTAGAGATATCAATATATATATATATTTTACTCTTTACACACTGCGTTTTTTACACATGGAATCGTGGTTTTGATAAACCAACGATATTCATATGAATTACATGTCGATGATGATTAACTCATGCTGTAGCCATGGCAACCACTCTGCTGTTGTGCTATAAAGCTGAGTCCGTCAGAGCTTGTATTATCCTTGAAAAAGTCACGTGACTGTGATGCAACGCGTGGGAGGAGCCAAGGACGCTCTGTGCAGATCAGCAGTATCACACAGTGTACTGCAGTGAATCTGCTCCTGTCTAAGGCGGCTGACTGCTATAGTAAAACCTGCATATGCCTTATCATTATAAGGCACACGTGAGTGGATTGAAGTTTGCCTGTGTACCTTGGTATCCTAACTTCTGCACAATGATTGGTTTTTTCTCTTATCTGCCTGTCAAATGAGATCTGTTTATGATTCTCACATTGGTTGTGAACAGAAGCAAAAGAAACATTGTTACTATAAATGTCAATGAGCACCTTAATTAAGCAATTGTTTTTAAACAGCTTTGCTAGTAGGACCGGATCAAAGCTCTATACCAATCGGATTCTACACTTGTATAATTGAACCTTCTGAATACATCCCTATATATTTGTTTTTATGTTGATTTTTTATGTGGATTTTTTTACACATTTGGTGGCACTAATAATTTTACACTTTTTTGATTGCTGGATTTTTTAGGAATTTTACTCACTGCTGGATTTATTTGAATATTTATATTTATTCATATTTATTCATATATACTCATTTTTATGCACATTGTGAAGAGCTTCAAATATCATTATTTATAATTTATGATGATGGCCACCGACTTCCAATCATTTAATATCATGGTTATCAAAAATTAACTGGGCTAGGGGTTCAATAACTAGGGCAAAAAGGAATGCTGAGAGTGGACAACCGTGCCGTGTGCCTCTTTTAATCCTAAAAGTCTCCGACTTGTGGCCCATATAGCGGACAAAGGCTGTGGGGTCAGCATACAGAGCCGATATCCAGGAAAGGAAATGGGAGCCAAAACCATTGTTTAGGTATAAATTGTAAGTAGGGCCAGGAGACTGTATCGAATGCCTTTCTGATGTCCAAAGACAAGAGGCATAAGGGAATATTGCGTTTGCGTGCTAAATATGTCAAGAGAATTGCGTGGTGGATGTTGACCCCTGCCTGTCGAGTCGGGATGAAGCCTACTTGGTCTCTATGTATTCAGGAGCCAATGGTGTGATTGAGTCTAGTAGCTAGGATTTTGGCCAAAAATTTGATGTCTAGGTTGAGGAGGGAAATGGGTCGGTAGTTTGACCAAGATGAATCAACTGTTTGTAGTTTTGGGAGCATAGAGATGGCAGCTGTCAATGTTTTATGTCAGAATGTGCTACCAGCAAGGATTGCATTGAATGCTTGACTAGTACCGGGGCAAGGAGGTCCGAAAACTGTTTAAAATAGGTGGCTGAGAACCCGTCAGGGCCTGGGCGTTTATGGGTTTTCAAGGATTATATGGCCAGTAAAACCTCCTTGATTTTAATTGGTTCTTGAGATTTTTGCGCTGTAGAGATGATAGAAAGGGTAAAGTGGTAGTTGATAGAAGGGATTTGGCGCGAGTGCAATCAAAATGGTCTTCGCTTGAGTAGAGGGTGATGAGGCGTTTACTAAATACTTGGAGGATGTTGACCAGGTTACTAGTATAAACATTTGGGGATAGCTTTAATCAGATTGGTTTAATGGCGTGATCAGGACATCGAAGGGATAGAGCAAGGAAAGTGTCGGGTTTGTTAGCTTTGGTATAATATTTGTGGCGTGAGTCGCATAGGATCTTTTCCGCAGCTTCTGTCAAGAATAGGACGAGTTCAAGCCTAGCTTTGTCTAAGGTTTGGCAATTCAATGCTGAGGGATCCGCCTGAAATTTCATGTAGGCATTGTTAAACGATGTGTCTAAACGTTGTTGAGTAAGGCGTTTTTCTTTGTTCAGGAAGGATGCCTGACTAATGCAGGTTCCCCTTATAACTGGCTTGTGGGCTTCCCATAGTGTGAGAGGGGAGATGTTTGGAAGTAGAGTTGATGGATAAGTATTCCTTGAGTGCTGTTTCCATTTTTAGGAGATGTGATGGGTGGGATAGAATATTCTTATTAATGTACCAGGAAGAGTATTTTGTGGAGGGGACTAGGGAGGATAGGGTCGTGATTACCGCGCTATGGTCTGACCAGGAAATAGGAAGAATAGCTCATGAGGAGTAGGGGTGTGGTATCCGTGGTGAGAAAGATATGGTTGATACATGAGAGTGTATTTTAAAGTATGTGAATAAAATGTGTATTGACGTCAGGCTGGGTTTTGCTCACGCCAGGAATAGTGCCACTTCACAAGCATAGGGGGCAGAAGCAGTGCCATGGAGTAAATCCAAAGCAGAGTCCATGGTCTAGGAGGTGGGGCGCAGTGACTGCCGCTAGGGGTTAACGGCCCAACTGAATTTCTTAGGTGACTACCCGCATAAGGGGTTGTTTCAAGTGCCTCAACTGGTTTAACAACATTTACGGAGGCTTAAATGAGATATAGTAATGAACTAGAGCGACTGTGGCTTGCAAATAAGTAAAATCATATTTCAGAAAATGATGCAAGAAACATGTTTTGAATAGTGGGTATGAGCCCTTGGAGCTTTAGTGCCAATCGGATTGAAGGGGATTAGATTGTCTAATGCTACAATTTGTGAGCATGGGGGGGTCAACAAGCTTTAGGCTCCAAGGGGTCTTAGGATCTCATTTTCAAACAAACATATTAGATAGAGTTCGCCTATCACTTAGCATAGAATGAACGTAGCATGTGAGGTTTGGATCTTGTATGATTTTCTTAAACACGCATTGGGTAGAGAGGTGTAAAGTGGTTTGTATACCAATAGGTAGGCCCCGTGTGGGTGGACCAGTGTCTGTGTGGGTTTAGTTCATTAAGTCCAGCTGTTGTGGGGCTGGGGAGGCAAATCGTCCATGTTTGTGTGAGTTGGCTTGGTCCTGAGCTTGTGCGCAGTTTTGCGTCTTCTGGGTGAACAGAAGGCTAATCAGTGTCGAGTAGAGTTTTCCTGTGGTGCATCTGGGGATGAAAGATGGAGTTGTCGGAGGGTAGTTTGGAGGTCTTCAGGAGATCTGCATGTGTAGTCATGGCTTTGATATGAGAAGCGAACAGAGAATGGGAAGCCCAACCTATAGGTGACACAATGCTGTTGCAGAACTTAGAGATGTGGTTTCAATGCTCTCCTCTTAGTGATAGTAAGTGGAGAGAGGTCTTAAAAAAGTTGATAAGGGTGACCCTGAAAAACAAGTGCTTCTTTGGTGCAGGCCGCAGTCAGAAGTTGTTCTTTAGTGCAATAAAAGTGTAATTTTGCTATGATGTCCCGTGGCGGGCCTTCTGATTGGCGGGAAGTCAGGGCACGGAAAACCCTGTCCATCTCCAGACATTTGATTAAAATGGCTGGGGCTAGCTCCTGGAAAAGGGCTGTGACCATAGATTGTACATCTAGTATGGATTCAGGGAGGCCACGGATCTGGATGTTTGATCGTCTAGCCCTGTTTTTGAAGTCCTCCAGGCACGTTTGAATTATGAGGATTTTTATCCTTGAGAGCCTCAATTTCTTCAGAGTGGTTATGAGTGAGCATATCTAGCTCGTCTGTCCTGTGTTCTAGTTCAGCCGTTCTGTGACCCAGTTCTCTAATTTCCCTGGACAGCTTGTCTGTTATATGATCAGACGTTTGTTTGAGTGCTTTTGTCAGCATTCTTTCAAATTGTATGAGCATGTCTTTTGGTGGTGAGTCAGAATAGGGAGACAGGGGAGCAGTTTCCAGGTCTGTGTCTGACTAACCATGTATGAGATGCTGCTTTGCTGAGTGAGGAGAGCGGTATTGTGAGGAGGAAGCCAGTGCCATCTTAGTGGATGCCTGCACTAGGACATCCTGTATTGTTTTGGGCTTCGTTTTGGAGCAGAGGGCCCCGCAGAGCATAGTGTATGATCCAGGCTTGTCCCTGTGTGTTGACCGGGTGGGAGGTGAGTGACGGCAGTGCCGGCATCGGCTGTTAGCGGCCATTTATTCCCTGATGGCATCGCTCATGTGCCTCAAATTGTGTCACTTTTACAAGACATAGAAAACATAGAAAAAAGCATGACAGGAATTCTTAAATATGAGATCTGAGGTCAAAAAGACCTCAGATCTCATAATTACACTAAACTGCAATTAAAAAAAATGTTTAAAAAACAGCAGCCGACTGGCTACCAATCAGCATTTTCAGCCAATAGCTGACCGGAGTGTTCTGGAGGGGGGACTGGAGCTGTAAGTTTTTTTTTCATTCAACTCACTGAAAATACATGAGGATGGGCTGTATATCACTTCCGCATATTTGCATGTATTTGCGAGTATGCACACATAAGCAGGAAGCATGGCATTTGTGTGTATTTGTGCTATTTGTGAGAATTTGTAAGTATTTGTATTCATTTGCAAGTATGCACACAAAAATACTGACTGGAAATTTAGATTTCTGTATTTTTTTACTGATCAATACACAGCACGTGTATATGCCTATGTGTACAGGCACATTGAAAACAGGCAGCAGTGTGCAAAAGGCCTAAAAAGAAAAATGTTACCTTTTATAGAAAAAGTTTGTATGACAGAGCATCATTAAGGTCGGGGAATTGTGTTGCTCTCAAGTTTTAAATCCAAACAACTTTCTTAAGGCCAGTACACACGATCTGACTTTTTGACAACAAACATGCAAATTAGCTGTTTTGGAGCAACATCCGACCGTGTGTACGCTCCATCGGACAAACTTTTTCTGTTTCCATCGGGCTTTTGTTGGCTGTGTGAACGCACAAACGCAACAAAAGTCCGATGGAGCAAAGTCCGATCGTGTGTACACAAAAGCATCAGACTTTTGTACAAACGACAGTACGCAACCGCGAGAATGTTTCCAGCGTGAACCCATCGCGCTGGTTCTCAGCGACAGGGTACTGTACATCTTGCGCTGACTGCAATAGGAAAAAGACATTTTCCTATTGTGGCGAGCACAAGAGGGAATTCCCCTCTGGGGGCATACCAGGCCCTTAGGTCTGGTATGGATTTTAAGGGGAACCCATATGCCGGAAAAAAAGGCGTGAGGGTCCCCCCAAATCCATACCAGACCCTTATCCGAGCACGCAGCCCGGCCCGGTCAGGAAAAGGGGTGGGGACGAGCGAGCACCCCCCTCCTTAACCGTACCAGGCTGCATGCCCTCAACATGGGGGGTGGGTGCTTTGGGGGAGGGGGCGCCCTGCGGCTCCCCCACCCCAAAGCACCCTGTCCCCATGTTGATGAGGACAAGGGCCTCTTCCTGACAGCCCTGGGGGTTGTTGGGGTCTGTGGGCGGGGGGCTTATCGGAATCTGGGAGCCCCCTTTAATAAGGGGGCCCCCAGATCCTGGCCCCCCACCCCATGTGAATGAGTATGGGGTACATCGTACCCCTACCTATTCATCTAGGGAAAAAAGTGTCAATAAAAAACACACTTCTTCTAACTTCGGGGGTCTCTCCGGCCTCTTCTCCCGATGTTTGGTTCTTCTCCCGGTGTTCGGCCCCTTCTACCGCTCTCCGGTTCTTCTTCCGGGCTCCTCCGCTATCTTCTGCTCTTTTACATCCGGAGAGAGCATCATGTCAACATCGGAAGAAGAGAAGAGGGAAGAAGGCAACGCAGAATGTCCAGGCCACCGCTAGCAAAAGAGCGGCAGAAGATAGCGGAGGAGCCGGCAGAAGAATCGGACACCGGGAGAAGAGGTCGAACACCGGGAGAAGAGGCCGGGGAGCGGGAGAAGAACCGGACACCGGGAGAAGAGGCCGGAGAGAGCAGCGAAGTCGGAAGAAGACCCCCGAAGTTGGAAGAAGATCCCCAAAGTCAGAAGAAGACCCCAGAGCTGCCTAATAAATTACTTTAAAAACCTGTGTAGTGTTTTTTTTTTATTGACACTTTTTTCCCTAGGTGAATGGGTAGGGGTAGATGTACGCCATAATCATTTACATAGGGTGGGGGACTGGGATCTGGGGCCCCCTTATTAAAGGGGGCTCCCGGAATCCGATAAGCCCCCCGCCCTCAGACCCCGACAACCAACGGCCATGGTTGTCGAGAAGAGGCCCCTGTCCTCATCAACATGGGGACAAGGTGCTTTGGGGGAGAGGGGGCCGCAGGGCCCCCCTCCCCCAAAGCACCCATCCCCCGTGTTGAGGGCATGCGGCCTGGTACGGCTCAGGAGGGGGGCTCATCCTTACCCCCTTTCTTGACCGGCCGGGCTGCGTGCTCGGATAAGGGTCTGGTAGGGATGAGCCGAACACCCCCCTGTTTGGTTCGCATCAGAACATGCGAACAGGAAAAAAGTTCGCTCAAACACGCGAACACCGTTAAAGTCTATGGGACACGAACATGAATAATCAAAAGTGCTAATTTTAAAGGCTTATATGCAAGTTATTGTCATAAAAAGTGTTTGGGGACCCGGGTCCTGCCCCAGGGGACATGGATCAATGCAAAAAAAAGTTTTAAATACGGCCGTTTTTTCAGGAGCAGTGATTTTAATAATGCTTAAAGTCAAACAATAAAAGTGTAATATCCCTTTAAATTTCGTACCTGGGGGGTGTCTATAGTATGCCTGTAAAGGGGCGCATGTTTCCCATGTTTAGAACAGTCTGACAGCAAAATGACATTTCGAAGGAAAAAACCCATTTAAAACTACCCGCGGCTATTGCATTGCCGACAATACACATAGAAGTTCATTGATAAAAACGGCATGGGAATTCCCCACAGGGAAACCCCGAACCAAAAATTTTTTTAAAAAATGATGTGGGAGTCCCCCTAAATTCCATACCAGGCCCTTCAGGTCTGGTATGGATATTAAGGGGAACCCCGGCCAAAATTAAAAAAAAAAAAAGATGTGGGATTCCCCCTAAATTCCATACCAGACCCTTCAGGTCTGGTATGGATTTTAAGGGGAACCCCGCCCCCCCAAAAAATGGCATGGGGCCCCCCCAAAAATCCATACCAGACCCTTATCCGAGCACGCAACCTGGCAGGCCACAGGAAAAGAGGGGGGACGAGAGTGCGGCCCCCCCCTCCTGAACCGTACCAGGCCACATGCCCTCAAAATTGGGAGGGTGTTTTGGGGTAGCCCCCCAAAACACCTTGTTCCCATGTTGATGAGGACAAAGGCCTCATCCCCACAACCCTGGCCGGTGGTTGTGGGGGTCTGCGGGCGGGGGGATTACTGGAATCTGGAAGCCCCCTTTAACATGGGGACCCCCAGATCCCGGCCCCCCCGTGTGAAATGGTAAGGGGGTACTTACCCCTACCATTTCACTAAAAAACTGTCAAAAATGTTAAAAATGACAAGAGACAGTTTTTGACAATTCCTTTATTTAAATGCTTCTTCTTTCTTCTATCTTCCTTCATCTTCTCCTTCTTCTGGTTCTTCTGGCTCTTCTGGTTCTTCTGGTTCTTCCTCCGGCGTTCTCGTCCAGCATCTCCTCCGCGGTGTCTTCTATCTTCTTCTCCTCGGGCCGCTCCGCACCCATGGCATGGGGGGAGGCTCCCGCTCTTCTCTTCATCTTCTTCATCCTCTTCTCTTCTTCCTTCTTCTCTTTTTCTCTTCTTCATTTTCTTCTCCGGGCCGCTCCGCAACCATGCTGGCATGGAGTGAGGCTCCTGCTGTGTGACGGCGTCTCCTCGTCTGACGGTTCTTAAATAATGGGGGCGGGGCCACCCGGTGACCCCGTCCCCCTCTGACGCACGGTGACTTGACGGGACTTCCCTGTGACGTCACGGGGAATGCCACAGGGAAGTCCCGTCATGTCCCGTGCGTCAGAGGGGGAGGGGTCACCGGGTGGCCCCGCCCCCCGTTATTTAAGAACTGTCAAACGTGGAGACGCCGTCACACAGCGGGAGCCTCCTTCCATGCCAGCATGGATGCAGAGCGGCCCGGAGAAGAAAATGAAGAAGAGAGGAAGAGAAGAAGGAAGAAGAGAAGAGGATGAAGAAGAAGATGAAGAGAAGAGTGGGAGCCTCCCCCCATGCCATGGGTGCGGAGCGGCCCGAGGAAAAGAAGATAGAAGACGCCACGGAGGAGATGCTGGATGAGAACGCTGGAGGAAGAACCAGAAGAGCCAGAAGAACCAGAAGAAGAAGATGAAGGAAGATAGAAGAAAGAAGAAGCATTTAAATAAAGGAATTGTCAAACACTGTCTCTTGTCATTTTTAACATTTTTGACAGTTTTTTAGAAATGGTAGGGGTAAGTACCCCCTTACCATTTCACACAGGGGGGGGCCGGGATCTGGGGGTCCCCTTGTTAAAAGGGGGCTTCCAGATTCCGATAAGCCCCCCGCCCGCAAACCCCCACAACCACCGGCCAGGGTTGTGGGGATGAGGCCCTTGTCCTCATCAACATGGGGACAAGGTGTTTTGGGGGGGCTACCCCAAAGCACCCTCCCAATGTTGAGGGCATGTGGCCTGGTATGGTTCAGGAAGGGGGACGCACTCTAGTCCCCCCCTCTTTTCCTGTGGCCTGCCATGTTGCGTGCTCGGATAAGGGTCTGGTATGGATTTTTGGGGGGACCCCACGCCGTTTTTTTTTTTTTTTTGGTGCAGGGTTCCCCTTAAAATTCATACCAGACCTGAAGGGTTCCTATGACAACGTCCAATAGGACGAAACGTACGTCGGAAGGCAGACGCGCTGACGTCATCGTTTCTTTCTCACTGCGAACAGGTGCATGCAGGCTGGCCGGCTGCTATACAATACATGCTGTTTATTCGATACATCTATGTAAGTGTGCTACATTTACTTTTACTTATTAAATTGTTTTATACGGATTCACACTATGGAGGGTGTGTCTTTCATTTCCCTGGGTTCCCCCTGTTGAATTTTGGCCTCTATGACGGAGAGTTCCGGGTGATCCTCCCTCCATGCTGAGACCGATGGTGGTGTCCCCGCAGAGTGGATTGTGAATATAAGCTTTGAACAAGCTTACCTCTGGTAAGCGTACATCTTTATAGGTGATGGATCCTTCTCACGAGATGTTTTTGTCTATTTTGAGGCTTCTATCACTACTGGTGGAATTATCTACAGTAAGGACTGTTTTCATTTGAAGTCACTATCAGTCACGGACTTATTCTTTTTTATCACCTTTTACAATTTATTTGCTTTAAAGTTTTTAATACAGTCACAATAATCTATAACTATCTAATTAATCACAATCATGTTGTGTTGATATTTGGGTTTAGAATATATTATGTTGTTTTGATTTTAACACATTATTTGAGATATTCTGGTTGATGGGAATTTTATTCACTTTATTTTTCTAGCGTGGTTCTGTTAATTGTTCTTCTATGTGTATTGTCGGCAATGCAATAGCCGCGGGTAGTTTTAAATGGGTTTTTTACTTCGAAATGTCATTTTGCTGTCAGACTGTTCTAAACACGGGAAATATGCGCCCCTTTACAGGCATACTATAGACACCCCCCAGGTACGAAATTTAAAGGGATATTACACTTTTATTGTTTGACTTTAAGCATTATTAAAATCACTGCTCCTTAAAAAACGACCGTTTTTAAAACTTTTTTTGCATTGATCCATGTCTCCTGGGGCAGGACCCGGGTCCCCAAACACTTTTTATGACAATAACTTGCATATAAGCCTTTAAAATTAGCACTTTTGATTTCTCCCATAGACTTTTAAAGGGTGTTCTGCGGCATTCGAATTTGCAGCGAACACCCCAAATTGTTCGCTGTTCGGCGAACTTGCGAACAGCCAATGTTCAAGTCGAACATGAGTTTGACTCGAACTCGAAGCTCATCCCTAGGGCCTGGTATGGATTTGGGGGGACCCCCAAGCCATTTTTTTGGCATAGGGGTTCCTCTTAAAATACATACCAGACCTAAGGGCCTGGTATGCCCTTGGAGGGGAACCCATGCCGTTTTTTTATTTAAAATTTGGCATGGAGTTCCCCCTCAAGATTGATACCAAACACAGTGCCTGGCATTGCCGGGGATCCAAGTCGGACCCCCACACCAGTGTGAACCCGCCTTGCAAGGTGTCAATCTTGCCGATAAAAGCAGCGAGAGTCGAGATTGACACAATATCAGACAACAATACAGAAGTTGACCAAAGGGTGGTGGTAAAGAGCTGAAAAAAACAGACAAGGTAGACAGCAAAACAGAACAAGGGCCTTTCATCCGTACTCAATGTTCTGTATCTATGTAGCCACAGCAGTCTCCTCTAGCAACAAAAATTCACAACACTGTACAGAATTTCCTTGGATGAGTTCTCTCTTGAAGTTTCCCCGGCCTCGTCACAGTCCCCGACTCATCTCAACTCTGGTACTTCCTCAGAATTCAAACCCTCTCAGCATGCCACAGGTAACAAGAGGTGTTTACTCTTATGACAATTTCCTCTCCCAGAGCCCCTGAACACATGGCTAGGCCACAGGCTTCAGGCCTACACTGCAGCAGTTGCTCCTCACACAACCACCCCGACTGCAGTCTGGGTGGAAAGACCCTGTAATGAGCCCCTTGCTCGCTCGGTTCCACTCTCCCGACACTCCTCTGCAGCTATAGAATCAGACTGCAGATCGCACCATCTGATTGCTCGGTCATCCAATGCTCCAGGATTAGAATTACAGCTATGTGCCATTCTAAACCAGTTGTGATAGCTCAGAACAAACACCAGGCAGGCTGTATGTAAGTTCAAACAGGAGCACCGTTCCCCCAAATGCAAGGGCCCCCAATCGATCGTCAAGAGGCTAGCATACAGTCCCCTCCAAAAGTCTCTTTCCTGGCTAGGTCTGTCACATTTCTCCCCTTTCGGCAGGAGACTAACACAGGAGGAGACCCCAGACGGGTTGACTCCGAAGTTAGTCAGTAGTTCCAGTCCTCTAATGCCTGTACCCACACAGTACCCAAAACAAATTGTTCCAAACAAAGTATTACTCACCCAGCCAACCTCTGCCTCTCTCAGAGAACATATCTGCCGCTGGGGAGAGGCCTGGACTGGCCCTTCTCCCTGGAGTCCTTTCTGCTGCTGGAGAGAAGACAGGGTGTCTGGGCTCACTCCGTCATGCTGTTGGGGATCTGGGCCGACTGCCCAGCATCCCTGGGGTATACAGGTGGAGACTGAAGTCCCATCCACCTTCACAGGACATCCATCCTCTGTTAGTTGAGGGAAGAGTCCAGCAGTACTCGGCCCTGTTGCCAGCCCTTCTGCTGGAAACCCCACACCATCTGCTCCAGCTAACTGTTGGGGAGGGACAACGAACACCTCCTCTCCCTTCTCCCCCTGTATCCTGATCTGCTGCTGGGAAGTGACCACCTCCTTCTCACCCTGAGCTTCCGGAACCGCCGCAGGTGTAGGGCAGAGATCTTGGACCCTCTGTACGGTTGCTAGCGCTTCAGCTGGGGAAGTTCCTTGTGACTTCACAGATACTTCTGTTGGTGCTGGGCAGAGCATAGTGAAGTTTGGCCCTAATAACAGCTCCTCTTCTGCTGGAGGCTCACCAGGTTGTTCTTCCTCAGCAGAAAAGTCTATCAAATCCCCTGTCTCTGCAACTGGTGTCCGAGGATAAAGGTTCACCATCTCCTCTCCGTGGAACCCAGAAGATGCTATCAGTGCTGGGCAGAGGTTAGCAGAGCTCTGCCCCATTGTCAGCACTTTAGGTTTGGGAACGGCAATCTTCAGATTTTCCACTGCCGATTCTCTGGCATTCTGCTGGACAGGCACATTCCTCCATCCAAGATCATCCAATGCAGAAACAGGTTCATCAAGGTCAGTCAGCACTTGCTGCATCCACCATAAGACCTCCCCCTCCATAGCTGCGGGTGCAGGTTGGCAAAGTATACCGTTACTCTGCCACATTGTCAACTCTTCAGCCAGGATTTCAGAGTTGTCAACTGGTATTTCATGATAGTCCCAGGCAAAGGGAGCACCACCCTGCTGCTGAGCAGAGTCTAACAGCTGTTTGTAGGCGATCTCCAACTCCCATTCCTGAACGGCCTGAAACTCCAAATCTTCCAGTGCCCAGTGCACTTCTGAGACATTCAGTCTCCGCTCTCTGTGCTCCATTATTTCCTCCAAACACCACTCCCGATCACTTCCAAAGTCAGGGTCCCTGGACGGCCTCCAGTATAACAATCCCAGGCCATCATAGTCAAAGCCTTCCGTGGGGCTGTCATCTGCTGTCCATGGGTACACTTGGGCTACATATCACTGGAGGGCTCTGTAGCTCTCTTCCAACTGCATTTCTGCCTGGATCAGCCTGCTTAACTCGGCTGTCCACTCCTGGTTTGGCTGTTCCCCCAAAAACAGCATTCGCACTTCATACTGCGACCAGTACCTCACATGGATGGAGGGGAGAACTTTTCCCTGGTGTCGCTGCTCACAGGCTAGCGCTTCCTTCCAGAGTTCACAGCGGATAGAATCAAACCATCCTAGCAGGACCTGCTCTGATACTGGTCCTCTGTGCTGTATCTCCTCTCGCAACCTCCTTCTGAATTCCTCATCCATGGTGGCTGGTATTTCTCCTCTCCTGCTATCCTGCTACCTTGGATCCAGGTGATGGTTTGGATGTGTTCACAGCAAGGAAGCACGATCCCACCATTCCCTCCATGGCTCTCAAGTAAGTCTTTCAGCGTGGCTCTCCTGCAGGCTGGTTTGGAGTGTCCCAGTAACTGGAGAGCAAATCCCACGGCTGCCAACCAATGTAACGAGCCCCTTGCTTGCTCGATTCCACTCTCCCGACACTCCTCTGCAGCTATAGAATCAGACTGCAACGTCTGATGGTTCGGTCATCCAATGCTCCGGGATTAGAACTACAGCTATGTGCCGTTCTAACCCAGTTGTGATAGCTCAGAACAAACACCAGGCAGGTTGTATGTAAGTTCAACTAGGAATCTCTTTTATTGCAAAATACAGGCTTTTATACACTAAAAGTGGAGGTGCAGACCTCCTGCTCATATTACTCTAATAATACAGCTGTAACCTAATTAACCTAATTAACATGAGCTAATTAACTAATCCCTTTAGACAGCCTAGATGACTCAAACATGACCGTTAGGCCAGACTGGCCATCTTGTAGTTCAGAAAATCTAATCAACATTATCACAATCAACATAGACTATTCTTCGCACAATAGCAGAGTTAATTAACACAAATAACAATGGGGATCTAATGACTCTTAGATCCCATAGTAGACTTATTTACAATACACATTTTAGCAGACAATAGACAGACAGGTGTTGGAATTTACATCAGCATCTCCTAACAGTATCTGTCCCAGCATTATGAATCAGCCACTATTCCAATATGGCAAATCCAGGGTCCCCAGATATACAGCTCACAAAGAGCAACGTTCCCCCAAATGCAAGGGCCCCCAATCGATCAGCAAGAGGATAGCATATAGTCCCCTCCAAAAGTCTCTTTCCCAGCTAGGTCTGTCACAGACCCAGATCCCTTGACTTCCTCCAAATATGTACCCTCTCACAGAATCCTTAGCAGCCAGAGAGACTCCTACTGATTGGCTGGGAAAAGTATGCATATCCACGTGGCATCAGAGAGGGTGCAGGGTCACCCGTTTACGTCACCATGTGGCCCCGCCCTCAGCTATATAACAGCTGTAAGTGAGAAGAAGCGTCACTCGGCGGGAGCCCCCCATGGAGGCGGAGCTGTTGCAGCTTTTTTTTTTTTGCTTTTTTTTTTGATGGCGTGAGATGGATTTACATTGCGGGACATTTTTATCTTTTAATAAAGGACTTTTCCCAAAGTGTCTCCTTTCTTTTTTTTACTATTTTTGACACTGTTTTTGCAAAATGGTGGGGGTACAATGTACCCGTTACCAATTCCTATAGAGGGGGACGCTGGGATCTGGGGGTCCCCTAGTTAAAGGGAGCTTCCAGATTCCGATAAGCCCCCCGCCCGCAGACACCCACAACCACCAAGCAAGGGTTGCGGGGATGAGGCCCTTCTCAACATGGGGACAAGATGTTTTGGGGGGACCCCAAAATATCCTCCCCATGTTGAGGGCATGTGGGCTGGTACAGTTCAGGGGGGGGCTCTTTCATCCCCCCTCTTTTCCTGCAGCCTGCCAGGTTGAATGCTTGGATAAGGGTCTGGTATGGGTTTTGGGGGACCCCTACGCCATTTTTTAAAAAATTTGGCACAGGGTTCCCCTTAATATCCATACCAGACCGGAAAGGCCTGGTATGGATTTTGGGGGGACCCCCACACAATTTAAAATTTTTGGTTCGGAGTTCCCCTTAATATTCATACCAGACCCAAAGGGCCTGGTAATGGACTTGGGGGGAACCCATGCCGTTTTTTTCAATGGGTTTTATCTATATTGCCGAGACCCAACAATTCATTACAGTTTTGAATGACTTTTTTCCTTTATATAGTTACATAGTAGGTGAGTAGAGATGAGCGGAACACCCCCCTGTTCGGTTCGCACCAGAACATGCGAACAGGAAAAAAGTTCGCTCGAACACGCGAACACCGTTAAAGTCTATGGGACACGAAAATGAATAATCAAAAGTGCTAATTTTAAAGGCTTATATGCAAGTTATTGTCATATAAAGTGTTTGGGGACCTGGGTCCTGCCCCAGGGGACATGGATCAATACAAAAAAAAAGTTTTAAAAACGGCCGTTTTTTCAGGAGCAGTGATTTTAATAATGCTTAAAGTCAAACAATAAAAGTGTAATATCCCTTTAAATTTCGTACCTGGGGGGTGTCTATAGTATGCCTGTAAAGGGGCGCATGTTTCCCGTGTTTAGAACAGCCTGACAGCAAAATGACATTTCGAAGGAAAAAAAGCCATTTAAAACTACCCGCGGCTATTGCATTGCCGACAATACACATAGAAGTTAATTGATAAAAACGGCATGGGAATTCCCCACAGGGAAACCTCGAACCAAAATTAAAAAAAAAAAAATAATGAAGTGGGAGTCCCCCTAAATTCCATACCAGGCCCTTCAGGTCTGGTATGGATATTAAGGGGAACCCCAGCCAAAATTTTTTTAAAAAAATGACGTGGGGTTCCCCCTAAATTCCATACCAGACCCTTCAGGTCTGATATGGAATTTAAGGGGAACCCCGCGCCAAAAAACAAAAAAAAACGGCGTGGGGTTCCCCCAAGAATCCATACCAGACCCTTATCCGAGCACGCAACCTGGCAGGCCACAGGAAAAGAGGGGGGACGAGAGTGCGGCCCCCCCCTCCTGAACCGTACCAGGCCACATGCCCTCAACATTGGGAGGGTGCTTTGGGGTAGCCCCCCAAAACACCTTGTCCCCATGTTGAAGAGGACAAGGGCCTCATCCCCACAACCGTGGCCGGTGGTTGTGGGGGTCTGCGGGCGGGGGGCTTATCGGAATCTGGAAGCCCCCTTTAACAAGGGGACCCCCAGATCCCGCCCCCCCCCTGTGTGAAATGGTAAGGGGGTACTTACCCCTACCATTTCACTAAAAAAGTATCAAAATAGTTAAAAATGACAAGAGACAGTTTTTGACAATTCCTTTATTTAAATGCTTCTTCTATCTTCCTTCATCTTCTTCTTCTTCTGGTTCTTCTGGCTCTTCTGGTTCTTCCTCCGGCGTTCTCGTCCAGCATCTCCTCCGCGGCGTCTTCTATCTTCTTCTCCACGGGCCGCTCCGCACCCATGGCATGGGGGGAGGCTCCCGCTCTTCTCTTCATCTTCTTCTTCATCCTCTTCTCTTCTTCATTTTCTTCTCTTCTTCTCTTCTTAATTTTCTTCTCCGGGCCACTCCGCATCCATGCATGGAGGGAGGCTCCCGCTGTGTGACGGCGTCTCCTCGTCTGACGGTTCTTAAATAACGGGGGGCGGGGCCACCCGGTGACCCCGCCCCCCTCTGACGCACGGTGACTTGACGAGACTTCCCTGTGACGTCACGGGGAATGCCACAGGGAAGTCCCGTCAAGAGAAGAGAAGAAGAGAAGAAAATGAAGAAGAGAAGAGGATGAAGAAGAAGATGAAGAGAAGAGCGGGAGCCTCCCCCCATGCCATGGGTGCGGAGCGGCCCGAGGAGAAGAAGATAGAAGACGCCGCGGAGAAGATGCTGGATGAGAATGCCGGAGGAAGAACCAGAAGAGCCAGAAGAACCAGAAGAACCAGAAGATGAAGGAAGATAGAAGAAAGAAGAAGCATTTAAATAAAGGAATTGTCAAAAACTGTCTCTTGTCATTTTTAACTATTTTGACAGTTTTTTAGTGAAATGGTAGGGGTAAGTACCCCCTTACCATTTCACACAGGGGGGGGGGCCGGGATCTGGGGGTCCCCTTGTTAAAGACCCCCACAACCACCGGCCACGGTTGTGGGGATGAGGCCCTTGTCCTCATCAACATGGGGACAAGGTGTTTTGGGGGGGCTACCCCAAAGCACCCTCCCAATGTTGAGGGCATGTGGCCTGGTACGGTTCAGGAGGGGGGGCGCACTCTCATCCCCCCCTCTTTTCCTGCGGCCTGCCAGGTTGCGTGCTCGGATAAGGGTCTGGTATGGATTTTTGGGGGAACCCCACGCCGTTTTTTTTTTTTTTTTAGCGCGGGGTTCCCCTTAAAATCCATACCAGACCTGAAGGGCCTGGTATGGAATTTAGGGGGACCCCCCACGTCATTTTTTTTTTTTTAATTTTGGTTCGGGGTTTCCCTGTGGGGAATTCCCATGCCGTTTTTATCAATGAACTTTTATGTGTATTGTCGGACCGGCAATTCATTAATAGCCGCGGGTAGTTTTAAATGAGTTTTTTCCTTCGAAATGTCATTTTGCTGTCAGACTGTTCTAAACACAGGAAACATGCGCCCCTTTACAGGCATACTATAGACACCCCCCAGGTACGAGATTTAAAGGGATATTACACTTTTATTGTTTGACTTTAAGCATTATTAAAATCACTGCTCCTGAAAAAACGTCTGTTTTTATAACTTTTTTTTGCATTGATACATGTCCCCTGGGGCAGGACCCGGGTCCCCAAACACTTTTTATGACAATAACTTGCATATAAGCCTTTAAAATTAGCACTTTTGATTTCTCCCATAGACTTTTAAAGGGTGTTCCGCAGCATTCGAATTTGCCGCGAACACCCCAAATTGTTCGGTGTTCGGCGAACTTGCGAACAGCCAATGTTCGAGTCGAACATGAGTTCGACTCGAACTCGAAGCTCATCCCTATAGGTGAGGTTGAAAAAAGACACAAGTCTATCAAGTCCAACCTATGTGTGTGATTATGTGTCAGTATTACATTGTATATCCCTGTATTTTGTGGTCATTCAGGTGCTTATCTAATAGTTTCTTGAAGCTATCAATGCTCCCCGCTGAGACCACCACCTGTGGAAGGGAATTCCACATCCTTGCCGCTCTTACAGTAAAGAACCCTCTACGTAGTTTAAGGTTAAACCTCTTTTCTTCTAATTTTAATGAGTTTTGCCACCCAAATGCATTATTTTACATTTTTCTACATTGAACCTCATTTGCCATGTAGTCGCCCACCCCATTAATTTTTCTCCAGAGAGAATAAGTTCAGTGCTCGCAACCTTTCTTCATAACTAAGATCCTCCAGACCCTTTATTAGCTTTGTTGCCCTTCTTTGTACTCTCTCCATTTCCAGTACATCCTTCCTGAGGACTGGTGCCCAGAACTGGACCGCATACTCTAGGTGCGGCCGGACCAGAGTCTTGTAGAGCGGGAGAATTATCGTTTTATCTCTGGAGTTGATCCCGCTTATAATGCATGCCTATATTCAATTTGCTTTGTTAGCAGCAGCTTGGCATTGCCTGCCATTGCTGAGCCTATCATCTACTAGGACCCCCAGGTCCTTTTCCATCCTAGATTCCCCCAGAGGTTCTCCCCCCAGTGTATAGATTGCATTCATATTTTTGCCACCCAAATGCATTATTTTACATTTTTCTACATTGAACCTCATTTGCCATGTAGTCGCCCACCCCATTAATTTGTTCAGGTCTTTTTGCAAGGTTTCCACGTCCTGCGGAGAAGTTATTGCCCTGCTTAGCTTAGTATCATCTGCAAATACAGAGATTGAACTGTTTATCCCATCCTCCAGGTCGTTTATAAACAAATTAAGTAAAATTGGTCCCAGCACAGAACCCTGGGGAACCCCACTACCCACCCCTGACCATTCTGAGTACTCCCCATCTATCACCACCCTCTGAACTCGCCCTTGTAGCCAGTTTTCAATCCAAATTAGAAATTTAATTTTTCTGTGGTACTGTTCTAAACATGGGAAAACTGTGCCACTTTACAGGCATACTATAGACACCCCCCAGGCACGATAAAGGAATATTTAATTTTTATTGTTTCGCTTTAAGCATTATTAATATCACTGCTCCCGTAAAAACGGCCATTTTTAAAACTTTTTTTTTCATTGATACATGTTGCCTGGGGCAGGACCTGGGTCCCCAAACACTTTTTTTATGACAATAACTTGCATATAAGCCTTTAAAATTAGCACTTTCGATTTTTCATGTTCATGTCCCTCAGACTTTAACTGTGTTTGTCTAAATTCTTTGCCTGTTCGCAACTTCTGGTGTGAACCGAACCAGGGGGGTGTTTGGCTCATCCTTAGCGCCAACACAAAATTACACCTGCCAGTGGCTCTGTACAGAGGATGGGACTGATCATACCTCTGAATAAGTCCTAAGGGACCAAAAACGTACAATTCTGCCAGATTCTGCCAGATTCGCTCAGAATGCAGGGTTCAGGAATGCATTGTGCTCAGAATACACTGACCTACCTGCAACATACACTGACCTACCTGACACATGTACTCACCTACCTGACACATGCACTCACTACCTGACACATGCACTCATCTATCTGACCATTACACTCACCTACGTGACACATGCACTCACCTACCTGACACATACTTCCTGCACTACTCACATCCCCATCCCCTCACACACAGTACAATGTAGATCGTAGGATCCATCCTCCTCCTTACTTTTCCATGGCCTCGTCGTCCAGCTCTTGTAGGAATCCCCGCCATCCAGCAGCTCCCCGATATTCCCACCACCGGGAGGTCAGCTAGCAGCCATTGCACCTCTCCCCATTGCCATGGATGATCTACTCCGAGCACCACCCCTCCCCCACGACAGTTTCACAGGCTGCACTAGAGGGACAGACTGAACTAAAGTCGTCCTGGAGCACGGAAAGCTGGAATAGGGTGCCTGCAGAAAGGAATGCCAGAATGCCTTACCGTAGGTGTAGGGGTTTGGGGAGGCAATAAGCTGCAGAACAGAGTCGGGACCGTGGAGGAGGAATTTTACACCCCCCTAAACATTGCACATGGGATAAGATGACTGGCTGCCCACCCCCCCGCTGAGGTCACTGGTATTGATGCAAGGAAGGGAACTGACTCCTCCGTGCCTGCACCGTCAGTGCAAGTGACTGCCTGGCTGCGGGATTCCCCTGGCGTGCCGACAGAGAGGGCTTGGCGTGCCAGCTGTGGCACGTGTGTCATAGGTTCGCCATCACTGATATATGTTCTTGGAACCTTATGTGTCCTGTGGCACGACATATCATTTTTGAACATAATGGAAGGATGGATGGTTAAAATTGTCTTCTTTTGCATAAATAAAAGAGGTGGTAAATGTGACAAGCTCCTTTCAAAGTAGGAGTGTAGGGGAATCTGTCAGCTTAGAGAATTTTGAGTATAAAGGTATTAATAAAGTGTTTACCTGGGAGTATGTTTTTGTAATTTCACAATTCATAGCTGACTATAGGGCTTTGTACTTGCATACCAGTAAATATACAGTGCTCCATTGTTGGTCAACAATGAGAAGTTACGGATTTGTTTGCTATATCTATGAGGATCATATGCCTTAGTAAGCCCTAGAATATTTATATACGTATTATCATTTTTGGTTATTAGACACATTGGTATTGGTATTTTTTTTGTACTTCTATACTTATATGGAAGTATTTTTGTTTACTATTATTCAGGGTTTGGCCATTGGTGTTCTTCTTCTTCTCTGTATCCATAGTGTGGCAAGTGGCCTCTTCACATCCTTGAGTCTTAATAGGCTCATCTAGGTTCTGTTATAGGAGTTACTGATATGTTGGAGGTAGGTATATGTGTTACAATGATTATTGAATTTATATTTTGAGTTGAAGTTGTAGTCCTTCCCCAAGAAGTCCACACCTCATCCCATGTTAGGTGGAAGGGATTGGGGTATGCCCCCACCTTTTTTATCTGCCATGTCTGCCCACTGAAAGGGAAAGCATTCTTTCTAATGTGAAATTTTGTTTGGTCTTATTATTTTTATTGCTGCAGTTATAGTCACAATTTATTTTGTACAGTGGACCATCACGTACACATGTTCTGGCACAGATCCCAAGGAGTAAAAAAAGTTGTAAAATGTGTTTATATAATACTCTATTGATTACCAGCTATGTGCAAAGATATATTAGTCTTTTAGTGTACATTAATGGATGGTCACATCTTACTTGTGTGAAATGTACTTTTAACTTTTTGCAATTGACTATGATTGATTTTCTGTCATTTCATTGTCTCTATGTAGTAAAGTCACATTTCTATTTACCCTCACCCCACCCAGGTGTCTGATGGGTTGAGAGGTGATAGGTCTTGAGATATACAGTACATAGGGGATGGTACCCATAGAACATGGCTAATGTTAATATGAACCCACCTTCCTGTTTTTCTTTATGCAATTTATAATATCAATAAAATGCTGACTTGTGTTCTCCATCCCCAATTTAAACACTACTACATACTGAAATGGGAGAACATCCTAGGGGTGCCTCTGTGTCCTCTTCTGGGACTGTACCTCCGGCCGGTGCCCCATCAATTCCATTCTTTTCCAAAGAATACAAACCTAAGTCTCAAACATTTCCTGCCCTTCAAGCCAACCCAAATATCTGGGCATTCACACAGCAGGTCACTAATGAAATAAAACAAACTAAATGGAAAGGAATTTCCTATTCCAATATATCCCTTGACCAACAGGAAGCTATTCGCTCCCTACAACAAAATCCCAACTTAGTCATTAAACCCTCAGATAAAGGGGGTAACCTAGTTGTGATGGATTGTGCCCAGTATGAAAGTATGGTTATGGACCTCCTCAATAATAGGGATTGGTACAAAAATGTATCTGAAGGCTTTGTTAAAAACATCAATATCCAATACAGGAAATTAATAGGCTCTGCATATCACAACAATCTCATTACCAAAATAATATGGGAATTTTTGAACACTCAATCACCAAAAACCCCAACACTGTATGCATTGCCCAAAATCCACAAGAGCCTAACCCATCCCCAGGCCAACCAATCATTTTGGGAAATGGTTGCCTTACGGAGTCAGCTAGCCAGATGGTGGATGAATATCTTCGTCCTCATGTGGGGTCATTGACTTCAAGGATACTATGGACCTTTTGGGGGTCCTTGATGGGATTCATATCCCTGAGGGAAATCTATTGGTGGCCATTGATATGGAGGCCCTCTACGATCAAACAGCAGGACCCTATAACAAGTTTATTCTTGAATTATTACAATTTATATTGTCGAACAATGTGTTTCTATTTGGCTGCTCCCACTACCTCCAGGTGCAGGGGGTGGCGATGGGGACCAGATGTGCCCCATCGTATGCCAACCTGTACTTGGGGGGGGTGGGAGCATGATTTATTTTACATGACATGCAGGATTTTTTGCAAAGGTGCTCATATGGCATCGTTTTATCGTCAACATAATTTTGATATGGACGGGTACCCAAAGTGAGCTGCTTACCCTTTTTGAAACTTTGAAAATGAACAATTTCAATCTAAAGTTTACTATCAACTATCACGAATGAATGCTGAGCTTCTTGGATATCAAGCTGTTCATAAATCCCGATGGAAGCCTCGGATCCACATTATTTAGAAAATACTCAGCAGGGAACTCTATTCTACATGCTGATAGTTCTCTATCACCTCTGGTTATGAGAATCCCTTATAGCCAGTATTTACGATTAAAACAAAATTGCAGCAGAAATGCTGATTTTGAAAAAGAGGCTAAGGCCTTATAATCCTGTCTCAAAGAAGGAGGCTATAGCAGCAACTGCCTCAAAAAGGCCTATAATCGAGCCAAGAAACAAGATAGGGTGCAAGTCATTCATGTTCAAAAAGTGACCAAACCCGAATGTGGGGTGAGATCGATCACCTGGTATTTGGGACAACAAAAACAACTCAGGAGCATAATGCAAAAATACTGGTACTTATTGCTTGCTGATCCAACTGTATCTAAAAACTTAACCGGAAATAACCTTTAGGAGATCCAAGTCCTTAAGAGACAGTTTGGTCCACAGTCACCACCAACTTAAAAAATCATGACCATGTCAAGTTTCATGACCATGTCAAGTTGGTCTCCAAGTCCCAAATGGAAACACCCATTAGTCGACATATGGGTCTTTTTCATACATTTGACCTGTCCAAAATGCATTGGAATTTGCTTTGGAGTACTTACCAGTGAATGAGAGAGGGGGTGACAATGATAAGCTACTCTTATGCCCCGTACACACGGTCGGATTTTCCAATGGAAAATGTCCGATCGGAGCGTGTTGTCAGAAATTCCGACCGTGTGTGGGCTCCATCGGACATTTTCCATTGGATTTTCCGACACACAAAGTTGGAGAGCAGGAGATAAAATTTTCCGACAACAAAATCCGTTGTCAGAAATTCCAATCGTGTGTACACAAATCCGACGGACAAAGTGCCACGCATGCTCAGAATAAATAAAGAGATGAAAGCTATTGGCCACTGCCCCGTTTATAGTCCCGACGTACGTGTTTTACGTCACCGTGTTTAGAACGATCGGATTTTCCGACAACTTTGTGTGACCGTGTGTATGCAAGACAAGTTTGAGCCAACATCCGTCGGAAAAAATCCTAGGATTTTGTTGTCGGAATGTCCGAACAAAGTCCGACCATGTGTACGGGGCATTACAGCGGGAAGCTTGGTGAATTCACAATCTGTCAGCTCTTAAACCACCTGCATTGAATGATGCATTCAGCTTTAAGACATTTTTATAAATCATGGCTATCCTCATGATTAAAAACTCCCCCTCTCTCATTCTGTGGTTCAAATAAACTAAATGGGTCTGTTGGTGAAAACATCACTGTATCCCCTTTTTTTTCCCCATACCTCACCTGGCTATACATCCCTATTTTTTAATTCAATATTGTTTATTGGTTATTTTTATAATTAAACAAAGTACAAAAGGTAAATTGGTATACGCATCATCCGATATACATCCTTATATTATCATTGAGGTAACTTCGCAATTTATCAAAATCATTTGGGCCAAATAGACCAACAGTTGTCAAACATTTTACAGTTCATAGAATTAATAGCTATTAGACGTTTAGAAACGTATAGTTTCTATGTACCACTGTAACAATGTCAGATATGTTTATGGCTTTGCTGGATTTCCAGTTACGCAAAATCAGTATGTGTGTCTCTAGGAGTATGTGAGTTATCACTGGTCTGAAAGTATTCTGGAATTTGTCTATGTTTAAGTGTAGAAGTGCTAGAGCTGGGTCTGATTTTGTAATTATTCCTGTTAGAGAGGAAATTAATTGGAAAACCTGGTTCCAAAGCCTTGTTATACTTGGGCATTGCCAGAACATGTGTAATAGGTTTCCTATGTGGCCACATTCTCTCCAGCATTTTGGTAACGCACCTGGAAAGTAGGTAGCTATTCTATATGGGGTGCAATGCTATCCATTTTAATTAGAAGTTCCCAATGTTTGACACAATGAGAGGCTTTATGTGTTTCTCTAAAGGTGTGTATCCATTGTTCATCAGAGAAGGTGGTACCCAGGTCTACCTCCCATTTTTTTCATTGCTATAGTTTTTGAGAACTGTAATTTATCTTGTATTATGTTATAAAAGAACTAGAAAAGGTACAATTTCTGGGGAAATTGTGAAAAGTGTTCTTGCCTCTACATCTGGAGTGAGCGGAGTAACTGGGGGGAGTGCCTGGAGTAACTGTTGTGTGGTTGGAGTAACTGTGGAAAGGTTGAACTGGGCAGATGGGCAGAGTAACTGTGTGGAGTGTTTGTAGTGAGTAAAGATAGTAAACATTACACTAACCAATTGATTGATCAAATTTAAAAAGTGCACAAGTGCTAATGATGTAAAAGGTAGAAATATCGGTAAATTACTTTGTCGGACACAGACTTAAGGGTTACCAGGATTTATTCCGCCCCAGCCAAAGCATAGCACCTGACGGACTCGCGTCCCAAAATCAAGTGTGTCAAAAACAGTTTACACAGTGTACATATAATTTCAATATATTGCATCACAAGCGAACTGGCGGTATATTTCCGTTATACATTAACATTAACATTTTGAATAGTCAACTTTTTGAACTTTTTGGATACAAGGCAATTCATTAAAGCATATACTTTAAACCCTTACAAATTTTCAGTTTCTCTGCAGTTTTGCTCCTTGCTGTTTCTTTGTCTTACTAATCAGCAAGCAGGCTATAGCACAGGAAGGAGAGGGTGAGTGTGATGAGGACAGTGTGATAGGGCGAGCTGACGTGCTGCATCTACCGTCTGTAGGACGGGTGATCGTTTTAGCCAGCCGGCTTCTTATGCTTATTTGAATCTGCTACACTGTAAGTGTTATTTTAATTCTTTTAATAAACCTCAAAACCAGGATTACGCTATGTTGTTTCCCTCTCTTTTCCCGGGGTACCCCTAAATGAGAACAACCCCCCAGCTAGGAGTCTTTTATTAATCTCCATGATAAGAGTGATTTCCTGTGACTTGGTGGACTAGTGGTATCATCACCCTTTGGCTGTATGAAGTGGCATGTCGTTTCCTAGAAGCCCATCCAATGAAAGGCCCTGACCGGGTTAAGGTCGCAAGCCCCCTTGTGCTTGCCGTTTGGTAAGCGCGCATTTTATTTTCAGCTACCACCGTGGTGCGGTGGAGGAATTTTTTCTATTTTACATTTCCTGCTTTAAAAAAATGGGGTCTGAGCCTATGTATTTTCACAACATTTATTTGGACTTTATTCACTGTGTTAGGACTGTCCAGTGAACACTTATTGATTTAGGTTTCAAGAACTGTGTTAGTTATTTAATTTGGGTTCTAACCAATTAGTCCTATTCAACACTGGTACTAATATTTACTCCTATTTACAGCGCTGCTATATTTGTTATATTGTTGTATTAGTGTGTGTATCTCACATAGAGTGGCTGCTTTTGTTATTATGTAGTTTTTTTTAATTTTTTTTCACTAAGTTATTTTCATCACTATTTTGGTTATCCCCTATTTGGTCATTCACAATATTTCACGAACAGGTACCCTTTTTGGGTGCACTACAGCGCGGTATTCCTCTTACTATATGATGAGGACAGATGTCTGTGATGGATGGGGGGGAGTAAGTGAGTTCAGTGTCTAACAAGTACACCGAACATGAAATATAGAGAATGATGTTTAGCTAATTGTAAATGGTCCCACATAACTATGGCCACGTAAACTGACCCTCATTGCCACTTTATCTGTTTGATGACCACTGTCTCACAACCACTGTTTCCTGGCAACACTCATGCCCTGTTTATGCAGGCTCTAAGCGTGTTCACAACCACTGCTCAAAACACAATACACAGGATAATGGTAGCTGTAATAACTGTGCAGTACTCCTGACTGGAGACACTGCTGCACTCTGGAGATGTAAATGTGATCCAACAGTGTGTTTTTTTCTGTGGTGGCTGCCCAGACCAGTTGAGTATATCCTCTTGAGTGAAGAAGGTCAGATATTGGCTTCTTTTCTCTGCACAGAAAATCTTCATTGAAATCTCCACAGAGTATTATAGGTTGGCAATCCATTATTTCCAAAGATTCCAAGAGGCCCAGCAGGTTAGTAAGGAATTGGCCAATACTGTACTCCGGTGGCCTGTAAATGACAGCGATCAAAGCTTGTACAGGGGACTCCAGTTTGACAACCAAGAACTCCAAGTCAGTCACATTGTGATGATACTGCTTTTCATAGGCCTTGAAATGGTTTCTGACATACAAGGCGACACCTCCGCCACTTTTACTTGCAATGTCAGGAAGGTTTGTGTACGAGAGGTGTCTGTTGCGTTTGAACAGGTTGTAGCCCTCCAGCAACAGAAGAGCCTGAGAGATGAGTTTCAGTGAAACATAAAACATCTCCAAGTGTCAACTCATGGTGAGATTTGATATCTTCAATGTGAGCTGGTAATCCTTCCGTGTTGTGATGGATAATTGTTAATGTTTGCTGTTTGTCTGTTGTCTGTAGAAACTTTAAGAGGGGCATAACACTTTCCAGTGATGCTTTCTTCATTGAATCCAGGGAAGCTGTGATTTCAGGATCAGCAAAGATCTTCTTCTCATCAAAGTCGGTTATGTACAGTCCTTGTGGTGTAGTCGTTCTACTCAGAGCAACATAGGCCATTCCCGGTTGGAAGACCCGTTTCAATGAGACCACTGCCGACTGTATCGACATCCCCTGACACTTATGAATCGTACATCCAAAAGCCAACTTCAGGGGGAACTGCCTGCGAACAACTCCTTTCTGTCTCAGGTTTTCCTCTACCCTTTCTATGTACACCAAGTTGTCAGCATCACAAGACGACTTGTTACGGTATCTCTGTCCTGCATTTGGATTGTCCAGCACAAGCCCAAGCTTGTTTACCGTAGTAGCACCATTCTCAGTCTGGATGATTATTCTTGCAATCTTGCCAAATGTCCCGTTAACAAGCCCGTCTTCTACATCAATGTTTCTTGTGATCATGATACGGGCACCTTCAGCTGCTTGCAGTGTGTCAATCAGATTGTCTTTGTGTCCTTTGAAAGGTTGGTGTTGCCTCAGCATCACTCCTGTCTTAGGGTCTTTTCTGTAATCGTCGGCATCTATGTTGGTGATGTTTGAATGGAGAACAGACACAGTTGCAGCATTATGTTTGTGAACCTCTTTGTTAGTGGCAAATATGTGGCAATATATTGATGACCACTGTCTCACAACCACTGTTTCCTGGCAACACTCATGCCCTGTTTATGCAGGCTCTAAGCGTGTTCACAACCACTGCTCAAAACACAATACACAGGATAATGGTAGCTGTAATAACTGTGCAGTACTCCTGACTGGAGACACTGCTGCACCCTGGAGATGTAAATGTGATCCAACAGTGTGTTTTTTTCTGTGGTGGCTGCCCAGACCAGTTGAGTATATCCTCTTGAGTGAAGAAGGTCAGATATTGGCTTCTTTTCTCTGCACAGAAAATCTTCATTGAAATCTCCACAGAGTATTATAGGTTGGCAATCCATTATTTCCAAAGATTCCAAGAGGCCCAGCAGGTTAGTAAGGAATTGGCCAATACTGTACTCCGGTGGCCTGTAAATGACAGCGATCAAAGCTTGTACAGGGGACTCCAGTTTGACAACCAAGAACTCCAAGTCAGTCACATTGTGATGATACTGCTTTTCATAGGCCTTGAAATGGTTTCTGACATACAAGGCGACACCTCCGCCACTTTTACTTGCAATGTCAGGAAGGTTTGTGTACGAGAGGTGTCTGTTGCGTTTGAACAGGTTGTAGCCCTCCAGCAACAGAAGAGCCTGAGAGATGAGTTTCAGTGAAACATAAAACATCTCCAAGTGTCAACTCATGGTGAGATTTGATATCTTCAATGTGAGCTGGTAATCCTTCCGTGTTGTGATGGATAATTGTTAATGTTTGCTGTTTGTCTGTTGTCTGTAGAAACTTTAAGAGGGGCATAACACTTTCCAGTGATGCTTTCTTCATTGAATCCAGGGAAGCTGTGATTTCAGGATCAGCAAAGATCTTCTTCTCATCAAAGTCGGTTATGTACAGTCCTTGTGGTGTAGTCGTTCTACTCAGAGCAACATAGGCCATTCCCGGTTGGAAGACCCGTTTCAATGAGACCACTGCCGACTGTATCGACATCCCCTGACACTTATGAATCGTACATCCAAAAGCCAACTTCAGGGGGAACTGCCTGCGAACAACTCCTTTCTGTCTCAGGTTTTCCTCTACCCTTTCTATGTACACCAAGTTGTCAGCATCACAAGACGACTTGTTACGGTATCTCTGTCCTGCATTTGGATTGTCCAGCACAAGCCCAAGCTTGTTTACCGTAGTAGCACCATTCTCAGTCTGGATGATTATTCTTGCAATCTTGCCAAATGTCCCGTTAACAAGCCCGTCTTCTACATCAATGTTTCTTGTGATCATGATACGGGCACCTTCAGCTGCTTGCAGTGTGTCAATCAGATTGTCTTTGTGTCCTTTGAAAGGTTGGTGTTGCCTCAGCATCACTCCTGTCTTAGGGTCTTTTCTGTAATCGTCGGCATCTATGTTGGTGATGTTTGAATGGAGAACAGACACAGTTGCAGCATTATGTTTGTGAACCTCTTTGTTAGTGGCAAATATGTGTAGCACGTCATTAGGGCAGTGGGTGGGATCTGTAAAAGCCTGAGCAAGCAGAGCTTTGTCATCATTGCTTAAGGTGACAGTCTTCTGCTTGACTCTGATTCTATTCAAAAGCTCAGCAAATGAAATGTCATCCTTCTGTCGCATGATCTCTGTCAGCGTGATCATCTGAAAGTTGTCTTTCCAGACGTCATTGGTATTTTCCTCAAACACGCAGAGTGGCTTACTTTTTCCCAGCGGGGGGACCTGGTAAAAGTCTCCTACTTCTCGTACTGACATACCACCAAAAGGTTTCTTACTGCCTTTGATTTGCTGTAATCTCCAGTTGATGTAGGCAAACAGAGGCTTTGAAATCATTGACACCTCGTCAATAACAATAATCTCCGCATTTGACAGCTGTGCCCTCACTTCATCTATTAGATTTCCAAGTCCTTGGTAGGGTGGCTTCAAGCTTCTTGGCAACTTCAGCAGAGAATGCAAAGTGTTGCCTGAAATGTTGAAAGCTGCTGTTCCTGTAAATGCAGTTAGTAAAACGCTGGGCATGGATATGTCTGCTTCCTCACGTAGTCTGGTAAGTTTACAGAGTATCTTTGTCGCCTCAGCATAGATGCACTTTATCAGGTGTGATTTGCCTGTCCCTGCACCACCAGTGACAAAGTAATAGAATGGGTCAGGATTTAGGCCACGCACACGGTTAGTGCACCAGTCACAAACTGAGTAGAATGTCTGAGCTTGTGTCCGGTTAAGGTTTCTGTACATTTTCCGAAGGAAATCAGGGCACATTTGTGGGGCCTTCACAGTAAGCGCAATTCCACCTGTCTGTTTGTGACGTGTATACTCCGGAACATCATCTTGTTCATTCTCATGAAGTGGCTCCCCTTCTTTGCGTTCCTCTATACATTCCAACCTATCCAACTCAGCTTCTGGGGCAAAGGTGTTCCAAGCATCTTCAACAGGGCCGTTTTTTACAAAGTCATCCAAGACTTGTTCCACAATTTTGTTGTGTTGTTCAAACTTCTTTTGGTTGCTGGTAACAATTGCAGACACTGCTCGGATTGCTTCTTCTCCTGGTAAGCTCACACAGGCGCCTTTGTAAAAATCCTGGTGTGTTGGGAACCTTACAGTTTTCAGTGATGACTCTGAACGGTGGGAGAGGTAGAGTTTAAGCAGTCTGCCGTAGTAGTTCTCAGGGTCCTTCTTCTCTGAGAAGCGTGCGTACCTGATGATTGCAGGCTTCCCTCTCGTGCGTTTTTGAATCATTCCCATTTCATTCAATAGGCTGACACGCTTGCTGTCTTCCTTTTGCTTGCCATCTTCCTTCTGCTTGCCATAGACAACCCTGTAATGGGATGCAAAGTCTGCCAGACACATGGACTCAAACTCTGGTGTTTCGGGTCTGGCTCTGTATTTGTCGACAAAACTCGTCATCCACACATTAAGAGAATCGGCTGGTTTGTTCTGCAATGCACTGAGCGGGAGACTCATTTTCAGTGCGTTGTCCCCAGTTGGCAGAAAAACAACCTCACGTGAGCAAGACTTCATTTTCAAGCTGCACGTACGGGCCACAGACTCCTGGGCGCTGACCTCTCTGTGTTTTGAATAAGCCTGAAGAACCTCTTTCATTTCTTCTCGTTCTGTCGCTGTTTCTGGGCTCATTTCTTTGACTATTGTTTTGAGATAGTCACTCAGCTCCCGTTCTGGCTTGGATATGTAGGACAACATGTACATGATGCAACCATACTCATCAAGAATGTACTGGATGTCCATGTTGGCGTTCCAGGCCGTCAGTAAATGTGGATTGTAGTTGTTCACCCAGCAGTCCTTGACATCACGCTTCATTAGAATCACGCTTGAGGAGGTCAATGCCTGAATGTACGAGTTGTACTGATTCAAAGTCATATCACACTGTGCCAGTAGCTGTGACATGTCTTCAAGCTGCACTTTTGGGTTATTAAGCAAATCCCAGACTGGTTTCACTTTGTTTTTGGCTGCTTGTGGTTTCATTGCACAATCTCCTTGTTCTTCTGGCATCGGGTAAGTTATCCTCGTTTTTCTAATAGGTGGCTTTGGAAATCCAAATCTGCATACTCTGTTACCTTTCTTGCATGATTTTGAATGAGATCTGCTGTGCATTTGAAGTTCTGTTACAAATCTGTGAAGTAAGGCCTGTTTGGCTTCATCAGGCAGCTGGCATGAGATGTTATGATCTATAAAGGCACACACCTTGTCATCACTGTCTTGTCCAAATATAGGAGCTCCTGCTACCCAACAGAGACAATGTATATAAGGGCTCCCTCTCGCCTGAAATTCAACCCGGTAAAAGTAATCGATAACTTCACCAATTGGCTGTGCAGGACCCAACAGCAGCTCTCGCATCAGAGCATCAACCCGTTTGTCAAACATGCGCATGGTGGTCACTGGGTTGCCTCGAAGAATGTCACACTTTTCAGCCCAGTCTAGCCCCGCAAAATCCACCTTTTGACCTTGTTGTGCCTTTATTGCCGTTATTACCTCTGGCCATCTGAATTCTGCAGCAGAGAAGGTAAGAAAAAATGTTGGCTTACCCAATTGTCTGACCATGGCTAGCAAATTCTTCAGATTTTTATCCCAGTAAGCTGGACTCCCTCTCAGTGGTTGCATGAACCTTGTGGCATCTCGGTTTCGCACCAACCTCTCAACCTCACACTTGTCCTGTAGCAGCTTGTTGGATATTTTCCGTCCATCCCTGGTATTGGGTTTTCCTTTCCTTAACTGGATGGACATGCTGCTTTTGGCCATGTGTGTTTCTGTGACAAACTGCGCAAAGAAGAGGTAGCTTGTGTCTCTTGCAAAACGAGTATCAACACAAAAAAGCCTTGCATTGAAATACATGCTCGGGGACAGTTTGACTTGTCTTGCCTGGTCCAATGTATTCTGTCCAGTAGGGAACTGAACAGGGAAAGCCATTGCCTCAAGCCTAGGAACTTTAAAGAAGCTGACAGGTGTGTTTCCTTGTGCAGGTGCAATGCTGAATATTCCATCACCGTGTGTCAGTGCTTCCTCTCCAAGGTCAGATGGCTGCAAACAACTGTCTAGGCCAATTCCAGGTCTTAGTGTATCCTTCTCATCCTCTGCATTGGGAGGTTGTTGGTCATGGCCTTCCTGTTGCTCAGAAGCAGCCGGTAAACATGCAGACTGTACCTCTGATGGATCACAATTTTCGATGCGTTCAAGTATCTCCATCATTTCAGTTTCGTCACAACTGTCGAGTTCCATCCCATCATCATTATCATCATCATCAGCGATTGTCTCATCCACTCTAATTGAAATGTCACTGTAGTCGGGGTGTGTGTCAATGAGTTGACAGACCTGCTACTACATTTCCCATGTTGACATAATGAAACAGCTGGTGACCTTTGTAAGTCAGACGTCTTTTCAGCTTCACTCTGTGTAACTGGGATTTGCTGTGCGATCTTGGTAGAGTATTGACCGTGGTTTCCACCTCGGATGGCACACACACTACAGCGCCATGTATAGCTGCCTGTCGACCTTTGGGAAGTGTGATGATCTTGGCAAATGGCAGTATTTTGGCCAAAAGTTGTCTTTTCAGCACATTCAAATCGCAGAGCTCTGGGGGAATGGGCGCCAGCTCCATGTTGTTAGCTACAGCGATGGATGATTTGTGTCCTGCTTTTAAATGTAAATCACAGTTGTGACAAATCCATTCTTTGGTCCTTTCATCTGGTACGGTGCATTGTTCAGGTCCTTGACAGTGATTGTTGCACACATGGACATATTTCCCTGTCAAACAGGCAGCAACAATGTGTAGATTCTTCTTGTAATTGCTGTGAATGCAATGTTTCACTTGGTTAGGGAAAAGGGTGCGATGACACATCGTGCACACAAATGTTGGCCCAGCTTTAATGCATTCATGGAAAGTGGATATAGCTGTCTGCATTAGGCTGTTGTCCACTGGTTGACTGCATTCCCGCATGACACGAGTCCATCGTCTGTATTTCATTCTTATTTTGAAGGCACATTGCATCTTATGGGTTATGCGAAAATCTGCTTGAGTTTGACGCTTCATTTTCATGTAACTCATGCAATGTTGCAAGTGACGTTTTCTGAAAGCAGGATCATTATGATATTTTCTGGTGATGTATTGCTTCTGCTTCAACTTGAAATCGACATGTGTGGCATATTTTCTGGTGATGTATTGCTTCTTCTTCAAGTTGTAATCTGCATTTGTCGCATATTTTCTGGTGGTGTACTGCTTCTGTTTCAAGTTGAAATCTGCATTTGTCGCATATTTTCTGGTGATGTATTGCTTCTGCTTCAAGTTGAAATTGGCATCTGTTGCATATTTGCGAATGATATATTGCTTCTGCTTCAACTTAAAATCAGCATCTGCTCTGTATCGGCTGGTGATGTATGTCCTTTTCTTATTGGTGACAGACATCTTTGTAGCCTTGAAATCACGCCTTCTTTCATTTCTGTGTCTTGTCTTCAGTTTTTGTCGTCTCTGTGCATTTAATTTGGACAATGCCTTACTGTCCTTCCATATGCCCTGTGAGGATTTCGCATCAACTGACCGTGGAGAATGCTTGCTGGCTGGGAATCCAGTGTGTGTTACATCTTTGGTCATCTGTGTCACTTTGTTCTCCACATGCTTTGCATTATGTGGTTTGTCAGATTGCACCAGTGGGGACAGCAAACCATCTGACAGACGTCTTGCACGATGAAATGAGACTGGCATGAAGTCATACTGCAGTCCATCAATAGGGCCTCTGGTGTCTGTAAGGAGCAATTCATACAACTTATAAATCCTTGCCCCCATATCACTCAAATGTGTAAAAGTGATCATAACAGCTTTTCCTTTTCCAGTGGCAGGAAGTCCATCCTTATTTCGACTATGAGAATCAAACAGTCCATATCTCCCAGACTTGTCTCTGAACAATGCAATGCAATATGGCACTACTATAAAAAGTGCATGTGTAACATCTGCATTGAGGCACTGAAGTCTTGTGGAGAGGTCAACAAACCAACCTTGGTTGTCACCGTCTACCGTGTCTCTCATACATCCCGATAACACTGGAGATTTAACAACGTTATACTCATATTTGTCAGTGTTGACTCTGAGGGGCACTTCTTCCATTGTCAAGTGTTGATGCTGATAGACATTTCTTTGTTTTAGCTGTTTTATTGTTGAGCCATACAAGCTGTTGCCCTTCTTCAGTATTTGATCAAGATCACCCTTTCTCACATCATCAAGCTCACTGTGGTATGCCAAAAATGTCAGAGCCATGCATGTACACTGTTTGTTCCTTAACCTTCCATAGCCATGATGACCCTGATGAAATGATGCCTGCACAGAAATCTCACTTGGTACACATGGTTCTTGCATGCCATGGTTTTCAGAAGTGCCCATCACACTGTCACTGTGCTCTTGAACTTGACACTGAGTTGAACATGAAAATGACACCACAGGTTCACTATGTACCTCCTGGGCACATTCACTGTCACAAACCTCCATATCCACTATGCTGCTGTGGGGCTCCGGATCCAGTTTAGTCCAGCGTATCTTTGCAGCTTTAGATCTCTTTCCTTTAGATGGCATGATGATATTTGTGGAAGGAGCTATAATTCTCCTCAGAGCTTTGTTCGAAGAGCTATAATTCCCCTCAGAGTTGTGTTGGAGGAGGAGCTATAATTCGCCTCAGAGCTGTGTGGGAGGAGCTATAACTCCCCTCTGAGCTGTGTGGGAGGAGCAATAATGCTATAATTCCCCTCAGAGCTGTGTGGGAGGAGATACAATTCCCCTTAGTGTTGTGTGGGAGGAGCTATAATTCCCCTTAGAGCTGTGTGGGAGAAGCTATATTTCCCCTCAGAGCTGTGTGGGAGAAGCTACATTTCCCATCAGAGTTGTGTGGGAGAAGCTATAATTCCCCTCAGAGCTGTTTAAAAAGGAGCTATAATTCCCCTCACAGCGGTGTGGAAGAAACTATAATTCCTCTCAGAGTTGTGTGGGAGGAGCTCTAATTCTCCTCAGCTGTGTGGGAGGAGCTATAATGCTAAGCTGTAATTCCCCTCAGAGCTGTGTAGGAGGAGCTATAATTCCCCTCACAGCGGTGTGGGAGAAACTATAATTCCCCTCAGAGTTGTGTGGGAGGAGCTATAATGCTAAGCTATAATGCTATAATTCCCCTTTGAGCTGTGTGGGAGGAGCTATAATTCCCCTCAAAGCTGTATTGGAGGAGCTATAACTTCCCTCCAAGCTGTGTGGGAGGAGCTATAATGCTATAATTGTCCTTAGAGCTGTGTGAGAGGAGCTATAATTCCCCTCAGAGCTTTGTGATTTTTTTTTCAAAAATGATTTTGTTTTTTTGTTTTTTCAAAAATGATTTTGTTTTTTTGTTTTTTCAAAAATGTTTTTTTTAAATGATTTTTTTTTTCAAAAATGAATTTTGTTTTTTTCAAAAATGATTTTTTTTTTAATTTTTTTTTTTCAAAAGTAATTTTTTTTTCAAAAATATATTTTTTTTTCAAAAATATTTTTTTTTTCAAAAATATTTTTTTTTTCAAAAATTAATTTTTATTTTTTTCAAAAATATTTTTTTTTTTACATGGGGCGGTCATAATGTTTTGGCTGATCATGGGGTGGTCATAATGTTTTGGCTGATCATGGGGTTGTCAGCTTTTGTCACCTCCCACTCTAGTTTTGAACATTTCGCCATTCATTCCTATGGGACCAATTTTGCCGCAAAAACGACGATATTTCGTGGACCATTCGGCGAAACGTTCCACAAAGTAATAGCACACCAATCGGGAAAAATCTGCACGTTTCGGTATATTACTTGTCTCTGTAGTGTGGAAAATGTGAGAGGAGTCTACAAGCATTATCAAGTCTAGCAGATGAAGTCACATGCATTTGGGGTGTCTCAGCATCTTGTGTTTACAACCACTGTTTCCTAGCAACGCTCATGCCCTGTTTATGCTTCCCAAATACTACTTCATCAAAACTGCCCCATCAGAATTACCCCATCAAAACTGCCCCATCATATTCCTCTATTATAAATCAGTACATGGTGTGTCTGTCCCCTCCCCCGGGCTCTGTAATCAGCTGAGATGCTCCAGCCACCTTCCCCCCCTGTGTATAACCATGGCAACAAAACAAACACTAACAGTACACTCTGATTAATGGCTAAAATTTCCTGAAATGACCTCTAAACAAATGGCCGTATTTTAAAAACTATACATCCTACAGCGAAGATCTTTATATTGTGAGAATCACAAGACCCAGACCTAGATTTTGATGTATAGTATGTCTGTGAAATATTAAAAATGAAGGCACGGTCGCAGTTTAGAAATTGCCCTTCAAATTTGGAGGGGGCTAGAGTGTAGTTTCAATGAATGTCAATGGACGGCGTGAGTTACAAACAAATGGTCATATTGTGAAAACTATCGGGACTATGGCTTAGCCGTGGACATGTTTAGTGGCAGCAGGGATAGCTGAACGTTTTGATATAAGATTTGTGTAGGTGGGCTTGAAAATGAGGGAGTGGCGGCAGTTTAGAAATCATGTTCTGATTTTTCAGCTTTTGTCATCTCCCACTCTAGTTTCCCCATTCCTATGGGACCAATTTCGCCGCAAAAATGACGATATTTTGTGAACCATTCGGCGAAACGTTCCACAAACGTTGGCTATAATAATAAGAACTAGAAAAGGTACAATTTCTGGGGAAATTGTGAAAGTGTTCTTGCCTCTACAACTGGAGTGGGCGGAGTAACTGGGTGGGGTGGAGTGGCTTGAGTAACTGTGAAAAGTGTTAAAAAGCTTAATATTTTAAAAAGTATAAATAGTAGTAAAAAAGTTCCATCATTCGCTGAAAGAGCTGAACATTTTTTTCAAAAGTAATTTTTTTTTTCAAAAATGAATTTTTTTTAATCAAAAATGATTTTTTTTTCTTCAAAAATGATTTTTTTTTTCAAAAGTAATTTTTTTTTTCAAAGGTAATTTTTTTTTTCAAAAATGAATTTTTTTATTTCAAAAATAATTTTTTTTTTGAAATTATTATTTTTTTTAAAGTAATTTTTTTTTCAAAAATACTTTTTTTTTTTCAAAAATATTTTTTTTTTTCAAAAATATTTTTTTTTTTTTCAAAAATGATTTTTTTTTTTCAAAAATTATTTTTTTACTTTTTTCAAAAATTTTTTTTTTTTTTCAAAAATATTTTTTTTTTTTACATGGGGCGGTCATAATGTTTTGGCTGATCATGGGGTGGTCATAATGTTTTGGCTGATCATGGGGTTGTCAGCTTTTGTCACTTCCCACTCTAGTTTTGAACATTTCGCCATTCATTCCTATGGGACCAATTTCGCCGCAAAAACGTCATTTCGTGGACCCGAATGGTCTCCCACTCTAGTTTCCCCATTCATTCCTATGGGACCAATTTCGCAGCAAAAATGACGATATTTTGTGAACCATTTGGTGAAACGTTCCACAAAGTAATAGCACACCATTCGGGAACAATCCGCACGTTTCGGTATATTACTTGTCTATGTAGTGTAAAAACTGTGGGAGGAGTTAGGGTGGTAAATTTGGCTATAATAATAAGAATAACATATATGTGAGATAACAGTAAGTGGTCTTGCTATGCAAGAACACTTAATAATATATATGTGAGATAACAGTAAGTGGTCTTGCTATGCAAGAACACTTAATGATATACCCTTCGTGTCTTGTTTAGCTGTGGAGTAAAATTGCCATACTTTACCCGGAAGGGTTATATTTGGGGGAGTTTGTAATTTAAGGAAATGGGTAATTCTCAGGCATTTGAACAGTTTGTCGTTCATAAGGTGGTATTGTGCCATAATTTGGTCCGCAGATTTGTGTTGTGTTCCCTCATATAGGTCTGATATAAAAGTGTAATGCCCCGTTCAATCAGATCCTTGACTTTTATCATTGGTATTTTGGATTCCAACAGGGTTAGGGATAGTTTATAGATTGTGTCTTGGGTATCCTGATGGTTTTGTTCTAAGAGGAATCTCCATGCCTTCAGTGAAGTCTGCATTGGAGGTGATAGTATGGTCATGTCCCATGGTGCCCTTCTGTCGTCCATAAGTAGTAGTGTTAGGTCTTTTGTTGGTGAGATAGCTTTTTCAATGTCTACCCATAATGGCGTGTTAGTCTCTTGTAACCAATATTTGATCTGCTCTAAGTGTACTGCCCAGAGGTAGTCATAAATGTCCACTAGTCCCACCCCTCCTGCCTTTCTGTGAGAAGTTAGATTGTTTCATGAACATCTGGCTTTTTTCCCATCCCAGATGTACCTCCAACTAAGATTTGTTGGGATGCGGATCGATAGGGTGCAGAACACATACAATATTTGTGGAAATATCAACATTTTGTAAGCAGTTATCCTGCCTAGCCATGATATTTCCTTTTTTGATATATCCTTGAACTGAGCTTCCAGTCTGGCTATCAGCGGGGACATGTTGGCTTTAGCCAAGTAGGTGATGCCTCCTGTGCTCCATGTATAAGGTAATTGTGCTTGAAGAGTAGCTTGTGTGTGGGGAGGCACTCCCAGGTCCAGTATTAAGGATTTCGTGAAATTAACCTTGTAATAAGAGATATCCCCAAAAGTAGTGAGGTCTGCATGTGCTTCGTTTAGGGATGTGAGCGGATTGGTTAGGAGCAGGATTACATCATCATCATTACATCATCCACAAATAGGTTGATGGTGTGCATACTAAAGCCAAACTGGAAGCCCGTAATCAAGGGATGAGTTCTGATAGCTTCGGCTAGAGGTTCTATCATTAGATTAATAGTGGTCGGAGACAGAGGGCAGCCTTGTCTAGTCCCAAATTTTGAAGGGTGTGGATAGAAAACATGCAGAGTATACCTGTGCAGATGGGCAAGAGTAGAGGGCCATAATTGCTTTCAATATGAAACCTTTGAAACCAAACTTGGCTAAAACCATTTCCATATAGGTCCAATGAACTCTGTCGAACGCCTTCTAAATATTTTTTTATTATTCTGTTCTATTGTTTTTCTATGCTTTTCTTTTCTATTATTTTCTATTTTATAAGTCTTTTCTATTCAAATTCGAATTCATTCTATAAGAAATTCGAATTTCGGAACATGGCTTCTAAAGTTTGAGTTTCGTATAGAATGAATTCGAATAGAAAAGACATATAACATACAAAATAATAGAAAAGAAAAGCATAGAAAAACAATAGAACATAATAATAAAAAAAAAAATATATATATATATATATATATATATATATATATATATAAAATATTTTTTTCTATTCTTCTCCTTTGTTTTTCTATGCTATTCTTTTCTATTCTAAACTTTTCTATACGAATTTGAATTCATTCTATGCGAAATTCGAATTTCGGAAGATGGCTTCTGAAATTCGAATTTTTTTATAGAATGAATTCTAATTTGAATAGAAAAGATTAGAATAGAAAATAATAGAAAAACAATAGAACAGAACAGAATATAATATAATGTATATTATTATAATATATATATATTTTATTCTATTCTGTTCTATTGTTTTTCTAGTCTATTCTTTTCTACACTATTCTAATGTTTTCTATTCAAATTCACTTTATATGAAATTCGAATTTCGGAAGATGTATGTATATATGTATATATATATATATATATATATATATATATATATATATATATATATATATATATATATATATATATATATATATATATATATATATATATATATATATATATATATATATATATATATATATATATATAAATAAATATATATAAATTATTTTTCTGTTCTATTGTTTTTCTATTCTGTTCTAACCTTTTCTATTTAAATTCAAATTCATTCTATACGAAATACGAATTTTGGAAGATATTTTATATATTACTTTTTCTATGCTGGTCTATTGTTTTTCTATGCTATTATTCTGTATTATTTTCTATTTTATTCTAATCTTTTCTATTTGAATGCAACATCATTCTATACGAAATTTGAATTTCGAAAAATGGTTATAGAAAAATAGAATGAAATTGAATTCTAATAAAAAAGACTAGAATAGAAAAAACAATAGAACAGAAAAAAAATATATAATATATATAAAACCATCTTCCGAAATTGAAGAATGAATTCAAATTCGAATAGAAAAGAATAGAATAGAAAATAATAGACAAGAATAGCATAGAAAAACAATAGAACAGAATAGAAAAAAAATATAATATATTCTATTCTAATCTTTTCTATTCAAATTCAAATTCTCTCTGTACCAAATTCAAATGTCGGAAGAATTTAGAATTCAATTTTATTCTATTTCTATATAACCATTTTCCAAAATTCAAATTTCGTATAGAATGAATTGAATTTGCATCTATATATATCTATATACATCAAATTTCACATGAAATGAATTTGAATAGAAAAGATTAGAATAGAGTAGAAAAGAATAGACTAGAAAAACGATAGAACTGAATAGAATAAAATATAATATAATTTAAATTCATTCTATACGAAATTCAAATTTCAGAAGTCATCTTCCGAAATTCGAATTTCATATAGAATGAATTCAAATTTGAGTAGAAAAGTTTAGAATAGAGTAGAAAAGAATAGCATGGAAAAACAAGGTAACAGAATAGAAAAAAAAATATAATAAATAAATTATATTTTTTTCTATTCTGTTCCCTTGTTTTTCTATGCTATTCTTTTCTATTCTAAACTTTTTCCTCGAATTTTAATTAATTCTATACGAAATTCGAATTTCAGAAGATGGCTTCTGAAATTCGAATTTCGTATATAATGAATTCGAATAGAAAAGATTAGAAGAGAAAATAATAGAAAAAAATAGACTATAAAAACAATAGAACAGAATAGAATAACATATAATATATATATTATATTTTATTCTATTCTGTTCTATTGTTTTTCTATGCTATTCTGTTCTATTATTTTCTATTCTATTCTAATCTTTTCTAATCAAATTTGATTTCAGTCTACATGAAATTCAAATTTCGGAAGATGTTTTATATATATTACAGTGGGGACGGAAAGTATTCAGACCCCCTTAAATTTTTCACTCTTTGTTATATTGCAGCCATTTGCTAAAATCATTTAAGTTAATTTTTTCCCCATTAATGTACACACAGCATCCCATATTGACAGAAAAACACAGAATTGTTGACATTTTTGCAGATTTAAAAAAAAGAAAAACTGAAATATCACATGGTCCTAAGTATTCAGACCCTTTGCTCAGTATTTAGTAGAAGCATCCTTTTGATCTAATACAGCCATGAGTCTTTTTGGGAAAGATGCAACAAGTTTTTCACACCTGGATTTGGGGATCTCTGCCATTCCTCCTTGCAGATCCTCTCCAGTTCTGTCAGGTTGGATGGTAAACATTGGTGGACAGCCATTTTTAGGTCTCTCCAGAGATGCTCAATTGGGTTTAAGTCAGGGCTCTGGCTGGGCCATTCAAGAACAGTCACAGAGTTGTTGTGAAGTCACTCCTTCGTTATTTTAGCTGTGTGCTTAGGGTCATTGTCTGAGGTCCTGAGCACTCTGGAGAAGGTTTTCGTCCAGGATATCCCTGTACTTGGCCGCGTTCATCTTTCCCTTGATTGCAACCAGTTGTCCTGTCCCTGCAGCTGAAAAACACCCCCACAGCATGATGCTGCCACCACCATGCTTCACTGTTGGGACTGTATTGGACAGGTGATGAGCAGTGCCTGGTTTTCTCCACACATACCGCTTAGAATTAAGGCTAAAAAGTTCTATCTTAGTCTCATCAGACCAAGACCAAGACTCTCACCATCTTGGAGTCCTTCAGGTGTTTTTTTAGCAAACTTCATGCTGGCTTTCATGTGTCTTGCACTGAGGAGAGGCTTCCATCAGGCCACTCTGCCATAAAGCCCCGACTGGTGGAGGGCTACAGTGATGGTTGACTTTCTAAAACTTTCTCCCATCTCCTGACTGCATCTCTGGAGCTCAGCTACAGTGATCTTTGGGTTCTTCTTTACCTCTCTCACCAAGGCTCTTCTCCCCCAATAGCTCAGTTTGGATGGACGGCCAACTCTAGGAAGGGTTCTGGTCATCCCAAATGTCTTCCATTTAAGAATTATGGAGGCCACTCTACTCTTAGGAACCTTAAGTGCAGCAGAATTTTTTTGATAACCTTGGCCAGATCTGTGCCTTGCCACAATTCTGTCTCTGAGCTCTTCAGGCAGTTCCTTTGACCTCATGATTCTCATTTGCTCTGACATGCACTGTGAACTGTAAGGTCTTATATAGACAGGTGTGTGGCTTTCCTAATCAAGTCCAATCGGTATAATCAAATAGGGATGAGCCGCCCTGTTCGGTTCGCACCAGAACATGCGAACAGGAAAAAAGTTTGTTCGAACACGCGAACACCATTAAAGTCTATGGGACACGAACATGAATAATTAAAAGTGCTAATTTTAAAGGCTAATATGCAAGTTATTGTCATAAAAAGTGTTTGCGGACCTGGGTCCTGCCCCAGGGGACATGGATCAATGCAAAAAAAGTTTTAAAAACGGCCATTTTTTCAGGAGCAGTGATTTTAATAATGCTTAAAGTCAAACAATAAAAGTGTAATATCCCTTTAAATTTCTTACCTGGGGGGTGTCTATAGTATGCCTGTAAAGGGGCGCATGTTTCCTGTGTTTAGAACAGTCTGACAGCAAAATTACATTTTGAAGGAAAAAACCCATTTAAAACTACCCGCGGCTATTGCATTGCCGACAATACACATAGAAGTTCATTGAAAAAAATGGCATGGGAATTCAACAAAGGGGAACCCCGGACCAAAATTTTTTTTAAAAAATGACGTGGGAGTCCCCCTAAATTCCATACCAGGCCCTTCAGGTCTGGTATGGATTTTAAGGGGAACCCCGCGCCAAAAAAAAAAACGACGTGGGGTCCCCCCAAAAATCTATACCAACCTGGCAGGCCGCAGGAAAAGAGGGGGGGCGAGAGTGCGCCCCCCCTCCTGAACCGTACCAGGCCACATGCCCTCAACATTGGGAGGGTGCTTTGGGTAGCCCCTCAAAACGCCTTGTTTCCATGTTGATCAGGACAAAGGCCTCATCCCCACAACCCTGGCCGGTGGTTGTGGGGGTCTGCGGGCGGGGGGCTTATCGGAATCTGGAAGCCCCCTTTAACAGGGGGACCCCTAGATCCTGGCCCCCCCTGTGTGAAATGGTAAGGGGGTACTTACCCCTACCATTTCACTAAAAAACTGTCAAAAATGTTAAAAATGACAAGAGACAGTTTTTGACAATTCCTTTATTTAAATGCTTCTTCTTTCTTCTATCTTCCTTCATCTTCTGGTTCTTCTGGCTCTTCTGGTTCTTCCTCCGGTGTTCTCGTCCAGCATCTCCTCCACGGCGTCTTCTATCTTCTTCTCCTCGGGCCGCTCCGCACCCATGGCATGGGGGGAGGCTCCCGCTCTTCTCTTTTTCTTTTCTTCTTTTTTTCTCTTCTTCTCTTCTTCATTTTCTTCTCCGGGCTGCTCCGCACCCATGCTGGCATGGAGGGAGGCTCCTGCTGTGTGACGGTGCTCCTCGTCTGATAGTTCTTAAATAACGGGGGTCGGAGCCACCCGGTGACCCCACCCCCTCTGACGCACAGTGACTTGACGGGACTTCCCTGTGACGTCACAGGGAATGCTACAGGGAAGTCCCGTCATGTCCCATGCGTCAGAGGGGGGCGGGGTCACTGGGTGACCCAAATACTTATGACAATAACTTGCATAATAGCCTTTAAAATTAGCACTTTTGATTTCTCCCATAGACTTGCGAACGGCAAGACGGCGACGGCGAACTTGCGAACAGCCAATGTTCGAGTCGAACATGAGTTCGACTCGAACTCGAAGCTCATCCCTATAATCAAACACAGCTGGACTCAAATGAAGGTGTAGAACCATCACAAGGATGATCAGAAGAAATGCACAGCACCTGAGTTAAATATATGAGTGTCACAGCAAAGGGTCTGAATACTTAGGACCATGTGATATTCAGTTTTTCTTTTTTAATAAATCTGCAAAAATGTCAACAATTCTGTGTTTTTCTGTCAATATGGGGTGCTGTGTATACATTAATGAGGAAAAAAATGAACTTAAATGATTTTAGCAAATGGCTGCAATATAATAAAGAGTGAAAAATTTAAGGGGGTCTGAATACTTTCTGTCCCCACTGTAATATATATAAAAAACATCTTCCGAAATTTGAATTTCATGTAGACTGAAATCAAATTTGAATAGAAAAGATTAGAATAGAATAGAAAATAATAGAACAGAATAGCATAGAAAAACAATAGAACAGAATAGAATAAAATATATATATTATATTTTATTCCATTCTGTTCTATTGTTTTTCTAGTCTATTCTTTTCTATTATTTTCCATTCTATTCTATTATATTCTATTATACAGAATAGCATAGAAAAACAATAGAACAGAATAGAATAAAATATAGGCTTTTCACTCAAAAGGAGATTTATTGAACTTAAATAGCTTTACAGCAGCAAAAACAAAAGAAAAAGGTTTCGGTCTCACTGACTTGCAAAGTCCAGGACTACTATTGCAGTTAAACAGTCCTTAGTTTCTGTTGCAGGTAGATTCCTCTAGCAGGAGGCTTCCAGGCAGGACACTGCTATTCACTGTTGCTGCACACCAAAACACCATCCACCTTCTCCTCTACACTCCTCCACACCCTCTCTAACTTCCTGTCTTGTTTTGAAACCCACTTCCTCTTACAGGTGAGTTAACCCTTTTTTGTTCCCTTAAAGGGACCACAGTCCAAACAGAGGGGAAATTCAGCGTCCTTCCAGGACCCAGTCACGATAGATAGATAGATAGATAGATAGATAGATAGATAGATAGATAGATAGATAGATAGATAGATAGATAGATAGATAGATAGATAGATAGATAGATAGATAGATAGATAGATAGATAGATAGATAGATTTTTTTTTTTCTATTCTGTTCCATTGTTTTTCTATTATTTTACATTCTAATCTTTTCGATTTGAATGTGAATTCATTCTATACTAAATTTGAATTTCGGAAAATGGTTATATAGAAATAGAATGAAATCGAATTCTAATAGAAAAGACTAGAATAGAAAAAACAATAGAACATAATAGAAAAAGATATATATATATATATATATATATATATATATATATATATATATATATATATATATATATATATATATATATATATATATATATATATATATATATATATATATATATATATAAAACATATATATATATATATATAAACAATCCTCCAAAATTGGAATTTGGTACAGAATGAATTCAAATAGAAAAGATTAGAATAGAATATATTATATTTTTTTCTATTCTGTTCTATTGTTTTTCTATGCTATTCTTTTCTATTATTTTCTATTCTATTCTAATCTTTTCTATTCAAATTCACTTTTATTCTATACGAATTTTGAATTTCTCAAAATAGTTATATATAGTTTACTTATTCAAATTCGGTCAAATTTTTTCAAATGCGGTAGATTTTTTTCGAATACGCGCAAATTTTTTTGAATTCGAATACAAAACTAAGCAAATCCCAAAAACTAATGTAACGAATGCAATGAATTTAACTAAACAAATTTAGTTAAAAAACGAATCGAAACGAAATGAAACTAAACTAATGTTTTCATTCTTCACATGTCTAGCGTCAATAGATAGCAACAGAGAAGGCGTTCGAGTTCGTTCAGCATGATGTATCACATTAATAATTCTCCTAGTTGCATCAGAGGTCTGTCTCCCCTTCACAGAGCCCATCTGGTCGCGTTGGATGATTGTGGGTATTCTTTAGTCTCTTGGCTAGTAACTTCGCATAAACCTTGGTATCTGAGTTGAGAAGGGATATGGGCCTAAAATTGGCCGGTGTATTGGGGCCTTTACCCGGTTTCGATAGCGTCACTATGTGTGCTCTCAGCATCTCTTTGGGGAGGTTTGCGGAATTTGTGGCTTTATTAAAGACTTTGGACATGTGAGGTGAAAGTATGGTTTTGAACATTTTTACAGTATTCATTGGAGAATCCATCGGGTCTGGGTGATTTGAGAATGTATAGAGAATGTATAATTTTTTCTATCTCTTGGGCTGTGATTGGAGCGTTTAATATACCTAGGTGAAGTTCTGAGAGAGATGGGAGATTTATCTTCTGTAGGAATGTTTGTATTTTATCTGCTGTCAGTTGAGGCGTGTTAGGGTCAGTATGTATGTTGTAAAATGAACTGTAATATTCTGCAAATTGGTTTGCTATATCTTGGGGGTTGACAAGTTTGTGTGTGGAGGCGGGGTGTTTTAAGTATGCAATTCTAGTTTTGGTGCGAGCCGCTTTAAGTCTATTTGCTATATATTTACCTGCTCTATTGGCATTGGTGTAGTAGTTTAGATTTAAGCGCCTAAGATGTTTATCATATTGTTGTGTTAGTAGTTCTCTAAGTTTTCCCCTGAGGACGGTCAATTGGTTAGTCAAGGGCATTGATGGTGATTTTTTTGTTTTGGGATTCTATGTTATGTATGTCTGAGAGAATCTTATTAAATTGTTGGGCCTGTCTCTTCTTTTCTCTAGCTCCCATTTGTATTAGGAAGCCTCTCATGAAGGCCTTGTGTGCGTTCCATACAATATATGGATCTGTAACTGATTCTGTATTCTCTGAAAAGTAATTGTTAAGATGCTGAGATAGAGACTTTTGGAAGTGTGGTTCTTGGAGAGGTTGTGTATTACAGCGCAAGATGGGGGGTGAGGAGGAAACTCCCTTTTCCACAACAGACATAGATATGTCAGCATGGTCCAACCATGTAATATTGTGTATTCATTATAAATATATCGACAGATCCGCGCTTACAGACTGATTTACACCTGCAGCCCACCTATGTAGGAAGGGGACACTTAAGTGATCCCCCAAAAAACTGAAAATCAAAGTATAGGGAGTGGCGCTGTGTTAGACAAAGGGTGTGGCTATAGATTAAACAAGTGCTCAAGTGTGTAATATAATTGCTTTTTAGAAGTGAAGAAATTTGTTGTAATACGAAACTCCCAAAAATCAATGTATCCCTATATTAGTGAAAAATCCTTATTTAGTGATAAAGGGAATTTGCTACTATATGTGCAAACAATAACACAAATTTTAAATCATCACCATTATATAACATATATAAATCTTCTAATTAGTAAATATAAAGTGACAAGTGCCAAAAACTGTGGTTATCAAACCATAGTGCATTGATGTGCAAAAACCATTTACAATAGTAAATCATTAATAATGTGTAAAAACCGCAACTATGTATCAAAAAAAAATCCCATATACTGTTTGTTGCAAAGTGTTCATAACAGTAATATAATGTGCCGTGCACCAAAACCCCATAGAAATCGTGCAGAAGGTTCTTCTTTAGTGGTAAAGAGACGTGCTGTAATTACTGGCAGTCACCCCCCAATGTGGCTGCACTCACCGGAGCACTCCACCCCTGCAGGGGTACGAGCGTATGATGTTGATCCTGTCTCTCCGGTTATATGGGTGCCAGTATCCTTCCACGCGTCCCAATCCTAAAGCAGCTACTTGCATACAAGGAGGTGGGGACTCCCTGTCCCTTGATGTAATAAAGGTCCCCACTGGATATCCACTTAGGTGTTAAAAAAATAATAAAAAGGGTTCCACATAGCGTGATTCTGTTTAAAATGTATTCGTTTGTTTATTATTATTGTTTATATAAAACAGTCCAGTCACAAAAGACTGATATCACACTGGCGAATAAAACAATTAATGTTTCCAGACAGGAGAGAGAGCTCACAGGCTCATATGCTCTCCACACAATCCGGGGATGCAGCGCCAGCATGAACCGCCGCTTGCGTTCCACCAGTCGGATATCCGGAACCACGATCCGCGGAAGTGACGTTGTGCGTGCCAAGATAGTCCCGCCTTACGCGTTTCATCATACGGACGTCATCGGAGGCGCTGCCATCTTGGCACTCCCAACGTCATTTATCGAGGGTGTAGTCATCGCTGCGGCCAATCAAATCCCGATTGTCGGACTCACACATCCAGCGGTGTGAATTAGCAATTAGTTGCTAGGTTGCTAGGGTGTAAAGGAGAATCAAATTGAGATGTCTCAACCCCAGAGATGTTTGAATATGAATGTGGATCAAATTTATGAATGCCCACCATGTTTTTTTTCTTAGAAGAACGCTTGTTGGATACCACCTGCCATTCGTTTTGCATGGGTTGCAGGTTTGTGGATGGTGGTGGTTGAATAGTTTGATCAGGAATAATGCCCCATTGATGTAGGGCTCCAAGCCCATTCTCCAGCATGGACACGGATATGGTGGCCCCATTGTGGGTAATGGATAAGGTTGCAGGGTATTTCAATTTGTGGAGGATATTGTGATTCCTCAGTGCTCAGTGCTTTGGTGATCATTAGCAGGTTGCGACGGCGTTGTAGTGTGTGTCTGGACAGATCAGGGAGCAGCCTGATGTTGGCATATTGCTGAGGGATGTTTTCTGGTTTACGCGAGTCTTGTAATATTTGATCTTTGATGTGATAAAAGTGTACTCTCAATAGGACATCTCTGGGAGTTTCATCAGGGAGGAATGTTGGTTTGGGGACCCTGTGAATCCTATCCACAAGGAGATCCTGAGCTGTTGCGCCTGGCAGTAAGGTGGAGAACAGGTTCTGGGCAAATTGCAGGAGCTGGTTAGGGGGGATTGATTCAGGTTCGCCCCTTAGTTTGAGGTTGTTCCTCCTGGACCTGTCCTCAAGGCCATTTTGTCCTTTATCCATGCTATATCTTCCCCCTGTGCTGTGTGCCTCCACCATCAAATTGTATAAAGAAGTGTATTCTTCCATTTAATTTTCCACTTGGTTTACTCTGTGGCCTAGGGCTTGAACTTCCCTCTGGCATTCATTTATCCCCCTGAACATATCCGCTTGTAGTGAGGATCTCAGGGACAGCAGCATGCCCTTTAATATTGTGTCCGACACTGGCCTGTCTGCTGTGGGAAAGTCTGCTATGGGGTCCCCTCCCTGTGTATACTGGCTTGTGGGGGCAGGATGGGGCCTGCTTACCTCCATAGTTGGATCAGTCTGCGGTCTAGGTGGGGATTCCCTCCTCAGTTTGGATTTGGCCGGGCTTTTTGTAGTAGGGCTGGATGACCCAGAGGAGGATTCGCTGAGCAGTGTAATCGGGCGGGTGGCACTAGATGGCGTCCTGTGGCCTCCGAGTTGCGCTCCGGGCCTTCGTTCCTGCTGTGTGTCCCGAGCGCCGCTGCTATTTTGTTGTAGCCCATGCGAGGCTGTACCAAAGAAGGTATCCAGCTTTCGCGGCTGTTGTGGGTTTTCGCGGTTTCTGGGCATCCTCGGTACAATCAGCAGGGAATTGCTAACTGGATGGCTGTGTTTGGAGCCGTGGATGTAGCCAGTGGGCTCTGATGGTTGCGGGTTATCTCTGGTGGATGAGCGGAGCTCTTGGGCTAAACGTCCATCTTGGAGTCCGGTCGCCACCCCCCCCATACATCCCCATTTTTGTGATTCAACAGATTAAATAAATATTTATTTATACTTTATGTTTTGGTTTTTATACAGGAAATGCTGTGCTGCCGATTAATATATCTATGTAAATGATCAGCTGTCAAAATATGCAGTACCTCTGGATGCAATTTAAACAAACTGAGTTTTACAGTTAATGTAATTATATTCCCATATATGACTGGACCAACTGAGTTGGGGCATAAGTAACCATATGGACGCCCTGGGCACTTGCTACATCGGTGTCAAACTAATCACCTATGGTATGCTCGGGCCCTTAAGCGCTATTCTTAGTGGTATGCCCAATTCCCTATTTCCAGCTTGATGACTAGGAGCCATTCTGTTCCCTCCGTGTCATATATGGAGATCCCTGTGCCTGCTATGCTGAGGGGAGGAGTGGATACTTCTCTGTCCGTTCTCCTCTGCGAGTCTGGCAAAGATGGACTTTCCAAACTGGTGAATTGTGACAACGCATGTTAGCGTGTGAGGTCACATGCGCCTTTGGAGTTCTGGACATGTGCAATGGTGCTGTTATTAGGTCCGTTCCCCGATAATGACGTCAGACACTGGCAGGACAGGGAGAGATTAAAATGTGGTGGTTCACCATAATGCAAACTGACAGGGAAGCTGTGAGAGAGAGTGTTTGTCTCTCTTCACCTTTCCTGCTTCATAGCAAGCATCCTTTAAATCCTTGGCACATATAAGTATTTTGCTGCTGTAATGCTCATATTGGCTAAAGTTTCGTTTGGGGTGGGGGATGGGGTCCCTTTAGGTCAATACATGCCTGCATTAGCAGGAAAGGAGGCCATGTCATGATCAGCAAGAGATGATTTTATCACCTCCTCTCTTCATCTCTTGTAGGTGCTGATGCCTCCCCATATTGGCCTTAAGGCTCCAGCCCTAATCCAGGACGGGAAAAGTCCATATGAGTTTGCAGGACACCTTAGATAATTATATAGAAATCCCCACTAAAAAGGAAACAATCTGTTTTTCTCTTAGGAGCGTACTGGCTGATTCCCCAGGGAAACAGACTTGACAGCAGGGGTGCTGCTGGTCTGCATCCGGGTTTTGTTAAGGCGCAGCTAGTACCACCTGCTGTGGCTCTACCGGACGCCCTAGCATCAACCCTTTCCTCTAGTTTTGGGGACAAAAAAAGATCCTATTTAACTTCATGCAACACTTTCAAAAGCTCCTGAGGAAGCTCTTATGAGCGAAACATGTAGAGTAAGAAGTGGTTCCATATGTTGTATGAATATTGTGCTTTTGAACATTTAATGTCATTTTAAAGAAACGTACATCCAATTAAATTGGTATTAAAGCGGGGGTTCACCCACACCGCCAAAAAAAAAAAAAATATTAAAAGCCAGCAGCTACAAATACTGCAGCTGCTGACTTTTAATACATGGCCACTTACCTGTCCCAAGGTCCAGCGATGTCAGCAGGGGACGCCGAGAACCCGCTTGGTTCTCAGCAGCTGCCGCCGCCATCCTAGGTGAGGGAGTCAGGAAGTGAAGTGTTGCGGCTTCACTTCCCGTTTCCCTACTGCGCATGCGCGAGTCGTGCTGCGCGTCCCAAGTGGTCCCCGCTTTCTCCTGGGAGCTGCTGTGTGTTCCCAGCAGACAGCGCGGTGGGGACGGGAAGAGGCGTAGACTCCCATGGGAGTCTATGCCGGAAGTGGGTGCAAATACCTGTCTTAGACAGGTATCTGCCCCCCCTCCCCCCTGAAAGGTGCCAAATGTGACACCGGAGGGAGGGAGGGTTCCAAAAAGCGGAAGTTCCATTTTTGTGTGGAACTCCGCTTTAATGAGCTAATAACATAGTCAGCAGTTATGATAATAAACAACTATTATGGGATGTTCAAGCATAGAGTTAAGATGGGGTAGAGAACAACATGGAGGATGATAGAAATACATTATATTCTCACAGACTGCAACAACAGTTCGGCTGCTTCACAGCCTGTCTTCACAATTTTATAGAACACTAAAATAGAGTTTGGAAGCTATAGAAAAGTCTACATGAGTAGAATAATTATTTTCCCCCTCTCAACCAACATTTTGTTTACCATTTCATTGCTGTATGGGACTTGTGAGTTCATCACGGGACACAGAGAAACCATAATAATGACTATATGGGATGTCCTAAAGCAATGCACTTGAGGGGAGGGAGACACAATCACAGAAACTGCCACCTGAGAAGGACTCCTGATGCCACGTACACACGAGCGGACTTTACGGCAGACTTTGTCCTGCGGACTTTGACGGATTTTACGACGGACTTTCCGAATGAACGGGCTTGCCTACATACGATCAAACAAAGTCCGACGGATTCGTACATGATGACGTACGACCGGACTAAAACAAGGAAGTTCATAGCCAGTAGCCAATAGCTGCCCTAGCTCGGTTTTTTCCATCGGGCTAGCATACAGACGAGCAGACTTTTCGACCGGACTCGAGTCCGTCGGACAGATTTGAAACATGTTTCATTTCTAGGTCCGTCAAACTTTTGAGAAAAAAGTCAGCTGGAGCCCACACACTATTGAATTGTCCGACGGACTCAGGTTCGCCGGACCAAGTATGCCGTAAAGTCTGGTCTGTGTACACGGCATTACACTGCCAAAATTTACTGTGGCCAAAGCAGTATCCTCTGTAGCTTTGAAATCCATCTGGTAAAATTCTGTGAATGTATGAACAAAAGACCATGTAATGGCCTTAAAATCCTGAGCCACAGACACCTGATGATGGATGGCCCAAGATGTCCCCACACACCTGATAGCAAGTGCTTTTACCAAAAAAGGGGGTGGAGGACCTTGCCCTTTCAAGTCATAGGCTTGAATAATTAACTGGCAAATCCAATGAAAATAGTTAACCTAGATGCCTCCTGCCCATCCTGGGCTCTACTGGCAGCACAAACCAGGATTCCTGACCTGTACCGACAAATCAAGTAATTCTGACTGCCAGAACTACCTCCAGAGTATGCAGCGATCTAATGCCTGCCAACTGAGGATCAGAAAGGAAGGCAAGATATTGTCTTGATTCGAGTGAAAACTAGATACCACTCTAGGCAAAAAATTGATGATGATGCAACATCACCTTTTTATGATGTGAGACCAAGAATGGCTCCTTGCATGAAAGAGCTGCCAACTCTGACACTCCACCTAGTGAAGTGATAGCCACCTAAGAAGCCACCTTCTGAGATAAAGAACCAACAGAATCTCCCGATGGTTCAAAAAGTGGCCTCTGCAAGGACAGGCAAGATCAAATTCAACTTCCAGGGACATAAGAGTGGCCTGACAGGTGGGACTGACTACGTTACCCGCTTTATGAAGTAGGACTCAAGGAACGAAAAACAATGGCCTCTGGGAGAAAAACGGTAAGGAACAAACTCTGACCCTTAACGGTACTTAAGGCCAATCTTTCCCTGATTGGAGGCAGAAAAAAAGAAAATCTCCCAATCACATATTTCTGCTGGTGCCACTTCCTGGCTTCACCCCAGGCAAAAAAAATATTTTCAAGTCCTGCAATTGAAGTTCCCTGAAGCTGGCTTCCAGGGGCTCAAAAGGTGCTGAGATACAGGACTCAAGACCCTAAGATCCCACTGGACTGGGAGTGTCAAAGACTCCCTTTGTCAGTGTACCAAGCCATCCTGAGCTAATATCAGTGTTGCCACCTCCCGAATTCTTCACAAAAGATGTGGCAGAAGCCAAAACAGAGGGAAAGCATCAAATAAGGGAGAACAGGTCCCCAAGGTGTTACCAGCACATCTACCCCTATTGGCAGTGGGACTCTCGTCCCAGACACGCCTGTCCCAACTTGTTGTAGAACTTGGAATCCAGTAGATTCACCTGCAGAGTTCTCTCTTCCACTATTCTATACCTGGGATGTGTATTGGCTATAGAGACAGCACTTGTACTGTCCCAGACAGAATGTGGTTCATCTCCCTGAGTCACATGACCTCTGGTGCCCCCCTGGTGGTTGATATATATGCCTGCAGAGGCATATCCAGATTTAACCTACAACTGGTTTGTTCTATAATCCAGAGCAAGGAGAACTGGACAAAAGTTCCTAAATATTGATGGACAGTATTCTCTCCTGTTGAGACCAAGTCCACTGAACTGTAGCCAAATCAACCAAATCAGTGGTTATTATCTTCCAAATTACTGAAAAGAAAGAATATAAACTATCAATTTTTCCTCTGCAACACCCCTGCGAACAGAACCCTCCGGCAATCCAATGCCTGGATCTTCAAGTTCCAGGCAGAGAGAATGATCCTCTACCAAGACCTGGAGTAGGACTGTATGTAGGGAACATGCTTTGACCTAAACACAGCTTTCTCTTGCAGAAATATATGGAAGGAACCCCTGGAATCAACTGCTTCCTGAGCAAAGATTATTGAGGTGTCTACAGCAAGCCCAGAACTGGGGCTAGAAGATTTGTGAACCCTCCGGAGCTGTGGTCAACTTGAAGGAAAGATTCACAAAAAAAAATGACTTTCAACTACAATTACGTGCATTTACTGATGATTATGGACCCCGAAATCTACCTCTTGAGGTTATCACTGAACAGACCTAGCCTATCTGAAACAGGAGGATGCTCAGTGGCTTGAGATCTTAAGATAGACCTCATGCCCCTATTCGGTTCTGAAACTGCTATTATTTAATTGTCTCACAATAATGGGCCCATTACCTCTGCTCCAAGAGCCAATGCAAGGCAAAAGACTGACAACTCTGTGGCAGACCCAGACAGTCCCAAGACATGCATTTAACCTACCAGGTTTCTGCTGGCTAAAGAAGGAGCAAACCACCTCAGAGACTGCCCTAAAAAACTATGGTCTGAGATGCTCCCAAAACACTGCAGCCTCAGATGCCTCTTTCACTTAGGAGGGAAAAAACTTACAGCCCCTGGTATTCCTGGGCAGTTTCCAATCCAAGTACTAACCAGGCTTGATCTGAGATTAGGTGTCACAGTGGCTCAGATACCCCTGATGCCATTGGTCCAACAGGAGACATGAACACCACCAAATCACTGGACCCAAGGGCGGTGTACCTGCCTCCCCCGGCCGCCTCTCCCTTCTGGAGTAATTTATCTAGTCTAACAGGTACATAATAAAGTGACTATATTAGACAAAAATGAATACATAGTTTCACAAGGATGCAGGCCTAGACAACGTTGGTCTAGCGCTATACAACACTGTAGGTATATAAGTATGCAGGTAACCAGGTATGCCATTATGTAGGTACCTAGGATTGCAAACATGTAAGAATGTATATAAGTATTCTTGCTGTTCATGCATTTACGTATGCAGTAAAATGCAAAAAAAAATATCCATACAGTTTAATGTAAATAAACACATATTTATACATGTGTCTATAGAATATGCATTTATACACACATGTGCTCATGCAAAGGTGTTTATGCTAGTGTGCAAACATGTGTTTATTCAACATCTATGCAAATGTGCTTATGCAAGTAAGCATGTGTTTATGCAAAACATGTGTTCATGTGCAATCATGTGTCTATGCATCATGTGTCCATGCATATATATGCAAAATATGTCTCATGTAGACATGTGTCTATGTGCCTTACACAAACACAAGTCTATGCGACATGTGTCATGTGCCATACGCAGACATGAATATATGCGACATGCGTCACATGCCTTACGCAGACACAATCCTACACGACATGCGTCACATCTTATGCAAATACGAGCCTATGCGACATGCGTCACATACCTTATGCAGACACGAGCCTATGCGACATGTGTCATGTGCCTTATGCAGACATGAGCCTATGTGACGTGTCATGTGCCCTATGCAGACATGAGTCTATGCGACATGTGTCATGTGCCTACACAGACATGAATCTATGCAACATTTGTCCTGTTCCTACGCAGACATGAGTCTATGCGACATGTGTCATGTACCACATACAAACATGAATCTCTGCAACATGTGTCATGTGCCTTACACAGACTTGAGACTATGCGACATGTCTCATGTGCCTTTCTCAGACATGAGTCAATGCAAACATGTGTCATGTACCTCATGCATACTTGAGTCCATGCGACATGTGTCATTTGCCTTACTCAGATATGAGTCTATGCAACATGTGTCATGTACCTCATGCATTCATGAGTCCATGCGATGCGTCACGTGCCCCACACAGATATGAGACCATGCAACATGTGTCACGTATAAAGAAAAAATGTTCAGTGCGCTACTCAAATTAAAACCAAATAGTAATGTGTATATAAAGAAATGAAAAAATTATACTTCATATGGAAAATGATGGTATCATAAACCAGAGGTGTGATTCCTCTTTAAGTCTTCAGTAAATCTTCTATGGATCTTCTAAGACAGTGCAGAAATAGGAAAAGGGGGCTGCTTAACAGATTTGATGGATCCCCACTCCCAGTCGATGCCTGTTTAGAGGGAAACGTAGCGTTGGGTGGAGCCAGAGGACCTGACGTCACCACACTCTCAGCTGATCGGGTTCGGCGTCGGCTGTGTTTTTTAACTGCAACAGTGTTTTACCCTGCCAATGCTTTGATGTCAGTTGTCCATTCATGGATTAAAGCATTTTAAACTACTGCACAATGAAGCGCCTATTTTTCTTTTAAAATATACCATTTACTGCTATGAGTGGTCTTGCGGGAGCAGCTAATAGAGGAGAGTGTTCCTGATTGCCGCCTCTGAAATTTCAACTACCAGGCATGGAGGGAAGTCTGTCTCTACTCAAAGCTGTTCCTAACCCCGAGAGGAGTTTTGTTCAGGCTCGCATGATCTCTGTGGTGGGGATCCATCAAATCTGGTAAGCAGCCCCCTTTTTGCTATTTCTGTACTGTCTTAGAAGATCCATAGAAGATTTACTGAAGACTTAAAAGAGGAATCACACCTCCGGTTTATGATACCAACATTTTCCATATGAACTATAATTTTAAAATAGAGTTTCACTAATTTAAATCCCACATTCACAGTTGGGGGTAGCGCGGAACGTCTACCATAACATGTGTCATGTACCTCATGCATACACGAGTCTATGAGACACGTGTCATGTGCCTCATGCAGACATGAGTCTATGTGATATACATCATGTGCCTCACG